>OZ038490.1:49495465-49625465 GCA_964036315.1 Acanthosepion esculentum
ATCTACATATCTGGTCTGTTCATATCTATCTATCTATCTATCTATCTATCTATCTATCTATCTATCTATCTTTCTATCTATCTGGTTGTTCATATCTATCAAACTATCTATCTGGTATGTTTATATCTATCTATCTATCTATCTATCTATCTAACTCAGTCTGTTCATATCTATCTATCTATCTGATTGTTCATAGCTATCTCTCTCTAGCTTTCTTTCTTTTACTATATATATCTATCTATCTATCTATCTATCTATCTATATGTCTATCTATCTGGTCTGTTCATATATATCTATCTATCTATCTATCTATCTATCTATCTATCTATCTATCTATCTGTTCAAATCAGTCTATTATAGGTGTGTGTGTATGTGTATGTGAGAGAGAGAGAGAGAGATAATATGTGTGTGTGTGTGTGTGTATATGTGTGTGAATTTGATGGGTTTATCTGTGTGTATATTTTATGTGAATAATCACAGATTTTGTTCACACTTTTCTGCAATAAAATTTATGATTTAGATTATCCAGTTTGGAATCTGTTCACAGCTTACTATTTACCAGGATTCATTATTGTCGGCCACAATTTTAACAATATAACATATGCAGATGACACAGTGTTGGTAGTAGACACGAAAAGAAAACTAAAAAAAAAATCTCCTCCAGAAAATAGAAACGTAAATCGAGAAGAAAGGGTTAAACATCAATTGCAAAAAGACAGAATGCATGGTTGATTGCAAAAGGAACAGCCCCAAATACAAGTTACAAATCGGGAATACCAAAATCAGACAATTACAAAAATTTAAATATCTTGGAAGTGTTCTAACAGATGACGTAAAGTGCGACACTGGGATCCGAAGACGCATTGGCATGACCAAAGATGCATTCCAAAAGCCAAGCAGAGTATTAAGAGACAGAAAAACTTGGTTGGAAACAAAGAAAAAAAAGTTGAACTGTTACGTGATATCAGTCCTCCTATATGGCAATGAATGCTGAACAATTTCCTCACAGATGAAGAAGAGATTTGAAGCAAAAGAAACAAAGAAAAGAAAGCTGAACTGTTACGTGTTATCAGTCCTCCTATATGGCAATGAATGCTGGACAATCTCCTGAAAGGTGAAGAAGGTTTCTGAAGCAACAGAAATATGGTTCTACAGAAGGATGCTGAGGAGGATACCATGTGCCGAATATGTCAGCAACGATAAGATTTTTGAGAAAATGGAAACGAAAAGGAAACGTTCAGGGAGAGACAGTTGAAATTTCTCTGGCACATAATGAGGAAAGAGGGCTTGGAAAATCTGATACTCACAGGACAGATGGAAGTCAACAGGGACAGAGAAAAACATCGCATAACATGCTTAATGAGCTTGAGTAAATGGATGACAGAACAAGATTTAGGAGAAGTAACAAAAAGACAAAACTTAATAAGAGCTATAAAGGACAGGAAGTCGTGGAGAATCGTGATCACGGCACATAATGAAGTCGAAAATTGGATAAAACCTTGTTTGGAAGCGTTAATAACTTTTTATTTCCTGAATAAGGTTTTATTCTACATTTTATAAAACAGCAGAATACGCTGGTAAGACGATGTTTACTTATGAATTTTAGAAGTTATTTCTGTCATCTGGTATTTTCTGTGGTCCGGCAGTAATCTTGTTTCAAGTGTTCCAGTTTAAAGAGGTTGAACTGTACAAGAGTAAACCATTACGCTATATATGTACTTCATATCAAAACCGCTTTCAAGAGATTAGGAGAAAAAAAAACTTCTCAATTTCGTATGACGTGATATCTTGACAGCACAGATAGTGTTCTTTTTTTTTTTTTTTTTAATAACATTAAGAAATTTGTCAGTAAGCGTTTCGTCGACTTCTATTTGGACAAAATGGCCATAAACAGATTCTAAAGTGTCATCGTTCAAAGATAAAGACGCCCACCGATTTGAGACAAACATCAGGTCTGAAAAGGTCAGATAAGATAATACGATTATTTTTCCCGTGGCATTAGCCGTCAGGTGATGGCGTTGCATTTGCAGAGGCTGAACAGGCCGGGTTCTAATTTATTCTCCTCACGTTAGCTTCTTGGAAACAGCAAATCTCCTTAATAATAGCATGTATTCACACTTGTCTCATAGCTCAATGTTTTGCCAAAATCTTCTCATCACTGACATGTCACGATGACTGATGGCGAAGGAGATTAAGTGAATGAGTACTTGCATTACACCGAAATATATGGCACCTCAGGTTTCAATGGATTTCAAAGGTACAGTCATTTGGGTTGCAATTTTAATATTAAAATTGATTTAATTTCATTTATATTAAAAGATTATTAGTGAAGCATTTCCATTGTACGTATAAAAACACATTTCTCTCCGTAATGCTTACATTAAATCCTGAACACTGACAGTCAATTTCCTCCTGATTTTCAATTTTCATAGTACATGTAATAAACCTATTCTTACACTAATGCCTGCATTAAATCCTGGCCACTGACAATTCCTTTCCTTTTGATTTTCAATCCTTTTACATGGCATATATATATATATATATATATATATATATATATTTTGAACGATAAAAATTATTTAAAAAATCAATTAATTAATATTAATATATATATATATATATATATATATATATATATATATATATATATATATATATATATATATATTCTTACACTGACAATACCTTTTGTTGTAACCTAAAAAAGGTTACTGAATGAGAAATAACCATTCCGGGGAGTTAGAAATGAAATGATAATCTTTATAACATCAACAAAATACAATACTCGCCAGCGACGTGAAGTAGGTAAACCACTGCTAGTGGTGGACTACGTAGACAGCATATTACTTCCAATTACAACAGTGTCAAACGTATTTATGAGGATTGAGATATATCCAGCAGTGTTTATGGGTACGTTATATAACAACTTTCCTCCTGATTTTCAATGTATTTACATAGTACACGTAATAAACTTATTCTTTAAGCAATGCTTACATTAAATACTGACCACTGACAATCCCTTTCCTCTTGATTTTAATGCTTTTACATAATATATATAGAAACCTTATTCTTTCAGTAATGCTTACATTAAATCCTGACCACTGACAATACCTTTCCTCCTGATTTTCAATGTATTTACATAGTACATGTAATAAGCCTATCCTTTAAGCAATGCTTACATTAAATCCTGATCAGTGAGAATCCCTTTCCTCTTGATTTTTAATGCTTTTACATAATATATATATAGAATCCTTATTCTTTTAGTAATGTTTACATTGACAATACCTTTCCTTCTGATTTTCAATGTATTTACACAGTACATTTAATAAGCCTATTCTTTCAGTAATGCTTACATTATAACTTGACCATTGATAATCCCTATTCTCCTGATTTTTAATGTATTTACGCCGTGTAGGGTGATCCAGTAACTTGGACCGATTTTAATGTGAATTAAATTTAAGCGTCTAATGATTTTTTTCTTTTTCTTTCAGATTTGGGGGATATTTGGGCGATATTATTTTTCACACATAATTTCCATGACTTAAATAACATGATCCAATAGAGAAATAAATAGATTTTCACCAATAACACTGATTTATTTACAGCTTATTTTGATCCCTCTTAATGAAACACCCTTTACATATAATAAACCTATTCTTTCAGTGCGGGTTACATTAATTCCTGACAAGTGACAATCCTTTTCTGACTTTCAATGAACTTAGATTATACATACAAAATCATTACTCTTTCAGTAATTCCTATAATTATTCCTATCCTCTTTATGCCCTGTTTTCCGTGTATTTCTATAGTAAAATCATTCTCACTACATTTAGATTCTGTACATAACAGTCTTAAATTACCGACTACTGACAATCTTTACTCCCTTGCTTTCAATGCAATTCTATGATCAAATCATTAGCAATGCAGTTACATTATACATAAAATTGCCTTATTACTTTAGAAAGGTTTTCCTCTAATTTCTGTCTCTGGAAAACCCTTTCATTGTCAATGCAATTTATAATAAAATCATTAGCAATGTAATTACATTGTACACAGAACTGCCTAGTCATTTTAATATCACCTACCTTAGTTACAGACTACTGACAAACTTATTCTTCATGCTTCGTATTTCTATAATAAGTCTATTTATTTACATTATACACTGTCGTGGCAAACGTGTGTAAAGTTAATAGAAAGTTGTGACATGATGGACATTCTCAGTTCTATATTAATTATGACCTAACATTTGGTAAGTTAATGGGAACACCGATTGGGCTGCTCATGGCAATTCGATGGGAATTACCCGATTCCGAAGTGGGTATGATAGTGGGTGTCAAACTCGTGGGGCATTTGATTTGACAACCCTCTATTTACTATGTCCTTGGAATATCTGCGAGAAGCCATGATCACCCACCTTGAGCAGCTCAGTGTCTGAACCCTTTAATAATCGCAACCAGAGGCGTCTATCTAGAGTTGTTTGTGATAGCAGACAAGCGAAACAGGCTGAATGGCATCCACATAGAATATAGGAGGCACCAAATGAATAGACAACAGATAATTCTTGAGCTCATATATGATACGAGATAAGAAAACCCAAGACTAACACTGTTATAGTTTTTTGGGTCCCCTGGTGTACTAGCGAGTCAACCAAAATGAGCTGACTCATTTTATAGTCCACCAATAGAAGTTAACCAATCAGAAGACTTGAAATATTCAATCCGACGTGTATAAAGGCGGCCATTTTGTTTTCTCCGAATATTCACTGCCAACCTCTGATATGGAAGACCTTAAGAATTATTGAACAGCTGCTACTAGATATTGGTGTTGTTTCATTGAACAAATTACTTACAACGTTGGATTTTATATGATCATGTATAACATTGGTTATGAGCCCAGCAAACACAATGAACCATACGCAGCGCCTCACCAGGGATCATAACATTGCTACTTGGACATTGGGGTATTATTAACTTGTAGCGATGGCTGATGAATCATCTCCAGTTATTTTGTCATGGTTCAGGTGAGTCACAGATCCCAAGGAATAAAGGACCCCACTTCTAAACAAGGGAAGCGTGGGTTGGTGATGGTTTCATAATTGTGTTTGGTGTAGTCACATGACATGAGTTAGTTTTGTTGTTCCCCGTAAACTCTATATCTAGATATCCCTGATAAAATACAAAGAATAATCTGCTACAATATCGGTCCTAACCTGGCATTTCGGCTTATTTTCCCATCGCAGTAACTTATATTTCCGCTATCTTTTTTTTTAATAAATATTTCACAGTAATTGTTCGGATCATCTAGTACAACGGCTTCACGATTTTAATCTCAGTACTATATTAGTAGCTGGGTCTCATAATTTCACTACTGAAATTGCTTGTTGTAACAGCAAGTTCTATGCAAATAGTTTATTCTACCGCAATTCTCGCTTGTGGGGCATTGTTCCGGCTCCCTAATTTCTTGTTAACTATGATCTGCAAACATTTAAATGCAATGTCAATCGTAAGCGTCTCTCTCCTCGAATCCTCTTCATATATTCTCCTCTCGGTAGCCCTTTGCATGCTAGTGGCTTTTATTACCTTTCTTAGGACGAAATGATTAAAAATAAACAAATAAATAAGTAAAAACGAAAAGAAGCTTTCTTAGATGTCTAAATGTTAAACTCGCAATGGAAGACATGCATCCGATTCAAAACTCCTACGATTAAAGCCAATTTTTGTGGGTATTCTCAGCATCCTTCTGTAGTGCCACATTTCTGTTGGTTCAAGTCTCTTTTTCATCCGTGAAGAAATTGTTCGGCATCCACTGCCATAGAGGGTTATTGTCACTAAATAGCAGTTCAGACCGCTTTGCTCTGTTAAATATCATATATGAAGTGGGGCAATTAGTCCGTAGCCATATATGTAAGTGTTCTATTCCGTGCTAATAGGAATATATACCTGACAAACACGGTGGATAAATAATTATTGCATAAACATGTACAACAAGAAAGGAAGTAATAGTTATGCGCACGGTCGTCGCAAGTCAGTACAGTCGTGTGTGCTGCTATCGGAAGGTCGGTAGTTTTGGCGTAAGTCGTACTCACAGATCCCACCCAGACTCCCTGCCCGCTGTGGTAACGGATACTTATAGGTGGTTACTACCTATAGTGCAGTCACTCTTGGGGGTGGCAGGTTATTTCATTACATCAGTAAGTTAGTTAAGTTTTGATCTGACTTTTTCAGTGTATAATATTTCTTCAATGTAATTAATACTCATCATTGAAATAAATGTATTTGATAAGGGAAAATAAACATTTCCTATGTAAAATAAAAACAAACCAATTTAAAATTTTTATTCATGTAAACTGCATCTCAGCCAATAATTTAGTCTCCTTCACTTCTCGATTTTGGAGGTCACTTCCGCCATCGTGCTTTTCATTTCATTCCTAGCAAGACAATAAAGCCACTGCCGAGTGTTTGATAATATAAGGAAAGAAAACATTATTAAGGAGAGAGAACAATAAAAGAACAGGAATTAAGAAGACGGAAGATAACCATTGACACTGCCTTTGAAGGTTTGAAGATCTAGTTTGGTCGGAATGCAAGAAGATAGAAAAAAGTTTCACAAGCGATAACTTCTTTCAGCTATGAATTGATATCTTTGCTTGGGGGGAAAAGATTATAATAAAGAACATCTGACTGATGACCGACGCACTCTATTGCTTGGTAAACATTTGACGCCGTTAACGGATTATTTGTACTTGTCTCGCAATATTGATGACTGATTCCGACAGGGTAATACATCGTTAAAAGTAATCCAGCAAAGACTGATATGTCGTAAAATTAGCCAAAGTAGATAACACATCGTTTCACCAGATCTCAGTTTCCCAGAACTGGTTTCAGAGGCATTACGACGAATGGTATGCCCATCACGTTCACGTGACGTAAACCTAATCGGATATATATGAGAGTTGGCAGTAAGATTTTGGACATAAAAGTAAAATCTTCAAATAGCAGGGAATTCCGGACGGCTATCGAAACCGGATGGCTCAACATATCTCAAGAGATCTGCCCAATTTGCCTGTACAATACCATCCACATTCTTTTAATCATTTCATCCCAAGAAAGGCAATAAAGCTACTAAGACGCAATATTCTTAAGGCGGATAGAACATTAAAAGAACGGGAATTAAGAAAGACAGAAGATAACACTTGACATTACTTTTAAATTTTTGAAGTTCAAAGTTGGCTAGGAAGCAAGACGTCGGGAAGAGATTTCCACAAGCGAGAAATGTTAGAGAAGAAACTGCTAGCATAGAACTTACGGCTATATCTCGCCATTTCAATTGTAAAATGATGAAACCTAGCTGCCAATCTAGTATTGCGTTTAAATTCGTAAAGTATAGGTACCCAAAAGTAAGGCTACATCCGAACAATCACCATGGGAACGTATATAGAAAAGGTTACAGGGAAGCTAGGTTACGGCGGTTGGAAAGTGTCTGAAGCCGAGATGCCAGGTCAGGACCAATAACATGTCAGATCCTTCTTCGTATTTTTGCAAGAATATTTAAATATATAGTAGAAGTTTGGTTTGCTTTGCTTTGCTTTCCTTTACGGCTTATCAACCTCCATGTCGATAAGATTTTTATTGCTGGTAATATTTTTGTTCAAAAATGTATTATTGGTAATATTTTCTTCTTCAGAAATGTATAACTGGTAATATTTTTTCTTTTAAAATTTGTATTTCTGGTAATATATTTTTTCAAAAATATATTGCTGGTAATATTTTTTTTTTCAAAAATGTATTGTTGGTAATAATGTTTTCCTTCAAAGTTTCATTGCAGGTAATACTTTTTTATAAAAAATTATTGCTGGTACTAAAACCTATTTTTACACTTTCATAGGGTTTTGACCACAGTTTGGGGTTTACTATTTGCCCATAGCTGGGACCCTAACAGGTGCTTCCACCCCAGTTCAGGGTGAATTTGGGAACACCAGCAATTAAGATGTGGTTCCACGCTCCTCAAAAACCTCTTGATCAGAAGCCTTGGTGTCGGATGTAGTTACCGGGGACGCCAATGTTGGACGCGAATGTTGGACGCGAATGTTGGACGCGAATGTTGGACGCTATAGTAGAAGTACTGGACCAGATGTAGCAGAAATATTCAATGCACTGTCGAACGGTGAAGTTATAAATAGGTAAAATAGATTCCGGTGAGAAAAATTGCCTCACATGGCACAGTGAACCAAATTTCGTAGCAGCTGAACTTGCAGTTGATAATTTTAAGCAACATAATCATGTAAATGACTTTCATCACGTCACTGTATATGCGATAGCCCAATTTCGTCATTAGCTTTTGCTTTAGAATCTGACTCCTGACAATTACTTTCTTCCGGATATCAATTCAATATTATACTAAAATCATTAGCAATGCCTTCGCATACAATCGTCATATTCTGGTTCCTTACTTGCAGATCTTCGGAATGTCAGTACCCTTTGCGTCAGATCGATTGACAAAATGTCTCAGAGGCGGAAGTAAATGACAGGGTCCATAGTCAAACTACTTTCCCAAAACTAACTTAACTTGATAGGCAGTTGAAATAGTCGGATCTTACTCAGATTATCGATGCTGGTCAAAAACTGAACATGACAAATAATTTTCATCCATCTTGAGTGAAAAGGTCCCTGAAAGAAAATACAAACTAATGTCATTGGCTACCTTATTAATCTTTGAACAAATGTCATTGGCTACCTTATTAATCTTTGAACAAATGTCATTGACTACCTTATTAATCTTTGAACTAATGTCATTGGCTACCTTATTAATCTTTGAAAAAATGTCATTGACTACCTTATTAATCTTTGAACTATTTTCCTCATGTTTTGTTTAAAGACTTTCACATGAAACTTGAAGAGAAAATATTAACATAATCAAAATATTGACGTTCCACACTACTTCGAACAAAAAGTTATGAAGGAAACCCCCATCAGGAAAAAAAAACAATAACAGTTACTGGCCTTGAGAAAAAACTGTTTTAAGTTAAAAAGTTCATAAATTTTAACTGAAAGTATCACTGGTGTCTCAGTCAATGAATGCAAAATGTTTCCTTATAAGGAAACAGTTGATATTACCGTTACCATTGCAAATAGAGTAAACAAACTCTTACATTTAAATACAAAATAAGATATTTCTTTTCAATAAATTACACCCTTGTGCAAATTAATTGAAACCAAACGAATAATTCCGTTATTATTTAAATTTTTTTCGTATTTTTCCAATGAAACATGGCCCGGTGCACCTGTTAGTACTTCGTTTGTCCATTCCACGAAGTTGTTCCTTGCAGACTGACCACAGATTCTCGATTGGATTTAAACCAGGAGAGTTTCCAGGCCAATCTACTTTGATTTGCTCACTGCTAAGGCCTGCCAGTGTGTTCGTGCAGCGTTACAATTTTCGTACGCTGCCTTGGAGTAACGCCCATCACAGAAAATGGCCGTAGGACAAATAATCGACAGTCGAGACAATAGTGTCCGGGCGTGATAAAAATATGATGCAATCACGGATGACGCAATATTTTTCAAGGCAAAACAAATTTTATCATACACCCCAAAAATAGATTCATATTACTTCACACCACTTCAAATGACTTAATCTGAGGAAAAAAGCATAAATCGATTACACCCTGTCACTCCAGTGGGTCTAAAACTGACTTTATGGCGAAAGAAAGGAAACAAAGTGGTTGTTTCAATTAATTTTCACAAGGGTGTATATACTAAAAATAAAGCAGCACAATGGTGAAAGTCTTCTGATATAATTATTGTATCAATGTGTCTTAAACATTTTGATAACCTAGCCTTCCTAATATTATAGTTTTTTTACATTTCTGTTTAGATTCGCAATACCAGACATTTCAAACATGTTTTTGCTAGTCAATAAAATTTTCGGTCAATTTGCAGATTGGCAACCAGTTGTAGTGAAAATTTCCAGAAAATTTCCATTTTGCATACTTATTAACAAAGAAAAGAAAAGAATACTGAGCTGTTACCTGACATCTTTCCTTCTTTACGGCAGCGAATGTTGGACGATTTCCTCAAAGATGAAGAAGAGACTCGAGGCGACGGAGATGTAGTTCTACAGAAGGATGCTAAGAATAACATGGACCGAGCGTGTGAGCAACGATGAGGTCTAAGAGAGGATGCAAACAAGGCTTATACTTAACATCAGGAAGTATCTGGGACATATAATGAGGAAGGAGGTCTTGGAGAATCTGATACTCGCGGGTCGAACAGAGTGAAAGATAGACAAGGGAAAACAACGCATTATATACCTTGCGGCCTTAAGCAAGTGGATGACAGAACGTGGTTTGGTGGAGGTGGCAGAGGGAAGGAACTTGTTGGGAGCTGCAAGGTATAGAGGGAAAGCCATGATGGCCTACGTTCTGAAAGGACATGGAACAAATAAAGAAAAGATTTCTAAAATAACAGTAAACCTTTTGCGAAATCTACTGTTTAGGTGTTATCGACGATATAAGTCGGCCTTATTCGCGTCGCGGCTACAGACCGGCAGCCATTACTGTAGTTTAAAATCGTTTGCTTCGAGCGATCATGCACGGAATCTAACTTGTCTTGATTATTGTGCACGCAAACTTTAATTTAAAATGGATCTGCGAAATTTGAAAATTAACCCCAATTTTGGGTTATTAAATTTCTGGTTTATGTTTTAATTAAGTTCATTTAATCTTAACCCTGAAAATTCATCACAGTGATTATCTGTTTCAAAGCTAATGTCCTTTAAACTGGAAACTCGTGTCACATGACGTATCAATGATCGTGTCTTACTAGATGCATTGCTTAAGAATTAAATTGGATTTTTTTTTGGCATATAATTAATTAAATATTAATTTGATTATGACGCCAAACATAAATTTGCTTCAGCTGTTAAATGTTTGGAGTAGGCGTCACTTGAGCTATTTGCCAATGTAAAGATGTCCTCTAGTTAAAATCTAATTTTCAACGAAACTAAAAAAAAAAAAATATTTCCAATTTCTAATTGGAACATCCTCCGTACATCCATAATTTATAAAGATGTAGATTTATGTTGTTGTAAAAGCTTCTCAGCGTCATTC
Source organism: Acanthosepion esculentum (assembly GCA_964036315.1). Classification (NCBI taxonomy): domain Eukaryota; kingdom Metazoa; phylum Mollusca; class Cephalopoda; order Sepiida; family Sepiidae; genus Acanthosepion; species Acanthosepion esculentum. Next base: position 49,506,573 of record OZ038490.1, read on the forward strand.
ATTGAAAAATGTTAGAGAAATTTGAGAATCGTTTGTGAAAGCTGACTCGGCTTTTATTTGCTTGTGCAGTCAGGTCACTTCAGGCGAGTGATTCGTTGCCCCTTCTCGGGCTAACTTTCTCGGCTGACATGAATTGGAAAGATTATATTGCGTCAATTGCTTGGTCAGCTGACGTTTGTTCATTGTGTCATGCCAGATTGGTTGATTTAGTAGATTTTGTTTAGAGGTATATCAACACTTCTATGGGTTATTTAATTCCGAAATCTAAATGCTTTGATCAATTTTATGACTTCGTATAGTGTTAAATATATCTCGAACTAAGTTGCATACTTTCAATTACAGATAAAATGTATTTTTGGCCCTTTTGATGAAAAATGTATTGCTGGTAATTCTACTTTATTCCTGATTATTTGGATTTAAATATGTATTGTTCATAAATTTACTATAAATAGGTATTGTTAGAAATTGTTTCCTATAAAATGTATTGTTGGTTATTTTCCTTTAAATATGTATTGTTGTAATTTTACTATAAATAGGTATTGTTGGAAATTGTTTCCTATAAAATGTATTGTTAGTTATTTTCTTTAAATATGTATCGTTGTAATTTTACTATAAATATGTAATGTTGGAAATTGTTTCCTATGAAATGTATTGTTGGTTATTTTGGTTTAAATATCTATTCTGGTAATTTTACTATAAATAGGTATTGTTGGAAATGGTTTCCTATAAAATGTATTGCTGGTTATTTTGCTTTAAATACGTATTGTTGTAAGTTTACTATAAAAATGTATTGATGGAAATTGTTTCCTATAAAAAGTATTGTTGGTTATTTTGGTTTAAATATCTATTGTTGTAATTTTACTATGAATATGAATTGTTGGAAATGATTTCCTATAAAATGTATTGCTGGTTATTTTCCTTTAAATATGTAATGTTGGAAATTGTTTCCTATGAAATGTATTGTTGGTTATTTTCCTTTAAATATGTATTGTTGTAATTTTACTATAAATAGGTATTGTTGGAAATTGTTTCCTATAAAATGTATTGTTAGTTATTTTCTTTAAATATGTATCGTTGTAATTTTACTATAAATATGTAATGTTGGAAATTGTTTCCTATGAAATGTATTGTTGGTTATTTTGGTTTAAATATCTATTCTGGTAATTTTACTATAAATAGGTATTGTTGGAAATGGTTTCCTATAAAATGTGTTGCTGGTTATTTTGCTTTAAATACGTATTGTTGTAAGTTTACTATAAAAATGTATTGATGGAAATTGTTTCCTATAAAAAGTATTGTTGGTTATTTTGGTTTAAATATCTATTGTTGTAATTTTACTATGAATATGAATTGTTGGAAATGATTTCCTATAAAATGTATTGCTGGTTATTTTGCTTTAAATATGTAATGTTGGAAATTGTTTCCTATGAAATGTATTGTTGGTTATTTTCCTTTAAATATGTATTGTTGTAATTTTACTATAAATAGGTATTGTTGGAAATTGTTTCCTATAAAATGTATAGTTGGTTATTTTACTTTAAATATGTATTGTTGTAATTTTACTATAAATATGTATTGTTGGAAATTGTTTCCTATAAAATGTATTGCTGGTTATTTCGCTTTAAATATGTATCGTTGTAATTTTACTATAAATATGTATTGTTGGAAATTAATTCCTATAAAATGTATTGTTGGTTATTTAGCTTTAAATACGTATTGTTGTAATTTTACTATAAATAGGTATTGTTGGAAATTGTATCCTATAAAATGTATTGTTGGTTATTTTGGTTTAAATATCTATTGTTGTAATTTTACTATAAATAGGTATTGTTGGAAATTGCTTCTTATAAAATGTATTGTTGGTTATTTTCTTTTAAATATGTATTGTTGTAATTTTACAATAAAAACGTATTGTTGGAAATTGTTTCCTATAAAATGTATTGTTGTTTTTTTCGCTTTAAATTTGTATTGTTGTAATTTTACTATAAATATGTATTGTTGGAAATTGTTTCCTATAAAATGTATAGCTGGTTATTTTCCTTTAAATAGGTATTGTTGTAATTTTACTATAAATATGTATTGTTGGAAATCCATTCCTATAAAATGTATGCTGGTTATTTTGCTTAAAATATGTATTGTTGTAATTTTACTATAAATAGGTATTGTTGGTAATTGTTTCCTATAAAAGGTATTACTGGTTACTTTGCTTTAAATATGTATTGTAAGTTTACTATAAATATGTATTGTTGGAAATTGTTTCTTATAAAATATATAGTTGGTTATTTTCTTTAAATATGTAAAGTTGTAATTTTACTATAAATAGGTATTGTTGAAAATTGTTTCCTATAAAATGTATTGTTGGTTATTTTGCTTTAAATATCTATTGTCGTAATTTTACTATAAATAGGTATTGTTGAAAATTGTTTCCTATAAAATGTATTGTTGGTTATTTTGCTTTAAATATGTATTGTTGAAAGTTTACTACAAATATGTATTGTTGGAAATTGTTTCTTATAAAATGTATTGTTGGTTATTTTGGTTTAAATATCTATTGTTGTAATTTTAAAATAAATAGGTATTGTTGGAAATTGTTTCCTATAAAATGTATTGTTGGTTATTTTGCTTTAAATATCTATTGTTGTAATTTTACTATAAAGAGGTATTGTTGGAAATTGTTTCTTATAAAATGTATTGTTGGTTATCTTCCTTTAAATATGTATTGTTGTAATTTTACTATAAATAGGTATTGTTGGAAATTGTTTCTTATAAAATGTATTGTTGGTTATTTTCCATTAAATATGTATTGTTGTAATTTTACTATAAATAGGTATTGTTGGAAATTATTTCCTATAAAAAGTATTGTCGGTTATTTTCCTTTAAATATGTATTGTTGTAATTTTACTATAAATGGGTATTGTTGAAAATTGTTTCCTATAAAATGTATTGTTGGTTATTTTGCTTTAAATATGTATTGTTGTAAGTTTACTATAAATATGTATTGTTGGAAATTGTTTCCTATAAAATGTATTGTTGGTTATTTTGGTTTAAATATCTATTGTTGTAATTTTACTATAAATAGGTATTGTTGGAAATTGTTTCTTATAAAATGTATTGTTTGTTATTTTCCTTTAAATATGTATTGTTGTAATTTTATTATAAATATGTAATGTTGGAAATTGTTTCTTATGAAATGTATTGTTGGTTATTTTCCTTGAAATATGTATTGTTGTAATTTTACTATAAATAGGTATTGTTGGAAATTGTTTCTTATAAAATGTATTGTTTGTTATTTTCCTTTAAATATGTATTTTTGTAATTTTATTATAAAATGGGATTGTTGGAAATTGTTTCTTATAAAATGTATTGTTGGTTATTTTCCTTAAAATATGTATTGTTGTAATTTTACTATAAATAGGTATTGTTGGAAATTGTTTCCTATAAAATGTATTGTTGGTTATTTCGCTTTAAATTTTTATTGTTGTAATTTTACTATAAATATGTAATGTTGGAAATTGTTTCCTATAAAATGTATTGCTGGTTATTTTCCTTTAAATAGGTATTGTTGTAATTTTCTATAAATATGTATTGTTGGAAATTGTTTCCTATAAAATGTATTGTTGGTTATTTTGCTTTAAATATGTATTGTTGTAATTTTACTATAAATAGGTATTGTTGGTAATTGTTTCCTATAAAAAGTATTCCTGGTTATTTTGCATTAAATATGTATTGTAAGTTTACTATAAATATGTATTGTTGGAAATTGTCTCCTATGAAATGTATTGTTGGTTATTTTGGTTTAAATATCTATTGTTGTAATTTTACTATAAATATGTATTGTTGGAAATTATTTCCTATAAAATGGATTGCTGGTTATTTTGCTTTAAATATGTATTGTTGTAATTTTACTATAAAAAGGTATTGTTGAAAATTGTTTCCTATAAAATGTATCGTTGGTTATATTGCTGTAAATATGTATTGTTGTAAGTTTACTATGAATATGTATTGTTGGAAATTGTTTCTTATAAAATATATTGTTGGTTATTTTCCTTTAAATATGTATTGTTGTAATTATACTATAAATAGGTATTGTTGGAAATTGTTTCTTATAAAATGTATTGTTCGTTATTTTCCTTTAAATATGTATTGTTGTAATTTTAATATAAATAGGTATTGTTGGAAATTGTTTCTTATAAAATGTATTGTTTGTTATTTTCCTTTAAATATGTATTGTTGTTATTTTATTATAAAATGGGATTGTTGGAAATTGTTTCTTATAAAATGTATTGTTGGTTATTTTCCATTAAATATGTATTGTTGTAATTTTACTATAAATAGGTATTGTTGGAAATTATTTCCTATAAAAAGTATTGTCGGTTATTTTCCTTTAAATATGTATTGTTGTAATTTTACTATAAATGGGTATTGTTGAAAATTGTTTCCTATAAAATGTATTGTTGGTTATTTTGCTTTAAATATGTATTGTTGTAAGTTTACTATAAATATGTATTGTTGGAAATTGTTTCCTATAAAATGTATTGTTGGTTATTTTGGTTTAAATATCTATTGTTGTAATTTTACTATAAATAGGTATTGTTGGAAATTGTTTCTTATAAAATGTATTGTTTGTTATTTTCCTTTAAATATGTATTGTTGTAATTTTATTATAAATATGTAATGTTGGAAATTGTTTCTTATGAAATGTATTGTTGGTTATTTTCCTTGAAATATGTATTGTTGTAATTTTACTATAAATAGGTATTGTTGGAAATTGTTTCTTATAAAATGTATTGTTTGTTATTTTCCTTTAAATATGTATTTTTGTAATTTTATTATAAAATGGGATTGTTGGAAATTGTTTCTTATAAAATGTATTGTTGGTTATTTTCCTTAAAATATGTATTGTTGTAATTTTACTATAAATAGGTATTGTTGGAAATTGTTTCCTATAAAATGTATTGTTGGTTATTTCGCTTTAAATTTTTATTGTTGTAATTTTACTATAAATATGTAATGTTGGAAATTGTTTCCTATAAAATGTATTGCTGGTTATTTTCCTTTAAATAGGTATTGTTGTAATTTTCTATAAATATGTATTGTTGGAAATTGTTTCCTATAAAATGTATTGTTGGTTATTTTGCTTTAAATATGTATTGTTGTAATTTTACTATAAATAGGTATTGTTGGTAATTGTTTCCTATAAAAAGTATTCCTGGTTATTTTGCTTTAAATATGTATTGTAAGTTTACTATAAATATGTATTGTTGGAAATTGTTTCCTATGAAATGTATTGTTGGTTATTTTGGTTTAAATATCTATTGTTGTAATTTTACTATAAATATGTATTGTTGGAAATTATTTCCTATAAAATGGATTGCTGGTTATTTTGCTTTAAATATGTATTGTTGTAATTTTACTATAAAAAGGTATTGTTGAAAATTGTTTCCTATAAAATGTATCGTTGGTTATATTGCTGTAAATATGTATTGTTGTAAGTTTACTATGAATATGTATTGTTGGAAATTGTTTCTTATAAAATATATTGTTGGTTATTTTCCTTTAAATATGTATTGTTGTAATTATACTATAAATAGGTATTGTTGGAAATTGTTTCTTATAAAATGTATTGTTCGTTATTTTCCTTTAAATATGTATTGTTGTAATTTTAATATAAATAGGTATTGTTGGAAATTGTTTCTTATAAAATGTATTGTTTGTTATTTTCCTTTAAATATGTATTGTTGTTATTTTATTATAAAATGGGATTGTTGGAAATTGTTTCTTATAAAATGTATTGTTGGTTATTTTCCATTAAATATGTATTGTTGTAATTTTACTATAAATAGGTATTGTTGGAAATTATTTCCTATAAAAAGTATTGTCGGTTATTTTCCTTTAAATATGTATTGTTGTAATTTTACTATAAATGGGTATTGTTGAAAATTGTTTCCTATAAAATGTATTGTTGGTTATTTTGCTTTAAATATGTATTGTTGTAAGTTTACTATAAATATGTATTGTTGGAAATTGTTTCCTATAAAATGTATTGTTGGTTATTTTGGTTTAAATATCTATTGTTGTAATTTTACTATAAATAGGTATTGTTGGAAATTGTTTCTTATAAAATGTATTGTTTGTTATTTTCCTTTAAATATGTATTGTTTTAATTTTATTATAAATATGTAATGTTGGAAATTGTTTCTTATGAAATGTATTGTTGGTTATTTTCCTTGAAATATGTATTGTTGTAATTTTACTATAAATAGGTATTGTTGGAAATTGTTTCTTATAAAATGTATTGTTTGTTATTTTCCTTTAAATATGTATTTTTGTAATTTTATTATAAAATGGGATTGTTGGAAATTGTTTCTTATAAAATGTATTGTTGGTTATTTTCCTTAAAATATGTATTGTTGTAATTTTACTATAAATAGGTATTGTTGGAAATTGTTTCCTATAAAATGTATTGTTGGTTATTTCGCTTTAAATTTTTATTGTTGTAATTTTACTATAAATATGTAATGTTGGAAATTGTTTCCTATAAAATGTATTGCTGGTTATTTTCCTTTAAATAGGTATTGTTGTAATTTTCTATAAATATGTATTGTTGGAAATTGTTTCCTATAAAATGTATTGTTGGTTATTTTGCTTTAAATATGTATTGTTGTAATTTTACTATAAATAGGTATTGTTGGTAATTGTTTCCTATAAAAAGTATTCCTGGTTATTTTGCTTTAAATATGTATTGTAAGTTTACTATAAATATGTATTGTTGGAAATTGTTTCCTATGAAATGTATTGTTGGTTATTTTGGTTTAAATATCTATTGTTGTAATTTTACTATAAATATGTATTGTTGGAAATTATTTCCTATAAAATGGATTGCTGGTTATTTTGCTTTAAATATGTATTGTTGTAATTTTACTATAAAAAGGTATTGTTGAAAATTGTTTCCTATAAAATGTATCGTTGGTTATATTGCTGTAAATATGTATTGTTGTAAGTTTACTATGAATATGTATTGTTGGAAATTGTTTCTTATAAAATATATTGTTGGTTATTTTCCTTTAAATATGTATTGTTGTAATTATACTATAAATAGGTATTGTTGGAAATTGTTTCTTATAAAATGTATTGTTCGTTATTTTCCTTTAAATATGTATTGTTGTAATTTTAATATAAATAGGTATTGTTGGAAATTGTTTCTTATAAAATGTATTGTTTGTTATTTTCCTTTAAATATGTATTGTTGTTATTTTATTATAAAATGGGATTGTTGGAAATTGTTTCTTATAAAATGTATTGTTGGTTATTTTCATTTAAATATGTATTGTTGTAATTTTACTATAAATAGGTATTGTTGGAAATTGTTTCTCATAAAATGTATTGTTGGTTATTTTCTTTAAATATGTATTGTTGTAATTTTATTATAAATAGATATTGTTGGAAATTGTTTCTTATAAAATATATTGTTGGTTATTTTCCTTTAAATATGTATTGTTGTAATTTTACTATAAATAGGTATTGTTGGAAATTGTTTCTTATAAAATGTATTGTTGGTTATTTTCCTTTAAATATGTATTGTTGTAATTTTACTATAAATAGTTATTGTTGGAAATTGTTTCCTATAAAATGTATTGTTGGTTATTTTCGTTTAAATATGTATTGTTGTAATTTTACTATAAATAGGTATTGTTGAAAAGTGTTTCCTATAAACCGTATTGTTGGTTATTTTGCCTTAAATATTTATTGTTGTAATTTTAATATAAATAGGTATTGTTGGAAATTGTTTCCTATAAAACGTATTGTTGTTTATTTTGCTTTAAATATGTATTGTTGTAATTTTACTATAAATAGGTATTGTTGGAAATTGTTTCCTATAAATTGTATTGTTGGTTATTTCGCTTTAAATTTGTATTGTTGTAATTTTAATATAAATATGTATTGTTGGAAATTGATTCTTATAAAATGTATTGTTGGTTATTTTCCTTAAAAAATGTATTGTTTTAATTTTACTATAAATAGGTATTGTTGGACATTGTTTCCTATAAAACGTATTGTTGGTTATTTTGCTTTTAATATGTATTGTTGTAATTTTAATATAAATAGGTATTTTTGGAAATTGTTTCTTATAAAATGTATTGTTGGTTATTTTCCTTTAAATATATATTGTTTTAATTTTACTAAAAATAGTTATTGTTGGAAATTCTTTCCTATAAAATGTATTGCTTGTTATTTTCCATTAAATATGTATTGTTGTAATTTTACTATAAATAGGTATTGTTGGAAATTGTTTCCTATAAAATGTATTGTTGGTTATTTTGCTTTAAATTTGTATTGTTGTAATTTTAATATGAATAGGTATTGTTGAAAATTGTTTCCTATAAAACGTATTGTTGGTTATTTTGCTTTAAATATGTATTGTCTTAATTTTACTATAAATAGGTATTGTTGGAAATTGTTTCCTATAAAATGTATTGTTGGTTATTTTGCATTAAATATGTATTGTTGTAATTTTACTATGAATAGGTATTGTTGGAATTTGTTCCCTATAAAATGTATTGTTGGTTATTTTGCTTTAAATATGTATTGTTGTAATTTTACTATAAATAGGTATTTTTGGAAATTGTTTCCTATAAAATGTATTGCTGGTTATTTTGCTTTAAATATGTATTGTTGTAATTTTACTATAAATAGGTATTGTAGGAAATTGTTTCCTATAAAATGTATTGTTGGTTATTTTTCTTTAAATATGTATTGTTGTAATTTTACTATAAATAGGTATTGTTGGAAATTGTTTCCTATAAAATGTATTGCTGGTTATTTTGCTTTAAATATGTATTGTTGTAATTTTACTATAAATAGGTATTGTTGGAAAATGTTTCCTATAATATTATTGTTGGTTATTTTGCTTTAAATATGTATTGTTGTAATTTTACTATAAATAGGTATTGTTGGAAATTGTTCCCTATAAAATGTATTGTTGGTTATTTTGCTTTCAATATGTATTGTTGTAATTTTACTATAAATAGGTATTGTTGGAAATTGTTTCCTATAAAATGTATTGTTGGTTATTTTTCTTTAAATATGTATTGTTGTAATTTTACTATAAATAGGTATTGTTGGAAATTGTTTCCTATAAAATGTATTGCTGGTTATTTTGCTTTAAATATGTATTGTTGTAATTTTACTATAAATAGGTATTGTTGGAAATTGTTTCCTATAAAATGTATTGCTGGTTATTTTGCTATAAATATGTATTGTTGTAATTTTACTATAAATAGGTATTGTTGGAAATTGTGTCCTATAAAATATATTGTTGGTTATTTTGCTTTAAATATGTATTGTTGTAATTTTACTATAAATAGGTATTGTTGGTAATTGTTTCCTATAAAATGTATTGTTGGTTATTTTGCTTTAATTTGTATTGTTGTAATTTTAATATAAATAGGTATTGCTGGAAATTGTTTCCTAGAAAATGTATTGCTGGTTATTTTGCTTTAAATATGTACTGTTGTAATTTTACTATAAATAGGTATTGTTGGAAATTGTTTCCTATAAAATGTATTGTTGGTTATTTTCTTTAAATATGTATTGTTGTAATTTTACTATAAATAGGTATTGTTGGAAATTGTTTCCTATAAAATGTATTGCTGGTTATTTTGCTTTAAATATGTATTGTTGTAATTTTACTATAAATAGGTATTGTTGGAAATTGTTTCCTATAATATTTATTGTTGGTTATTTTGCTTTAAATATGTACTGTTGTAATTTTACTATAAATAGGTATTGTTGGAAATTGTTCCCTATAAAATGTATTGTTGGTTATTTTGCTTTCAATATGTATTGTTGTAATTTTACTATAAATAGGTATTGTTGGAAATTGTTTCCTCTAAAATGTATTGTTGGTTATTTTTCTTTAAATATGTATTGTTGCAATTTTACAATAAATAGGTATTGTTGGAAATTGTTTCCTATAAAATGTATTGCTGGTTATTTTGCTTTAAATATGTATTGTTGTAATTTTACTATAAATAGGTATTGTTGGAAATTGTTTCCTATAAAATGTATTGCTGGTTATTTTGCTTTCAATATGTATTGTTGTAATTTTACTATAAATAGGTATTGTTGGAAATTGTGTCCTATAAAATATATTGTTAGTTATTTTGCTTTAAATATGTATTGTTGTAATTTTACTATAAATAAGTATTGTTGGAAATTTTTTCCTATAAAATGTATTGTAGGTTATTTTGCTTTAAATATGTATTGTTGTAATTTTACTATAAATAGGTATTGTTGGAAATTGTTTCCTATAAAATGTATTGTTGGTTATTTTGCTTTAAATATGTATTGTTGTAATTTTACTATAAATATGTATTGTTGGAAATTGTTTCCTATAAAATGTATTGTTGGTTATTTTGCTTTAAATATGTATTGTTGTAATTTTACTATAAATAGGTATTGTTGGAAATTGTTTCCTGTAAAATGTATTGTTGGTTATTTTGCTTTAATTTGTATTGTTGTAATTTTACTATAAATAGGTATTGTTGGAAATTGTTTCCTATAAAATGTATTGTTGGTTATTTTGCTTTAAATATGTATTGTCGTAATTTTACTATAAATAGGTATTGTTGGAATTTGTTTCCTATAAAATGTATTGCTGGTTATTTTGCTTTAAATATGTATCGTTGTAATTTTACTATAAATACGTATTGTTGGAAATTGTTCCATATAAAATGTATTGTTGGTTATTTTGCTTTAAATATGTATTGTTGTAATTTTACTATAAATAGGTATTGTTGGAAATTGTTTCCTGTAAAATGTATTGTTGGTTATTTTGCTTTAAATATGTATAGTTGTAATTTTACTATAAATAGGTATTGTTGGAAATTGTTTCCTATAAAATGTATTGTTGGTTATTTTGCTTTAAATATGTATTGTTGTAATTTTACTATAAATATGTATTGTTGGAAATTGTTTCCTATAAAATGTATTATTGGTTATTTGGCTTTAAATATGTATTGTTGTAATTTTACTATAAATAGGTATTGTTGGAAATTGTTCCTTATCAAATGTATTGTTGGTTATTTTGCTTTAAATATGTATTGTTGTAATTTTACTATATATAGGTATTGTTGGAATTTGTTTCCTATAAAATGTATTGCTGGTTATTTTGCTTTAAATATGGATCGTTGTAATTTTACTATGAATATGTATTGTTGGAAATTGTTTCCTATAAAATGTATTGTTGGTTATTTTTCTTTAAATATGTATTGTTGTAATTTTACGATAAATAGGTATTGTTGGAAATTGTTTCCTAATATGTATTGCTGGTTATTTTGCTTTAAATATGTATTGTTGTAATTTTACTATAAATAGGTATTGTTGGAAATTGTTTCCTATAATATTTATTGTTGGTTATTTTGCTTTAAATATGTATTGTTGTAATTTTACTATAAATAGGTATTGTTGGAAATTGTTCCCTATAAAATGTATTGTTGGTTATTTTGCTTTCAATATGTATTGTTGTAATTTTACTATAACTAGGTATTGTTGGAAATTGTTTCCTATAAAATGTATTGTTGGTTATTTTTCTTTAAATATGTATTGTTGTAATTTTACTATAAATAGGTATTGTTGGAAATTGTTTCCTATAAAATGTATTGCTGGTTATTTTGCTTTAAATATGTATTGTTGTAATTTTACTATAAATAGGTATTGTTGGAAATTGTTTCCTATAAAATGTATTGCTGGTTATTTTGCTTTAAATATGTATTGTTGTAATTTTACTATAAATAGGTATTGTTGGAAATTGTGTCCTATAAAATATATTGTTGGTTATTTTGCTTTAAATATGTATTGTTGTAATTTTACTATAAATAGGTATTGTTGGTAATTGTTTCCTATAAAATGTATTGTTGGTTATTTTGCTTTAAATATGTATTGTTGTAATTTTACTATAAATAGGTATTGTTGGAAATTGTTTCCTATAAAATGTATTGTTGGTTATTTTGCTTTAAATATGTATTGTTGTAATTTTACTATAAATATGTATTGTTGGAAATTGTTTCCTATAAAATGTATTGTTGGTTATTTTGCTTTAAATATGTATTGTTGTAATTTTACTATAAATAGGTATTGTTGGAAATTGTTCCTTATCAAATGTATTGTTGGTTATTTTGCTTTAAATATGTATTGTTGTAATTTTACTATATATAGGTATTGTTGGAATTTGTTTCCTATAAAATGTATTGCTGGTTATTTTGCTTTAAATATGGATCGTTGTAATTTTACTATGAATAGGTATTGTTGGAAATTGTTCCCTATAAAATGTATTGTTGGTTATTTAGCTTTAAATATGTATTGTTGTAATTTTACTATAAATAGGTATTGTTGGAAATTGTTTCCTGTAAAATGTATTGTTGGTTATTTTGCTTTAATTTGTATTGTTGTAATTTTATTATGAATAGGTATTGTTGGAAATTGTTTCCTATAAAATGTATTGTTGGTTATTTTCTTTAAATATGTATTGTTGTAATTTTACTATAAATAGGTATTGTTGGAAATTGTTTCCTATAAAATGTATTGCTGGTTATTTTGCTTTAAATATGTATTGTTGTAATTTTACTATAAATAGGTATTGTTGGAAATTGTTTCCTATAATATTTATTGTTGGTTATTTTGCTTTAAATATGTATTGTTGTAATTTTACTATAAATAGGTATTGTTGGAAATTGTTCCCTATAAAATGTATTGTTGGTTATTTTGCTTTCAATATGTATTGTTGTAATTTTACTATAAATAGGTATTGTTGGAAATTGTTTCCTCTAAAATGTATTGTTGGTTATTTTTCTTTAAATATGTATTGTTGCAATTTTACAATAAATAGGTATTGTTGGAAATTGTTTCCTATAAAATGTATTGCTGGTTATTTTGCTTTAAATATGTATTGTTGTAATTTTACTATAAATAGGTATTGTTGGAAATTGTTTCCTATAAAATGTATTGCTGGTTATTTTGCTTTCAATATGTATTGTTGTAATTTTACTATAAATAGGTATTGTTGGAAATTGTGTCCTATAAAATATATTGTTAGTTATTTTGCTTTAAATATGTATTGTTGTAATTTTACTATAAATAAGTATTGTTGGAAATTGTTTCCTATAAAATGTATTGTTGGTTATTTTGCTTTAAATATGTATTGTTGTAATTTTACTATAAATAGGTATTGTTGGAAATTGTTTCCTATAAAATGTATTGTTGGTTATTTTGCTTTAAATATGTATTGTTGTAATTTTACTATAAATATGTATTGTTGGAAATTGTTTCCTATAAAATGTATTGTTGGTTATTTTGCTTTAAATATGTATTGTTGTAATTTTACTATAAATAGGTATTGTTGGAAATTGTTTCCTGTAAAATGTATTGTTGGTTATTTTGCTTTAATTTGTATTGTTGTAATTTTACTATAAATAGGTATTGTTGGAAATTGTTTCCTATAAAATGTATTGTTGGTTATTTTGCTTTAAATATGTATTGTCGTAATTTTACTATAAATAGGTATTGTTGGAATTTGTTTCCTATAAAATGTATTGCTGGTTATTTTGCTTTAAATATGTATCGTTGTAATTTTACTATAAATACGTATTGTTGGAAATTGTTCCATATAAAATGTATTGTTGGTTATTTTGCTTTGAATATGTATTGTTGTAATTTTACTATAAATAGGTATTGTTGGAAATTGTTTCCTGTAAAATGTATTGTTGGTTATTTTGCTTTAAATATGTATTGTTGTAATTTTACTATAAATAGGTATTGTTGGAAATTGTTTCCTATAAAATGTATTGTTGGTTATTTTGCTTTAAATATGTATTGTTGTAATTTTACTATAAATATGTATTGTTGGAAATTGTTTCCTATAAAATGTATTATTGGTTATTTTGCTTTAAATATGTATTGTTGTAATTTTACTATAAATAGGTATTGTTGGAAATTGTTCCTTATCAAATGTATTGTTGGTTATTTTGCTTTAAATATGTATTGTTGTAATTTTACTATATATAGGTATTGTTGGAATTTGTTTCCTATAAAATGTATTGCTGGTTATTTTGCTTTAAATATGGATCGTTGTAATTTTACTATGAATATGTATTGTTGGAAATTGTTTCCTATAAAATGTATTGTTGGTTATTTTTCTTTAAATATGTATTGTTGTAATTTTACTATAAATAGGTATTGTTGGAAATTGTTTCCTAATATGTATTGCTGGTTATTTTGCTTTAAATATGTATTGTTGTAATTTTACTATAAATAGGTATTGTTGGAAATTGTTTCCTATAATATTTATTGTTGGTTATTTTGCTTTAAATATGTATTGTTGTAATTTTACTATAAATAGGTATTGTTGGAAATTGTTCCCTATAAAATGTATTGTTGGTTATTTTGCTTTCAATATGTATTGTTGTAATTTTACTATAAATAGGTATTGTTGGAAATTGTTTCCTATAAAATGTATTGTTGGTTATTTATCTTTAAATATGTATTGTTGTAATTTTACTATAAATAGGTATTGTTGGAAATTGTTTCCTATAAAATGTATTGCTGGTTATTTTGCTTTAAATATGTATTGTTGTAATTTTACTATAAATAGGTATTGTTGGAAATTGTTTCCTATAAAATGTATTGCTGGTTATTTTGCTTTAAATATGTATTGTTGTAATTTTACTATAAATAGGTATTGTTGGAAATTGTGTCCTATAAAATATATTGTTGGTTATTTTGCTTTAAATATGTATTGTTGTAATTTTACTATAAATAGGTATTGTTGGTAATTGTTTCCTATAAAATGTATTGTTGGTTATTTTGCTTTAAATATGTATTGTTGTAATTTTACTATAAATAGGTATTGTTGGAAATTGTTTCCTATAAAATGTATTGTTGGTTATTTTGCTTTAAATATGTATTGTTGTAATTTTACTATAAATATGTATTGTTGGAAATTGTTTCCTATAAAATGTATTGTTGGTTATTTTGCTTTAAATATGTATTGTTGTAATTTTACTATAAATAGGTATTGTTGGAAATTGTTCCTTATCAAATGTATTGTTGGTTATTTTGCTTTAAATATGTATTGTTGTAATTTTACTATATATAGGTATTGTTGGAATTTGTTTCCTATAAAATGTATTGCTGGTTATTTTGCTTTAAATATGGATCGTTGTAATTTTACTATGAATAGGTATTGTTGGAAATTGTTCCCTATAAAATGTATTGTTGGTTATTTTGCTTTAAATATGTATTGTTGTAATTTTACTATAAATAGGTATTGTTGGAAATTGTTTCCTGTAAAATGTATTGTTGGTTATTTTGCTTTAATTTGTATTGTTGTAATTTTAATATAAATAGGTATTGTTGGAAATTGTTTCCTAGAAAATGTATTGCTGGTTATTTTGCTTTAAATATGTACTGTTGTAATTTTACTATAAATAGGTATTGTTGGAAATTGTTTCCTATAAAATGTATTGTTGGTTATTTTCTTTAAATATGTATTGTTGTAATTTTACTATAAATAGGTATTGTTGGAAATTGTTTCCTATAAAATGTATTGCTGGTTATTTTGCTTTAAATATGTATTGTTGTAATTTTACTATAAATAGGTATTGTTGGAAATTGTTTCCTATAATATTTATTGTTGGTTATTTTGCTTTAAATATGTATTGTTGTAATTTTACTATAAATAGGTATTGTTGGAAATTGTTCCCTATAAAATGTATTGTTGGTTATTTTGCTTTCAATATGTATTGTTGTAATTTTACTATAAATAGGTATTGTTGGAAATTGTTTCCTCTAAAATGTATTGTTGGTTATTTTTCTTTAAATATGTATTGTTGCAATTTTACAATAAATAGGTATTGTTGGAAATTGTTTCCTATAAAATGTATTGCTGGTTATTTTGCTTTAAATATGTATTGTTGTAATTTTACTATAAATAGGTATTGTTGGAAATTGTTTCCTATAAAATGTATTGCTGGTTATTTTGCTTTAAATATGTATTGTTGTAATTTTACTATAAATAGGTATTGTTGGAAATTGTTTCCTATAAAATGTATTGTTGGTTATTTTGCTTTAAATATGTATTGTTGTAATTTTACTATAAATATGTATTGTTGGAAATTGTTTCCTATAAAATGTATTGTTGGTTATTTTGCTTTAAATATGTATTGTTGTAATTTTACTATAAATAGGTATTGTTGGAAATTGTTTCCTGTAAAATGTATTGTTGGTTATTTTGCTTTAATTTGTATTGTTGTAATTTTACTATAAATAGGTATTGTTGGAAATTGTTTCCTATAAAATGTATTGTTGGTTATTTTGCTTTAAATATGTATTGTCGTAATTTTACTATAAATAGGTATTGTTGGTATTTGTTTCCTATAAAATGTATTGCTGGTTATTTTGCTTTAAATATGTATCGTTGTAATTTTACTATAAATACGTATTGTTGGAAATTGTTCCATATAAAATGTATTGTTGGTTATTTTGCTTTAAATATGTATTGTTGTAATTTTACTATAAATAGGTATTGTTGGAAATTGTTTCCTGTAAAATGTATTGTTGGTTATTTTGCTTTAAATATGTATTGTTGTAATTTTACTATAAATAGGTATTGTTGGAAATTGTTTCCTATAAAATGTATTGTTGGTTATTTTGCTTTAAATATGTATTGTTGTAATTTTACTATAAATATGTATTGTTGGAAATTGTTTCCTATAAAATGTATTATTGGTTATTTTGCTTTAAATATGTATTGTTGTAATTTTACTATAAATAGGTATTGTTGGAAATTGTTCCTTATCAAATGTATTGTTGGTTATTTTGCTTTAAATATGTATTGTTGTAATTTTACTATATATAGGTATTGTTGGAATTTGTTTCCTATAAAATGTATTGCTGGTTATTTTGCTTTAAATATGGATCGTTGTAATTTTACTATGAATATGTATTGTTGGAAATTGTTTCCTATAAAATGTATTGTTGGTTATTTTTCTTTAAATATGTATTGTTGTAATTTTACTATAAATAGGTATTGTTGGAAATTGTTTCCTAATATGTATTGCTGGTTATTTTGCTTTAAATATGTATTGTTGTAATTTTTACTATAAATAGGCATTGTTGGAAATTTTTTCCTATAATATTTATTGTTGGTTATTTTGCTTTAAATATGTATTGTTGTAATTTTACTATAAATAGGTATTGTTGGAAATTGTTCCCTATAAAATGTATTGTTGGTTATTTTGCTTTCAATATGTATTGTTGTAATTTTACTATAAATAGGTATTGTTGGAAATTGTTTCCTATAAAATGTATTGTTGGTTATTTTTCTTTAAATATGTATTGTTGTAATTTTACTATAAATAGGTATTGTTGGAAATTGTTTCCTATAAAATGTATTGCTGGTTATTTTGCTTTAAATATGTATTGTTGTAATTTTACTATAAATAGGTATTGTTGCAAATTGTTTCCTATAAAATGTATTGCTGGTTATTTTGCTTTAAATATGTATTGTTGTAATTTTACTATAAATAGGTATTGTTGGAAATTGTGTCCTATAAAATATATTGTTGGTTATTTTGCTTTAAATATGTATTGTTGTAATTTTACTATAAATAGGTATTGTTGGTAATTGTTTCCTATAAAATGTATTGTTGGTTATTTTGCTTTAAATATGTATTGTTGTAATTTTACTATAAATAGGTATTGTTGGAAATTGTTTCCTATAAAATGTATTGTTGGTTATTTTGCTTTAAATATGTATTGTTGTAATTTTACTATAAATATGTATTGTTGGAAATTGTTTCCTATAAAATGTATTGTTGGTTATTTTGCTTTAAATATGTATTGTTGTAATTTTACTATAAATAGGTATTGTTGGAAATTGTTCCTTATCAAATGTATTGTTGGTTATTTTGCTTTAAATATGTATTGTTGTAATTTTACTATATATAGGTATTGTTGGAATTTGTTTCCTATAAAATGTATTGCTGGTTATTTTGCTTTAAATATGGATCTTTGTAATTTTACTATGAATAGGTATTGTTGGAAATTGTTCCCTATAAAATGTATTGTTGGTTATTTTGCTTTAAATATGTATTGTTGTAATTTTACTATAAATAGGTATTGTTGGAAATTGTTTCCTGTAAAATGTATTGTTGGTTATTTTGCTTTAATTTGTATTGTTGTAATTTTAATATAAATAGGTATTGTTGGAAATTGTTTCCTAGAAAATGTATTGCTGGTTATTTTGCTTTAAATATGTACTGTTGTAATTTTACTATAAATAGGTATTGTTGGAAATTGTTTCCTATAAAATGTATTGTTGGTTATTTTCTTTAAATATGTATTTTTGTAATTTTACTATAAATAGGTATTGTTGGAAATTGTTTCCTATAAAATGTATTGCTGGTTATTTTGCTTTAAATATGTATTGTTGTAATTTTACTATAAATAAGTATTGTTGGAAATTGTTTCCTATAATATTTATTGTTGGTTATTTTGCTTTAAATATGTATTGTTGTAATTTTACTATAAATAGGTATTGTTGCAAATTGTTTCCTATAAAATGTATTGCTGGTTATTTTGCTTTAAATATGTATTGTTGTAATTTTACTATAAATAGGTATTGTTGGAAATTGTTTCCTAATATGTATTGCTGGTTATTTTGCTTTAAATATGTATTGTTGTAATTTTACTATAAATAGGTATTGTTGGAAATTGTTTCCTATAATATTTATTGTTGGTTATTTTGCTTTTAATATGTATTGTTGTAATTTTACTATAAATAGGTATTGTTGGAAATTGTTCCCTATAAAATGTATTGTTGGTTATTTTGCTTTCAATATGTATTGTTGTAATTTTACTATAAATAGGTATTGTTGGAAATTGTTTCGTATAAAATGTATTGTTGGTTATTTTTCTTTAAATATGTATTGTTGTAATTTTACTATAAATAGGTATTGTTGGAAATTGTTTCCTATAAAATGTATTGCTGGTTATTTTGCTTTAAATATGTATTGTTGTAATTTTACTATAAATAGGTATTGTTGCAAATTGTTTCCTATAAAATGTATTGCTGGTTATTTTGCTTTAAATATGTATTGTTGTAATTTTACTATAAATAGGTATTGTTGGAAATTGTGTCCTATAAAATATATTGTTGGTTATTTTGCTTTAAATAGGTATTGTTGTAATTTTACTATAAATAGGTATTGTTGGTAATTGTTTCCTATAAAATGTATTGTTGGTTATTTTGCTTTAAATATGTATTGTTGTAATTTTACTATAAATAGGTATTGTTGGAAATTGTTTCCTATAAAATGTATTGTTGGTTATTTTGCTTTAAATATGTATTGTTGTAATTTTACTATAAATATGTATTGTTGGAAATTGTTTCCTATAAAATGTATTGTTGGTTATTTTGCTTTAAATATGTATTGTTGTAATTTTACTATAAATAGGTATTGTTGGAAATTGTTCCTTATCAAATGTA
Organism: Acanthosepion esculentum; assembly: GCA_964036315.1. Classification (NCBI taxonomy): domain Eukaryota; kingdom Metazoa; phylum Mollusca; class Cephalopoda; order Sepiida; family Sepiidae; genus Acanthosepion; species Acanthosepion esculentum. The sequence goes on from OZ038490.1 coordinate 49,526,116, forward strand.
TTGTTGGTTATTTTGTTTAAATATGTATTGTTGTAATTTTACTATATATAGGTATTGTTGGAATTTGTTTCCTATAAAATGTATTGCTGGTTATTTTGCTTTAAATATGGATCGTTGTAATTTTACTATGAATAGGTATTGTTGGAAATTGTTCCCTATAAAATGTATTGTTGGTTATTTGGCTTTAAATATGTATTGTTGTAATTTTACTATAAATAGGTATTGTTGGAAATTGTTTCCTGTAAAATGTATTGTTGGTTATTTTGCTTTAATTTGTATTGTTGTAATTTTAATATAAATAGGTATTGTTGGAAATTGTTTCCTAGAAAATGTATTGCTGGTTATTTTGCTTTAAATATGTACTGTTGTAATTTTACTATAAATAGGTATTGTTGGAAATGTTTCCTATAAAATGTATTGTTGGTTATTTTCTTTAAATATGTATTTTTGTAATTTTACTATAAATAGGTATTGTTGGAAATTGTTTCCTATAAAATGTATTGCTGGTTATTTTGCTTTAAATATGTATTGTTGTAATTTTACTATAAATAAGTATTGTTGGAAATTGTTTCCTATAATATTTATTGTTGGTTATTTTGCTTTAAATATGTATTGTTGTAATTTTACTATAAATAGGTATTGTTGGAAATTGTTCCCTATAAAATGTATTGTTGGTTATTTTGCTTTCAATATGTATTGTTGTAATTTTACTATAAATAGGTATTGTTGGAAATTGTTTCCTCTAAAATGTATTGTTGGTTATTTTTCTTTAAATATGTATTGTTGCAATTTTACTATAAATAGTTATTGTTGGAAATTGTTTCCTATAAAATGTATTGCTGGTTATTTTGCTTTAAATATGTATTGTTGTAATTTTACTATAAATAGGTATTGTTGGAAATTGTTTCCTGTAAAATGTATTGTTGGTTATTTTGCTTTAAATATGTATTGTTGTAATTTTACTATAAATAGGTATTGTTGGAAATTGTTTCCTATAAAATGTATTGTTGGTTATTTTGCTTTAAATATGTATTGTTGTAATTTTACTATAAATATGTATTGTTGGAAATTGTTTCCTATAAAATGTATTGTTGGTTATTTTGCTTTAAATATGTATTGTTGTAATTTTACTATAAATAGGTATTGTTGGAAATTGTTCCTTATCAAATGTATTGTTGGTTATTTTGCTTTAAATATGTATTGTTGTAATTTTACTATATATAGGTATTGTTGGAATTTGTTTCCTATAAAATGTATTGCTGGTTATTTTGCTTTAAATATGGATCGTTGTAATTTTACTATGAATAGGTATTGTTGGAAATTGTTCCCTATAAAATGTATTGTTGGTTATTTTGCTTTAAATATGTATTGTTGTAATTTTACTATAAATAGGTATTGTTGGAAATTGTTTCCTGTAAAATGTATTGATGGTTATTTTGCTTTAATTTGTATTGTTGTAATTTTAATATAAATAGGTATTGTTGGAAATTGTTTCCTAGAAAATGTATTGCTGGTTATTTTGCTTTAAATATGTACTGTTGTAATTTTACCATAAATAGGTATTGTTGGAAATTGTTTCCTATAAAATGTATTGTTGGTTATTTTCTTTAAATATGTATTGTTGTAATTTTACTATAAATAGGTATTGTTGGAAATTGTTTCCTATAAAATGTATTGCTGGTTATTTAGCTTTAAATATGTATTGTTGTAATTTTACTATAAATAGGTATTGTTGGAAATTGTTTCCTATAATATTTATTGTTGGTTATTTTGCTTTAAATATGTATTGTTGTAATTTTACTATAAATAGGTATTGTTGGAAATTGTTCCCTATAAAATGTATTGTTGGTTATTTTGCTTTCAATATGTATTGTTGTAATTTTACTATAAATAGGTATTGTTGGAAATTGTTTCCTCTAAAATGTATTGTTGGTTATTTTTCTTTAAATATGTATTGTTGAAATTTTACTATAAATAGGTATTGTTGGAAATTGTTTCCTATAAAATGTATTGCTGGTTATTTTGCTTTAAATATGTATTGTTGTAATTTTACTATAAATAGGTATTGTTGGAAATTGTGTCCTATAAAATATATTGTTAGTTATTTTGCTTTAAATATGTATTGTTGTAATTTTACTATAAATAAGTATTGTTGGAAATTGATTCCTATAAAATGTATTGTTGGTTATTTTGCTTTAAATATGTATTGTTGTAATTTTACTATAAATAGGTGTTGTTTGAAATTGTTTCCTATAAAATGTATTGTTGGTTATTTTGCTTTAAATATGTATTGTTGTAATTTTACTATAAATATGTATTGTTGGAAATTGTTTCCTATAAAATGTATTGTTGGTTATTTTGCTTTAAATATGTATTGTTGTAATTTTACTATAAATAGGTATTGTTGGAAATTGTTTCCTGTAAAATGTATTGTTGGTTATTTTGCTTTAATTTGTATTGTTGTAATTTTACTATAAATAGGTATTGTTGGAAATTGTTTCCTATAAAATGTATTGTTGGTTATTTTGCTTTAAATATGTATTGTCGTAATTTTACTATAAATAGGTATTGTTGGAATTTGTTTCCTATAAAATGTATTGCTGGTTATTTTGCTTTAAATATGTATCGTTGTAATTTTACTATAAATACGTATTGTTGGAAATTGTTCCCTATAAAATGTATTGTTGGTTATTTTGCTTTAAATATGTATTGCTGTAATTTTACTATAAATAAATATTGTTGGAAATTGTTTCCTATAAAATGTATTGTTGGTTATTTTGCTTTAAATATGTATTGTTGTAATTTAATATAAATATATATTGTTGGAAATTGTTTCCTATAAAATGTATTGTTGGTTATTTTACGTTAAATATGTATTGTTGTAATTTTACTATAAATAGGTATTGTTGGAAATTGTTTCCTATAAAATGTGTTGTTGGTTATTTTGCTTTAAATATGTATTGTTGTAATTTTACTATAAATAAGTATTGTTGGAAATTGATTCCTATAAAATGTATTGTTGGTTATTTTGCTTTAAATATGTATTGTTGTAATTTTACTATAAATAGGTGTTGTTTGAAATTGTTTCCTATAAAATGTATTGTTGGTTATTTTGCTTTAAATATGTATTGTTGTAATTTTACTATAAATATGTATTGTTGGAAATTGTTTCCTATAAAATGTATTGTTGGTTATTTTGCTTTAAATATGTATTGTTGTAATTTTACTATAAATAGGTATTGTTGGAAATTGTTTCCTGTAAAATGTATTGTTGGTTATTTTGCTTTAATTTGTATTGTTGTAATTTTACTATAAATAGGTATTGTTGGAAATTGTTTCCTATAAAATGTATTGTTGGTTATTTTGCTTTAAATATGTATTGTCGTAATTTTACTATAAATAGGTATTGTTGGAATTTGTTTCCTATAAAATGTATTGCTGGTTATTTTGCTTTAAATATGTATCGTTGTAATTTTACTATAAATACGTATTATTGGAAATTGTTCCCTATAAAATGTATTGTTGGTTATTTTGCTTTAAATATGTATTGCTGTAATTTTACTATAAATAAATATTGTTGGAAATTGTTTCCTATAAAATGTATTGTTGGTTATTTTGCTTTAAATATGTATTGTTGTAATTTAATATAAATATATATTGTTGGAAATTGTTTCCTATAAAATGTATTGTTGGTTATTTTACGTTAAATATGTATTGTTGTAATTTTACTATAAATAGGTATTGTTGGAAATTGTTTCCTATAAAATGTATTGTTGGTTATTTTGCTTTAAATATGTATTGTTGTAATTTTACTATAAATAGGTATTGTTGGAAATTGTTCCCTATAAAATGTATTGTTGCTTATTTGGCTTTAAATATGTATTGTTGTAATTTTACTATAAATATGTATTGTTGGAAATTGTTTCCTATAAAATGTATTGTTGGTTATTTTTCTTTAAATATGTATTGTTGTAATTTTACTATCAATAGTTATTGTTGGAAATTGTTTCCAATAAAATGTATTGCTGGTTATTTTGCTTTAAATATGTATTGTTGTAAATTTACTATAAATAGGTATTGCTGGAAATTGTTTCCTATAAAATGTATTGTTGGTTATTTGGCTTTAAATATGTATTGTTGTAATTTTACTATAAATAGGTATTGTTGGAAATTGTTTCCTATAAAATGTATTGCTGGTTATTTTGCTTTAAATATGTATTGTTGTAATTTTACTATAAATAGGTATTGTTGGAAATTGTTTCCTATAATATTTATTGTTGGTTATTTTGCTTTAAATATGTATTGTTGTAATTTTACTATAAATAGGTATTGTTGGAAATTGTTCCCTATAAAATGTATTGTTGGTTATTTTGCTTTCAATATGTATTGTTGTAATTTTACTATAAATAGGTATTGTTGGAAATTGTTTCCTATAAAATGTATTGTTGGTTATTTTTCTTTAAATATGTATTGTTGTAATTTTACTATAAATAGGTATTGTTGGAAATTGTTCCCTATGAAATGTATTGTTGGTTATTTTGCTTTAAATATGTATTGTTGTAATTTTACTATAAATAAGTATTGTTGGAAATTGTTTCCTATAAAATGTATTGTTGGTTATTTTGATTTAAATATGTATTGTTGTAATTTAATATAAATATATATTGTTGGAAATTGTTTCCTATAAAATGGATTGTTGGTTATTTTGCGTTAAATATGTATTGTTGTAATTTTACTATAAATAGGTATTGTTGGAAATTGTTTCCTATAAAATGTATTGTTGGTTATTTTTCTTTAAATATGTATTGTTGTAATTTTACTATCAATAGTTATTGTTGGAAATTGTTTCCAATAAAATGTATTGTTGGTTATTTGGCTTTAAATATGTATTGTTGTAATTTTACTATAAATAGGTATTGTTGGAAATTGTTTCCTATAAAATGTATTGCTGGTTATTTTGCTTTAAATATGTATTGTTGTAATTTTACTATAAATAGGTATTGTTGGAAATTGTTTCCTATAATATTTATTGTTGGTTATTTTGCGTTAAATATGTATTGTTGTAATTTTACTATAAATAGGTATTGTTGGAAATTGTTTCCTATAAAATGTATTGTTGGTTATTTTCTTTAAATATGTATTGTTGTAATTTTACTATAAATAGGTATTGTTGGAAATTGTTCCCTATAAAATGTATTGTTGCTTATTTTGCTTTAAATATGTATTGTTGTAATTTTACTATAAATATGTATTGTTGGAAATTGTTTCCTATAAAATGTATTGTTGGTTATTTTTCTTTAAATATGTATTGTTGTAATTTTACTATCAATAGTTATTGTTGGAAATTGTTTCCAATAAAATGTATTGCTGGTTATTTTGCTTTAAATATGTATTGTTGTAAATTTACTATAAATAGGTATTGCTGGAAATTGTTTCCTATAAAATGTATTGTTGGTTATTTGGCTTTAAATATATATTGTTGTAATTTTACTACAAATAGGTATTGTTGGAAATTGTTTCCTATAAAATGTATTGCTGGTTATTTTGCTTTAAATATGTATTGTAATTTTTCTATAAATAGGTATTGTTGGAAATTGTTTCCTATAATATTTATTGTTGGTTATTTTGATTTAAAAATGTATTGTTGTAATTTTACTATAAATAGGTATTGTTGGAAATTGTTCCCTATAAAATGTATCGTTGGTTATTTTGCTTTCAATATGTATTGTTGTAATTTTACTATAAATATGTATTGTTGGAAATTGTTTCCTATAAAATGTATTGTTGGTTATTTTCTTTAAATATGTATTGTTGTAATTTTACTATAAATAGGTATTGTTGGAAATTGTTTCCTATAAAATGTATTGCTGGTTATTTTGCTTTAAATATGTATTGTTGTAATTTTACTATAAATAGGTATTGTTGGAAATTGTTTCCTATAAAATGTATTGTTGGTTATTTTGCTTTAAATATGTATTGTTGTAATTTTACTATAAATAGGTATTGTTGGAAATTGTTTCCTATAAAATGTATTGTTGGTTATTTTGCTTTAAATATGTATTGTTGTAATTTTACTATAAATAGTTATTGTTGGAAATTGTTTCCTATAAAATGTATTGTTGGTTATTTTGCTTTAAACATGTATTGTTGTAATTTTACTATAAATATGTATTGTTGGAAATTGTTTCCTATAAAATGTATTGTTGGTTATTTTGCTTTAAATATGTATTGTTGTAATTTTACTATAAATAGGTATTGTTGGAAATTGTTCCTTATCAAATGTATTGTTGGTTATTTTGCTTTAAATATGTATTGTTGTAATTTTACTATATATAGGTATTGTTGGAATTTGTTTCCTATAAAATGTATTGCTGGTTATTTTGCTTTAAATATGTATCGTTGTAATTTTACTATAAATAGGTATTGTTGGAAATTGTTCCCTATAAAATGTATTGTTGGTTATTTTGCTTTAAATATGTATTGTTGTAATTTTACTATAAATAGGTATTGTTGGAAATTGTTTCCTGTAAAATGTATTGTTGGTTATTTTGCTTTAATTTGTATTGTTGTAATTTTACTATGAATATGTATTGTTGGAAATTGTTTCCTATAAAATGTATTGCTGGTTATTTTGCTTTAAATATGTATTGTTGTAATTTTACTATAAATAGGTATTGTTGGAAATTGTTCCTTATCAAATGTATTGTTGGTTATTTTGCTTTAATTTGTATTGTTGTAATTTTACTATAAATAGGTATTGTTGGAAATTGTTCCCTATAAAATGTATTGTTGCTTATTTTGCTTTAAATATGTATTGTTGTAATTTTACTATAAATATGTATTGTTGGAAATTGTTTCCTATAAAATGTATTGTTGGTTATTTTTCTTTAAATATGTATTGTTGTAATTTTACTATCAATAGTTATTGTTGGAAATTGTTTCCAATAAAATGTATTGCTGGTTATTTTGCTTTAAATATGTATTGTTGTAAATTTACTATAAATAGGTATTGCTGGAAATTGTTTCCTATAAAATGTATTGTTGGTTATTTGGCTTTAAATATGTATTGTTGTAATTTTACTATAAATAGGTATTGTTGGAAATTGTTTCCTAAAAAATGTATTGCTGGTTATTTTGCTTTAAATATGTATTGTTGTAATTTTACTATAAATAGGTATTGTTGGAAATTGTTTCCTATAATATTTATTGTTGGTTATTTTGCGTTAAATATGTATTGTTGTAATTTTACTATAAATAGGTATTGTTGGAAATTGTTTCCTATAAAATGTATTGTTGGTTATTTTGCTTTAAATATGTATTGTTGTAATTTTACTATAAATAGGTATTGTTGGAAATTGTTCCCTATAAAATGTATTGTTGCTTATTTTGCTTTAAATATGTATTGTTGTAATTTTACTATAAATATGTATTGTTGGAAATTGTTTCCTATAAAATGTATTGTTGGTTATTTTTCTTTAAATATGTATTGTTGTAATTTTACTATCAATAGTTATTGTTGGAAATTGTTTCCAATAAAATGTATTGCTGGTTATTTTGCTTTAAATATGTATTGTTGTAATTTTACTATAAATAGGTATTGTTGGAAATTGTTTCCTATAAAATGTATTGTTGGTTATTTTTCTTTAAATATGTATTGTTGTAATTTTACTATAAATAGGTATTGTTGGAAATTATTCCCTATGAAATGTATTGTTGGTTATTTTGCTTTAAATATGTATTGTTGTAATTTTACTATAAATAAGTATTGTTGGAAATTGTTTCCTATAAAATGTATTGTTGGTTATTTTGCTTTAAATATGTATTGTTGTAATTTAATATAAATATATATTGTTGGAAATTGTTTCCTATAAAATGTATTGTTGGTTATTTTGCGTTAAATATGTATTGTTGTAATTTTACTATAAATAGGTATTGTTGGAAATTGTTTCCTATAAAATGTATTGTTGGTTATTTTTCTTTAAATATGTATTGTTGTAATTTTACTATAAATAGGTATTGCTGGAAATTGTTTCCTATAAAATGTATTGTTGGTTATTTGGCTTTAAATATGTATTGTTGTAATTTTACTATAAATAGGTATTGTTGGAAATTGTTCCCTATAAAATGTATTGTTGGTTATTTTGCTTTCAATATGTATTGTTGTAATTTTAATATAAATAGGTATTGTTTGAAATTGTTTCCTATAAAATGTAATGTTGGTTATTTTTCTTTAAATATGTATTGTTGTAATTTTACTATAAATAGGTATTGTTGGAAATTGTTCCCTATGAAATGTATTGTTGGTTATTTAGCTTTAAATATGTATTGTTGTAATTTTACTATAAATAAGTATTGTTGGAAATTGTTTCCTATAAAATGTATTGTTGGTTATTTTGCTTTAAATATGTATTGTTGTAATTTAATATAAATATATATTGTTGGAAATTGTTTCCTATAAAATGTATTGTTGGTTATTTTGCGTTAAATATGTATTGTTGTAATTTTACTATAAATAGGTATTGCTGGAAATTGTTTCCTATAAAATGTATTGTTGGTTATTTGGCTTTAAATATGTATTGTTGTAATTTTACTATAAATAGGTATTGTTGGAAATTGTTCCCTATAAAATGTATTGTTGGTTATTTTGCTTTCAATATGTATTGTTGTAATTTTACTATAAATAGGTATTGTTGGAAATTGTTTCCTATAAAATGTATTGTTGGTTATTTTTCTTTAAATATGTATTGTTGTAATTTTACTATAAATAGGTATTGTTGGAAATTGTTTCCTATAAAATGTATTGCTGGTTATTTTGCTTTAAATATGTATTGTTGTAATTTTACTATAAATAGGTATTGCTGGAAATTGTTTCCTATAAAATGTATTGTTGGTTATTTTGCTTTAAATATGTATTGTTGTAATTTTACTATAAATAGGTATTGTTGGAAATTGTTTCCTATAAAATGTATTGTTGGTTATTTTCTTTAAATATGTATTGTTGTAATTTTACTATAAATAGGTATTGTTGGAAATTGTTTCCTATAAAATGTATTGCTGGTTATTTTGCTTTAAATATGTATTGTTTTAATTTGACTATAAATAGGTATTGTTGGAAATTGTTTCCTATAAAATGTATTGTTGGTTATTTTGCTTTAAATATGTATTGTTGTAATTTTACTATAAATAGGTATTATTGGAAATTGTTTCCTATAAAATGTATTGTTGGTTATTTTGCTTTAAATATGTATTGTTGTAATTTTACTATATATAGGTATTGTTGGAATTTGTTTCCTATAAAATGTATTGCTGGTTATTTTGCTTTAAATATGTATCGTTGTAATTTTACTATAAATAGGTATTGTTGGAAATTGTTCCCTATAAAAAGTATTGTTGGTTATTTTGCTTTAAATATGTATTGTTGTAATTTTACTATAAATAGGTATTGTTGGAAATTGTTTCCTGTAAAATGTATTGTTGGTTATTTTGATTTAATTTGTATTGTTGTAATTTTACTATAAATAGGTATTGTTGGAAATTGTTTCCTATAAAATGTATTGTTGGTTATTTTGCTTTAAATATGTATTGTTGTAATTTTACTATAAATATGTATTGTTGGAAATTGTTTCCTATAAAATGTATTGTTTGTTATTTTGCTTTAAATATGTATCGTTCTAATTTTATTATAAATAGGTATTGTTGGAAATTGTTCCCTATAAAATGTATTGTTGGTTATTTTGCTTTAAATACGTATTGTTGTAATTTTACTATAAATAGGTATTGTTGGAAATTGTTTCCTGTAAAATGTATTGTTGGTTATTTTGCTTTAATTTGTATTGTTGTAATTTTACTATAAATAGGTATTGTTGGAAATTGTTCCTTATGAAATGTATTGTTGGTTATTTTGCTTTAAATATGTATTGTTGTAATTTTACTATAAATAAGTATTGTTGGAAATTGTTTCCTATAAAATGTATTGTTGGTTATTTTGCTTTAAATATGTATTGATCGTAATTTTACTATAAATATGTATTGTTGGAAATTGTTTCCTATAAAATGTATTGCTGGTTATTTTGCTTTAAATATGTATTGTTGTAATTTTACTATAAAGAGGTATTGTTGGAATTTGTTTCCTATAAAATTTATTGTTGGTTATTTGGCTTTAAATATGTATTGTTGTAATTTTACTATAAATAGTTATTGTTGGAAATTGTTCCCTATAAAATATATTGTTGGTTATTTTGCTTTAAATATGTATTTTTGTTATTTTACTATAAATATGTATTGTTGGAAATTGTTTCCTATAAAATGTATTGTTGTTTGTTTTGCTTTAAATATGTATTGTTGTAATTTTACTCTAAATAGGTATTGTTGGAAATTGTTTCCTATAAAATGTATTGTTGGTTATTTTGCTTTAAATATATATTGTTGTAATTTTACTATAAATAGGTATTGTTCGAAATTGTTCCCTATAAAATGTATTGTTGGTTATTTTGCTTTAAATATGTATTGTTGTAATTTTACTATAAATAGGTATTGTTGGAAATTGTTTCCTATAAAATGTATTGTTGGTTATTTTTCTTTAAATATGTATTGTTGTATTTTTACTATAAATAGGTATTGTTGGAAATTGTTTCCTATAAAATGTATTGTTGGTTATTTTGCTTTAAATATGTATTGTTGTAAATTTACTCTAAATAGGTATTGTTGGAAATTGTTTCCTATAAAATGTATTGTTGTTTTTTTTTTTAAATATGTATTGTTGTAATTTTACTATAAATAGGTATTGTTGGAAATTGTTCCCTATAAAATGTATTGCTGGTTATTTTGCTTTAAATATGTATTGTTGTAATTTTACTATAAATAGGTATTGTTGGAAATTGTTTCCTATAAAATGTATTGTTGGTTATTTTGCTTTAAATATGTATTGTTGTAATTTTACTATAAATATGTATTGTTGGAAATTGTTTCCTATAAAATGTATTGTTGGTTATTTTGCTTTAAATATGTATTGTTGTAATTTTACTATAAATAGGTATTGTTGGAAATTGTTCCTTATCAAATGTATTGTTGGTTATTTTGCTATAATATGTATTGTTGTAATTTTACTATATATAGGTATTGTTGGAATTTGTTTCCTATAAAATGTATTGCTGGTTATTTTGCTTTAAATATGTATCGTTGTAATTTTACTATAAATAGGTATTGTTGGAAATTGTTCCCTATAAAATGTATTGTTGGTTATTTTGCTTTAAATATGTATTGTTGTAATTTTACTATAAATAGGTATTGTTGGAAATTGTTTCCTGTTAAATGTATTGTTGGTTATTTTGCTTTAAATATGTATTGTTGTAATTTTACCATAAATAGGTATTGTTGGGAATTGTTTCCTATAAAATGTATTGTTGGTTATTTTGCTTTAAATATGTATTGTTGTAATTTTACTATGAATAGGTATTGTTGGAAATTGTTTCCTATAAAATGTATTGTTGGTTATTTTGCTCTACATATGTATTGTTGTAATTTTACTATAAATATGTATTGTTGGAAATTGTTTCCTATAAAATGTATTGTTGGTTATTTTGCTTTAAATATGTATTGTTGTAATTTTACTATAAATAGGTATTGTTGGAAATTGTTCCTTATCAAATGTATTGTTGGTTATTTTGCTTTAAATATGTATTGTTGTAATTTTACTATATATAGGTATTGTTGGAAATTGTTCCCTATAAAATGTATTGTTGGTTATTTTGCTTTAAATATGTATTGTTGTAATTTTACTATAAATAGGTATTGTTGGAAATTGTTTCCTGTAAAATGTATTGTTGGTTATTTTGCTTTAATTTGTATTGTTGTAATTTTACTATAAATAGGTATTGTTGGAAATTGTTTCCTATAAAATGTATTGTTGGTTATTTTGCTTTAAATATGTATTGTTGTAATTTTACTATAAATATGTATTGTTGGAAATTGTTTCCTATAAAATGTATTGTTGGTTATTTTGCTTTAAATATGTATCGTTGTAATTTTATTATAAATAGGTATTGTTGGAAATTGTTCCCTATAAAATGTATTGTTGGTTATTTTGCTTTAAATACGTATTGTTGTAATTTTACTATAAATAGGTATTGTTGGAAATTGTTCCTTATGAAATGTATTGTTGGTTATTTTGCTTTAAATATGTATTGTTGTAATTTTACTATAAATAAGTATTGTTGGAAATTGTTTCCTATAAAATGTATTGTTGGTTATTTTGCTTTAAATATGTATTGATCGTAATTTTACTATAAATATGTATTGTTGGAAATTGTTTCCCATAAAATGTATTGCTGGTTATTTTGCTTTAAATATGTATTGTTGTAATTTTACTATAAAGAGGTATTGTTGGAAATTGTTTCCTATAAAATTTATTGTTGGTTATTTTGCTTTAAATATGTATTGTTGTAATTTTACTATAAATAGTTATTGTTGGAAATTGTTCCCTATAAAATATATTGTTGGTTATTTTGCTTTAAATATGTATTTTTGTTATTTTACTATGAATATGTATTATTGGAAATTGTTTCCTATAAAATGTATTGTTGTTTGTTTTGCTTTAAATATGTATTGTTGTAATTTTACTCTAAATAGGTATTGTTGGAAATTGTTTCCTATAAAATGTATTGTTGGTTATTTTGCTTTAAATATATATTGTTGTAATTTTACTCTAAATAGGTATTGTTCGAAATTGTTCCCTATAAAATGTATTGTTGGTTATTTTGCTTTAAATATGTATTGTTGTAATTTTACTATAAATAGGTATTTTTGGAAATTGTTTCCTATAAAATGTATTGTTGGTTATTTTTCTTTAAATATGTATTGTTGTAATTTTACTATAAATAGGTATTGTTGGAAATTGTTTCCTATAAAATGTATTGTTGGTTATTTTGCTTTAAATATGTATTGTTGTAAATTTACTATAAATAGGTATTGTTGGAAATTGTTTCCTATAAAATGTATTGTTGTTTTTTTTTTAAATATGTATTGTTGTAATTTTACTATAAATAGGTATTGTTGGAAATTGTTCCCTATAAAATGTATTGCTGGTTATTTTGCTTTAAATATGTATTGTTGTAATTTTACTATAAATAGGTATTGTTGGAAATTGTTTCCTATAAAATGTATTGTTGGTTATTTTGCTTTAAATATGTATTGTTGTAATTTTACTATAAATATGTATTGTTGGAAATTGTTTCCTATAAAATGTATTGTTGGTTATTTTGCTTTAAATATGTAATGTTGTAATTTTACTATAAATAGGTATTGTTGGAAATTGTTTCCTATAAAATGTATTGTTGGTTACTTTGCTTTAAATATGTATTGATCGTAATTTTACTATAAATAGGTATTGTTGGAAATTGTTTCCTATAAAATGTATTGTTGTTTGTTTTGCTTTAAATATGTATTGTTGTAATTTTACTATAAATAGGTATTGTTGGAAATTGTTTCCTATAAAATGTATTGTTGGTTATTTAGCTTTAAATATGTATTGTTGTAATTTTACTATAAATAGGTATTGTTGGAAATTGTTCCCTATAAAATATATTGTTGGTTATTTTACTTTAAATATGTATTGTTGTAATTTTACTATAAATATGTATTGTTGGAAATTGTTTCCTATAAAATGTATTGTTGGTTATTTTGCTTTAAATATGTATTGTTGTAATTTTACTATAAATATGTATTGTTGGAAATTGTTTCCTATAAAATGTATTGTTGGTCATTTATCTTTAAATATGTATTGTTGTAATTTTACTATAAATAGGTATTGTTGGTAATTGTTTCCTATAAAATGTATTGTTGGTTATTTTGCTTTAAATATGTATTGTTGTAATTTTACTATAAATATGTATTGTTGGAAATTGTTTCCTATAAAATGTATTGTTGGTTATTTTGCTTTAAATATGTATTGTTGTAATTTTACTATAAATAGGTATTGTTGGAAATTGTTCCTTATCAAATGTATTGTTGGTTATTTTGCTTTAAATATGTATTGTTGTAATTTTACTATATATAGGTATTGTTGGAAATTGTTTCCTATAAAATGTATTGCTGGTTATTTGGCTTTAAATATGTATCGTTGTAATTTTACTATAAATAGGTATTGTTGGAAATTGTTCCCTATAAAATGTATTGTTGGTTATTTTGCTTTAAATATGTATTTTTGTAATTTTACTATAAATAGGTATCGTTGGAAATTGTTTCCTGTAAAATGTATTGTTGGTTATTTTGCTTTAATTTTTATTGTTGTAATTTTACTATGAATAGGTATTGTTGGAAATTATTTCCTATAAAATGTATTGTTGGTTATTTTGCTTTAAATATGTATTGTTCTAATTTTACTATAAATAGGTATTGTTGGAAATTGTTCCTTATGAAATGTATTGTTGGTTATTTTGCTTTAAATATGTATTGTTGTAATTTTACTATAAATAAGTATTGTTGGAAATTGTTTCCTATAAAATGTATTGTCGGTTATTTTGCTTTAAATATGTATTGATCGTAATTTTACTATAAATAGGTATTGTTGCAAATTGTTTCCTATAAAATGTATTGTTGTTTGTTTTGCTTTAAATATGTATTGTTGTAATTTTACTATAAATAGGTATTGTTGGAAATTGTTTCTTATAAAATGTATTGTTGGTTATTTTGCTTTAAATATGTATTCTAATTTTACTATAAATATGTATTGTTGGAAATTGTTTCCTATAAAATGTATTGTTGTTTTTTTTGCTTTAAATATGTATTGTGGAAATTTTACTATAAATAGGTATTGTTGGAAATTGTTTCCTAAAAAATGTATTGTTGGTTATTTTGCTTTAAATATGTATTGTTGTAATTTTACTATAAATAGGTATTGTTGGAAATTGTTCCCTATAAAATGTATTGTTGGTTATTTTGCTTTAAATATGTATTTTTGTAATTTTACTATAAATAGGTATTGTTGGAAATTTTTTCCTATAAAATGTATTGTTGGTTATTTGGCTTTAAATATGTATTGTTGTAATTTTACTACAAATAGGAATTGTTGGAAATTGTTCCCTATAAAATGTATTGTTGGTTATTTTGCTTTAAATATGTATTGTAGTAATTTTACTATAAATAAGTATTGTTGGAAATTGTTTCCTATAAAATGTATTGTTGGTTATTTTGCTTTAAATATGTATTGGTCGTAATTTTACTATAAATAGGTATTGTTGGAAATTGTTTCCTATAAAATGTATTGTTGTTTGTTTTGCTTTAAATATGTATTGTTGTAATTTTACTATAAATATGTATTGTTGGAAATTGTTTCCTATAAAATGTATTGTTGGTTATTTTGCTTTAAATATGTATTGTTGTAATTTTACTATAAATAGGTATTGTTGGAAATTGTTCCCTATAAAATATATTGTTGGTTATTTTGCTTTAAATATGTATTGTTGTAATTTTACTATAAATATGTATTGTTGGAAATTGTTTCCTATAAAATGTATTGTTGGTTATTTTGCTTTAGATATGTATTGTTGTAATTTTACTATAAATATGTATTGTTGGACATTTTTCCCTATAAAATGTATTGTTGGTTATTTTGCTTTAAATATGTATTGTTGTAATTTTACTATAAATAGGTATTGTTGGAAATTGTTTCCTATAAAATGTATTGCTGGTTATTTTTCTTTAAATATGTATTGTTGTAATTTTACTATAAATAGGTATTGTTGGAAATTGTTTCCTATAAAATGTATTGTTGGTTATTTTGCTTTAAATATGTATTGTTGTAATATACTATAAATAGGTATTGTTGGAAATTGTTCCCTATAAAATATATTGTTGGTTATTTTGCTTTAAATATGTATTGTTGTAATTTTACTATAAATATGTATTGTTGGAAATTGTTTCCTATAAAATGTATATTTGGTTATTTTGCTTTAAATATGTATTGTTGTAATTTTACTATAAATAGGTATTGTTGGAAATTGTTCCCTATAAAATGTATTGTTGGTTATTTTGCTTTAATTATGTACTGTTGTAATTTTACTATAAATAGGTATTGTTGGAAATTGTTTCCTATAAAATGTATTGTTGGTTATTTTCCTTTAAATATGTATTGTTGTAATTTTACTATAAATAGGTATTGTTGGAAATTGTTTCCTATAAAATGTTCTGTTGGTTATTTTGCTTTAAATATGTATTGTTGTAATTTTACTATAAATAGGTATTGTTGGAAATTGTTTCCTATAAAATGTATTGTTGGTTATTTTGCTTTAAATATGTATTGTTGTAATTTTACTATAGATAGGTGTTGTTGGAAATTGTTTCCTATAAAATGTATTGTTGGTTATTTTGCTTTAAATATGTATTGTTGTACTTTTACTATAAATATGTATTGTTGGAAATTGTTTCCTATAAAATGTATTGTTGGTTATTTTGCTTTAAATATGTATTGTTGTAATTTTACTATATATAAGTATTGTTGGAAATTGTTTCCTATAAAATGTATTGCTGGTTATTTTTCTTTAAATATGTATCGTTGCAATTTTACTATAAATAGGTATTGTTGGAAATTGTTCCCTATAAAATGTATTGTTGGTTATTTTGCTTTAAATATGTATTGTTGTAATTTTACTATAAATAGGTATTGTTGGAAATTGTTTCCTGTAAAATGTATTGTTGGTTATTTTGCATTAATTTCTATTGTTGTAATTTTACTATAAATAGGTATTGTTAGAAATTGTTTCCTATAAAATGTATTGCTGGTTATTTTGTTTTAATAGGTACTGTCGTAATTTTACTATAAATAGGTATTGTTGGAAATTGTTTCCTATAAAATTTATTGTTGGTTATATTGCTTTAAATATGTATTGTTGTAATTTTACTATAAATAGGTATTGTTGGAAATTGTTCCCTATAAAATATATTGTTGGTTATTTTGCTTTCAATATGTATTGCTGTAATTTTACTATAAATAGGTATTGTTGGAAATTGTTTCCTAAAAAATGTATTGTTGGTTATTTTCTTTAAATATGTATTGCTGTAATTTTACTATAAATAGGTATTGTTGGAAATTGTTTCCTATAAAATGTATTGCTGGTCATTTTGCTTTAAATATGTATTGTTGTAATTTTACTATAAATAGGTATCATTGGAAATTGTTTCCTATAAAATGTATTGCTGGTTATTTTGCTTTAAATATGTATTGTTGTAATTTTACTATAAATAGGTATTGTTGGAAATTGTTTCCTATAAAATGTATTGTTGGCTGTTTTGCTTTAAATATGTATTGTTGTAATTTTACTATAAATAGGTATTGTTGGAAATTGTTTCCTATAAAATCTATTGTTGGTTATTTTGCTTTAAATATGTATTGTTGTAATTTTACTATAAATAGGTATTGTTGGAAATTGTTTCCTATAAAATGTATTGTTGGTTATTTGGCTTTAAATATGTATTGTTGTAATTTTACTATATATAGGTGTTGTTGGAAATTGTTCCCTATAAAATGTATTGTTGGTTATTTTGCTTTAAATATGTATTGTTGTAATTTTACTATATATAGGTATTGTTGGAAATTGTTTCCTATAAAATGTATTGCTGGTTATTTTTCTTTAAATATGTATCGTTGCAATTTTACTATAAATAGGTATTGTTGGAAATTGTTCCCTATAAAATGTATTGTTGGTTATTTGGCTTTAAATATGTATTGTTGTAATTTTACTATAAATAGGTATTGTTGGAAATTGTTTCCTATAAAATGTATTGTTGTTTGTTTTGCTTGAAATATGTATTGTTGTAATTTTACTATAAATAGGTATTGTTGGAAATTGTTTCCTATAAAATGTATTGTTGGTTATTTTACTTTAGATATGTATTGTTGTAATTTGACTATAAATAGGTATTGTTGGAAATTGTTCCCTATAAAATGTATTGTTGGTTATTTTGCTTTAAATATGTATTGTTGTAATTTTACAATAAATAGGTATTGTTGGAAATTGTTTCCTATAAAATGTATTGTTGGTTATTTTTCTTTAAATATGTATTGTTGTAATTTTAATATAAATAGGTAGTGTTGGAAATTGTTTCCTATAGAATGTATTGCTGGTTATTTTGCTTTAAATATGTATTGTTGTAATTTTACTATAAATTGGTATTGTTTGAAATTGTTTCCTATAAAATGTGTTGCTGGTTATTTTGCTTTAAATATTTATTATTGTAATTTTACTATAAATACGTATTGTTGGAAATTGTTTCCTATAAAATGTATTGTTGGTTATTTTGCATTAAATATGTATTGTTGTAATTTTACTATAAATAGGAATTGTTGGAAATTGTTTCCTATAAAATGTATTGTTGGTTATTTTGCTTTAAATATGTATTGTTGTAATTTTACTATAAATAGGTATTGTTGGAAATTGTTCCCTATAAAATGTATTGTTGGTTATTTTGCTTTAAATATGAATTGTTGTAATTTTACTATTAGCAGGTATTTTTGGAAATTGTTTCCTATAAAATGTATTGTTGGTTATTTTGCTTTAAATATGTATTGTTGTAATTTTACTATAAATAGGTATTGTTGGAAATTCTTCCCTATTAAATGTATTGTTGGTTATTTTGCTTTAAATATGTATTGTTGTAATTTAATATAAATATTTATTTTTGGAAATTGTTTCCTATAAAATGTATTGTTGGTTATTTTGCTTTAAATATGTATTGTTGTAATTTGACTCTAAATAGGTATTGTTGGAAATTGTTTCCTATAAAATGTATTGTTGCTTATTTTGCTTTAAATATGTATTGTTGTAATTTTTCTATAAATAGGTATTGTTGGAAATTGTTCCCTATAAAATGTATTGTTGGTTATTTTGCTTTAAATATGTATTGTTGTAATTTTACTATAAATAGGTATTGTTGGAAATTGTTTCCTATAAAATGTATTGTTGGGTATTTTGCTTTAAATATGTATTGTTGTAATTTTACTATGAATAGGTATTGTTGGATATTGTTTCCTATAAAATGTATTGCTGGTTATTTTGCTTTAAATATGTATTGTTGTAATTTTACTATAAATAGGTATTGTTGGAAAGAATTCCCTATAAAATGTGTTGTTGGTTATTTTGCTTTAAATATGTATTGTTGTAATTTTACTATAAATAGGTATTGTTGGAAATTGTTTCCTATAAAATGTATTTTTTGTTATTTTGCTTGAAATATGTATTGTTGCAATTTTACTATAAATAGGTATTCCTGGAAATTGTTTCCTATAAAATGTATTGTTGGTTATTTGGCTTTAAATATGTATTGTTGTAATTTTACTATAAATAGGTATTGTCGGAAATTGTTTCCTATAAAATGTGTTGCTGGTTATTTTGCTTTAAATATTTATTATTGTAATTTTACTATAAATAGGTATTGTTGGAAATTGTTTCCTATAAAATATATTGTTGGTTATTTTGCATTAAATATGTATTGTTGTAATTTTACTATACATAGGTATTGTTGGAAATTGTTTCCTATAAAATGTATTGTTGGTTATTTTGCCTTAAATATGTATTGTTGTAATTTTAATATAAATAGTTATTGTTGGAAATTGTTCCCTATAAAATGTATTGTTGGTTATTTTGCTTTAAATATGTACTGTTGTAATTTTACTATAAATAGGTATTTTTGGAAATTGTTTCCTATAAAATGTATTGCTGGTTATTTTGCTTTAAATATGTATTGTTGTAATTTTACTATAAATAGGTATTGTTGGAAATTGTTTCCTATAAAATGTATTGTTGGTTATTTTTCTTTAAATATGTATTGTTGTAATGTTACTAGAAATAGGTATTGTTGGAAATTGTTTCCTATAAAATATATTGCGGGTTATTTTGCTTTAAATATGTATTGTTGTAATTTTACTATAAATAGGTATTGTTTGAAATTGTTTCCTATAAAATTTATTGTTGGTTATTTTGCTTTCAATATGTAGTGTTGTAATTTTACTATAAATAGGTATTGTTGGAAATTGTTCCCTATAAAATGTATTGTTGGTTATTTTGCTTTCAATATGTATTGTTGTAATTTTACTATAAATAGGTATTCTTGGAAATTGTTTCCTATAA
Source organism: Acanthosepion esculentum (assembly GCA_964036315.1). Taxonomy (NCBI): domain Eukaryota; kingdom Metazoa; phylum Mollusca; class Cephalopoda; order Sepiida; family Sepiidae; genus Acanthosepion; species Acanthosepion esculentum. The sequence goes on from OZ038490.1 coordinate 49,546,236, forward strand.
AATGTATTGTTGGTTATTTTTCTTTAAATATGTATTGTTGTAATTTTACTATAAATAAGTATTGTTGAAAATTGTTTCCTATAAAATTTATTGTTGGTTATTTTGCTTTAAATATGTATTGTTGTAATTTTACTATAAATAGGTATTGTTGGAATTGTTCCCTATAAAATGTATTGTTGGTTATTTTGCTTTCAATATGTATTGTTGTAATTTTACTATAAATAGGTATTGTTGGAAATTGTTTCCTATAAAATGTATTGTTGGTTATTTGGCTTTAAATATGTATTGTTGTAATTTTACTATAAATAGGTATTGTTGGAAATTGTTTCCTATAATATGTATTGCTGGTTATTTTGCTTTAAATATGTATTGTTGTAATTTTACTATAAATAGGTATTGTTGGAAATTGTTTCCTATAAAATGTATTATTGGTTATTTTGCTTTAAATATGTATTGTTGTAATTTTACTATAAATATGTATTGTTGGAAATTGTTTCCTATCAAAGGTATTGTTGGTTATTTTGCTTTAAATATGTATTGTTGTAATTTTAATATAAATATGTATTGTTGGAAATTGTTTCCTATAAAATGTATTGTTGGTTATTTTGCTTTAAATAGGTATTGTTGTAATTTTACTATAAATAGGTATTGTTGGAAATTGTTCCTTATCAAATGTATTGTGGGTTATTTTGCTTTAAATATGTATTGTAATTTTACTATGAATAGGTATTGTTGGATATTGTTTCCTATAAAATGTATTGCTGGTTATTTTGCTTTAAATATGTATTGTTGTAATTTTACAATAATTAGGTATTGTTTGAAATTGTTTCCTTTAAATTGTATTGTTGGTTATTTTGCTTTAAATATGTATTGTTGTAATTTTACTATAAATAGGTATTGTTGGAAAGAATTCCCTATAAAATGTGTTGTTGGTTATTTTGCTTTAAATATGTATTGTTGTAATTTTACTATAAATAGGTATTGTTGGAAATTGTTTCCTATAAAATGTATTGTTTGTTATTTTGCTTGAAATATGTATTGTTGCAATTTTACTATAAATAGGTATTCCTGGAAATTGTTTCCTATAAAATGTATTGTTGGTTATTTGGCTTTAAATATGTATTTTTGTAATTTTACTATAAATAGGTATTGTCGGAAATTGTTTCCTATAAAATGTGTTGCTGGTTATTTTGCTTTAAATATTTATTGTTGTAATTTTACTATAAATAGGTATTGTTGGAAATTGTTTCCTATAAAATGTATTGTTGGTTATTTTGCATTAAATATGTATTGTTGTAATTTTACTATACATATGTATTGTTGGAAATTGTTTCCTATAAAATGTATTGTTGGTTATTTGGCTTTAAATATGTATTGTTGTAATTTTACTATGAATAGGTATTGTTGGAAATTGTTTCCTATAAAATGTATTGCTGGTTATTTTGCTTTAAATATGTATTGTTGTAATTTTACTATAAATAGGTATTGTTGGAAATTGTTTCCTATAAAATGTATTATTGGTTATTTTGCTTTAAATATGTATTGTTGTAATTTTACTATAAATATGTATTGTTGGAAATTGTTTCCTATCAAAGGTATTGTTGGTTATTTTGCTTTAAATATGTATTGTTGTAATTTTACTATAAATATGTATTGTTGGAAATTGTTTCCTATAACATGTATTGTTGGTTATTTTGCTTTAAATAGGTATTGTTGTAATTTTACTATAAATAGGTATTGTTGGAAATTGTTCCTTATCAAATGTATTGTGGGTTATTTTGCTTTAAATATGTATTGTAATTTTACTATGAATAGGTATTGTTGGATATTGTTTCCTATAAAAAGTATTGCTGGTTATTTGGCTTTAAATATGTATTGTTGTAATTTTACAATAATTAGGTATTGTTTGAAATTGTTTCCTTTAAATTGTATTGTTGGTTATTTTGCTTTAAATATGTATTGTTGTAATTTTACTATAAATAGGTATTGTTGGAAAGAATTCCCTATAAAATGTGTTGTTGGTTATTTTGCTTTAAATATGTATTGTTGTAATTTTACTATAAATAGGAATTGTTGGAAATTGTTTCCTATAAAATGTATTGTTTGTTATTTTGCTTGAAATATGTATTGTTGCAATTTTACTATAAATAGGTATTCCTGGAAATTGTTTCCTATAAAATGTATTGTTGGTTATTTGGCTTTAAATATGTATTTTTGTAATTTTACTATAAATAGGTATTGTCGGAAATTGTTTCCTATAAAATGTGTTGCTGGTTATTTGGCTTTAAATATTTATTGTTGTAATTTTACTATAAATAGGTATTGTTGGAAATTGTTCCTTATCAAATGTATTGTGGGTTATTTTGCTTTAAATATGTATTGTAATTTTACTATGAATAGGTATTGTTGGATATTGTTTCCTATAAAAAGTATTGCTGGTTATTTGGCTTTAAATATGTATTGTTGTAATTTTACAATAATTAGGTATTGTTTGAAATTGTTTCCTTTAAATTGTATTGTTGGTTATTTTGCTTTAAATATGTATTGTTGTAATTTTACTATAAATAGGTATTGTTGGAAAGAATTCCCTATAAAATGTGTTGTTGGTTATTTTGCTTTAAATATGTATTGTTGTAATTTTACTATAAATAGGTATTGTTGGAAATTGTTTCCTATAAAATGTATTGTTTGTTATTTTGCTTGAAATATGTATTGTTGCAATTTTACTATAAATAGGTATTCCTGGAAATTGTTTCCTATAAAATGTATTGTTGGTTATTTGGCTTTAAATATGTATTTTTGTAATTTTACTATAAATAGGTATTGTCGGAAATTGTTTCCTTTAAAATGTGTTGCTGGTTATTTGGCTTTAAATATTTATTGTTGTAATTTTACTATAAATAGGTATTGTTGGAATTGTTCCCTATAAAATGTATTGTTGGTTATTTTGCTTTCAATATGTATTGTTGTAATTTTACTATAAATAGGTATTGTTGGAAATTGTTTCCTATAAAATGTATTGTTGGTTATTTGGCTTTAAATATGTATTGTTGTAATTTTACTATAAATAGGTATTGTTGGAAATTGTTTCCTATAATATGTATTGCTGGTTATTTTGCTTTAAATATGTATTGTTGTAATTTTACTATAAATAGGTATTGTTGGAAATTGTTTCCTATAAAATGTATTATTGGTTATTTTGCTTTAAATATGTATTGTTGTAATTTTACTATAAATATGTATTGTTGGAAATTGTTTCCTATCAAAGGTATTGTTGGTTATTTTGCTTTAAATATGTATTGTTGTAATTTTACTATAAATATGTATTGTTGGAAATTGTTTCCTATAAAATGTATTGTTGGTTATTTTGCTTTAAATAGGTATTGTTGTAATTTTACTATAAATAGGTATTGTTGGAAATTGTTCCTTATCAAATGTATTGTGGGTTATTTTGCTTTAAATATGTATTGTAATTTTACTATGAATAGGTATTGTTGGATATTGTTTCCTATAAAATGAATTGCTGGTTATTTGGCTTTAAATATGTATTGTTGTAATTTTACAATAATTAGGTATTGTTTGAAATTGTTTCCTTTAAATTGTATTGTTGGTTATTTTGCTTTAAATATGTATTGTTGTAATTTTACTATAAATAGGTATTGTTGGAAAGAATTCCCTATAAAATGTGTTGTTGGTTATTTTGCTTTAAATATGTATTGTTGTAATTTTACTATAAATAGGTATTGTTGGAAATTGTTTCCTATAAAATGTATTGTTTGTTATTTTGCTTGAAATATGTATTGTTGCAATTTTACTATAAATAGGTATTCCTGGAAATTGTTTCCTATAAAATGTATTGTTGGTTATTTGGCTTTAAATATGTATTTTTGTAATTTTACTATAAATAGGTATTGTCGGAAATTGTTTCCTATAAAATGTGTTGCTGGTTATTTTGCTTTAAATATTTATTGTTGTAATTTTACTATAAATAGGTATTGTTGGAAATTGTTTCCTATAAAATGTATTGTTGGTTATTTTGCATTAAATATGTATTGTTGTAATTTTACTATACATATGTATTGTTGGAAATTGTTTCCTAAAAAAATGTATTGTTGGTTATTTGGCTTTAAATATGTATTGTTGTAATTTTACTATAAATAGGTATTGTTGGAAATTGTTTCCTATAAAATGTATTGCTGGTTATTTTGCTTTAAATATGTATTGTTGTAATTTTACTATAAATAGGTATTGTTGGAAATTGTTTCCTATAAAATGTATTATTGGTTATTTTGCTTTAAATATGTATTGTTGTAATTTTACTATAAATATGTATTGTTGGAAATTGTTTCCTATCAAAGGTATTGTTGGTTATTTTGCTTTAAATATGTATTGTTGTAATTTTACTATAAATATGTATTGTTGGAAATTGTTTCCTATAAAATGTATTGTTGGTTATTTTGCTTTAAATAGGTATTGTTGTAATTTTACTATAAATAGGTATTGTTGGAAATTGTTCCTTATCAAATGTATTGTGGGTTATTTTGCTTTAAATATGTATTGTAATTTTACTATGAATAGGTATTGTTGGATATTGTTTCCTATAAAATGTATTGCTGGTTATTTTGCTTTAAATATGTATTGTTGTAATTTTACAATAATTAGGTATTGTTTGAAATTGTTTCCTTTAAATTGTATTGTTGGTTATTTTGCTTTAAATATGTATTGTTGTAATTTTACTATAAATAGGTATTGTTGGAAAGAATTCCCTATAAAATGTGTTGTTGGTTATTTTGCTTTAAATATGTATTGTTGTAATTTTACTATAAATAGGTATTGTTGGAAATTGTTTCCTATAAAATGTATTGTTTGTTATTTTGCTTGAAATATGTATTGTTGCAATTTTACTATAAATAGGTATTCCTGGAAATTGTTTCCTATAAAATGTATTGTTGGTTATTTGGCTTTAAATATGTATTTTTGTAATTTTACTATAAATAGGTATTGTCGGAAATTGTTTCCTATAAAATGTGTTGCTGGTTATTTTGCTTTAAATATTTATTGTTGTAATTTTACTATAAATAGGTATTGTTGGAAATTGTTTCCTATAAAATGTATTGTTGGTTATTTTGCATTAAATATGTATTGTTGTAATTTTACTATACATATGTATTGTTGGAAATTGTTTCCTATAAAATGTATTGTTGGTTATTTTGCCTTAAATATGTATTGTTGTGATTTTAATATAAATAGTTATTGTTGGAAATTGTTCCCTATAAAATGTATTGTTGGTTATTTTGCTTTAAATATGTACTGTTGTAATTTTACTATAAATAGGTATTTTTGGAAATTGTTTCCTATAAAATGTATTGCTGGTTATTTTGCTTTAAATATGTATTGTTGTAATTTTACTATAAATAGGTATTGTTGGAAATTGTTTCCTATAAAATGTATTGTTGGTTATTTTTCTTTAAATATGTATTGTTGTAATTTTACTATAAATAGGTATTGTTGGAAATTGTTTCCTATAAAATGTATTGCTGGTTATTTTGCTTTAAATATGTATTGTTGTAATTTTACTATAAATAGGTATTGTTGGAAATTGTTTCCTATAAAATGTATTGTTGGTTATTTTTCTTTAAATATGTATTGTTGTAATGTTACTAGAAATAGGTATTGTTGGAAATTGTTTCCTATAAAATATATTGCGGGTTATTTTGCTTTAAATATGTATTGTTGTAATTTTACTATAAATAGGTATTGTTTGAAATTGTTTCCTATAAAATTTATTGTTGGTTATTTTGCTTTCAATATGTATTGTTGTAATTTTACTATAAATAGGTATTGTTGGAAATTGTTCCCTATAAAATGTATTGTTGGTTATTTTGCTTTCAATATGTATTGTTGTAATTTTACTATAAATAGGTATTCTTGGAAATTGTTTCCTATAAAATGTATTGTTGGTTATTTTTCTTTAAATATGTATTGTTGTAATTTTACTATAAATAAGTATTGTTGAAAATTGTTTCCTATAAAATTTATTGTTGGTTATTTTGCTTTAAATATGTATTGTTGTAATTTTACTATAAATAGGTATTGTTGGAATTGTTCCCTATAAAATGTATTGTTGGTTATTTTGCTTTCAATATGTATTGTTGTAATTTTACTATAAATAGGTATTGTTGGAAATTGTTTCCTATAAAATGTATTGTTGGTTATTTGGCTTTAAATATGTATTGTTGTAATTTTACTATAAATAGGTATTGTTGGAAATTGTTTCCTATAATATGTATTGCTGGTTATTTTGCTTTAAATATGTATTGTTGTAATTTTACTATAAATAGGTATTGTTGGAAATTGTTTCCTATAAAATGTATTATTGGTTATTTTGCTTTAAATATGTATTGTTGTAATTTTACTATAAATATGTATTGTTGGAAATTGTTTCCTATCAAAGGTATTGTTGGTTATTTTGCTTTAAATATGTATTGTTGTAATTTTACTATAAATATGTATTGTTGGAAATTGTTTCCTATAAAATGTATTGTTGGTTATTTTGCTTTAAATAGGTATTGTTGTAATTTTACTATAAATAGGTATTGTTGGAAATTGTTCCTTATCAAATGTATTGTGGGTTATTTTGCTTTAAATATGTATTGTAATTTTACTATGAATAGGTATTGTTGGATATTGTTTCCTATAAAATGTATTGCTGGTTATTTTGCTTTAAATATGTATTGTTGTAATTTTACAATAATTAGGTATTGTTTGAAATTGTTTCCTTTAAATTGTATTGTTGGTTATTTTGCTTTAAATATGTATTGTTGTAATTTTACTATAAATAGGTATTGTTGGAAAGAATTCCCTATAAAATGTGTTGTTGGTTATTTTGCTTTAAATATGTATTGTTGTAATTTTACTATAAATAGGTATTGTTGGAAATTGTTTCCTATAAAATGTATTGTTTGTTATTTTGCTTGAAATATGTATTGTTGCAATTTTACTATAAATAGGTATTCCTGGAAATTGTTTCCTATAAAATGTATTGTTGGTTATTTGGCTTTAAATATGTATTTTTGTAATTTTACTATAAATAGGTATTGTCGGAAATTGTTTCCTATAAAATGTGTTGCTGGTTATTTTGCTTTAAATATTTATTGTTGTAATTTTACTATAAATAGGTATTGTTGGAAATTGTTTCCTATAAAATGTATTGTTGGTTATTTTGCATTAAATATGTATTGTTGTAATTTTACTATACATATGTATTGTTGGAAATTGTTTCCTATAAAATGTATTGTTGGTTATTTGGCTTTAAATATGTATTGTTGTAATTTTACTATAAATAGGTATTGTTGGAAATTGTTTCCTATAAAATGTATTGCTGGTTATTTTGCTTGAAATATGTATTGTTGTAATTTTACTATAAATAGGTATTGTTGGAAATTGTTTCCTATAAAATGTATTATTGGTTATTTTGCTTTAAATATGTATTGTTGTAATTTTACTATAAATATGTATTGTTGGAAATTGTTTCCTATCAAAGGTATTGTTGGTTATTTTGCTTTAAATATGTATTGTTGTAATTTTACTATAAATATGTATTGTTGGAAATTGTTTCCTATAAAATGTATTGTTGGTTATTTTGCTTTAAATAGGTATTGTTGTAATTTTACTATAAATAGGTATTGTTGGAAATTGTTCCTTATCAAATGTATTGTGGGTTATTTTGCTTTAAATATGTATTGTAATTTTACTATGAATAGGTATTGTTGGATATTGTTTCCTATAAAATGTATTGCTGGTTATTTTGCTTTAAATATGTATTGTTGTAATTTTACAATAATTAGGTATTGTTTGAAATTGTTTCCTTTAAATTGTATTTTTGGTTATTTTGCTTTAAATATGTATTGTTGTAATTTTACTATAAATAGGTATTGTTGGAAAGAATTCCCTATAAAATGTGTTGTTGGTTATTTTGCTTTAAATATGTATTGTTGTAATTTTACTATAAATAGGTATTGTTGGAAATTGTTTCCTATAAAATGTATTGTTTGTTATTTTGCTTGAAATATGTATTGTTGCAATTTTACTATAAATAGGTATTCCTGGAAATTGTTTCCTATAAAATGTATTGTTGGTTATTTGGCTTTAAATATGTATTTTTGTAATTTTACTATAAATAGGTATTGTCGGAAATTGTTTCCTATAAAATGTGTTGCTGGTTATTTTGCTTTAAATATTTATTGTTGTAATTTTACTATAAATAGGTATTGTTGGAAATTGTTTCCTATGAAATGTATTGTTGGTTATTTTGCATTAAATATGTATTGTTGTAATTTTACTATACATATGTATTGTTGGAAATTGTTTCCTATAAAATGTATTGTTGGTTATTTTGCCTTAAATATGTATTGTTGTGATTTTAATATAAATAGTTATTGTTGGAAATTGTTCCCTCTAAAATGTATTGTTGGTTATTTTGCTTTAAATATGTACTGTTGTAATTTTACTATAAATAGGTATTTTTGGAAATTGTTTCCTATAAAATGTATTGCTGGTTATTTTGCTTTAAATATGTATTGTTGTAATTTTACTATAAATAGGTATTGTTGGAAATTGTTTCCTATAAAATGTATTGTTGGTTATTTTTCTTTAAATATGTATTGTTGTAATTTTACTATAAATAGGTATTGTTGGAAATTGTTTCCTATAAAATGTATTGCTGGTTATTTTGCTTTAAATATGTATTGTTGTAATTTTACTATAAATAGGTATTGTTTGAAATTGTTTCCTATGAAATTTATTGTTGGTTATTTTGCTTTCAATATGTATTGTTGTAATTTTACTATAAATAGGTATTGTTAGAAATTGTTTCCTATAAAATGTATTGTTGGTTATTTTTCTTTAAATATGTATTGTTGTAATTTTACTATAAATAGGTATTGGTGGAAATTGTTTCCTATAAAATGTATTGCTGGTTATTTTGCTTTAAATATGTATTGTTGTAATTTTACTATAAATAGGTATTGTTGGAAATTGTTTCCTATAAAATGTATTGCTGGTTATTTTGCTTTAAATATGTATTGTTGTAATTTTACTATAAATAGGTATTGTTGGAAATTGTGTCCTATAAAATGTATTGTTGGTTATTTTGCTTTAAATATGTATTGTTGTAATTTTACTATAAATAGGTATTGTTGGAAATTGTTTCCTATAAAATGTATTATTGCTTATTTTACTTTAAATATGTATTGTTGTAATTTTACTATAAATAGGTATTGTTGGAAATTGTTTCCTATCAAATGTATTGTTGGTTATTTTGCTTTAAATATGTATTGTTGTAATTTTACTATAAATATGTATTGTTGGAAATTGTTTCCTATAAAATGTATTGTTGGTTATTTTGCTTTAAATAGGTATTGTTGTAATTTTACTATAAATAGGTATTGTTGGAAATTGTTCCTTATCAAATGTATTGTTGGTTATTTTGCTTTAAATATGTATTGTTGTAATTTTACTATATATAGGTATTGTTGGAAATAGTTTCCTATAAAATGTATTGCTGGTTATTTTGCTTTAAATATGTATCGTTGTAATTTTATTATAAATAGGTATTGTCTGAAATTGTTCCCTATAAAATGTATTGTTGGTTATTTTGCTTTAAATATGTATTGTTGTAATTTTACTATAAATAGGTATTGTTGGAAATTGTTTCCTGTAAAATGTATTGTTGGTTATTTTGCTTTAATTTGTATTGTTGTAATTTTACTATAAATAGGTATTGTTGGAAATTGTTTCCTATAAATTGTATTATTGGTTATTTTGCTTTAAATATGTATTGTTGTAATTTTAGTATAAATAGGTATTGTTGGAAATTGTTTCCTATCAAATGTATTGTTGGTTATTTTGCTTTAAATATGTATTGTTGTAATTTTACTATAAATATGTATTGTTGGAAATTGTTTCCTATAAAATGTATTGTTGGTTATTTTGCTTTAAATAGGTATTGTTGTAATTTTACTATAAATAGGTATTGTTGGAAATTGTTCCTTATCAAATGTATTGTTGGTTATTTTGCTTTAAATATGTATTGTTGTAATTTTACTATATATAGGTATTGTTGGAAATAGTTTCCTATAAAATGTATTGCTGGTTATTTTGCTTTAAATATGTATCGATGTAATTTTATTATAAATAGGTATTGTTGGAAATTGTTCCCTATAAAATGTATTGTTGGTTATTTTGCTTTAAATATGTATTGTTGTAATTTTACTATAAATAGGTATTGTTGGAAATTGTTTCCTGTAAAATGTATTGTTGGTTATGTTGCTTTAATTTGTATTGTTGTAATTTTACTATAAATAGGTATTGTTGGAAATTGTTTCCTATAAAATGTATTGTTGGTTATTTTGCTTTAAATATGTATTGTTGTAATTTTATTATAAATAGGTATTGTTGGAAATTGTTCGCTATGAAATGTATTGTTGGTTATTTTGCTTTAAATATGTATTGTTGTAATTTGACTATAATTAAGTATTGTTGGAAATTGTTTCCTATAAAATGTATTGTTGATTATTTTGCTTTAAATATGTATTGATCGTAATTTTACTATAAATAGGTATTGTTGGAAATTGTTTCCTATAGAATGTATTGTTGTTTTTTTTGCTTTAAATATGTATTGTTGTAATTTTACTATAAATAGGTATTGTTGGAAATTGTTTCCTATAAAATGTATTGTTGGTTATTTTGCTTGAAATATGTATTGTTGTAATTTTACTATAAATAGGTATTGTTGGAAATTGTTTCCTATAAAATGTATTGTTGGTTATTTTGCTTTAGATATGTATTGTTGTAATTTTACTATAAATAGGTATTGTTGGAAATTGTTCCCTATAAAATGTATTGTTGGTTATTTTGCTTTAAATATGTATTTTTGTAATTTTACTATAAATAGGTATTGTTGGAAATTATTTCCTATAAACTGTATTGTTGGTTATTTTTCTTTAAATATGTATTGTTGTAATTTTAATATAAATAGGTAGTATTGGAAATTGTTTCCTATAAAATGTATTGCTGGTTATTTTGCTTTAAATATGTATTCTTGTAATTTTACTATAAATAGGTATTGTTGGAAATTGTTTCCTATGAAATGTGTTGCTGGTTATTTTGCTTTAAATATTTATTGTTGTAATTTTACTATAAATAGGTATTGTTGGAAATTGTTTCCTATAAAATGTATTGCTGGTTATTTTGCATTAAATATGTATTGTTGTAATTTTACTATAAATAGGTATTCTTGGGAATTGTTCCCTATAAAATATATTGTTGGTTATTTTGCTTTAAATATGTATTGTTGTAATTTTACTATAAGTAGGTATTTTTGGAAATTGTTTCCTATAAAATGTATTGCTGGTTATTTTGCTTTAAATATGTATTGTTGTAATTTTACTATAAATAAGTATTGTTGGAAATTGTTTCCTATAAAATGTATTGTTGGTTATTTTGCTTTAAATATGTATTGTTGTAATTTTACAATAAATAGGTATTGTTGGAAATTGTTTCCCATAAAATGTATTGCTGGTTATTTTGCTTTAAATAGGTATTGTTGTAATTTTACTATAAATAGGTATTGTTGGAAATTGTTTCCTATAAAATCTATTGTTGGTTATTTTGCTTTAAATATGTATTGTTGTAATTTTACTATAAAGAGGTATTGTTGGAAATTGTTTCCTATAAAATGTATTGTTGGTTATTTTGCTTTAAATATGTATTGTTGTAATTTAATATAAATATTTATTGTTGGAAATTGTTTCCTATAAAATGTATTGTTGGTTATTTTGCATTAAATATGTATTGTTGTAATTTTACTCTAAATAGGTATTGTTGGAAATTGTTTCCTATAAAATGTATTGTTGGTTATTTTGCTTTAAATATGTATTGATGTAATTTTACTATAAATAGGTATTGTTGGAAATTGTTCCCTATAAAATGTATTGTTGGTTATTTTGCTTTAAATATGTATTGTTGTAATTTTACTATAAATAGGTATTGTTGGAAATTGTTTCCTATAAAATGTATTGTTGGTTATTTTTCTTTAAATATGTATTGTTGTAATTTTACTATAAATAGGTATTGTTGGAAATTGTTTCCTATGAAATGTATTGCTGGTTATTTTCCTTTAAATATGCATTGTTGTAATTTTACTATAAATAGGTATTGTTGGAAATTGTTTACTATAAAATTTATTTTTGGTTATTTTGCTTTAAATATGTATTGTTGTAATTTTACTATGAATAGGTATTGTTGGAAATTGTTCCCTATAAAATGTATTGTTGGTTATTTTGCTTTCAATATGTATTGTTGTAATTTTACTATAAATAGGTATTGTTGGAAATCGTTTCCTATAAAATGTATTGTTGGTTATTTTCCTTTAAATATGTATTGTTGTAATTTTACTATAAATAGGTATTGTTGGAAATTGTTCCCTATAAAATGTATTGTTGGTTATTTTGCTTTAAATATGTATTGTTGTAATTTAATATAAATAAGTATTGTTGGAAATTGTTTCCTATAAAATGTATTGTTGGTTATTTTGCATTAAATATATATTGTTGTAATTTTACTATAAATAGGTGTTGTTGGGAATTGTTCCCTATAAAATGTATTGTTGGTTATTTTCCTTTAAATATGTATTGTTATAATTTTACTATAAGTAGGTATTTTTTGAAATTGTTTCCTATAAAATGTATTGCTGGTTATTTTGCTTTAAATATGTATTGTTGTAACTTTACTATAAATAGGTATTGTTGGAAATTGTTTCCTATAAAATGTATTGTTGGTTATTTTGCTTTAAATATGTATTGTTGTAATTTTACTATAAATAGGTATTGTTGGAAATTGTTTCCTATAAAATGTACTGTTGGTTATTTTTCTTTAAATATGTATTGTTGTAATTTTACTATAAATAGGTATTGTTGGAAATTGTTTCCTATAAAATGTATTGCTGGTTATTTTCCTTTAAATATGTATTGTTGTAATTTTACTATAAATAGGTATTGTTGGAAATTGTTTTCTTATAAAATTTATTGTTGGTTATTTTGCTTTAAATATGTATTGTTGTAATTTTACTATAAATAGGTGTTGTTGGAAATTGTTCCCTATAAAATGTATTGTTGGTTATTTTGCTTTCAATATATATTGTTGTAATTTTACTATAAATAGTTATTGTTGGAAATTGTTCCCTATAAAATTTATTGTTGGTTATTTTGCTTTAAATATGTATTGTTGTAATTTTACTATATATAGGTATTGTTGGAAATTGTTTCCTATAAAATGTATTGCTGGTTATTTTGCTTTAAATATGTATCGTTGTAATTTTACTATAAATAGGTATTGTTGGAAATTGTTCCCTATAAAATGTATTGTTGGTTACTTTGCTTTAAATATGTATTGTTGTAATTTTAATATAAATGGGTATTGTTGGAAATTGTTTCCTATAAAATGTATTGTTGGTTATTTTGCTTTAAATATGTATTGTTGTAATTTTACTATAAATAGGTATTGTTGGAAATTGTTCCCTATAAAATGTATTGTTGGTTATTTTGCTTTAAATATGTATTGTTGTAATTTTACTTTAAATAAGTATTGTTGGAAATTGTTTCCTATAAAATGTATTGTTGGTTATTTTGCTTTAAATATGTATTGTTGTAATTTTAATATAAATAGGTATTGTTGGAAATTGTTTCCTATAAAATGTATTGTTTTTTGTTTTGCTTGAAATATGTATTGTTGTAATTTTACTATAAATAGGTATTGTTGGAAATTGTTTCCTATAAAATGTATTGTTGGTTATTTTGCTTTAGATATGTATTGTTGTAATTTTACTATCAATAGGTATTGTTGGAAATTGTTCCCTATAAAATGTATTGTTGGTTATTTTGCTTTAAATATGTATTGTTGTAATTTTACTACAAATAGGTATTGTTGGAAATTGTTTCCTATAAAATGTATTGTTGGTTATTTTGCTTTAAATATGTATTGTTGTAATTTTACTATAAATAGGTATTGTTGGAAATTGTTTCCTATAAAATGTACTGTTGGTTATTTTTCTTTAAATATGTATTGTTGTAATTTTACTATAAATAGGTATTGTTGGAAATTGTTTCCTATAAAATGTATTGCTGGTTATTTTCCTTTAAATATGTATTGTTGTAATTTTACTATAAATAGGTATTGTTGGAAATTGTTTCCTATAAAGTTTATTGTTGGTTATTTTGCTTTAAATATGTATTGTTGTAATTTTACTATAAATAGGTATTGTTGGAAATTGTTCCCTATAAAATGTATTGTTGGTTATTTTGCTTTAAATATGTATTGTTGTAATTTAATATAAATATTTATTGTTGGAAATTGTTTCCTATAAAATGTATTGTTGTTTATTTTGCTTTAAATATGTATTGTTTTAATTTTACTCTAAATAGGTATTGTTAGAAATTGTTTCCTATAAAATGTATTGTTGGTTATTTTGCTTTAAATATGTAATGTTGTAATTTTACTATAAATGGGTATTGTTGGAAATTGTTCCCTATAAAATGTATTGTTGGTTATTTTGCTTTAAATATGTATTGTTGTAATTTTACTATAAATAGGTATTGTTGGAAATTGTTTCCTATAAAATGTATTGTTGGTTATTTTTCTTTAAATATGTATTGTTGTAAATTTCTATAAATAGGTATTGTTGGAAATTGTTTCCTATAAAATATATTGCTGGTTATTTTCCTTTAAATATGTTGTTGTAATTTTACTATAAATAGGTATTGTTGGAAATTGTTTCTTATAGAATTTATTGTTTGTTATTTTGCTTTAAATATGTATTGTTGTAATTTTACTATAAAAAGGTATTGTTGGAAATTGTTCCCTATAAAATGTATTGTTGGTTATTTTGCTTTCAATATGAATTGTTGTAATTTTACTATAAATAGGTATTGTTGGAAATTGTTTCCTATAAAATGTATTGTTGGTTATTTTTCTTTAAATATGTATTGTTGTAAATTTCTATAAATAGGTATTGTTGGAAATTGTTTCCTATAAAATATATTGCTGGTTATTTTCCTTTAAATATGTTGTTGTAATTTTACTATAAATAGGTATTGTTGGAAATTGTTTCTTATAGAATTTATTGTTGGTTATTTTGCTTTAAATATGTATTGTTGTAATTTTACTATAAATAGGTATTGTTGGAAATTGTTCCCTATAAAATGTATTGTTGGTTATTTTGCTTTCAATATGTATTGTTGTAATTTTACTATAAATAGGTATTGTTGGAATTTGTTTCCTATAAAATGTATTGTTGGTTATTTTGCTTTAAATATGTATTGTTGTAATTTTACTATAAATAGGTATTGTTGGAAATTGTTTCTTATAAAATGTATTGCTGGTTATTTTGCTTTAAATATGTATTGTTGTAATTTTACTATAAATGGGTATTATTGGAAATTGTTTCCTATAAAATGTATTGCTGGTTATTTTGCTTTAAATATGTATTGTTGTAATTTTACTATAAATAGGTATTTTTGGAAATTGTTTCCTATAAAATGTATTGTTGGGTATTTTGCTTTAAATATGTATTGATGTAATTTTACTATAAATAGGTATTGTTGGAAATTGTTTCCTATAAAATGTATTGTTGGTTATTTTGCTTTAAATATGTATTGTTGTAATTTTACTATAAATAGGTATTGTTGGAAATTGTTTCCTATAAAATGTATTGTTGGTTATTTTGCTTTAAATATGTATTGTTGTAATTTTACTATAAATATGTATTGTTGGAAATTGTTTCCTATAAAATGTATTGTTGGTTATTTTGCTTTAAATATGTATTGTTGTAATTTTACTATAAATGGGTATTGTTGGAAATTGTTTCCTATAAAATGTATTGTTGGTTATTTTGCTTTAAATATGTATTGTTGTAATTTTACTATAAATAGGTATTGTTGGAAATTGTTCCCTATAAAATGTATTGTTGGTTATTTTGCTTTAAATATGTATTGTTGTAATTTTACTTTAAATAAGTATTGTTGGAAATTGTTTGCTAAAAAATGTATTGTTGGTTATTTTGCTTTAAATATGTATTGTTGTAATTTTACTATAAATAGGTATTGTTGGAAATTGTTTCTTATAAAATGTATTGTTTTTTGTTTTGCTTGAAATATGTCTTGTTGTAATTTTACTATAAATAGGTATTGTTGGAAATTGTTTCCTATAAAATGTATTGTTGGTTATTTTGCTTTAGATATGTATTGTTGTAATTTTACTATAAATTGGTATTGTTGGAAATTGTTCCCTATAAAATGTATTGTTGGTTATTTTGCTTTAAATATGTATTGTTGTAATTTTACTATAAATAGGTATTGTTGGAAATTGTTTCCTATAAAATGTATTGTTGGTTATTTTTCTTTAAATATGTATTGTTGTAATTTTAATATAAATAGGTAGTGTTGGAAATTGTTTCTTATAAAATGTATTGCTGGTTATTTTGCTTTAAATATGTGTTGTTGTAATTTTACTATATAGGTATTGTTGGAAATTGTTTCCTATAAAATGTATTGTTGGTTATTTTGCATTAAATATGTATTGTTGTAATTTTACTATAAATAGGTATTGTTGGAAATTGTTTCCTATAAAATGTATTGTTGCTTATTTTGCTTTAAATATGTATTGTTGTAATTTTACTATAAATAAGTATTGTTGGAAATTGTTCCCTATAAAATGTATTGTTGGTTATTTTGCTTTAAATATGTATTGTTGTAATTTTACTATAAATAAGTATTGTTGGAAATTGTTTCCTATAAAATGTATTGTTGGTTATTTTGCTTTAAATATGTATTGTTGTAATTTTACTATAAATAGGTATTGTTGGAAATTGTTTCCTATAAAATGTATTGTTGTTTGTTTTGCTTGAAATATGTATTGTTTTAATTTTACTATAAATAGGTATTGTTGGAAATTGTTTCCTATAAAATGTATTGTTGGTTATTTTGCTTTAGATATGTATTGTTGTCATTTTACTATAAATAGGTATTGTTGGAAATTGTTCCTTATCAAATGTATTGTTGTTTATTTTGCTTTAAATATGTATTGTTGTAATTTTACTATATATAGGTATTGTTGGAAATTGTTTCCTATAAAATGTATTGCTGGTTTTTTGCTTTAAATATGTATCGTTGTAATTTTACTATAAATAGATATTGTTGGAAATTGTTCCCTATAAAATGTATTGTTGGTTATTTTGCTTTAAATATGTATTGTTGTAATTTTACTATAAATAGGTATTGTTGGATATTGTTTCCTGTAAAATGTATTGTTGGTTATTTTGCTTTAATTTGTATTGTTGTAATTTTACTATAAATAGGTATTGTTGGAAATTGTTTCCTATAAAATGTATTGTTGGTTATTTTGCTTTAAATATGTATTGTTGTAATTTTACTATAAATAGGTATTGTTGGAAATTGTTCCATATGAAATGTATTGTTGGTTATTTTGATTTAAATATGTATTGTTGTAATTTTACTATGAATAAGTATTGTTGGAAATGGTTTCCTAAAAAATGTATTGTTGGTTATTTTGCTTTAAATATGTATTGATCGTAATTTTAATATGAATAGGTATTGTTGGAAATTGTTTCCTATTAAATTTATTGTTGTTTCTTTTGCTTTAAATATGTATTGTTGTAATTTTACTATAAATAGGTATTGTTGGATATTCTTTCCTGTAAAATGTATTGTTGGTTATTTTGCTTTAATTTGTATTGTTGTAATTTTACTATAAATAGGTATTGTTGGAAATTGTTCCCTATAAAATGTATTGTTGGTTATTTTGCTTTAAATATGTATTGTTGTAATTTTACTATAAATAGGTATTGTTGGAAATTGTTTCCTATAAAATGTATTGTTGGTTATTTTTCTTTAAATATGTATTGTTGTAATTTTAATATAAATAGGTAGTGTTGGAAATTGTTTCCTATAAAATGTATTGTTGGTTATTTTGCTTTAAATAAGTATTGTTGTAATTTTACTATAAATAGGTATTGTTGGAAATTGTACCCTATAAAATGTATTGTTGGATATTTTGCTTTAAATATGTATTGTTGTAATTTAATATAAATATTTATTGTTGGAAATTGTTTCCTATAAAATGTATTGTTGGTTATTTTGCTTTAAATATGTATTGTTGTAATTTTACTCTAAATAGGTATTGTTGGAAATTGTTTCCTATAAAATGTATTGTTGGTTATTTTGCTTTAAATATGTATTGTTGTAATTTTACTATAAATAGGTATTGTTGGAAATTGTTCCCTATAAAATGTATTGTTGGTTATTTTGCTTTAAATATGTATTGTTGTAATTTTACTATAAATAGGTATTGTTGGAAATTGTTTCCTATAAAATGTATTGTTGGTTATTTTGCTTTAAATATGTATTGTTGTAATTTTACTATAAATATGTATTGTTGGAAATTGTTTCCTATAAAATGTATTGTTTGTTATTTTGCTTTAAATATGTATTGTTGTAATTTTACTATAAATAGGTATTGTTGGAAATTGTTTCCTATAAAATGTATTGTTGGTTATTTTGCTTTAAATATGTATTGTTGTAATTTTACTCTAAATAGGTATTGTTGGAAATTGTTTCCTATAAAATGTATTGTTGGTTATTTTGCTTTAAATATGTATTGTTGTAATTTTACTATAAATAGGTATTGTTGGAAATTGTTTCTTATAAAATGTATTGTTGGTTATTTTGCTTTAAATATGTATTGTTGTAATTTTACTATAAATAGGTATTGTTGGAAATTGTTTCCTATAACATGTATTGTTGGTTATTTTCCTTTAAATATGTATTGTTGTAATTTTACTATAAATAGGTATTGTTGGAAATTGTTTCCTATAAAATGCATTGCCTGTTATTCTGCTTTAAATATGTATTGTTGTAATTTTACTATAAATAGGTATTGTTGGAAATTGTTTCCTATAAAATGTATTGTTGGTTATTTTGCTTTAAATATGTATTCTTGTAATTTTACTATAAATAGGTATTGTTGGAAATTGTTTCCTATAAAATGTATTGTCGGTTATTTTGCTTTAAATATATATTGTTGTAATTTTACTATAAATAAGTATTGTTGGAAATTGTTCCCTATAAAATGTATTGTTGGTTATTTTGCTTTAAATATGCATTGTTGTAATTTTACTATAAATATGTATTGTTGGAAATTGTTTCCTATAAAATGTATTGTTGGTTATTTTGCTTTAAATATGTATTGTTGTAATTTTACTATAAATAGGTATTGTTGGAAATTGTTTCCTATAAAATGTATTGTTGGTTATTTTGCTTTAAATATGTATTGTTGTAATTTTACTATAAATAGGTATTGTTGGAAATTGTTCCCTATAAAATGTATTGTTGGTTATTTTGCTTTAAATATGTATTGTTGTAATTTTACTATAAATAGGTATTGTTGGAAATTGTTTCCTATAAAATGTATTGTTGGTTATTTTGCTTTAAATATGTATTGTTGTAATTTTACTATAAATAGGTATTGTTGGAAATTGTTTCCTATAAAATGTATTGTTGGTTATTTTGCTTTAAATATGTATTGTTGTAATTTTACTATAAATATGTATTGTTGGAAATTCTTTCCTATAAAATGTATTGTTGGTTATTTTGCTTTAAATATGTATTGTTGTAATTTTACTATAAATAGGTATTGTTGGAAATTGTTTCCTATAAAATGTATTGTTGGTTATTTTGCTTTAAATATGTATTTTTGTAATTTTACTATAAATAGGTATTGTTGGTAATTGTTTCCTATAAAACGTATTGTTGGTTATTTTGCTTTAAATATGTATTGTTGTAATTTTCTCTAATAGGTATCGTTGGAAATTGTTTCCTATAATATGTATTGTTGGTTATTTTGCTTTAAATATGTATTGTTGTAATTTTACTATAAATAGGTATTGTTGGAAATTGTTTCCTATAAAATGTATTGTTGGTTATTTTGCTTTAAATATGTATTTATGTAATTTTACTATAAATAGGTATTGTTGGAAATTGTTTCCTATAGAATGTATTGTTGGTTATTTTGCTTTAAATATGTATTGTTGTAATTTTACTATAAATATGTATTGTTGGAAATTGTTTCCTATAAAATGTATTGTTGGTTATTTTGCTTTAAATATGTATTGTTTTAATTTTACTATAAATAGGTATTGTTGGATATTGTTCCCTATAAAATATATTGTTGGTTATTTTGCTTTAAATATGTATTGTTGTAATTTTACTATAAATATGTATTGTTGGAAATTGTTTCCTATAAAATGTATTGTTGGTTATTTTGCTTGAAATATGTATTGTTGTAATTTTACTATAAATAGGTATTGTTGGAAATTGTTTCCTATAAAATGTATTGTTGGTTATTTTGCTTTAAATATGTATTGTTGTAATTTTACTATAAATAGGTATTGTTGGAATTTGTTTCCTATAAAATGTATTATTGGTTATTTTGCTTTAAATATGTATTGCTGTAATTTTACCATAAATAGGTATTGTTGGAAATTGTTTCCTATAAAATGTATTGTTGGTTATTTTGCTTTAAATATGTATTGTTGTAATTTTACTATAAATAGGTATTGTTGGAAATTGTTTCCTATAAAATGTATTGTTGGTTATTTTGCTTTAAATATGTATTTATGTAATTTTACTATAAATAGGTATTGTTGGAAATTGTTTCCTATAGAATGTATTGTTCGTTATTTTGATTTAAATATGTATTGTTGTAATTTTACTATAAATAGGTATTGTTGGAAATTGTTTCCTATAAAATGTATTGTTGGTTATTTTGCTTTAAATATGTATTTATGTAATTTTACTATAAATAGGTATTGTTGGAAATTGTTTCCTATAATATTTATTGTTGGTTATTTTGCTTTAAATATGTATTGTTGTAATTTTACTATAAATATGTATTGTTGGAAATTGTTTCCTATAAAATGTATTGCTGGTTATTTTTCTTTAAATATGTATTGTTGTAATTTTACAATAAATAGGTATTGTTTGAAATTGTTTCCTTTAAAATGTATTGTTGGTTATTTTGCTTTAAATATGTATTGTTGTAATTTTACTATAAATAGGTATTGTTGGAAATTGTTTCCTATAAAATGTATTGTTGGTTATTTTGCTTTAAATATGTATTGTCGTAATTTTACTATAAATAGGTATTGTTGGAAATTGTTCCCTATAAAATGTATTGTTGGTTATTTTGCTTTAAATATATATTGTTGTAAACGGAATCATTTCTGAGTCGACTGCCCTGTTGGAAACATTTTTGTGTTGTGCCATGATGTTCCTTTCCAATTTTATTGTACTGCGACTTTTTTTTCTACATTTATTCTTATTGGAAAGATAGTTTCCGTTTACGAACATTTCGGGTTACGAATGGCCTTTAGGAACGAAAGGGTCCATTGCATTCATTTTAAACCTCCCGTTAAAAGTGCGAGGAAAATATTTTCAAAATTTTTTTCTAAGCGTAACTTAGATCTGGCACAAGTCCGAAAGTGTGGGGCACCCAGTGATCATCGAACTCACTACTCAGATATAATTGTTCAATCGAGACAAGTTTGCTAACCATTACACCACGTCGAGGTACCCAAACAAGTCCGAAAATATGGAACACTTACTAAGGATCGAAATCACAACTCAGTCGTAAATGATCTAACGTGACAAGCTTGTTAACCATTACAGGCAGCTGAAATGCTCCGTCTCGATCTACGTCTTTAATATGAATTCAATTTAATGTCAGCCTTTTTTATGTATTACTAAAAGATTACGCTTGCAAAACAAGGAGGTAATATTTAATTTGCAATTGTACAACTTTCTAAAGAATCTCTATCTATAAAAGGCAGGATGTGTGTGTGTGTGTGTGTGTGTGTGTGTGTGTGTGTGTGTGTGTGTGTGTGTGTAACAAATGCACGGACGCAATTTTCGACGGATTTGCACCAAAATTTACATGCACATGCTCCATGTTAACAAAACGGCCAAGACCGACTTTGCATTTTCCAACGCCCATTGATAGTGGAAATAATCGATTTTTTCATGCTTCTACGGCAGTTTTCATGTAGTTTGCGGCCATTTTCTACTGGCCAGTGTGAGAGCCTATAGCTGGCTGCCACAAATAGGCAGGAAGATTCTATTGGCCAGCGTGAGAGCCAACAGCTGACTGACACGAATGTTAACTAGCATGCTAGCATACAAATAAAAAGTCGATAGCTGCATTCGTCACAAGTGGGAAAAATTTAAATCTGCATGGCACTTTACTCCAATTGGCTCATTCGCTTGCTTAAACTCAACGTTGATTCTGATTCCGCAGAACTGGGTTGGGTGTGAAAAAGTATTTGTTGTTAACATTCTTTTTTCATTCGGTTTTTCCAGTTACGAGTCCTTTTTAAAAGCTGATCGTTTTGTGTTCATTTTGTTTAGTTCTTTTTTCGTAACAGATTTAATGTTTAGTATAGAGCTTAGAAAAAATTCACAGTGTGAAATAGGCAAGAAGTAAGGCATGTTGCAACATCAGCACGGCAAAGGGCACTCCTTTAAAGGCAAGGAAGGGCAAAAATATTTTAAGTCAAGTGATAGCGATTGCAGTATGAGTCGTACGATTTTTGAATCAAGCACGGGCAACGCCGGGCCATGCTGCTAGCATTTTAATAAATACTTCATTTTCGCTATTTATTTTTAAATATTTGTTTAAATTGCTGTGTGTAAGCTATGTTTCTTTCTGTAAAGTTTTTGGCTTCTGTTCCAGACTTGATAATAAATGTCTCGCTGCTTCTTGCTTTCCAGCTTGTTGGAAGTCCTCTTCTGTTTTTCCTGAGTTCGGGGAACCTTCTGACCTCTAGAATTATCTCATCATTTGTCTTTTACTTCTTTTGGGTAAAGTAATCGAGGCTCTAAACAACGCCGAATTGGTTAACACTTCCCACAGCCTCATTTTGGATAAACAATATGGCTTCCATTTCTCCAGGTCCAACGCCGATGTATTAACGGCTCTCACTGAATTTGTCGATCAAGATTTAGATAAGAACGTTGAAGCTCTGGCTGTGACTGTAGATATTTCTTTAATCTTTTCACCCCCAAAAGATGGGAATGCCACTAGAACGCAGGGGGTTACATAGAATGAATTTGAAAGAGAAAACTGAGAATAGGGACGTTCGAGGAAAGAACAAAAGCTGGACGGGATTCCAGAAGAGGGAAGAAAGCTATTGACGTTGCATTTAAATTTTTGAAGATTATAGTTATCATGGAAGCAAGTATATCGGAAATGAGTTTCACAGGTGGGAAGTGCGAGAAAAGAAATTGTCGGGGAAGTGGCGGTTGCATTTCACTAGTGTGGGACCTCAACGCCAATCTAGTGGCACGCTTAAATTTATGTAGTAAGGGCAACCTGGGGCAAAAGCTCGTCAGAGCAGTTGCCATCGAAATATTAGTTGAAAAGACCGGAAACAAGGTATAAATCACTAATCCTGTCCAAAAATTGGGGAGGTTTGCGAACTGGACGATCCATCGCGGGATCTATTTTTGAGGCCTTGTGCCAGATTAAGTAAAATTTAATTTGTCGTTAACTAATGCTGAGTCTCCAACAGTTGACCTACTACAGAGGCCTTGTGCCAGAACGAGAATCTATTAAGTATTTACTTAGACCATCTGATGTAGACTAATAATGATTCTTTATTATTATTATTATTATTATTATTATTATTATTATTATTATTATTATTTCCTTTGATTGCTGGTGTGTACTCATTTCTTTCCAGGTCCAGCCCAGAGACCTATGGTTAGAAATGGCATCATGACATTTTTCACTGACCAATTAAAAAAAAACACATGTATTACATAGATAAAGCCCTTCGTAAAGTGTGGGCTGTAATCGTGAGAATATTTTTTTGTATTTCTTTAAGGCATGGGCTCCCAGGTATCCCTTCAATTAGTCTGCTGGAATTTTTCCGAGCCAATCCGAGGGCTCCAACTACAACAGGAATTGTTGATGTTCCCATGTGCCACATTTTTGAGATTTCGATTTCAAGATCCTTATATTTTGATAGCTTTTTGAATATCTTCAAAGATACTTTGCAGTCTGCAGGGACTGCTATATCAATAAGGCGGCACTTTTTTTGTTTGCGGTCTCAAATAACAATGTCTGGGCGGTTAGCTTTGATTGTTCTGTCGGTGTGTATTTTGTAGTCCCATAAAATTGTTACAGGTCCTATCTCCGTATTATTATTATTATTATTTTGGAATTCCGAAACATAAAGTTGTCGAATTTTTCTTTCAAAAGACAATTTTTAGAATTTGTTGGGAATAGAAATACTTGAAAGAAAAAAATATTGGTAATATTCAACAATTTCCTGCAATATGGCCATTAAAATTTCATGTATTTTCTCCGTACTCGCAAAATTGGAGAAAAAAATCGTGTCAGCCATATGCAAATGGATAGATTAAAAGGAATAGAGACGAAATAGAGGAAGGCAGAATGGCACCGTGATGAAGAGAGAGGAGGAAGAGAGAGAGAGATAGTAAGAAAGAGAGAGGGTAGAGAGAGAAAGGGGTAGAGAGAGTGAAAGAGAAAGCGAAGGAGAGAGAAAGGGAGAGAGAGTGAGAGAGAGAGAGAGACTTAAGGATATGAGGAAGAGAAGAGCTAAAACAAACTGGAATATTTTATTATTACTATTAAATGAAGCAGTGTCGGCCATTATTAATTTTTGACTAGTACTTCTTTCATCTTTATTCAAGCGGCTTTTTTTTATTCCAACTAATCAGAAAGCTAATATGTAGTCGTTATTTCTGATCGGCGCTGTTTAATAATTCAATCTATTCAACTCTCTCTCTCCCGCTCTCTCTCCCCCTCTCTCTCTCTCTCTCTCTTATACGTATGTATTAAAGGGTATTACATATTAAATGATTAAACAGGGATCTGGGTTTACTCAGAGAATATAGCTTCCACAGGGAGCCCTTTAACCCTTTACAACAAGATTCCCCTGAAAAGTAAGACATTTTTTGTTTATTCCTTGTTTATCGTTGAAAAAGGACACAGGCGTGTCCGAAAATTCCGACTTTAAAATCTTTCTCTTCTTGTTTCAATTTACTCAAAAGGCTAATATATAATAAGTATCATCAATCTTATTGCCAATATTGTTATCACATTATTCCTCAAATTTCATTAACCGCCCTATTTAATCTACACATGATAAGAAGCGCACGTTTTAATTATATATATATATATATATTATGGATTTCGTTAATCGGACTGACTTCCTCATCTTGGTTGCTTTCCTCACAACGTTTCGGCCGTCTGATCCTCCGGCCTTCTTCAGGTGCATCTCGAACTCGGGAACCGTCGGTCTGGAATTTCGAACCCAACCCTTTATTGTTACGGGGGTACCATGTTCTCGTTCCATTAAGGCCATCGCTGCTGCTACTACTGCTTAGTGAATCATAGTGAAAACCCCTCATCCCAAAAATATAGACAATTAATATATATATATATATATATATATATATATATATATATATATATATATATATATATATATATATACAGAGTGCGCTTGGTAAATTGTGCACATTTTATATCTGTAATTTCGCGCATGCGCGTTGTTGGTTTTTGATTTTTTTCGACTGCACAGTATAGTAGGGTGAGTTGAACACCGTCTGTGAGAAAAGCAGCACCATCGCGCCTTTTCCAAATTTCTGGCAGAGTGAATTGCGTCATGGTGCTGCTTTTCTATGTCCGTATTGGAGCTTTCGGCGCGAAGCAGTACATCGCGCCTTTTCCAAATTTCTGGCAGAGTGAATTGCGTCATGGTGCTGCTTCGCGCCGAAAGCTCCAATACGGACATTTCAGAACGTTTCGGTGTCAATCTGAGGACAGTGCAGAGGATTCGGAAAGCGTTGCATGAGTCTAATGGTGATTCCGAAGGTATTTGCAGTGAGCACTAATGATGACGATGTAATGCCTCCATTCATCTTCCAGCAGGGTCTCAGAGACAACAAAGAGTACCTTGAGGAGGCAGTGCTGCCCTGGATCAAGATGGTGACCGCTGGAAGACCAAATGTCTGGTAACCAGACTCTGCATCATGCCACACAAGCAGGAGAACACAGTCATGGCTGTCAGGCAATTTCTGCGACCACATCACCCCAATATAGCCACCTATCTTTCTAGACTGAATCCCCCTTGATTATTCTGTGGGGCGCAGTTAGGCAAGAAAACTCTCTGTAACACCAAAGATGAACTGAAGGCGAGGATTATGGAAGCATTCACCAAATTAAACAAGGAGACTGTCTAGAAGAGTTGCAGAAGATTCTGAAGTCGTCTTGAGACCGTGGTTGAAGCCAATGGCCGCCACATTCACCTTCAGTCCAAAGCTCACCAATTCACTATCTCCACACTCCATTGCAAAACATACACGCGACACTGGGTCGCATAGGTAAGTCTCCACTAAAACTAGGTACCATAGAGGAAAGTACTACCGTAATTTCTCAAAAATAATACGCACCCCAACAAATGATCCAAGCATTAAGAAATATATCTATCCCTATGTATAATTCGCATCTATAAATTTTGTCAAAAAAATAAAATAAAATAATTACAAAGACATTAAGAATAAAATCGAAACTAAGTGGCTAAAATGTTGAAAATTACCATGCGGTTTTTCCGATAAATATATTTTATTTTACCGCCCAAATTCCGTCAGCGAGGATGTTATAAAGAGACGTTTCAAGATGTGTTGTCTCACGACAGCCATGGATGGCTCTGAAGATGACATCCTTTGGCAAGAGAATGAAGAGGCCGAAGATAATTTTGAACAAGGCCGAAGATAATATTGTGAATGATAATTTGTTTAATGACATTTTAGATATTATCTATAATAAAAAGTGGTGATGATGATGAAAATTAAAATTTCAATAAATTCTTAACTTGATATCCTCTTTTCTTCGAAACTGGCCTTTTTATAGTTTTTTTTAAAATTATTTTTTCGTCAAATAAAAAATGCAGTTACTAATAAACATAACAAACAATGTTACAATTATTATTGTTGCATTTAAAATGAAAATTGGGATATCTTTCTTATTTTAAAACAACAAGTCCGTATTTATTATTATAAATCAATAAAGAAAAGATATTTTTGTTTAAACCTATTTATAATACGCACCCCTACTATCACCTGTAATTTAATGAAAAAAATGTGTATTATTTTCGAGAAATTATGGTACTTATTTTGTAAAATGTGGCACAAGGCCAAAACGGGGGATAGGGAAGGCTGGTCTTCAATTTGTTTTATCTTAAACTTAACCAGCTACAATTACTGACTCAAACATACAGTATTCTTTACACCAAAACAACACATTCTTACTTACCATTCTTACTACAGCCACCATAATACCTCACAGTCTCTATGAAATCCTAACTCGTTCCCATATGTACAATTTGTGGGGTGGGGGATAAAAATAACAACATTTAAAAATGAAACCCCAATGAATATTTACAATGATTACAATTACATAGAGGAAAATAATATTTATTTTCATATAATACAAAAATGCGGCACAAGGCCAAAAGTGGGGATGAGGGAAACAGGTCTTAAGTCTGTCTTATGTTAAACTTAACTATCCATGATTACTCACCCGAACATACCGCATTATTCCTTACACCAAAAGAATACATTCTGATTTTCCATTCTTACTACAGCCACCATACTACCTCAGAGTCTCTATGAAGTCCTAACTAGTTCTCTACAATTTGTTTGGGAGGGGGAATAAAAAATAACAACATTTAAAAATGAAAACCCCCAATGAATTTTTACGATGCAGACAATTTATATACAAGAAACTAAACAAAATAGTCTTAATAATAAAACCTTCCACAAAAATGATTTTCTAAGCGTAGCTTAGATGTACAAGGCCGAAAAATGAAGGCATATTGTGAGAATCGAACTAACAGTTTCGTCGTAATTGGTTTAGCGAGTCGATGTTCCCATAGAGGAATATTCATTCGTATAATTTCCATGAATGTATTTAGAGAACAGACTGAGGGAAGCTACGTTACGGCGACGCGAAACTAATCACCAAAACACAAATTCGAGCATAATATCCCAGGCGAATTTTGAAATAAAACAAAAGAATCTTACTTAGGTTTTCAGTATCTAACTCAAAGTCAAGTTTGGTTTAATTTGGTTTGGTTTGTTTTACGGTATATCAACCTCAATGGGTTATATAATACCGACAAGATTTTTATTGCTGATAATATTTTTTCCAAAAATGTATTGCCGGTATTAAAATGTATTTTTATACTGTTCTGACATCTTTTAGGGGGTTGACTATTTGCCCATAGCTGGCACCCTGATAGGTCCTACCACCCCAGGAATACCGGCAATTAAGAGGTGGTTCCACGCCGCTCAAAACCTGATCAGAGACTTGTTGTTGGATGTAGTTTATCGTCTTACCCAGGACGCGGATGTAGTTTATTGTCTTACCCAGGACGTGGATGTAGTTTATCTTCATACCCAGGACGCGGATGTAGTTTATCGTCATACCCAGAATGCGGATGTAGTTTATCTTCATACCCAGGACGCGGATGTAGTTTATCATCTTACTCAGGACGCGATGTAGTTTATCTTCATACCCAGGACGCGGATGTAGTTTATCCTCTTACCCAGGACGCGGATATAGTTTATCTTCATACCCAGGACGCGGATTTAGTTTATCTTCAGACCCAGGACGCGGATGTAGTTTATCGTCTTACCCAGGACGCGGATGTAGTTTATCGTCTTACCCAGGACGCGGATGTAGTTTATCATCTTACCCAGGAAGCGGATATATTTTATAGTCATGCCCAGGACGCGGCTGTAGTTTATCTTCATACCCAGACGCGGATGTAGTTTATCTTCAGACCTAGGAAGCGGATGTAGCTTATCTTCAGACCCAGGACGCGGATGTAGCTTATCTTCATACCCAGGACGCGGATGTAGTTCATCTTCCGACCCAGGACGCGGATGTAGTTCATCTTCAGACAGAGGACGCGGATGTAGCTTATCTTCAGACCCAGGACGCGGATGTAGCTTATCTTCATACCCAGGACGCGGATGTAGTTCATCTTCAGACAGAGGACGCGGATGTAGCTTATCTTCAGACCCAGGACGCGGATGTAGTTTATCTTCATACCCAGAACGCGGATGTAGTTCATCTTCAGACAGAGGACGCGGATGTAGCTTATCTTCAGACCCAGGACGCGGAAGTAGTTTATCTTCAGACCCAGGACGCGGATGTAGTTCATCTTCAGACAGAGGACGCGGATGTAGCTTATCTTCAGACCCAGGACGCGGATGTAGTTTATCTTCATACCCAGGACGCGGGTGTAGTTCATCTTCAGACAGAGGACGTGGATGTAGCTTATCTTCATACCCAGGACGCGGATGTAGTTTATCTTCATACCCAGGACGCGGATGTAGTTCATCTTCAGACAGAAGACGCGGATGTAGCTTATCTTCAGACCCAGGACGCGGATGTAGTTTATCTTCATACCCAGGACGCGGATGTAGTTCATCTTCAGACAGAGGACGCGGATGTAGCTTATCTTCAGACCCAGGACGCGGATGTAGTTTATCTTCATACCCAGGACGCGGATGTAGTTCATCTTCAGACAGAGGACGCGGATGTAGCTTATCTTCAGACCCAGGACGCGGATGTAGTTTATCTTCAGACCCAGGACGCGGATGTAGTTCATCTTCAGACAGAGGACGCGGATGTAGCTTATCTTCAGACCCAGGACGTGGATGTAGTTTATCTTCATACCCAGGACGCAGATGTAGTTCATCTTCAGACAGAGGACGCGGATGTAGCTTATCTTCAGACCCAGGACGCGGATGTAGTTTATCTTCAGACCCAGGACGCGGATGTAGTTCATCTTCAGACAGAGGACGCGGATGTAGCTTATCTTCAGACCCAGGACGCGGATGTAGTTTATCTTCAGACCCAGGACGCGGATGTAGTTTATCTTCAGACCCAGGACGCGGATGTAGTTCATCTTCAGACAGAGGACGCGGATGTAGCTTATCTTCAGACCCAGGACGCGGATGTAGTTTATCTTCAGACCCAGGACGCGGATGTAGTTCATCTTCAGACAGAGGACGCGGATGTAGCTTATCTTCAGACCCAGGACGCGGATGTAGCTTATCTTCAGACCCAGGACGCGGATGTAGTTTATCTTCAGACCCAGGAGGCGGATGTAGTTTATCTTCATACCCAGGACGCGGATGTAGTTCATCTTCAGACAGAGGACGCGGATGTAGCTTATCTTCAGACCCAGGACGCGGATGTAGTTTATCTTCATACCCAGGACGCGGATGTAGTTCATCTTCAGACAGAGGACGCGGATGTAGCTTATCTTCAGACCCAGGAGGCGGGTGTAGTTTATCTTCAGACCCAGGACGCGGATGTAGTTCATCTTCAGACAGAGGACGCGGATGTAGCTTATCTTCAGACCCAGGACGCGGATGTAGTTTATCTTCAGACCCAGTATGCGGATGTAGTTTATCTTCATACCCATGACGCGGATGTAGTTCATCTTCAGACAGAGGACGCGGATGTAGTTTATCTTCATACCCAGGTCGCGGATGTAGTTCATCTTCAGACAGAGGACGCGGATGTAGCTTATCTTCAGACCCAGGACGCGGATGTAGTTTATCTTCATACCCAGGACGCGGATGTAGTTCATCTTCAGACAGAGGACGCGGATGTAGCTTATCTTCAGACCCAGGACGCGGATGTAGCTTATCTTCATACCCAGGACGCGGATGTAGTTCATCTTCCGACCCAGGACGCGGATGTAGTTCATCTTCAGACAGAGGACGCGGATGTAGCTTATCTTCAGACCCAGGACGCGGATGTAGCTTATCTTCATACCCAGGACGCGGATGTAGTTCATCTTCAGACAGAGGACGCGGATGTAGCTTATCTTCAGACCCAGGACGCGGATGTAGTTTATCTTCATACCCAGAACGCGGATGTAGTTCATCTTCAGACAGAGGACTCGGATGTAGCTTATCTTCAGACCCAGGACGCGGATGTAGTTTATCTTCAGACCCAGGACGCGGATGTAGTTCATCTTCAGACAGAGGACGCGGATGTAGCTTATCTTCAGACCCAGGACGCGGATGTAGTTTATCTTCATACCCAGGACGCGGGTGTAGTTCATCTTCAGACAGAGGACGTGGATGTAGCTTATCTTCATACCCAGGACGCGGATGTAGTTTATCTTCATACCCAGGACGCGGATGTAGTTCATCTTCAGACAGAAGACGCGGATGTAGCTTATCTTCAGACCCAGGACGCGGATGTAGTTTATCTTCATACCCAGGACGCGGATGTAGTTCATCTTCAGACAGAGGACGCGGATGTAGCTTATCTTCAGACCCAGGACGCGGATGTAGTTTATCTTCATACCCAGGACGCGGATGTAGTTCATCTTCAGACAGAGGACGCGGATGTAGCTTATCTTCAGACCCAGGACGCGGATGTAGTTTATCTTCAGACCCAGGACGCGGATGTAGTTCATCTTCAGACAGAGGACGCGGATGTAGCTTATCTTCAGACCCAGGACGTGGATGTAGTTTATCTTCATACCCAGGACGCAGATGTAGTTCATCTTCAGACAGAGGACGCGGATGTAGCTTATCTTCAGACCCAGGACGCGGATGTAGTTTATCTTCAGACCCAGGACGCGGATGTAGTTCATCTTCAGACAGAGGACGCGGATGTAGCTTATCTTCAGACCCAGGACGCGGATGTAGTTTATCTTCAGACCCAGGACGCGGATGTAGTTTATCTTCAGACCCAGGACGCGGATGTAGTTCATCTTCAGACAGAGGACGCGGATGTAGCTTATCTTCAGACCCAGGACGCGGATGTAGTTTATCTTCAGACCCAGGACGCGGATGTAGTTCATCTTCAGACAGAGGACGCGGATGTAGCTTATCTTCAGACCCAGGACGCGGATGTAGCTTATCTTCAGACCCAGGACGCGGATGTAGTTTATCTTCAGACCCAGGAGGCGGATGTAGTTTATCTTCATACCCAGGACGCGGATGTAGTTCATCTTCAGACAGAGGACGCGGATGTAGCTTATCTTCAGACCCAGGACGCGGATGTAGTTTATCTTCATACCCAGGACGCGGATGTAGTTCATCTTCAGACAGAGGACGCGGATGTAGCTTATCTTCAGACCCAGGAGGCGGGTGTAGTTTATCTTCAGACCCAGGACGCGGATGTAGTTCATCTTCAGACAGAGGACGCGGATGTAGCTTATCTTCAGACCCAGGACGCGGATGTAGTTTATCTTCAGACCCAGTATGCGGATGTAGTTTATCTTCATACCCATGACGCGGATGTAGTTCATCTTCAGACAGAGGACGCGGATGTAGTTTATCTTCATACCCAGGTCGCGGATGTAGTTCATCTTCAGACAGAGGACGCGGATGTAGCTTATCTTCAGACCCAGGACGCGGATGTAGTTTATCTTCAGACCCAGGACGCGGATGTAGTTCATCTTCAGACAGAGGACGCGGATGTAGCTTATCTTCAGACCCAGGACGTGGATGTAGTTTATCTTCATACCCAGGACGCAGATGTAGTTCATCTTCAGACAGAGGACGCGGATGTAGCTTATCTTCAGACCCAGGACGCGGATGTAGTTTATCTTCAGACCCAGGACGCGGATGTAGTTCATCTTCAGACAGAGGACGCGGATGTAGCTTATCTTCAGACCCAGGACGCGGATGTAGTTTATCTTCAGACCCAGGACGCGGATGTAGTTTATCTTCAGACCCAGGACGCGGATGTAGTTCATCTTCAGACAGAGGACGCGGATGTAGCTTATCTTCAGACCCAGGACGCGGATGTAGTTTATCTTCAGACCCAGGACGCGGATGTAGTTCATCTTCAGACAGAGGACGCGGATGTAGCTTATCTTCAGACCCAGGACGCGGATGTAGCTTATCTTCAGACCCAGGACGCGGATGTAGTTTATCTTCAGACCCAGGAGGCGGATGTAGTTTATCTTCATACCCAGGACGCGGATGTAGTTCATCTTCAGACAGAGGACGCGGATGTAGCTTATCTTCAGACCCAGGACGCGGATGTAGTTTATCTTCATACCCAGGACGCGGATGTAGTTCATCTTCAGACAGAGGACGCGGATGTAGCTTATCTTCAGACCCAGGAGGCGGGTGTAGTTTATCTTCAGACCCAGGACGCGGATGTAGTTCATCTTCAGACAGAGGACGCGGATGTAGCTTATCTTCAGACCCAGGACGCGGATGTAGTTTATCTTCAGACCCAGTATGCGGATGTAGTTTATCTTCATACCCATGACGCGGATGTAGTTCATCTTCAGACAGAGGACGCGGATGTAGTTTATCTTCATACCCAGGTCGCGGATGTAGTTCATCTTCAGACAGAGGACGCGGATGTAGCTTATCTTCAGACCCAGGACGCGGATGTAGTTTATCTTCATACCCAGGACGCGGATGTAGTTCATCTTCAGACAGAGGACGCGGATGTAGCTTATCTTCAGACCCAGGACGCGGATGTAGCTTATCTTCAGACCCAGGACGACTCAAAGTCAATAAATCAAGTATTGCATTAAGGTTGTATTACTAGTGAAGTGCTTATTCATAAAATTCAAAGCACATTAACTCCAAATAATCTAAATGGATATATATTGCAGGAAAAACAAAACAAAAATAAGATGAAGTGAGTGAACAAAAGAACATCTGGTAAGAGATAATGAATAAACGGAAAATTGATTGATGATGTTGTGACTTCCGTTCTTACTGTTAGCGTAAAATCTTAATCATCTTGATTAACATTGCAATGATGATTTCGAAGTTCGTGTCCTCGTCGCCAAAAAACATTGTTATGTCCTGTTGGGCTAAACAACAACGAATGGGAATAAAAAAAAAAACAATCGTATTTTAACACATAAATAAACAACGTTTATTCATTCACTGTCTGAAAACAGCAAGGATTTGTTTGGCTTCAAACCATGAATTCCACGTGCATATCAGCTTATCACCATGTTCAATTCAAAAATGACGCGTTCGTTTCCAAAGACAAGGGATGTAACTCAGTTGTATCGTGAGTTATCGTCCTTTATGTGAGAAGTAAATGAGCTTCCCCTAACATTGAAAAAAAAGAAAAACGAAAATAAAAATAAAAACGAACAAAATTTGACTAAATTTGAACGCAAGAAAGTAAGTTTGAAGACCCCTTAGAACATGAAAGAATTCAAAACTGCAACATTCAGTGGGTAGAATCTAATGCTTAATGGCTACATCATATGGTGCAAGAAATATTTTAAAATAAGGAATGCTAAACAGCAAAACATACTTATTTTGCTAAGGTCTCATATCTCAGGTTAGCAGACAGATATAGCAGGTGAAATATTGTAACTTCATAGAAGACATTGCCATATATCAGTGCCACAAACAAGTTTCGCATTGAAGATATTGCAGTTTTACAGGATTTGATTTAACAAAGTCCTGACCATAACAATTAGGTAGAAAGATTGGAAAATCCCGTGGGAACAACAAAACGCCAAATAATTGACAGGAGGTAGGGATTTACTGTGAAGACAACAAAAAAATCTCTTTAAATGTATGAATAATTTTAATGCTATATTTTTTCTTTTCTTATCGTCACTCATAGCATTTGTATGGCCTATTTTCAGCATCGACATGCATTTGGGTCTGTATCTAAACATTTTATTTGTAAACTGCTATAAAGACTCATTCCAAAAGCTAAGCACTGTAATAAGAGACAGGAAAATTTCGTTGGAAACAAACAAAAGAGTACTGAACAGTTAAGTGATATCTGTCCTCCTGTATGGCACAGAATGTTGGACATTCTCCTCAAAGATGAAGAACAGACTCGAAACAATAGAAATATGGTTCTACAGAAGGATGCTGAGGATACCACGAGCAACGCCGTGGTTTTGGAGAGAACGGAAACAAAAAGGAAACTTATACTTAACATCAGGAAGAAGCAGGTGAAATTTCTGTGACACGTAATGAGAAAGGTGGGCTTGGAAAATCTGATACTCACAGGAGGGATAGAGAGAAAAACAGGGTAAAAACAACGTGGGACATACTGAATGGTCTTGAGCAAGTAAAGTGTATGGTGGAAGAGGGGTCTGAGAGAAATAACAATAAGACAATTATTAAGAGCTACAATTTTCATGAAAATTATGTGGCAATGATAGAATTTAGGTTACACTGGGGCTGGTTGTAGGTTGACTAATCTTACACTTTTATGTACGGATTTTCGAAAAGTTGGTGAAATAATAAAGTGCATTTGGCAAGTGTTTACTGACTGGAAAATAGTCATCGGGAATTCCCGACGTAATAAATGTTCATTTCTTATTAGGGCCGAAAATATGGCCTGTTTTGCTTCTGTGTTGTAAACAAACTAACATCAATAAGCACAGAAATTAGTTTTTAACCTAAGATAAAAATAACGAGAAAATTAGCAGCCATTTGCTGATATCTCCTGACGAGTGAACCGAGCAATTACACAAATGTTGGTCTACAGAGTAAAGGTGTTGAATATAAATTCAATCAGCTAAGTGACAAATTTTATATTGATTTGTATTAATCCCATATATATATATATTTATATATATATATATATATATATATATATATATATATATATATGAATAAAATGCAAGACTGTCCAAGCTGATTGAGTCCCTCTGAGTGACTGGTGTGTTTATGAAAATATAAATACGCAAAACTTCGCCTTTTTTCTCTGCCGGGCGTTAGAAACTCCGACTGTTACCTGAAACGATCGGATGCCTAGTCACATTGATGAAATGTGGTACAGCGAAACAATCTGTCTGTGGATGATTATATATATATATATATATATATATGTGTGTGTGTGTGTGTGTGTGTGTGTGTTTGTGTGCGTGTGTGTGAGTGTGTGTGTGTGTGTATGTGTATGTGTGCGTATATAATCCAAGTGGATCCTAGTAATATAAAATATTAAAACTGATCCACAAAAAGAGCTCAATGTATTTATTATTACAAACCAAATGATTAGTAGACAATACGATTTCCAATTCTGACACAAACTCAGTTTATACTGGGGTTGAAGAAGTCTGACGAAATTTTCGTGGGTTGAAATAATCTTATTCCCCATATATGATAATTTTGGATTTTATTGTGTAAAAAACTATATATATATATATATATATATATATATATATATATATATATATATATATATATATATTAAACATGTAGTATTGAATGTTAAAGACAACATAGTCTTGCATATATATATATATATATATATATATATATATATATATATATATATATATATATATATATATATTATATCCGCGGTACATAGTCGAAAGAGCACAATATCCGTGATACAGTTAACATATTTAGTTGCATGGATAGTAGTTTGTAACCCTGAGTTTCACTCTTTTGCGATCATCAGACAAACTGGTTTATTTTTTTAAAAGTGGATCTATTTATGTTTATTTGTGTTTGATAATTTGTGTGTGGTGGAGGGGGAAATTTTCTTTTGTGTTTGTTTGGGATGACACTCTCACATACATAGACACACATACATGCAGGTGTACGCATTTTACTTCGCCAAACACACCCATATACATAATCTGAGGCTAGACGCACTTACACCTCTGTGCGTTCGAGCATACATATATTTACGCAATTGTCATTCTATTTCGGTGTCAAGAAACATAAATAGATCCACTTTTGAAAAAAAAAGAAACCAGTTTGTCTGATGATCGCAAAAGTTTGAAAGCCGAGGTTACAAACTACTACCCATTCAACTGTATATATATATATATACACCTACATATATATATATATATCTATATATATATATGTATACACGCACACACACACACACGCACACACACACACACACACACACACACATATATATATCTCTCTCTATATATATAAATAAGACGTGAGGCAACAATTAGAAGAATATTGATATTCAGTTATGAGTTTAACATGATCTTTTTCAATAAATGCGAAGATAAGCTTACTCAATACGAAACATATATGCATAAATGAACATTTGATACGCATGCGCTAAGATTTTGAAAATAAGTTTACTTCAGCCCCCCTGTCTCTATGTGTGTATGTGTGTTGGCATGGCTGGAATGGCGTACAAAATACGCTCATACGAAATTTTCTGGATCCACAATAACCAATAAAGTTTCTTCACTATCATGAGATACTCATAAATTTCCCCGCTTCTCAAAATATCAATTTTATAGCTGTATACAATGAAAACGCGAAAGTGAAAGTGAAAGTGAAAGTGAAATTTAGATGAAAATTCGTAATGGAAAATAACAGCAGAAAAAGAAAAAACGAAGCAAGTGTTAATATCACAAGCACGTGTATGAAATAAAACATTGAAGGTTACAACTGGGAAATCTTTAAAGATGTAATATTTATGGACAATGCCGGATAGAAAAAAACCCGTGATCAAAAAACAAATCAACGAACAATAAACATTGATTGTAAAACGATCACCATTCTTATGACGAGTGACGTGTCTATTCCAAGTTATTCAGTGACAATTCTAGAAGGAATACTTTCTGCGAATATTTTTCCATTTGTCTATTCTTTTTTCATTCTACTAAGAATTTCTTTTTGTAGAATTCTAAACTGAACCCTTTATTTAATCTACGGGGGTAGAATTTTGTGACACGTTGTGAGTTCAAATCCTGGGTCGAGCGCTGTTTACTTGCACTCAGTGGAGTCAAAACACTATAAAAGTATAAAAATAGATTTTTATAGTAAAAATACCAGTTTTGAAAAAATAATATTACCAGCAATACATTTTTGTAAGAAAATATTACCAGCGATACATTTTTGGAAATAAATACTGCCAGCACTACATTTTTGAAACGAAAAAATATTATCAGCAATACATTTCTGGAAAAAAAGCATTACCAGCAATACATTTCTGGAAAAAGATGGCCAGCAACACAGATTTAAAAAAAAATAATAGCAGCAATACATTTTATCTCGACAAATCCTCTTTACAAAAATATGTCAATGAAACCTGATCTGCAAACTGATTTCTCACAAAGAATTCATATTCTCTTTATACGAATCTATCCTAAAAATCTCGCTGGCATTAAATAATTTTATGCCGTAAAATAAAATAAACCCAAACCAAAACTAAATAAAAATAAGAACTAGAGGATACCCCTAGATAAGGTAGATTGAACAAAGTTTCACATTCGTAATTCCCTTTAGGTTCCCTGGATCGATATACATCTGAGGACGGCCGAAACGTTGTGTTAACAACAACAATGATGAGGACAATGGAAAAAGAAATATTGAGCTGAGTTATTCAAAATTTCCGTTTATGCTTATGTACGGTTGGATTTTTTCAAATAATTTCTTTTGGTCTCTAGAAATAAATTTTATCTAGGTACCTCAAAATATTCGCTAAAAATGTGAATTTTTTAAAAATCTTTTTCAGGACCTTGGAAATTTTTGGTAAAAAACTTGTATTTTCTGGCGCCTGGGAATTCTGAACTGAACCGATTATTTAATCTACGGGATTATCCTGTTCTCGTTCCACTGCCTACGTCCAGAGATAACTCGACTAGTTTAAGGCTTCAAGTTTACTACAGCAAATTCTCCTAGTGGATTCAAGCTTTTTGTTTGTGGATTTGCTGACATAGTGATTGTGCGTTCAATACCTGTGTTGGGCAGTGTGCACTCGAACTCAGTGGAAACGGGTGAATAATAACTGAAGTGTACTAAATAAAAATAAGAACTAGATGATATACCTAGACATTAACAGTGGAACGAGAACAGTCTACTCCCGTAGATTGAATAAAGTGTTAAGTTCGGAATTCCCTGTAGGTTGTTCGGATCGATATACACCCGAGGAAAGCCGGGGAGTACAACGTCCGAAATGTTGTGATAACAACAACAAAGATCAGGACAATAGTCCGAATGTAAATAGTGTAAATAATGATAATTATTTGTCCCGGAATTTCAGACAGAAATTTTTGAGTTTTATTGAATTATTTTTGGTAAGATTCGGGACGAATTTTCACTCTGTTTACATTTGATATTGCATTTATTTATTTTTTTTTACTAAAATAACATATTCAGGGATTTTTGACGAAAAACTCTACAAATTTAGAGTGAGACAGTCTATATCTGAAAGGGTGAGGGTTAAAAAGAGACCCAGAATAATATTTCCACAAAGTTTTTTTTAATAAAACAACCCGATCAATGAATAAATATTGTATGATTTGAACAGTCCTGGGTATGACGATAAACAACGTCTGCGTCCTGGGTAAGACGATAAACTACATCTAAGTACTGGTTAAGACGATAAACTACGTTCGCGTACTGGGTAAGACGATAAACTACATCCGCGTCCTGGGTAAGACGATAAACAACGTCCGTGTCCTGGTTAAGACGACAAACTACTTCCAACAGCAAGGCCTCTGATCAGGAAGTTTTGAGGAGCATGGAAACACCTCTTAATTGCTGGTGTTCCCAGATCCACTCTGACCCGGGGTGGTAGCACCTGTTAGGGTCCCATCTATGGGCAAATGGTTAACCCCCAAACTGTTGTCAAAACACTATGAAAATGTAAATGGTTTTAATACCATCAATAAATTTTTTGAGGAAAAATTATTGCCAGCAATACATTTTCGAAGAAAATAAATATTACCAACAACACATTTTTTAAGAAAAAATATTACCAGCAATACATTTTTAAAAAAAATATTACCAGCAATAGATTTTGGAAGGAAAAAATATTACCAGCAATATATTTTAGAAAAAAATATTACCATCAATACATTTTCTTAAATATTAAATTTTTAATAAATATTACATTTTTTGAAAAAAATATTACCAGCAATACATTTTTTGAAAAAATATTACCAGCAATAAAAATCTTGTCGGCATTAAATAACCCATTGGCGTTAATATGCCGTAAAACAAAACAAACCAACCAAACTCTCTCAGAGAGTAATATTAGGATATTGAATCGTCTGTTATTTCAACACTCACGGCTTGAATATTTCCATTGTTTGAATATAATGTTTGGAATGGGCGAAAGTGTGTCCATTTTTTTATCTTTTTCCCCACGAAGAAAAAAAAATGCACATACGGCCGGAAGATACTTTTGTGTGGAGCGGAATTATTACCAGCAATACATTTTTGAAAAAAAACTGTTGCCAGAAATACGTTTTTGAAGGAAAAAAATATTACCAATAATATCTTGTCGGAATTAAATAACCCATTCAGGTGTTGATATGCCGTAAAACAAACCAAAATATGATTTGAAACTGATAATTCTCTGATTTTTGGCAACTATTTTAAAATGGGTAGCAATGTTTTGATTTTATTTCGGAAACAAAAAATCCATTTTGCTGGTACCTACTTTGACCTATGCCACGTTCTTTTTTTTTTTTTTAGTTTTTATGGGTTTATTTTTCGGTGCCGAGGTGGATTACATGAAAGTAATGCTTATGAAAATCAAAAAAGTATTGAAACTAATTCAGTCATTTAATATTTTCTATGGGTTACGCGTGACACTTTAAACAAAAAGACTACGAGAGGCATGAATGAAGATGTGTGTACCGAGATCTTCCTTATGGACGTAGCTGTGTGCAAAGTCCATCTGAAAACTTGTGGGAGACTCAAATTTTGAGAAGAGTTCTTTGATAGTTAACTTGTGTTATTAAATACGCTTGTGTGTAGTCATGTAAGCTTAGGGCATTGCATGCTGTGTGTTGTGTTCAATTAATTAGATACAAGGGAACCTAACCAGCATTCAGTCAAATAACTATGACGTGTGAAATAATACACTTACTGCATTCACTGTTCCAGGTCACCTTTGGGCGAGTCAGTTGTGTCAATATTGGAACCGTTAGTATTTTTCCTTAAAACGTACAAATACCCTTGGGAAGGATGTGAATCCAT
Organism: Acanthosepion esculentum; assembly: GCA_964036315.1. NCBI lineage: Eukaryota > Metazoa > Mollusca > Cephalopoda > Sepiida > Sepiidae > Acanthosepion > Acanthosepion esculentum. The sequence continues at coordinate 49,587,362 of OZ038490.1, forward strand.
CTCCTCCCCCACTTATGGATTAAATAGTAAATCATTGTTATTCTAAAAAAATTGATAATTGTTATATAGGAACAAAGTGTCGCAGTGAGCAAACACAGGTGATCCCATTATTGAATTAAGTAGATCCCGTGACAATAGAAGAAACGCATATAGTAGCATGACGTCAAGGTTGATCTGCATTTCTACTCTATTCTCTTTTACTATACGAATCACGATATCTAGTCTATCCTCTATTACTATACGGAACGTTATTCTCTACTCTGTTCACTATTCGGTGGTTACTATTCAGCGATTATTATGGAGCAAATACTATAAGTGCGAGTGTTATTCGAAGGCATTTGACAGCATAGTAACGCCGTTGAACAACACGTTCAACGGCGTTACTATAGTTGTATGTGCGATTACAAAGTCTCTACTACAACGAGCATTACGAAAGTGACAACGAGTGTTCGTTGACATCACAAAAATAATGCAATATTTAATCACAAAAAATGTTCTTACAATATAAAACATATATATTTGGCTTTCAGTTATCCACAAAGTTTATATAAGCCGTAAAAAACAGTCAATTAATCCTTAAAATGGCATGTCTATTCCGGACATAGACGATCATGGCTCTCCACAGGTTTCTTCACTTTATTATGTGAGAATTGCCATGACATTTTAGGTAAGGTAGTGGATTTCTTTCAAGTTTTTTGTTTTGTTTTTAATCGGTATCACCCCATGCAAGGGAGTAAAGCCACTAAGACACAAGGTGTTACACTCTTTGGGTCCTGTCATTGGATCTAACCAACGCTTTTATCCACTGTGCCATGTGTATCCAAAGACACATGACACAGTGGATAAAGGTTATTGTGAGTTCAATACCCGGTTAAGGCAAACATTAAATTAAAATTGGCACGTGGAACTAGAACAGTCTACCCCAGTGAGCGAAATAAAGGGTTCAGTTCGACATTCCAACCACCTGAAGAAGACCGGAGCGTACAACGGCCAAAACGTTGTAAGAAATATGGCGATAAAGATGAGGACAATAGTCCGAATAATGTAAATAGTGAACAATATCCCTAACACCAAAACAACACATTCTTAATTTCCTATCTTACTACATTCACCATAATACCTCATTGTCTCTATGAAAGTCCTAACTATACCCCATATGTACAATTCATTGTCTGGGGGGGGATATAACAACAAAGAACACACCCGAACAATTGCCATGTAAGTATTTATAGAAAAGAAATGAGGAGGCAACCTTCTACACGATTTTGTACTCTATTATTTCACCTGAGGCTGGTATAGGAAGGAATAAGCACAACTGTGCTTTTCGATGAGACCGGAATTGGATCTAGGATCGCCTATTTCATTGCTCGTTAATTTAAATGTTATACTTATCTAACCTGAATATATCTAATTGGGTGAACAACGATAGTTGTCAAGGGGGAAAGGGAAGGATTTGTGTCAGGCGAATGGTTTCGATATATCGGCGGCACAACATTATATACCACAACATTGTGACAGACTTTTACCTTTTAATTCACGTAAAAACGGAAAGCAGCATAACACTAAGAAGAATTTATCTGGGATCAAACTGTAGCATCTGTTTTCGTTTTAGACGGGAGAAGATACCTGGTCCCAGGGAATCCAACTCCGCGGTAACACCTCACTGGTTGCACTAAAGAGGGTGGATTGGTGGATAACGACACCAGGATGGTTGTCGTTGCGGGGAATGGGCAATTTTTGTTCTTGGATCATATGTACGCATATGTACTTCCCACGTTAAAAAAAAAAAAACAGCCTTGTGTACAGATTCAGATTTACTTTTCAAGGTCGGCGGGTTGGGATCAAAGTGTCTTATCTGTTTTTCACTTCTCTGACGTGTTTGGTCAACGAAGCATGTCGAAATAAAAATCTCTAAATTACGATTTTCTTGGATTCTCATGTCAAATTTCTCAGCCAAATTCACATAACACATTGAATTCAGAACGCCATAAATTTTTAAGTCGAATGCACGTGAAATGTGCAGGTTCTAATGTAACACTGCGTAATAATAATAATAATAATTATATATATATATATATATATATATATATATATATATATATATACATAACATAACTTTAGTACATACTCATATTAGAAAAAAGTCGTGCTGAAGAATGATACTCTCTGTAGCCGAACCGTAAAACACGCCGGGTCAAACAATGGTTTCACCTACCAAGGGTGATGTAGGTTCGATACTTGTCTTAAAGAACATTTTCTTTATTAATAATTCTCCAGTGGGTAGACCGATAAAGTAAGACACATTTTCTAAAATAAAAATGGGTTCTCTATTTTAAATACGAGTATGTGCTATAATAATACTTGAAGTATATATATATATATATATATATATATATATATATATATATATATATATATATATATATATATATGTCTGTCTATATTTCTGAGATGAGGTATTATGTACAGTATTTACATTAGTCGGACTATTGTCCTCATCTTTGTCGCCATATTTGTCACAACGTTTCGGCCGTTGTACGCTCCGGCCTTCTTCAGGTAGTTGGAATTTCGAACCGAACCCTTTATTTCGATCACTGGGGTAGACTGTTCTAGTTCCACGAGCCATGTTTGATGGATGTCAGTTATCAGTTATCTCCTGGTAATTTTCCCTCTGAAAGTTCTCCACTGCCTGAACCGGGTATTGAACTCACACTCTTTGGGTCTGTCACTGGATCTAACCAACGCCTTTATCCACTGTGCCATGTGTCCTTGAGGACACATGGCACAGTGGATAATTATTTTTCGTATGAATAGAATAGCCTTTATCCACTGTGCCATGTGTCCTTGAGCACAGTGGATAAAGGCGTTGGTTAGATCCAGTTACAGACCCAAAGAGTGTGAGTTCAATACCCGGTTCAGGCAGTGGAGAACTTTCAGAGGGAAAATTACCAGGAGATAACTGATAACTGACATCCATCAAACATGGCTCGTGGAACTAGAACAGTCTACCCCAGTGATCGAAATAAAGGGTTCGGTCCGAAATTCCAACCACCTGAAGAAGGCCGGAGCGTACAACGGCCGAAACGTTGTGACAAATATGGCGACAAAGATGAGGACAATAGTCCGACTAATGTAAATACTATATATATATATATATATATATATATATATATATATATATATATATATATATATATATATATATAGTACAATTAATAAATCCGTTGGTATATAATCCAAGTGGATCCTAATTATATCAAATATTATAACTCTTCCACAAAAAGAGCTAAATGTATTTATTATAACAGAGCATAGTTTCTATTCAACACCTCATTCTTCTTAGAAGCCCAATTTAGGGTCATAAGGTTAATATACGGGTTGAATTCGTGGTGTCTCTTCTCTTTAAGACAGATATTTTTCCTTACCACCGACTCGGGCATTTCGTCTGACTGAGGCGTTGATATGGGGAGATTCTGTATTAATTTTTCGACTACTGTCAAAGTTAGATTTTAAATCTCTAATTCCGCCACGAACAACAGTCCATCTACCGGGGTTGAATAAGACTGACGTACTTCGCGTTGATGCAAACAGATCGATAACCATATGTGGTAATTTTGGACTTTGTTGTGTAATATATATATATATATATATATATATATATATATATATATATATATATATATATATATGAAATGAAATGATATGTATATGTATATAAATATAAATATATATATATATGCAATTTTTTAAATATATTATTTATATATTATATATGCGCGGTACTTATCGGAAAGCGCTCAATATCAGTGATAGAGCTAACATATTTAGTTGAATTGATCAATCCAACTATATATATATCTATATCTATATCTATATCTATATATATATATATATATATATATATATATATATATATATATATAGGCTAAGAAGAATTTGGTAATCCGTATAGGTAGTCCCAAAAAGGATGAAATCCTGAGAGCTCAATGTAAATCCAGAGCTAATAATTTAAAGGAAAAACAGATACTTTAAGGCTCCATGTAATAATTTATTTCGCCAAGCCCTTTATTAAAGGACACTGGCTCAGCAGACTCCACTTCCAAACGGTGAAACGAAAAATGATAAATGAAATTATAGTAGTATGAAATTCATGTAATTTAACAGAGGGGCATAATGAGGTGTATTGTGAGAGACATGATCGAATTTAGAGAGGGTTTACTTTAATATTTCTATCTATCATACTTATTATTAAGGTAGGGGACCCAGATGTATGTATGTATATATATTATGAACCCTTTCGAACACTGAAAAAAGAGGTGTACTCATATCTTTAAGACTATATTTCTTCATATATATATATATATATATATATATATATATCTATATATATATATATATGTAGGTATGTATGTATGTATGTATGTATATATATTATGAACCCTTTCGCATACTGAAAAAAGAGGTGTACTCATATCTTTAAGACTATATTTCTTCATATATATATATATATATATATATATATATATATATGTATGTATGCATGTATATATATTATGAACCCTTTCGCATACTGAAAAAAGAGGTGTACTCATATCTTTAAGACTATATTTCTTCATATATATATATATATATATATATATATATATATATATATATATATATATATGTATGTATGTATATATATTATGAACCCTTTCGCATACTGAAAAAAGAGGTGTACTCATATCTTTAAGACTATATTTCTTCATATATATATATATATATATGTATGTATGTATATATATTATGAACCCTTTCGCATACTGAAAAAAGAGGTGTACTCATATCTTTAAGACTATATATATATATATATATATATATATATATATATATATATATATATATATATATATATGTATGTATGTATGCATGTATATATATTATGAACCCTTTCGCATACTGAAAAAAGAGGTGTACTCATATCTTTAAGATTATATATATATATATATATATATATATGTATGTATGTATGTATGCATGTATATATATTATGAACCCTTTCGCATACTGAAAAAAGAGGTGTAGTCATATCTTTAAGACTATATTTCTACATATATATATATATATATATATATGTAGGTATGTATGTATGTATATTATGAACCCTTTCGCATACTGAAAAAAGAGGTGTACTCATATCTTTAAGACTATATTTCTTCATATATATATATATATATATATATATATATATATATATATATATGTATGTATGTATGCATGCATATATATTATGAACCTTTTCGCATACTGAAAAAAGAGGTGTACTCATATCTTTAAGACTATATTTCTTCATATATATATATATATATATATATATATATATATATGTATGTATGCATGTATATATATTATGAACCCTTTCGCATACTGAAAAAAGAGGTGTACTCATATCTTTAAGACTATATTTCTTCATATATATATATATATATATATATATATATATATATATATATATATATATATGTATCTATGTATGTATGTATATATATTATGAACCCTTTCGCATACTTAAAAAAGAGGTGTAATCATATCTTTTAAGAGCAGAATCGACTCCTCTATTGTTCGTTGAAATAATGAATTAAGTTAAAGTAATAGGGACTTGAGTTCTGTGATACTTCTAACAGTTCTGTGTTGATATGTGAAAATCCCTGCCCTTTTTTTCCAGAAACCCTGATTGTAATATCCTCATAAGCTTTCTATTGTCGGTTGCTTTTTCTGTCTCACTGATAAACATTCGCTGTCAATATTTCTAGGTGTCTTTTGACACGCAAGAGTAAATTTCTATGGTCACAGGACGAAAAGAAATCGCTACACTCCCAAAATAACTAAGTAATTTAAAACCTGTCATCAATGCAAAATTCCAGGAAAAATGGATTTTTTTGTTTATCGATTGGTACTGTCGCATCCCATTATTCTGAGATGGTTATAGATATTTCGCTTGCCTTAGTCTATACTATTTATAATATAAATTTATTTCTCCAAAAATGCTTACTCCATTCCATTGGTTGAACAAGTGTGACGTAACAGATGCTGCAAATTTGTCGTTGTGGATCATTTGTTTTAGATCACAGATATATATTTTTTGAAAGTTTTTTTTTCTTCTTCGCAAACTTAGCCACTCCTAGTTGACCGCAATGAAGCGGACATTAAGTTTTAAGAAAACTTTACTAAAATACAAAATTATGAGTCACTTAAAATTACAGGAGGGTAATCTGAATAGTTCAAAGGCTGACTATTAAGAACGATGCTAGATGTGTGAAATCTTCTGTGAAAAAAATCAATAACTGCATTGTTTTTTACAAATAAATTAATATATGGCTGACTTAAAAAGTACCAGGTTGGACTGAAAAGTTCATAGGCTGACTAGGAAGAAATGATGCTAGAGCTGTGATATCTTGCATGCATTAATTTCAACTCTTCTTATTAATAACTGCATTGTTTCTTTCCAGGTAAACTGACATCTGATTGTTCAAAGAAGACTGTTCATCCTGTTGGTCAAAAAAGTCATCATCATCATGTATATCGTCATCATCATTACGATACTAGTTCTAAGTCAAAATTTGATTTCATGTTGGGGGACAGATCAAATCAGAAGAAAAGGGAATGTGACCAACGAGTCCATTGCCACAGTTACCCAAAGCATCCATTAAAACAAAGAATCTGTGTGCATTGTCCTAGTAAAACAAGACCGCTTTCGCTAGTTTCTCCTGGTTGGTTGATCTTGATAGCTCTTCGTAACGGCCTCAGCAATTTGGCACAGTACTCTCCATTGATGGTGTGGCCCTTTTGAAGATAAAGTCAATAAACACAATGCTTCCCTTCCGCGTACGTTTTCGAGTTTTGCGACATCGGCATAATCGAGACGGTACACTGATCCGATCTTGTGCCCAACGAGGTGCTCCGTTGCAGGACCGATGTACCGGGCTGCTTCCGCACTATCGCTTCAGCACCGTGTTCACTGACCCGGACTCAAGGCGATAGGTATGGGGCGTCTTGTGAGGATCAAACTCAATAATATACGAGTACATCTTCCTGACAATTGCAGCACAATCAGGTGTTGTAATGCTAGTCGTAGTGTATGTGTTGTCATTTAAAATGTTTTTCCTTCTTCTAGCGCAATGCAACAAAGATCATCAATTATTGTAAAACAGACTACGTGATTAAAGAATATTTCCTCTTTATGATATATACCTATTAGAATATCCCGGGTGTAACAGCAAAATTCTCCAAATCGTGTTACAGCAAAATTGTACATCCCACAAAATGTTTAATATCTAAAAAAAAAAACAAAAAACAAACAAACAAAAAAAAAAAACAAACAAAAAACAAATTAATAGAGTTTCTTTTTCCAGGTTTTCAGATAAGACATTATAGCCATTTTTATACCATTTTCCGTAAAAATCACTGAAAAACACTTTATTTAGCTAGAAAGAGGACTGGTTAAAATCGGTTTGTATCAGCCCCACTGTCTTCCCAACTGAGAAATGGTAAGAGAAAACAATGATTCACGTCTTCAGTAATGGTACCAACCTTCATACTCTGGCTGCCATCTTCAAAGTTCATTCAAGAACCATCAAGAAAACGGGGAATAAAACTCAATTCATGAGACTTTTGGCACGTGAGAGAGGAGTTTCAGCTATGGCAATTCAAAGAGCAGTGAAAAAAGACTTGAAAATGAAACGTGTGAGGCACCTTGTTACTCCAGAACAGAAAGTTAGAAAGTTAGATAGGGCGAGGATCATCTTCGATAAGTTAGAAAATGATCATGGAATATATATATATATATATATATATATATATATATATATATATATATATATATATATGTTTGAACTTAATTTCAATCCTTCATGAACTTCCGATCCTTAGCTATGATTAATTAATGATAACCGTGTCATTTTCGTTTATGATCGATTTCATCACTATTCTTCTGCTAAGCTTGGAGAGTAATTATGCATTCTTTTTGCTCGAAGTAGAGTCCAAGAGAATTATAAAAACTTCGTAGAATCCCAGTAAGATGTCTTTAATCATTTCTAAGATACAGCGGTTAGGATCTTAATCTAACAATTGGACACTTTTTCTGTTACACGATTTGGACAATTTTGCTGTTACACGATTTGGACAATTTTGCTGTTACACGTGGTATATGTTATTTGCTGGTCAGATATAGACGATGTATTTTTCAAATGGAATTACTAGTATCCACTCGTTTATTTTTTTTTCTATGGTAGATTGTGCACTAGAAATATATCGACATCTCCAGATAGACCTGCTTTTAGCGTCCGTATTTATTTTCCACCATTCGCGTGTAACACGCCATTCGGAGGCTGTTGGCGTGATCCTCCGATATCATATCTGACCGGAACTGCTGATCCGCTTTCCTGATCGTTTGTCGAGAGTTCGCAGGTGGGCCCTTCCCTGGCCTGGAAATCTTTGCGTCTATAATTTTCATGTGAGTTTCTTCTTCAGTAGTAGCTTCGGGCAAGTTTGAAGTGTGTGGTGGCGAGAGGGATAACATATTTCAAACCAAGAGTAGGAAATGTTTATATACCAGTAGGTTAAAACAGGTTTACGCACGCCATGAGGTAGGTCTACCCGTGTCAGATACCAACCTGAAATTTATAACCTCACTATATAGTCTTAAAGTGGTTTCTAATGGGGAGTGTCCATATGGGTAAATATGACCCACGATCAAAAATTACCCAGTCTCCGAGACCACTCTGAAGCTGGCGTCGGTATCCACCAACCCTCTCTATGAAGCAGAGATGGAATCCCCACAACCATGATTTTTCCTGAGTCAAGTTCTTCTTTTACAAGGCCCGGGGGTCACTCGAGGCAGAGTGTTATAGTAAGAAGCAGTTTATGTGGATAGGAGGGGGAGATAATTATTATCCCCAGATTTGAACAGGTCAGGATTATCTTTTATTAAACTCAACAAAATGAAAGTAACCCTCTAGCCTGAGTGGCTGTTGAGCCTTATATTGTGAGTGAACATTTGTTCTCGCAATTACACGCCTGCAAATTGGATTAGCGTAGCGGTTATCGGCACGGATAATGAAACAGGCGAATCATGTTCAAATTTCCGGCCTAGTTGAAATGCATGAATAGATATATTCTCTTCGACCCCAGATGTGCGTTAAATTGAAGAGTAGACTCCGTTATATTATTTAGGTGACAAATTCTCTGATTTCAAAACCGTGTAGATGGCAACGAGAAATCAATCCACCATCTTCCCGTCAAAAGTCATGGCAATTCCCAGATAATAAAGAATATAAGTTTTGAAGGGAATTGGCATTTTAAGAAGAAATACAAAGAGAAATACCACTGTTACAGATAACTTGCCCAAAGGTGGCCTGGAACATGGAATGCAGTATTAGTAAGAGTAGTATTCATTTTTAATTTTTACTAGACTACCCGTTAATGTCAGTTTAGGTTATAAAACATTGAATTTGAATTCAACATTAAAAATTGTTTGACGAAAGTTGAAATAAATATACTTACTGCATAAACAACTCGTATTTTTAAATCTTATTCACTTAAAATATTTTTTAAAATCACATTAACGTAAAATATATCTTTAATATGCCCAAAATATTTTAAAACTAGCAGCATGGCCCGGCGTTGCGCGTGCTTCATTCAAAAATCGTACCACTCATACAGCAATCACTATCACTTGACTTAAAATATTTCTGCCCTTCCTCGCCTTAAAAGGAGTTCCCTTTGCCGTGCTGATGTTGCTACATGCCTTACTTCTTGCCTATCTCACACTGCGAATTTTTTCTAAGCTCTATACTAAACATTAAATCTGTTACGAAAAAAGAACTAAACAAAATGAACACAAAACGATCAGCTTTAAAAAAGGACTCGTAACTGGAAAAACCGAATGAAAAAAGAATGTTAACAACAAATACTTTTTCACACCCAAGTCAGTTCTGCGGAATCAGAATCAACGTTGAGTTTAAGCAAGCGAATGAGCCAATTGAAGTAAAGTGCCATGAAGATTTAAATTTTTCCCACTAGTGACGAATGCAGTTATCGATTTTTTTGCATGCTAGCATTCTAGTTAACATTCGTGTCAGTCAGTTGGCTCTCACGCTGACCTATAGAATCTTCCTGCCTATTCGTGGCAGCCAGCTATAGGCTCTCACTCTGGCCAGTAGAAAATGGCCGCAAACTACATGGAAACTGCCGTAGAAGCATGAAAAATCGATTATTTCCACTATCAATGGGAGTTGGGAAATGCAACGTCGGTCTTGGCCTTTTGACTAACTTGGAGCAATTGTATATAAATTTTGGTGCAAATCCGTCGAAAATTGCGTCCGTGCATTCGTTACACACACACACACACACACACACACACACACACACACACACACACACACACACACACATCCTGCCTTTTATAGATAGAGATCATATTCACTCGAAAATATTTTTTAAATATGGCGAAAGATATTTTTTTTCAATATTTAAAATATTGTTTGTTTAAAGGAAGCTGAAATATAACTCAGCACGCACGAAATCACTGAGGTGGAAAGAGAGAAGTGAGAAGAGAGAGAGAGAGAGAGGTGGAAAGAGAGAAGTGAGGAGAGAGAGAGGTGAAAGGAGAGAAGTGAGAAGGAAGAGGGAGAGGTGGAAAGAGAGAAGTGAGAAGAGAGAGAGAGAGGTGGAAAGAGAGAAGTGAGAAGAGAGAGAGAGGTGGAAAGGGAGAGAGGTGGAAGGAGGGAGGAGTGAGAAGTGGACATAAATCGTTACATTTATGTTCACAATCCGGATGTTAAATTAGGTCACCATCTTAGACGAACACACACCATTTTCTTCTCTCCCCCCTTTCTACACGATAATAAATTTACATCTTTCTTTCACCTACTCTTTATATATGACTTCTGGCAAACACACATGCAATGTTCACAGACTTTTATAATAATTTTTATATATTTTCTTGGATTGTATTGACAATTTACTAAAAAAGAAATGTTTAAAAGTGTAATTTCAGATTATCGTCATTTGGCTAAATACTTGTTCGCTTTAATTGTTTATTCTATAGTATTAAAAAAATGCTAGCATAATTGATTTCTTTTTTTACGGTTTATCAACCCTTTAAATCCGAAAAATTTTGGATAGTAAGAATCATTTTTTTTTGCACGTGAGTACTTCATTAACAATTCTTGGAGAATAACAATGAATTTTTTTCAGATCCAAATCCTTTTATTTAACCCATAGCTGGGGGTGCAGGTGCAGTGACTGTAACGAACCCGACTGGAATCTGAATTCGGTCCTCTGATATCTTATTCCAAACCTCTATCCAATGAAGTATCCGCATAACTGCAAAATGAAGATTGAATGAAAGAAATGAAGCAGAACGAAAAAAATATTGAAGGTTTTTCGATTTATTTTACGAAAAACTTTTTTCCTAACAAATGTTCCTTCCAGAACTGTCACTCAATAACTTGGAACAGCCAACTCACTCGAATTGTGATCGTTTTACGATCAGTGTTTATCGCTCGTATTTCTGACGTTGTTTTTATTATTTTGATCGCGTGTTTTTATTTTAAGACCGGCAGTCAATATTCCTGTGATCATAAATATATCATCTTTAAAGATTCAGCATTCGTTATGTTCAGCGTTGCTTTGAATTTGCTTGCAATATTTCGCTACGTTATTAATTTCCGTTTCCGATTTCGAGTTCATTTTCACCTTTACTTTCACTTTCACTTCGATATTCACTGTTTCGCTGTGTAATTTAAGTTGTCAAAACCAATATAATTTAAGATTAGCTCTAGAGAAAGAAAGGGAAAGAATGAGGAAGAGAGTGATAGATAGAGAGATAAAGAAAGAGAGAGAGAGAGATGTTTATGAAGTTTGATCCCTTATTGTGGATCTAACGTACAACATTGACAAGACACGAACTTGGATGACACGAGACCACTGAAATCGATTGTAGAAATATTGACACGACTATTTCTTGAGTGATACTCACTTGAAATAAGATCGAGTCTGAAGCTAGAAACACTAGTTTTGATAATGTGTGTAGGATAGAGGTATTTCTTCCAATAATGACATTAAATTTGCATAGGCAACAGGATGTATACCTATGTTTTATCGATTAGGCAAATGGACTTCAGTCATGTTAGTTGTGACAACAAATGGCTTCTAAAACAAAAAAAATAAAACCGCCCTCTTTTAATCGCCTGAGAGAACTCTTTCTGGCTTCCATCAACATGGCTGATGCTAACCGCCAGGTGATTAACTCATGCCGCCTTCTCAGTGTACAGTTGCTAAGTCTATTGCTAAGAATCTGTGTCGTTATAAACACTTTTATTCACCAGAATCTGTTTACTCCTTTATAAGTTTACCATTCGTTCACGCACCGTATACTGCAGACACATCAGGTCTGATGCTTCAACTATGTTCTAGATATTCTTGACAAAATCATATTAAGAATGTGCAATATTATAGTACCTTGACAATTGTTCAGATTAGCGTTCCTTTTAACTTCACAAATCTAAGCATAGTACTAGAATGCCACTTTAGTGCTGACATTGGTAGCTTCTATTATAATAAACTCTTCTCTCGTTTGTGAAACTCTCGTCCAACTTCTTTTCCTGTAGATAACAATTTACCAAAAAACAAAAAATAAATAAATGAAACGCCAATCGTCATCTTCTGTTTTCTTGAACAATGTTCTTTTAATTGTTCATTCTCTTCAGTAAAGTTTTCGAAGTTTCCTCATTTTTAGTAACTCCTTACGTTTTAGTGGCTCCATTAGTCTTGTCTGGGGTGAAAAAATGTCGAGAAAATCCGTTGGTCGGCACAAAGGTCTGGTTGAACTGCTCAGCAAGTATATTTATTTCGGCCAGATATTAGTAACATCCACAACGTATATTGAGAGCAAACGCTCAACATCCATATAGAAAATGAAAGCAGCAAATGTACAAACATAGAAAGGGTCTTAAGACACGGATGGGTCTTCGAACAAGACTTATTCAACCTTTTCCAGCAAGGGGATCCTGAGAGAACTCGAAGTCCTTCCATCATTTATTACACTGATCACCAAAAACAAATTGAAATGGTGTCGAGACACCAAACATCTCTTTTAGCTAATTTGAGGGCGCTGAATCTGAAAATGACCTTACATTTTCTTGGTTAGCTACCGTTTTTTTTTTAGCATTTTTCATTTGTTTTCTGTATGTATGATATTGACCGATGGCAATATTTCTCAAGATAAAATCGTAGAAACCTCTTAATTCGTATTTAAACGAACAAATATTGATCAGCTTATTGAGAAATACTATTTTTGCAATAACAATCAGACCCTAAGTCTTTAAAAATAACACGAGTGAATATACCAAGACCAACAAGTATTTTCATCAAATCATTTAATAAATTAACAGCAGAAATAAAACCTTCGTGAACATAAGAACGATGGTAAAAAAATTATCTTTCTTGATTCTCTGTCATATTAAATTTTATTTAAGCCCCCTTTGCAGCAGTATCATGTCCAATGGAATAGGTGCATTCAATTGGGATGTCTTTAGTTGGAGTTTCTTTCCAACTGTGAAAAGAAAATGCTCTCAATGTGCTTGGTTTCCTTTCGTAGTGAAGGGATAAGAGTGATGGGATAAATTTATGAATATCAAACAGAAGATTTTAGGGTTTCATTTTGTATGTCACTTTAATTATCAGTTAATTTGAATTTTGGCGAAAAAATGCTAAAAATTCGGTACGTCTATCTAAAAATTTTTAATTCAAAAACAATTTTTCTTATTAAAATATTTTATTTCAGGTGACTGAGATAAATGGCTTAACCTACGTGAAAATTGATGGGTTTCTACGACCTTTATTACCTAAATTTTGCGATCAGCCAAGATCGTAAATTGATCTTTTTTCCAAAAATGAGCAATTTCAGTACAGTAAAAATGGTAGCTAACCATGAAAAATTAAAGTCCTTTTTCAATCAGCTCCACCAGTTTAGCTAAAAAAAAAAAGTGTTTTGTTTCTTGGCACCAAAAATCGTGTTTATTAGTGTTATCTCTATCTATAAAAGGCAGAATGGGTGTGTGTGTTTCGAGGGACTTGCAACAAAATTTACATGCACATGCTCCAAGTTAGTGGAAAGGCCAAGACCGACTTTGCATTTCCCAACTCCCATCGATAGTGGAAATAATCGATTTTTTCTTGCTTCTACGGCAGTTTTCATGTAGTTTGTGGGCATTTTCTACTGGCTAGAGTGAGAGCCCATAGCTGGCTGCTACGAATAGGCAGGAAGATTCTATTGGCCAGCGTGAGAGCCAACAGCTGACTGACACGAATGTTAACTAGCATGCAAAAAAAAATCGATAGCTGCATTCATCACAAGTGGGAAAAATTTAAATCTGCATGGCACTTTACTCCAATTGGCTCATTCGCTTGCTTAAACTCAACGTTGATTCTGATTCCTCAGAACTGGGTTGGGTGTGAAAAAGTATTTGTATAGTATTGTATTAGAACGTTTGCATTCTGACGATGAGACCGGGTTCGAATCTCACCATGGTCCATTTGTCAGGAAGGATACTTCCTGATGTTATCGGACTGGAGGGGTCGATCCCAGCATGCGACATCTTTGGAAAGTGTCAGAAGACCATACCACGGGTTGACCCAAGCTTTGTCGGTGAAATTGGGTAGACGGAACCCTTGGATGCCTTCGATAGCTGTGCTAACACGAAGTCACAAGTCATCGTGGCCGAGGGCTTGAGCATGCTGGCCTTGTTCAAATTGTTGATCACGCTCTTTCCCAGAAACTGTAACTAAGGTCTGCTCAGCATAGTTGCAGTATAAACCACAAGCGGGTCTCTGTGGGTGTTGAATAAACACAAATGTGCCCGAGCAAGCGTCTGCAACAGGGATTGGCTAGCCGCCCTAGTAGACGGGTATCCTCGAATACGAGTGGCCAGCTATACATTTAATATATCACGGAGACGATTTTACATGAGATATGCAGATGACACATTGTCGATAACAGACACTGCAGGAACTCATATTGACGATAGGAAAATAAAGTGAGGAGAAAAACTAACTTTTATATGTAAGGTAGAATGTATGGTTGTCAGAAAGATGAGGAATGCAATATGTGAAGCAGGACTTGGAGGTGCCAAAATCAATCTGGGAAGTGATGTCAAGACGGAAAATGTGGCACCGAAATCAGAAGACATATTGGAATATTGACAGTATTAAGAAACAGGAAAATTTCGTTATAAACAACGAAAAGAGTGCTAAACTGCTGTGTAATATTAGTCCTCCTATATGGCAGTGAATGCTGGACAAATTTCTTCACAGATGAAGAGATTTGAGGCAACGGGAATGTGGTTCTACAGAAGGATGATGAGAATACCATGGATGGAACATATGAAAAATGAGGAGGGTTTAAAGAAAATAGAAATAAAATGTACGCTTTTATAAAAAACAAAACAAAAAAAACACTTCACCCCAAGCAAGGCGATAATGTCACTAAGACGGGGCTACTGGGAGTGAAAGTGAAGGAAAAATACTTTAGAAGAACCCGGAAACACAATCCTAATAACAGGAAGGCAGAAAATATTTTTTTAATCGATTCACCTGAAGCAAGGCGATAATGCCACTAAGACGCAAGCGGTTACTGGGAGTGAAAGAGGAGGGAAAAGACGCCTTTAGTACTCCTTCAGAATCAGTAAGAAACAGTTGAAATTTCATGTCCCAAGACATACTGAAGGGAATAAAAACACAGACAAACATGTAATTAGCCTTACGCGTAAAGGGATAACAGAACAGGGCCCGGGAGGCGTAACAAATAGATTGATCTTACTAAGAGCTACAAATGATAGGAACTTGTGGAGAGCCAAGATCGCTTGAGGGAATATGGCATACAGAGGAAGACATTAAAATCCTGACAATAATCCTGACAGTTTCAATGCTGAAGGTAAAATTAGAACAATCGCGCGCAAAAGGACCTCACTAACAATGCCGTTATTGATTACGGTATTAAAAGCAATTACAGTATTAAAAGTAATTCATAATTTAAGAGTGAGGCCAGTTCGAGTATTTATTGCAGGACACAGAATCAATAATTACAATAATAATAATATAACAAAGAGAGAGAGAGAGAGAGAGAGGAGTAGAGGGAGATATACAGAGAGAGAGAGAGAGAGATTGGGAGAGAGGAGTAGAGGGAAGAGCGGAAAGGAAGAAGAAGAAAAAGATGAAGTAAAGGGGACATGAAAAAACTGAAAGAGGGGGAGGCAAAGGGTGTGGCGTAGGTGGAGTAAGGTAAGAAACGGAAGAAAAAGTCGTAAAAAAGGGTGGAAAGGTAGGAGTTAGACAAGACAGAATTGAAGGGAAAGAAAACGAAGAAGAAGGAATGTTAAACAGACGAAGAAAGATAATTAGAAGAAGAAGAAGAAGAAGAAGAAAGAGTAGATGAAAGTGGGGAAAAGAAAAAAGAGAAAGTGGGGGAGAAACAAAAGAAGAAGAAGAAGAAGAAGAAGAAGAAGAAGAAGAAGAAGAAGAAGAAGAAGAAGAAGAAGAAGAAAGAGTAGATGAAAGTGGGGAAAAGAAAAAAGAGAAAGTGGGTGAGAAACAGAAGAAGAAGAAGAAGAAGAAGAAGAAGAAGAAGAAGAAGAAGAAGAAGAAGAAGAAGAAGAAGAAGAAGAGGAGGAGAGTAGATGAAAGTGAGGAAAAGAAAAAGAGAAAGTGGGGGAGAAGAAGAAGAAGAAGAAGAAGAAGAAGAAGAAGAAGAAGAAGAAGAAGAAGAAGAAGAAAGAGTAGATGAAAGTGGGGAAAAGAAAAAGAGAAAGTGGGTGAGAAATAAAAGAAAAGAGAAGAAGAAGAAGAAGAAGAAGAAGAAGAAGAAGAAGAAGAAGAAGAAGAAGAAGAAGAAGAAGAAGAAGAAGAAGAAGAAGAAAAAGTAGATGAATGGCGGGAAAAGAAAAAGAGAAAGTTGGGGAGAAACAAATGAAAAAAAAGAAGAAGAAGAAGAAGAAGAAGAAGAACGTGGGGAAAGAAAAAAAAGAAAGGGGAGAGGAAGCAAAAGAAAAGAAGAAGAAAGTAAAGCAGAAAAAAAGGTAAATGTATTGAACGGAGGAGAAAAGTTGGAAAGGAAAAGAAGGCATTGAAAAGGAGGAAGAGCAAGAGGAGAAAATACAACGGCTGAGAAGGGGAAGTAAACAGGAGATTGAGAATAGAGAAAACTAAAAAAGAAGTAAAGAATGGAGGTGGAAAAACTTTCATACAAAGACGATGAGAGAGAGCAGGAAGGAAAATAAGTGAAACAGTGGGTAACTGAAGAAAAGTATCGGGAGAAGAAAGACCCAGGCTAAAAAATAAAATAGTGGGAGGAGAAGCTATCGTGGTTGGAACTACGAAGATAAGAGTGGGGTCAATATTTATTTGTATTATTTCCCATCTTGCTTGATATAAACGTTATTATAGGCACGACGTTTCGACCAAGTCATTACCATGTGTCCATTGATTGGCTGATACGAGATATCTGTTGTTTATCGTGATTGTTTTCTCCCTCAAATATCAATCACAGTTTGCGTTCCCGCTGAATTGACTATAATGGTGGACTCGTATCCCTTTTCACAACTTAGTATTTTGTTTCCGAAATAGTAGATAGAGGTGGGGGGATATAAAAAGGTGAGTGAGAGGGGGAGAGAAATAAGGGAGAAAAGGGAGAAGAAATAGTACATGAATGTGGGGAAAAGAAAAAAGAAAAGGGGGCGAAACAGCAGAAAAAAAAGGAAGAAAGGAAGGAAGAAGAAGAAGAAGAAGAAGAAGAAGAAGAAGAAGAAGAAGAAGAAGAAGAAGAAGAAGAAGAAGAAGAAGAAATAAAGGTTGGGGAAATAAAAAATAAGAGTGAGAGAGGAGGAGAAAGAAAGAAAGAAAGAAAGAAAGAAAGAAAGAAAGAAAAGGGAAATAGAAGTTTTTAATGGCGCGATAAAGGTTCCATTTTTCAGACGCATGTATCGAACGATAGAAACCAATTAAAGCAATCGCCAAGAACCCAGTGACCACCCATAAAATAACATCGTCTGCTGCAATATTTAAAAATTATTATTAAGGTATGGGTAATTACTAATATTAATTCCTTGGTTTATTAATATTCTTAATTCCGGGTCCCAACCAGAGACCTAAAGTCAGAAATGACTTCACGTCATTTTCCACTGATCAATTGTTGTGTAAGAAAATTAACAAAAAAAAAAAAAAAACTAAGATCACACGCATTTTACAGAGATAAAGCTCTTCGTAATGTGTGAGCTGTATTTTGAGCACATTTTTTAAAAATTTCTTTCAGGCATCGGTAACCAGGAATCACTTCAGTGACTCTATCGGAACCTTTTCAATCAGTCAGAAAGCTCCAGCTGAAGCTAGAATTATTGATGTCCCCATGAGTCACCATTTTGAGATTTTCACTCCAAGATCCTTGTATCTGAGATGGAACAAATACATCGAGTCAATTGCATCATCCACCGCAAGAAAAGTTGGTTCCCTGTGCCGAGCCAGGAAATTCTTCTCCCCGGAATCGATCCTCCAAGTCTATAAGTCTACCATTCGACCTTGCATGGAGTATTGCTGCCATTTATGGTCTGGGGCCCCTGCGTGTTGCCTCAGGGTTCTTGATAAGATCCAGAGACGGATATGCAATGTGATTGGCCCTGATCTGTCATCTCGTCTGCAGTCGCTCTCTCACAGACGCGATGTTGCATCGCTCTGCCTTTTCTACAAGTACTTCCACGGTAATTGCTCCGAGGAGTTGCTTTCGCTTGTCCCTAAGCCTCGTGAATTTAAGCGTCCTACGCGGCTGGCATCCCGTTCCCACCCCTTCACCGTTGAAACTGTTAGATGTAGACGTCTTTTCTACTCCAATAGCTTCATGTCTCGCACATCTCGCCTATGGAACTCCCTTCCCTATTACTGTTTCCCTGACAAATACAATCTCCAACGGTTTAAGTGTAGCGTCAATCGTCATCTCCAATTGCCTTGATCTATCCACTTCCCTTCTCCACTTCCTGACATCTTTCATTCCTATCTGCTCTCGCTCTATATCTTCCGTAACCCCCTGCCTTGATCGACCCTCCGTCCTTCTCTTTCTCCACATCCCTTCCTTTACCACTCCTATCTGCTCTTCCTCCAACCCTTCTGTAACCCCATGCGTGATAGTGGCCACCGGCCTTGCTTGGGGTGATACGCTTAAAAAAAAAAAAAAAATTTCGATGCGTTTTTGAAGCTCTTTAAATATACATAACAATCTGCAGAGACTGCCATGTCAATAAGAAAGCACATTTTGTTTGGTGGTCTTTGATCACGATGTCTTGACGATTACCTTCAACTATCCTGTCTATGGGTATTGTAAAATATTATAAAATTGTTCTCTGTGACCGGGTTTGGGTGATGTTCATATCAGTTTCTTGCAGTTTCCTTTCCGCAAAAGTTATATATTTTCCAGTGCAGATGTTTGCCCACTCTGTCTTGCCGAGTTTTATATTCAGTCGGTGCTAACACCGTGCAACCTGATACAAGATGGTCAATTGTTTCTGAATATTTACCACAGAGTCGGGTTAAATTAATTTTTCAGTATGTGTGCTGGGTAAATTCTAGTTAGCATTGGTCCTGTTCAGCAAGAATAAAACCTTCGGTTTCAGCTTTTAACCCGGCACTACGTAACCATTGATGGATACGGAATTTGCACCCATCAGCTTGTTTGGTACGGGCAGAGTATTGACGATGAACAAGCTTATCTTGCCATCGTTTCTACATTTAGTACATTGAATTTGATTTCTTTTTAGGTTCTTTGACGCTGCGGTCGGTGTATTATTGTTTATTTGTACATCTTCACTCACTTGAAATTACCTTTTGAATTTGTTGGCTTCCTCTATTACTGAATAAAGTTTCTTATTTCTTTCGCGTTCTGACGCAAAACATCATCCAGCCTTCTGTAGTTTCCAGGTATCGATTGTTATGGGTTTGTAAGACAGTTCTAGTTGAACTAATCCTCTACCTCCTTTGGACCTAGACACATACAGACGAACAACATCAGCTTTAGGCTGATGCATGCGGTGGCGAGTGAGAAGCATTCTCATTTTGATATACATTCGCTTAATTTCAGCTATGGCCAAATTAAGGATGTTGAAATTGTACTGTACCACAGAGACCGCCAAAGTATTTATGGCTGATATTCTGTATTGTGAATTCAACACGGTACTTAATATCAGATGCACCCGCCTGTAGTATTCTTTTCGTACTTTCACTTTCATTTGTGTATGCCGTATTCCATCTTCTTCGCTGACATCTAGGTATTTATAGGTTTCTTCTTCCATTTCCCTAATCTTTGTGACAAAATCTAGATCTATTGAGTGTATTTCTGTAATTCTCCCTTATTTGAATGTTACTTTTGCACATTTATCTAATCCGAAATCCATACCGATGTCATCAATGAAGAATTTTGCAGCATTGAGGAGACCCTTCAACTCATTGTCGTTTTTAGCAAAGAGTTTGATATCATCCATTTAGAATAGATGATTAAACACTTTCTTTTTTCACTTTGTATCCATAGATATTACTGTTTAGTTCGTGCGATATGGAGATTAAGGACAGACAGAACAGAAGCGGCGACAGGAAGTCTCCTTGAAAGATCCCTTGACGGATATTCAAACAAGTGGAAATGGCAGTACTTTTGGTGTGATTTAGGTATAATGTGGTTTTCAGTAGTTTCATACTATATTTTAGGAGATTTACTGTCACCGAGGGATAAAGGACATGGGTCATCCCAGGTTTTAAAATTCTTGTTCTATTTATTATTTTTCATTTTACTTTTGGTGTTTTATTCGTTTCTTTTAAATGCCAGAAATATTGGGATAGAGATGTCTGATTTCTATTTTGAATATTGTTGAAGGAGCTCTTGTGTTGTCTCCATCAAATTTTAAATTTATTCTTCGTTGACCCAATGTATATCCTATCAGTGTTAGGACTCAATGGATGAGATAGTCCATTGGTATACCTACATGACAAACTACACATCATTAAGTTTCTAAATAATGAAAAGTTATTAAACCATAGGCAGGAATTAACGGTTTTTTTCCGACATCAACAAATTTTCGCATTAAATAATTAACATAAAAAAAAAAAAAAAACAAAAACAAAAAAACGCAAAAAACAGATACACAAATAAATTCTATCTATAAAACCTATATAAAGGTCTTAAAAGCTTAGCGCGATCATTAAATAGAAAAACCCTTTGTGAAGTCGTAAAAAAAAACAAATTGTAATCCAGTCCAACACGTTTGTATAAGAAATAGCCATTTGAATAAACAAATAAATAAAGAGATTAATAGATAGATAATAATGAAACAGAATCCTCTCGACACTTAACGACCTGCCGCAACGCCATAAAATACCTTTCACTTTAGACTAACTAGACGGTGACCGCTATTATCAGATTTGAAATAGGGACCCCAACATAACCTGACATAAACTTTCCGAAGGGGACTCGTCTGTAGATAAAAATTAACTCTTAACTCTTCGACCACCTAGCAAAATGGCCGCCCCCAGCTGTTTCCATAGTAACTAATGTTGCAAGAGACTTTACTTATAAACACGCGCAAACCACAAGATAGCTTATTCCTAAATTTTCGCTTGAGGATGAAACGGGACTCGAGACCTTAATTCAACTTAATTTCAATAATTATATTGAGGGTCTCGTCTCTCGCTTTTGAAAAGAGAACTCTTATTTAGAAAGGAATCATATTTTTAAAAAAGATTATAATATAAGCTCTACTTCTGTATGGAGCACTGTCTTTTTAAAAATAAAAACAAAAATATTAAAGAACTCTGGATTATTTACCTAACGTGTTCTTTCCTATTTTTCTGCATACCTGCACACATACACACACACACACATATACACACACATACACACACACACACACACACACACACATATATATATATATATATATATATATATATATAGAGAGAGAGAGAGAGAGAGAGAGAGAGATAAATGTAAAATTTCCGATATAAATAAAATATATCTGTAAAAGGACAATATGCATAAAGACAAAACTTATCTAAATTTTTCCTTATTATCTTTATATATATATATATATATATATATATATATATATATATATATATATATTACATGAATCATTCATACAAAAAACAGATAGTGAAGTTAATGATATAAATGGCGAGAATACATCCTCGCAAACAAATTTATTAAAATACATTAACCCCGAACCTGTAGATGAATGTTATGATCCCTGTTTATAATAAATTCCAGTTGCATAAGGTCTTTTTTACAAGCTTTCATCTGTTCATACATACATCATCAGGTACGGAAATAGATTTGTTTTTTTTTACATGCAGGTAATAACAGGACAACGAAAGAATAGATGCAATCTGAAATATGTTTTTTAGAAATGTGTTATTGTTAACTGTAAGAAATTTTGGAGTGTGCGGACGCAACGCTGAAGTTGAATTTAAAAAAAAATTAAGATTGTGTGTTTTTGTACTAATATGGTAATAGGAGAATTCTATTTTTAGAAGTAGATTTTTCAGTCAATTTGGCATGAACTATATATATATATATATGAAAAGACGATATGAAAAGAACTTACATAAAATATATAGACAACACTTATCTATATTATTTAATGAAACATGTATGAATATATATATATATATATATATATATATATATATATATATATATATATATATATATATATATATATAACGTTGTCAATGTATGTCTATTTAACATTGCATATATTTTTCCAGCTTCCAAGCGATGTGTTTTCAATTCAGAATCAGTATTAAAAATGTTAGTGTCCAAAGTTTATTTTTATACCTTCGAGCACTTCCGACTGTGACAACAGTCGTTATCAAGAATCTAGAGTCATTAGTCTGTTTATCAAAAAAGTCTTCGGTAAATTCCGGCGTTTTCAGTTTGCTGTAATTAAAATTGAAGTCGCTTAAAGTTGACGTCTTTTGCAACGATCAAACGGAATTTATAAAAGCTCTTCTTTTTCTTTTTAAAAAAGCACACTTCGATATACGATAAATTTACTCGATAAATATGTCAAATGTTGAGTAATTAATGATACGAAAGTGTGAGTAATCAGTTGTGCATCCCCAAAAATCCAGGACAAAAGATTCACTTGTAAAACTGAAAACTGAATACTAAGTTTGTGAATCTACGCGATCGTATTTATAAGAGTACATATGCCCCAGGAAGCTAAAAGTTAAATCTATTTAACTCGGAAGTTTATTGGTTAATAAATATACAGGGTGACCAAAAAAAAACGGGAATTTTTTAAGTGCGTATTGCCAGACATGAGCAAGTGGCAACACTGCGAGACAGTGACCTTGAGCAAGTAAACATCTCGCCATTTTAGTAACGAGAATGAAATTCACAGTATCCCAGCTGAGATGTTGCAGCAGTCAATGAGGAATCTCAACAGCAGATTTCAAGAATGCATTCGTACAGGAGGACGCCATCTACAGGACGTAATTTAAAAAAAATGGAAATTCCATCATTGTTTCTTAAATGACATGTTTTAAGGTTTCAATTACAATGAATTAAATATTTTTCTTCCATCACTCTTGGTTTTATTGGATTGTTAAAAAGTTCCCGTTTTTTTGGGTCACCCTATATTTCCTAATTTTTAAATATCTATTTTTAGGAGGGGAAATAATGTTGAGCATTTTCTAGAGTGAGCTATCACATTTCGTAGAAGACAACAAACATGATCGTCTGACATTCGACGGCTCTTCTGCTAAAAAAATGAGTCATTTGAGATGTTTAAAGATATTACTAAAATCTATTGAGTTTTTCTACAATTTTTAACCGGATTCCACACATATCTGACTCTAGGTATACATACATACATACATACACACACACACACACACACACACACACACACACACACATATATATATATATATATATATATATATATATATATATATATATATATATATATATATATATATATATATAAATATAAATGACAATAGGAAAACTCTAATAGTTGCCGACGCATTTCATCCAATGCGGACTTTCTCAAGGCAAAAAAAAAAACAAAAAAAAAACGAACTCAATTTATTTAAACAAAGTAACTAATAATAACAAAAAACAAATTTCCTCAGCAACTGGAAGAATTTAGAGAACTCTATTTTCATAGTGTTAAGTAAAAATTACGTCAATTACTGTCACATGTGGAGATATTATTATTGCTTTGTCGACGGATTCAACCATTTTATTTTGATTTCACTATATATATATATACAGTTTTCCTATTGTCATTTATATTTATAAATATTGTCTTTTCTACAGGTTAACTCTGAGAAATTTTCATATATATATATATATATATATATATATATATATATATATATATATATATATATATATATATATGACTATGTCGGCCTACGGCATCGCGCATTAAGAGGATTAGAGTGACCTCCAAAGAGTGGTCTAATTCAACATTGTTACACCAAGACTGTGCCATTCATGTATATTGTCAGGTTATTGTTTTTGGCTGACTACCTCTGCTTCTTTTGACAATTATTGTAATAAACTCAAAGCAGGTTTTGGAGGGACCAGATTTAGTACATTTTATGTAACCGTATAGTTTATATAATCGTCATAAAGACTTTATAGTTCTATAATTTTACATTCGAATACGATTATAATAGGTACTATGAGAGCTATCTCAAGAAGCCCTTCTATTTTCATAGGGTCTGACAATCTATCGTTCTGAAAGGTCTTAATATACAAGATATGATTTTGAAAGGTTTTGGCTTCCTCCCATTATCTATATTTCTTTTTATGCAAAAATTGACATGCCGTATACTGCGGCGTACAAGTCGACCGAGCTTACTAGTCGACCTCAAGATTTTTAGCACAAAATGCTGAATTGGCCAATAACCCACAGTATAGGTCTAACCCAAACGTAGGCTACAAGTGGCCCAAAATTTAGGCTTACCTTTAAATGTAGTTAGGATACATTATACGATAACCTGCGCCAAAACTACATAAGGTTACACCCGTTACCTGTATATTGAGACACTAGCCGTAATATATTTCAATATGCGTTGATAGCAAACAACCTAAAAGACACACCGTTAGGTACCGTATATTTCATCGGTGTAACTTTGCGAACATTTGAAATTCGTCAAGTCTAATGATAAACACTTTAAAATCAACTGCTATAAAATAGTAATACCGTAGATTACACCTCATACCAGGTAGTCTTTGGATAGGACTGCTACGTATCGCATGCTATTTTAAAACACAGTATCACTCATCCGCCCTTTTCATCAATGATGTAAACGTTGTTACGGTCAGTGTTTTCACTTAATGTATCAGCTAACATACCGTATACTGCGGCGCACAAGTCGACTTGGCTTATTAGTCGACCTCAAGATTTTTAGATCAAAATTCTAAATTAGGCTAATACACACCGTATAGGTTGATCGCCAAACATACGTTAAGCTACCAGTGAGAAAATCGTAGGCCTACCGTTAAATGAAGTTAAGATACAGTATACGATAACCTATGCCAAAACTACATAAGGTCATACCACTTACCTGTATATTGAGACATTAACCGTAATATTTTTCTATATGCGTTGGATAGCAAACAACCTACAACGCACACCGTTAGGTACTGTATATTTCATCGGTGTAACTTTGCGAACATTTGAAATTCGTCAAGTCTAATGATAAACACCTTAATGTCAACTGCTATAAAAATATTAATACCGTACATTGCACGTCATATCCGGTAGTTTTTGGATAGGACTGTTACGTATCGTATGTTATTGTAAAACACAGTATCACTCATCTGCCATTTGCATCAGCGATGTAAACAAACATCCATTGACGCCGCTAACCTCAAGCGGTGAACTGCAAATCTGTGGGTCTTTTTACACTATCGACACGCAGGTCATCATTTTAATGAGCCCCTATCACAACGGACGGACCTGCAAGGCGGTTACCGGTAACAACTTGGGAAAACATTAGAGTTTCCATTTTTCTGGGGGCATTGGTTCAGATGTTGGACGCGATGTGGGCTGTAACATGAATAGAAAACGAAATTTGTGTTATTATTTTTTTATTTTATAATAATTTCTGCCAAATATGTTCAGAAAACACAGGTTTTAGTGAGATATAGTTGTGGCAGCCTGCTGGAGTTGAACAGCAATGCTATCCCACTTGTTTACAATATAGAGTCCCTAAAATGATTATATAAACTATATGGTTACATAAAATGCACTAAATCGGGTCCCTTCAAAAGTTGATTGAAGGTTATGATGATAATTGACAAAAGAAATAGAGACAGTCAGCCAAAACGATGGCCTGACAATCTACAGGAATGGTGCTGTCTTGATGTAACAGTCTTAAAGTAGGCTAGTCTTTGGAAGTCACTATCTTCGTGTTAAAAGGAATTTAAATACCGTTTAGTTTGATTTTTAACGGCTTATCAACCTTTTCTGACACTACAATATTGACTGATTTTTGACGGCTTATCAACCTTTTCTGACACTACAAAATTGTCTGATTTTTGACGGCTTATCAACCTTTTCTGACACTACAATATTGACTGATTTTTGACGGCTTATCAACCTTTTCTGACACTCTATATTGATTGATTGATTCTTTATGTCTTATCAGCCTTTTCTAACACTCTATATTGATTGATTTTTTACGGATTATCAACATTTTCTGTCACCCTATATTGAATGATTGATTGATTGATTTTTTACGGCTTAACAGAATTTTCTGAACCTCTATATTGTTTGATATTTTACGGCTTATCAACCTTTTCTGGCACGCTGTATGGATTGATTGATTTTTACGGCTTATCAACCTTTTCTGGCACTCTATATTGACTGATTGATTTTTTTGACTTACCAAACTTTTCTGGCACTCTATATTGATTGATTGATATTTTACGGCTTATCGACCTTTTCTGACATTCTATATTGATTGATTATTTTTTTATGGCTTATCAACTTTTCTGACATTCTATATTGATGGATTGATTGATATTTTACGGCTTATCAACCTTTTCTGACCCTCTATATTGATTGATTGATATTTTACGGTTTATCAACCTTTTCTGACACTCTATATTAATTGATTAATTTTTCATGGTTTATCAACCTTTTCTGACACTCTATATTGATTGATTAATTTTTCATGGTTTATCAACCTTTTCTGACACTCTATATTGATTGATTAATTTTTCATGGTTTATCAACCTTTTCCGACACTCTATATTGATTGATTAATTTTTCATTGTTTATCAACCTTTTCTGGCATTCTATATTGATTGAATAATTTTTCATTGTTTATCAACCTTTTCTGGCATTCTATATTGATTTATTGATATTTTATGACTTATCAAACTTTTCTGACACTATATTGTTTGATAGATATTTTACAGCTTATCGACTTTTCTGAGTCTCTATATTGATTGATTGATTTTTTATGACTTATCAACCTTTTCTGACATTCTATATTGATTTGTTTTTTACGGATTATCAACATTTTCTGTCACCCTATATTGAATGATTTATTGATTGATTTTTTACGTCTTAACATCCTCTTCTAGCACTCTGTATTGATTGATTGATTTTTACGGCTTATCAACCTTTTCTGACATTCTCCAGTGATTGATATTTTACGGTTTATCAACCTTTTCTTCCATTCTGTATTGATTGATTGATTTTTTTGGCTCATAAATCGTTGCAGGTCATTCAAAGCCAGATAATATTTTTAGTGTCTACGGTTTATTTTGGAGATAATAATGATTAACTGATACAAGTCCTACTAATTAACCCATAGCTGGGGAGAAGATGTGGATTCATACCTTTCCCAAGGATATTTGTGCGTCAGTGAATATAACGATGTTGTGTGTATAGTAAACTTAATTTGTGTTACTATTTTGTTATTTTATAAAGATTTCTTTGTTAATATGCCAGAAATAGTTCACCAAATACAATTTTTGTGGGATATCTTTGTGGCAGCCTGCTGGGGGTACGGTAAGTATCTACAGTCATTGTTCGGAGTCCTGTTCCACTTATTGACAACTCGGTGGTAAACGTTTGTATTTTGTACTCGACATCGCTGAAGCAAATCATTAAAATGATGACCTGCGTGTCCATAGTGTAAAAAGACCCACAGATTTGCAGTTCACCGCTTGAGGTTAGCGGCGTCAATGGATGTTTGTTTACATCGCTGATGCAAATGGCGGATGAGAGATACTGTGTTTTACAATAATATACGATACGTAACAGTCCTATCCAAAAACTACCGGATAGGACGTGTAATCTACGGTATTAATATTTTATAGCAGTTGATTTTAAGGTGTTTATCAGTAGACTTGACGAATTTCAAATGTTCGTAAAGTTACACCGATGAAATATACGGTACCTAACGGTGTGCGTTGTAGGTTGTTTGCTATCCAACGCATATAGAAAAATATTACGGTTAGTGTCTCAATATACAGGTAAGTGGTATGACCTTATGTAGTTTTGGCATAGGTTATCGTATACTGTAGCTTAACTTCATTTAACGGTAGGCCTACGATTTTGTCACTGGTAGCTTAACGTATGTTTAGCGGTCGACCTATACGGTGTGTATTAGCCTAATTCAGAATTTTGATCTAAAAATCTTGAGGTCGACTAATAAGCCAAGTCGACTTGTACGCCGCAATATACGGTATGTTAGCTGATACACTCAGTGAAAACACCGACCGTTTACATTACTGATGCAAATGGCGGATGAGTGATGCTGTGTTTAACAATAACATACGATACGTCGCAGTCCTATCCAAAAACTACCTGGTATGAGGTGTAATCTACGGTATTAATATTTTATAGCAGTTGATTTTAAAGTGTTTATCAGTAGACCTGACGAATTTCGAATGTTAAAATTCGGCACCTAATTTTGGAAATATTTATAGGCTTCAAAACACGACTTTTGTACGCCGCAATTTATGGTAATTGATTTCACAAAGAACAACTAGCAAAATGTAGATATTACAGACTTTACTTATGATACTACAAAGTAAACAATTAATTGCAAGGCTTACGTATAATTCGACAGTCCTTGCATTTGATCCGTTACGCTTAATTTAGCCCGAGTAGGGGCGATGAATCACTCACCGAAGAGAATGCCTCATTAGCTACGATAAATTGCACACGGACATGAAATAGTTCTCTCCAAAGAGTCAGTGGCCGTATTTAACACTGTCAAATCAAAACTGGGCCATTCATGCACATTGTCGCACCGCCTCTGCCTGACCTCGACTTCTTACGTCAATTATTATACCTTCTAAGCAAATTTTGGAAAGATTCGATTTAGAACTGTTTAGGTGACCACATAGTTTTGTCACTTTTCTTTTAATGATGGAAATAATAGGTACTAGTTGCGTTATCTCCGGTTTATTTTGTTTTACGGTATATCAATCTCAATGGGTTATTTTAATACCGGCAAGATATTTAGGATAGCTTCGTATGAGTAGAATATGTATTCTTTATATGAAATCAGTTTGTAGATCAGATTTCATTGACATATTTTTGTAAAGAAGATTTTTGTCGAGAGTCAAATGAATTGCTGGTAATATTTAAAAAAAAAAATGTATTGATAATTATATGTTTTTTAAAAAAAATATATTGCTGGTAATATTTTTTTAAAAATGTATCGATAGTTACATGTTTTTTCAAAAATGTATTGCTGGTAATATTATTTTCAAAAATGTATTGCTGGTAATATTTTTTTCAAAAATGTATTGCTGGTAATATTTTTTTCAAAAATGTATTGCTGGTAATATTTTTTTCAAAAATGTATTGCTGGTAATATTTTCTAAAAAAATGTATTGCTGGTAATATTTTTTTCAAAAATGTATTGCTGGTCATATTTTCTAAAAAAAATGTATTGCTGGTAATATTTTTTTCAAAAATGTATTGCTGGTAATATTTTCTAAAAAAATGTATTGCTGGTAATATTTTTTTCAAAAATGTATGGCTGGTCATATTTTCTAAAAAAATGTATTGCTGGTAATATTTTTTTCAAAAATTTATTGCTGGTAATATTTTTTTCAAAAATGTATTGCTGGTAATATTTTTTTCAAAAATGTATTGCTGGTCATATTTTCTAAAAAAATGTATTGCTGGTAATATTTTTTTCAAAAATTTATTGCTGGTAATATTTTTTTCAAAAATGTATTGCTGGTAATATTTTTTTCAAAAATGTATTGCTGGTAATATTTTTTTTCAAAAATGTATTGCTGGTAATATTTTCTAAAAAAATGTATTAATGGTAATATTTTTTTACGAAATGCATTGTTGCTAATATTTTTTTTTTCAAAATATTTCAAAATTTCCTCTTAATATATTTTTTCTGAAATGTTTTGCTGGTAAGTTTTTTTGTTTTTTTTTAAATGTATGGCTGGTAATATTTATATTTTCAAAAATTTATTGCTGGTAATATTTAAAACAAATGTATTTCTGGTATTTTTACTATAAAAATCTATTTTTACACTTTCGTAGTGTTTTGACCTCAGTTTAAAGGTTAGATATTTTCCCATAGGACCCTAGCAGGTGCTACCGCCCCGGGTCAGGGTGGACCTGGGAACACCAGCAATTGAGAGGTGGTTGCACACTCCTCAAAACCTCTCGACCAGAGTCCTTGCTGCAGGATGGAGTTTATCGTCATACCCAGGACGATGAGTTATCTTAAGAAATTCTTTTATTTTTATAGGATCTGACAAAGTATGAAAAATAACTATTCTTACAATCTAAAATATTTTTCGGATTCAGATCGATAAGCTGTAAAAGCCATATAGGGTTGATAAGTCATAAAAACCAAATTAATCAATAAATAAAATCCGTTGGAAATGTTAAACGGTTTCTTGCTTGTTGTCAAAAAGAAAACCATTCTTACTTGGAACAAACAGACTTATGCTCGTTCCTCAGTAACAAGCAAGTGTTCATTTAAATCTTCTGGAGTTATGCCAAGGTTCTAAGGGGATAGTTCTAAATATATATGTAACTCTAACGCTGTCAAAGATCCTTCGAAAATGCTGAAGGTGGATGTGCGGATGGTTCAACGGATACGCGCCTCGGAAAAGTGAAAAACATGAACAAAAAGAAACTAAATGATATCGGCTAGACTCTCTACACCAAAAACGTATGTATTAAAAAAAAAATAATAATTTAAATTTGTCAGCGCCCCCTCTTCTTTGTACGCATGCGTAGTCGCATCAACGTAAACATCCCTTTCGTCCGCTCAGTTTGTTATAGATTTCTCTAAAACAGACAAGCAGCTATAATGACTTTCCAAGCGTAGCTCAGAATGTGGCACAAGGCCCAAAGTATGGGGCACCCAGTGAGGTTCGAACTCAATACTCAAACGTAATTGATTTAGCAAGACAAGCTGTTTAACCATTAGACCACGTCGAGATGCCCGACAAACAATGAGGATATATAGATAGACTTATAGTGCGTGTATGAAAATTGGAAAATCATTACATTTTTCACTGTAGGCTAATGATTCCCAAAGCGGGGTGCATGCCCCACCGGTGGGCATGGTAATATTTTGGTGGGTCATGCGTAGCATGTGTAGCCTTTGTCTTACTATACCAACAGAATAAGGGGGTAATTCGAGAATCAGTTATTAACGGTGAGTTGTTTTCTAGTGAGTCTGAGTGAGAGTGTTAATGTTAATTTCGATACATGGCTGACGAGGCAGATTTTTTCCCGCAGTAGTTTGCCATTTCTTTCTGCGGTAGACCAGTTGCCATCCAAGGCTACAGAATCCGGTCTGTCGTCAGTTATCTGCCATGTGTGATACACGCTTAAGCGATCATGTATCTTTCGATACATGACTGACGAGGCAGATTTTTTCCCGCAGTAGGTTGCCATTTCTTTCTGCGGTAGACCAGTTGCCATCCAAGGCTATATAACACAGTCTACCCTGCTACTTACCTACAGCTGGGGAGAGAAGAAGAGCATTCATACCTTTCCCAAGGGTATTAGCACGTAAGTGAATGTAATGGATTCGACTGGAAGTGTTAATGCATACGATGCATATACAGTATGCAGACATAAAAATATTTTGTGTGCATGTATGCACATGTGTAATTGGCATACATATAAGAATTAAATATTACAGGATGGCACCAGAATTTTGGAAATACAAAAGTGGGACATGACCCCAAATCGGTTGGGAACCATTGCTGTAGGCCAAATATTAGATGTACGAATTAGGCGCATTAACAAAGCGCAAGCATTAGCAAATGTGAATCTACGTACCATAATAATAATAATAATAATAATAATAATAATAATGATAATAATAATAATGATAATAATAATGATAATAATAATAATAATAATAATAATAATGATAATAATAATAATAATAATAATGATAATAATAATAATAATAATAATGATAATAATAATGATAATAATAATAATAATAATGATAATAATAATAATAATAATGATAATAATAATGATAAGAATAATAATAATAATAATAATGATAATAATAATAATAATAATGATAATAATAATGATAATAATAATAATAATAATAATAATAATAATAAAAATAATAATAAAAATAAAAATAATAATAATTTTCAATATGGAACTGCTATTATAAATTATAATGTTCTAAAATATAGTTAACAACAAAATAATCATAAATATGGCGATTTTGATTTTGCTAGAGACTTGACCGTCTATTTTAAATATTTGTAGGAACTAACCATCAACGGAAAATAAATAATTAAAAATGAAGAAGAAAATAAATAAATAAAATTGTTCTTTCGAATTCGAAAGCAAGGCTAATGCGCAATTTGCAGCGTTCACTTCCGGTGTTGAACGCCGCAATAATGGGCAGGAAATGCTCAATTAGCGTCCGAGACTAACACGACCGGAAGTTCAGAGAAATGAGAGGAAATATCCCCGTGAATCATACTTCGCACAATCAGTGACGCGTGGTGACGTTGAAAGATTCCAGGGCTCTTATTTCCTCTTTCACTCTGAAAGAAGAAACACGGGCAAAAGACTCTCACACAGAAGAAAGAAAGAAAGAAAGAAAGAAAGAAAGAAACACACAGACTGGGTTTGGTCAATGATAAAATATTAAATAAATGAAGAAAGAAAGCAAGAAAATATTATGTGTGCTTTGGAAAAATAAATAAATAAATAAATAAAGAATGAATGAATGAATGAAAGAAAGAAAGAAAGAAAAAAGGAAGAAATAAGATGTGTGCTTTGGACAGATAAAAAAGAAAGAACGGCGTATATAATGGGCTTTGGTCAATAAGAAAGAAAGAAAGAAAGAAAGAAAAAGAAGAAAAAACATAGACGCTTGGTTTGCTCAATCATAAAATATTAAAGGAATGAAGAAAGAAAGCAAAAATTAAGATGGGTGCTTTGGAAAAAAAAAAAAAGAAATTAAGAAAGAAAAGATATCTACTCTAACCTGGTATCGTACGCACTCAAACATTGGCTTCCAAACCGGTTCCATGTTTTTATATTCACACATCTTATACAATTGGTGACCTAATCAGATACTCCAAGACAACAGAGACTCAAATAGTTTAAAACGCACAGGAAATGAAAAGGGCGAATTAATTGGCAACTGATACAACACACACATCAATAAAATTTAAAAAAACAGGTAAATTTATTTTTATCACTATCAATATCGAATCGAAAGTATTTTTAAAAGTTTTAAAGTTTTTAATAATAAAAATGAGTTTTTCATACTTGTTCCATTTTTCTCACCTGCCTCATTGACACGAATCTTATTTAGGAAATTTAATTTGTAAAAAAAGGAATAAATAAAAGAATAAAGTTTAATATAATTTAAAACACTTTTATTTTGAATCGTCATATGTATATCCGTAAATGATTAACCTTCTGACAAAAATGTGTTCAGTCTCTTGACAAAAAAAAAATAAAAATGGTCGACCATATTATAAAGAAATGTGGTCAGCCTTATGACAAAAATATGTTTTCAAACTTATGACAAAAATGTGTTCAGCCTTATAAAAAAAAGATGTGTTCAGCCTTACGACAAACAAATGTGGTCATCCTTATGACAAAATGTGTTTAGCCTTGTTACAAACAAATGTGGTAGGCTATATGATAAATGTGGTGAAGTTTGTGACAAAAACTTTGGTTACATTACGACAAAAACATGTGTTTAGTCTTATGACGAAAGGTGTTCTGCATAACTGCAAACAAATTTCGTCAGCCTTATGAAAAAAATATGTATTCAGATTCATGACAAAATTGTGTTTAGCTTTATGAAAAAATATGTGTTCAACCTTATGGCAAGCAGAGGTGGTCACCCTTATGATAAATGTCATTAGTCTTATGACAGATAAATGTTTAGTCTTATGACAAACAAATGTTTAAGCTTATGACAAACAAATGATGTTAGCCCTATATCAAACAAATATCTTTAGTCTTATACCTTTTATTGGGGCTTAATCAGAAATATTTTTGAAATGAGGGGACAGGCCGAGAATATATCGGTATTTCAAATTGTATGCTTTTAATTTCACTGGTATGCTTAATATTACGTATTCAAATTTTGCGGCGTTAGTGGCTGTGTGTGTGTGTGTGTGAGAGAGAGAGAGAATTCCAATGGACTTTTTATGTGTATGCCTCGTAGAATCTCTGCTTTTGTGTGTATATTCTGAAGACAGCAGTGATAATAAATGGGATGTGTGTCTATAATATTCCTGATGTGCGCGCGGTGAATATCGGTACACACACACACGCACACACACACACACACACACACACACACACATACATATATATATATATATATGTAGATGGTAATAATATATATGTATATATATCCTATAGCTGGTCACTCGTATTCAAAGGATAACCGTCTACTAGGGAGGTTAGCTAATCCCTATTGCAGACGCTTGACCAGGCGCATTTATTGTTGTTTATACTTCAATTATGCTGAGTAGACCTTAGTTACAATTTCTCGGAGAGAGTGTGTTATCTAGCATGATCAAAAATTTGGACAAGGCCAGCCCGCTCAAGCTCTCGGTCACGATGACTTGTGAATTGCTGCTATCAAAGCTATCGAGGGTCCCCTAGCGTTCCGTCTACCTAATTTTATTGATATGCAAGATAGGTTCTAGAGAGGAAAAATTTTCAATCACGACATTGTGAACCAACTTTCTTGGCAGGTGACCTAGCAATGGATTCAATATAGTCTTTACACTTCATATCAACCGAGAATTTTAGCCCGAGAAGGCACAACGAAACACTCTCCTAGAGGTTAGCATCAGGCATACTGATGGCGGGCAGAAGGGTAATCTCAGATGATTATTATTAAATCACATGACCCGACAACAAGAGAATTAACACTGGAACATCCCTAAAAATATATTTAACGACAAAATAACAAAAGCTAAATATGAAATCCAACATTTAAATCTCTCGTGTTGAAAAGAATATATTTAAATAAAGAACTTCATCTCAGTCATCTTCAATGAAAATTTTATAAAAGAGTGATTGCGGCCCAAATACACAATTATATATATATATCACCGCACTGTAACACAAACAGACAAAGATCAGAATACACACACACTCACAACCCCAACACTTACAAATACCACCTAGCACAACAAACCAAACCTGGCAACCATTACCTGTATCCAGAAGTACAACCAAAATTCCCCGAAAAGTTCTACACACAACCCACATACAATCCATACAAATACAACAAATCTAAAAACGTATGGAACATGCCCCCTAACAAAAACAAACACACCTATATAGAACCACCGAGAAACAATAACCCCAATTTCCCCCCAAAAAATTCCCACTGGCAAGAAAACTCAAAATGTACAGGGAGAGAATATCTTTTAGAAAACCCAAGATATATTAAAAGAAACAATCATTATTTTTTAGAAGCCCCAGTCCGAACAAAAAAAACAGTTTAGATGACACAAAACCCAAAGTAATAAACCTATCCACATACACATTTACAAATGACGAAATCAACCTACTGAAATTGGGCCTAAAATTCTGCCCTGCTCCAAAAAGCAATATAGCAGACCTAAAAAAAGACCTTAAGGAATTTGAACGCAAACTAAGACTAATAGAAATGTTTAATGATAACAAAAATATTACAGATGAGTCACTAGTAAAAAATAATTCTAATTTATTCCCAAACAAAAATAGCAATACCAGTGAGCTAAATATGTTTTTCGAAAAACTCTGGAACCTCAACCTAGAGGAAAAATCCAAACCATTCGACAACC
Organism: Acanthosepion esculentum; assembly: GCA_964036315.1. Lineage (NCBI taxonomy): Eukaryota > Metazoa > Mollusca > Cephalopoda > Sepiida > Sepiidae > Acanthosepion > Acanthosepion esculentum. The sequence goes on from OZ038490.1 coordinate 49,623,756, forward strand.
TCACATACAGACAAAGACTAGCCTTAGAGAACATCCGAAAAAATAATAACATAATTATAAAAGAAGCAGATAAAGGCAGCGCCATAGTGATCATGGACAGAACATACTATAAAACAAAAATTCTAGAAACACTAGAGGATAGGAATAACTACAAATTAATTGACACTAACATAGACAAAAACATTATATCAAAAATTACAAAACTCTGCACAACACATAATAAAATATTAACAAAAAAAGAAAAGGATTTCCTAATAAACTTTATACCAAAAACAAGCAATTTCTACGGACTACCTAAAATTCACAAATCACGTGAAATAAAAGCAGCTATAGAGACACAAAAATCTGAATACATTAGCATCCCAAACCCCAGTGACCTTACATTCAGACCAATAGTAGCAGGACCAGCCTGTCCAACTAGTAAACTAAGTAACCTGATAGACATAATATTACAACCATATACGAAACAAATTAAAAGTCATATCAGAGACGATATACATTTCCTTAGCTACATACCACAAAAGGTGGATCCGGGAACTCTTATGGCAACTTTTGATATTAGTAGCCTATACAGCAACATACCCCATGAACTAGGAAAGAAAGCAATCTCATTCTGGATTGAAAAACATCCAGAAACACTACATCCGAGATTCACTAAAGAGTTCATTATCAATAGTATAGATCTAATTTTAAACAATAACACCTTTGAATTTGACAATAAAAATTATATCCAAACCCTGGGTACAGCAATGGGAACAAAAATGGCTCCAACATATGCCACCCTAACATTAGCATACCTAGAAGAAAACCTCTATGAACAGATAGAACAAATATATGGGGCAAATATAAAATCCCAGTTCACTAAATCTTGGAAAAGATACTTAGATGATTGCTTCATCTTTTGGAAATCCTCATGGGGCGACATTAACCAATTTCATACTCTACTTCAAAACTTACACCCAAAAATCAAATTCACGCAAGAATATAATTTTAACGAATTACCATTTTTAGATATACTCATTAGAAATAAAAACAACCATATAATCACAGATATCTACCACAAACCCACAGACACCCAACAATACCTTCATTTCAAGAGCCATCACCCCAAAAGATGCCTAAAATCTATTCCCTATTCCCTAGCACGTAGAGTTTGTACTATAGTGACTGATAAACACCTCCGAAAAACCCGCTTAGAAGAACTACATAAAACTCTAAAAAAACGAGGCTACCCCACAACTCTAATAAACAAAGGTTTTGAACTAGCAAAAAAAATCCCTCTAGACCAACTTAGAAATAAAAAGAAACGTAATGTCGAGCCAACTCTAGCATATGTCTCAACATACAACAAAAACAATCCAGAAATATTCACAAAAATTACCAAAAATCTAGACCGACTTAGCAAGAATAATAAACTGAATAATATAATAAAAACAACCAAAATAATCAAAAGTAAACGCCAATCTAAAAACCTAAAACACATATTAACCTCATCTAAATTTACCCAACACACAATACAGGGAGTCACAAAATGCAACAAAAAAAGGTGTGGGGTTTGTGACATCATTATAGAAGGAAACTCGTACACTTTTCAAAACCCCAAAACAACGTTCACAATAAACAAAAACTTAAACTGCAACTCCAAAAATGTGATTTATGTACTTAAATGCACAAAATGCAGGAAATCATATATAGGCATCAGCCAACAAC
>OZ038490.1:49627965-49647965 GCA_964036315.1 Acanthosepion esculentum
AAATGTTGCTGTTACACGATTTGGACAATTTTGCTGTTACACCCGGTTTTCATATATATATATATATATATATATATATATATATATATATATATATATATATATATATATATATATATTGTCATCCACAGACAGACTGTTTCGATGTATCACAGCTAATCAGTGTTGTTAGACGTCCGGTTGCCTCTGTCTAGAATCGAAAACCGGCTGAATTCGCGTCAGTCGGAAATTTTACCCTGATGCCGTTGGCGCATGGCAGAGAAGAAGGTGAATTTAAGCGTATTTATTTTTAGATAAACACACAGTGACTGAGAGAACTCGATTCGATTTTACCGAAGAGTCTTGCATTATTAGCCGTAATAGTCACTGTTTACAAACCCACACATCCTCTCCATAGAGTTCAACCGAAATAAATTTTTCAGGAGCATATATTGTTTTTCAGGAGCATATATATATATATATATCAAAAGGTGCAATAAAAATGAGGAAAGATGTATATATACGTTATATAGATTATTCAAAAGAGTTTGATGAAGCGCGGCACAAAGAACTATTCGAAATGCCAGGTGAGTTTGATTTATTTTGGAAAGTTCTTAGAATAATCCAGACCTTATACTGGCAGCAAACAGCCATGATACGGATAGTAAACGAATTACAGCAAATGCTTAAAAATTCAGAGAAGCGTAAGACAATAATGGGTCTTCTCACCAGACTTTTCAAATTTTCGGGTGTGGCGATCCTGAAAGAATTAGTTCTTACACAATTTTAATAAAATAGGGTGTACAGATAACAGTGTTGATAGCAGACATAGAAAGTAACTCTTATGGAAAGTAGTAAATAAAAAGTGAGAAGAAAAGACTAAAAATGTAAGAGGGGAGAATGTGTGGTTGCCAGCAAAAGGGCAGCCCAAGGTGTAAAATAGAAATTGGAGACGCCCAATACAAGCACCCCCCCTTTTCGCATAAACTGTGCCTCTCACTCTGTGACCATCTAATTCGAGTTACTCTCGGGTCTTGTACAGGGTGGACATCATTGGCAAAAAAAGTTCGAAATTTGAATATCTAGAACAGAGGAGGAAAAACGTGCCTATGAGAGTCGAAGGTGCAGTGGGATAGAGAAAGATGCCTTCCAAAAGCTAAGCGAAGTATTAGGAAACAGAAAACATTCGTTACAAACAAAGAAAAGAGTAATGAACTGTAACGTGATATCAGTCCTCATATATGGCAGTGAATGCTGAACTATCTCCTCAAAGATGAAGAAGAGACTTGAAGCAACAGCGTTGTAGCATACCTACGGACGATAATGGGTATGTCCCCATTCACATAAATACAGTAGTAAATACTGTATGGTGGTCTGCGGTTGGAGATTTATCTCCAGCTGCGCTGGTCAAACTCTCTGTCTCCAGGCAGAGAGGATCCTCAGATGACGTTATGTCGAAGTGTAGAGTTTTGTCACGGGAAACAGTTACCCGACAGCGTTGTATACGGAGTCTACAGCGAATTTTTGGCCGAGCCTACGGGCTTGGATACCCAACATTAAATTTGGCCTTGTGTCACATCTGAGCACGGTGGGAGGTTGGTAGATATCCTGCAGCTGGAGATTCATTGTGAATTCGATTGACTCACTTCTGGCAATTGATTTCTTCTACGCGCCGCTGGTGAATCTTATATGTGTTGTTCGTGTCCTAAGTATTATCGTTCATTACCAACCTTTGTGTGATTATTCTATTCACTAAACTTCTCTAGGTTACAACAAACAGAAACAAAGAAAAGAGTACCGAACTGTTACGTGATATCAGTCCTCAAGTATGAACAAACTCCTCAACGATGAAGAAGAGATTTGAAGCAACAGAAACAAAGAAAAGAGTACTGAACTGTTACGTGAAATCAGTCCTCAAATATGGCAGTGAATGCTGGACAATCTACTTTAAAATGAAGGAGAGAGTTATTGCTTACTTCATTTCTACAAAATTCAAGTACACCCTGCCCAGGCCAGGTATTGAACCATAACATATAAACCTTGCGGATTGAAGGCTTGTTCATGAATTTCATGATATATTAATTGTGAGTTCAGTCTTTGGGCCGGGCAATATGCACTTGGACCCATTGAAAACAGGGTGAGTAATAAATGAGTGGTACTAACCGTAAGAACTAGAGGAGATATCCGTGGTCATGAGCAGTGAAACGAAAACAGTCTACCTCCGTAGATTAGATAAATGACTCAGTTCGTAATTCTCTGTAGATTACCCGAATCGATATACCTCCAAGGAAGGCCAGAGGGCATAACGGCCAAAACTTTAAGATAAAAACAAAGAAGAGAAGGATAATAGTTCGAATGTAAATAGTGTAAATAATGATAGCTCCCCAATCCAGAAATTCAGACGGAAAACTATATTTTTAATTATTCTATTTCATTTCAATGAACACCCCTGCCTATTATTGCACGTGTTTCATCTAACATAAAAAATTTGCGACCATGTAGATTCTGACATTAAATTTGTTTCTGGTGGGTGATTCTGAGACAATGGTGAAAAAAAGAAATATGGAGGATGGAATCATAAAGTTATCTCAAAGATGGCTGAAGGTAATGGGACAAAATGGCGCATATGCGGTTGAATACATCTATGTACAAATATCGCAATATTGCTTTTAAAATTGACTTTGAAAATGTTACAATTTTATCTTCCGTCCCAATGGAACTTTTACTAAATATAGACGAATGTGTCACATGAAGTTATATTGCGATAGCGATAGTATTTGTCCTGGGCAATACTTAGTTACCTTTTTAAAAAGGATGTTCCAATAACTTTGAAATAAATGTGAATTAAGTTTAAGCGTCTACTGATTTTTTTTCTTTTTCTTTCACATTTAACAACTTAAGTCTTCTGCAATTTCAACCGCGGAAAGATTAACAATCAACGTGTTAAAGTTATCGAAGCCTATTACGAAAATGGACGTTCAAATTTATAAATATACGGTCCAATGATTCCGCTAGTAAAAAATGCACGCCGCAGAGTGACCTTTTGTGGATGAAGTGGCTTTTCAACAATCTTCCTAGGATTTCCATCAACCTAAATGCGACAGCTCTGCTTATTAACGAATTCACCAAGATGAAAACGGGCTTCATCACTAAAGAGGGTTTTTAACGAAAAATCTTCATCAGCTTGCCTTTACTCGTGAACACAACTGAAAAATGTACGGCGCTCCAAATGGTCAGCAGGTTTCAGTTCTTGTGTCAATTGAAATTTGGAAGCGTATAGAGACAAATCTTTTTTTTCAAAATTCAATGTAACCTTGTAGTGGAGAGGTTCAATTCCTGCACGTGATGGCGAATAGAGGGGGTCTGGATTTTCAGCCACATTCTCGTGCACTGCAGCAATGTTTTCAGCTGAACGGCGTAAACGAGCACACAGTGGTGTTTTCACATCTGCCACCGACCCAGTTTGTTTTTTATTTACGAACAATTTTTCCAATTGCACTCTCGGTTGGTCGATTATGTTGATTTTCTAAGCGTAGCTTAGATGTGGAACAAGGCCGCAGGTTTGGGGGACCCAATGAGGATCGAACTCACTACTCAGTCGTAATTATTCTAGGGAGACAGGCTTGCTAACGATTACGCCGCGCCGAGGTGCCCTTTTTTTTCAAGCGTAGCTTAGATGTAGTACAGGGCCGAAAGTATTGAGCACCTATTGAGGATCGAACTCACTACTCAGTCGTAATTGTTCTAGCGAAGTTTGCTAACCATTACACCACGTCGAGGTGCCCCGGTTGGTCGATTATGTTGACCAAAAAAATAGCGGAGTGCGCGAAACGCATTTCTGTTTGAACATCCATTTTCGTAATAGGCTTCGATAACTTTAACACGTTGTTTGATTGTTAATCTTTCCATGGCTGAAATTGCCAAAGACTTAAGTTGTTAAATCTGAAAGAAAAAGAGACGCTTAAAGTTAAATTCACATTTGAAAGAAAATTAGACGCTTAAAATTAATTCACATTTTAAAGAAAATTAGACGCTTAAACTTAATTCACATTTAAAATCGGTCTAAGTTATTGGAACAGCCTATATATTCGCCATCAAGAAATAACTACCAACGAAAAGACATCAATTCAATTCACCCGATAAAAAGCATTCTAATATTGCATAGAAGATTAAAATGAATGAAATTATTGATTTTTTAATTGCTGCCGATTTTTGATTCGGACTTATTGAAAAAATAGAAATCACATAAACACATTACTTTATTGTTTTGATACGAGGCAAAAAATATTTGAAAGTTCTTCCCTCGTTCTCTTAAAGGAATGATAAATCAATTCATATTTTGAAAAGCCGGGAAATCAAAATAATTTTCGAGTCATTAACAGTGTTCAAGAGTACATCAGTGTGGCATGAATTAATTTAGCGAAACGGAAAGTTATTACTGATTCAGAATCCTTTATCTGAAATTATTGAGACCGGAAGTGCTTCGGCTTTTCGATTTATTCGGATTTTGGAATACAGGCTATTTAATTCGTCTATAGCATTTATAAAATAGGACAACTTGGGAATGGAACCGACGCAAAAATACGATATCCCATTACATTTCATAGTACAGCTTATACATATACCCTGAAGGTAGTTTTTATAAATAACATAGACCTGAAAGTAGGTTTAAACAATTTAAAAAAAAAACAGTTGCTCACACAAATAATGCCCACACGTATTTTAAGCGGTGAAATTAAGATTTCACGTAGAAATAACGTTTTGTCTTTCTGTACGTGTACAAAAATCATGATCACTACTTACAAAAAATATATAGATGCAGGACATTTTTACATTTTGAATAATAATTTTAATGAGCATGAAACACATAGGTGAAGTAATCCATTAACGAAGGTGTTGCTGTGACGATTGCTGACAAAAAAAATGGCCAACGTAGGCTATGTCACCGTGCTGAGGAACCTTCACCAAGGGCAGATGTGTGCACTTACAGCGGTTTCACATCGCGTAGGAAGCTTCGCAGTGGTTTCTGAAAATTTCATTTTGTGGCAAATCATGTAAGCCTCTGAAAAACTTTCGGATTTTGGAAGTTATCGAATTTTAGAATTTCGGAAAAAAGGATACTCACCTGTATAATAATAATAATAATAATAATAATAATAGAAGAAAAAAGATTCACTTAACATATACTAGCAGCATGGCCCGGCGTTGCCCGTGCTTGATTCAAGAATCGTACGACTCATACAGCAATCGCTATCACTTGACCCTTGATATTTTTGCCCTTCCTTGCCTTTAAAGGAGTGCCCTTTGCCGTGCTGATGTTGCTACATGCCTTACTTCTTGCCTATTTGACACTGCAAATTTTTTCTAAGCTCTATACTAAAAATTAAATCTGTTACGAAAAAAGAACTAAACAAAATGAACACTAAACGATCAGCTTTAAAAAAGGACTCGTAACTGGAAAAACCGAATGGAAAAAAATGTTAACAACCAATACTTTTTCACACCCAACCCAATTCTGCGGAATCAGAATCAACTCTGAGTTTAAGCAAGCGAATGAGCCAATTGAAGTAAAGTGCCATGCAGATTTAAATTTTTCCCACTAGTGACGAATGCAGCTATCGATTTTTTTTTAATGCTAGCATACTAGTTAACATTCGTGTCAGCCAGCTGTTGACTCTGGCCAATAGAATCTTCCTGCCTATTTGTGGCAGCCAGCTATAGGCTTTCACTCTGGCCAGTAGAAAATGGCCGCAAACTACATGGAAACTGCCGTAGAAGCATGAAAAAATGGATTATTTCCACTATCGGTGGGAGTTGAGAAATGCAAAGTCGGTCTTGGCCTTGTTACTAACTTGGAGCATGTGCATGTAAATTTTGGTGCAAATCCGTCGAAAATTGCGGCCGTGCATTCGTTACACACACACACACACACACACACACACACACACAAACATCCTGCCTTATATATATATATATATATATATATATATATATATATATATATATATATATATATATCTTCAAGCTTGTTTGGTTGAATAAATAATCTGAACATATTAAGTCTCTATTTATATTCGTAGCAAAGGTTTCGGCAAATTTTTTCAGGGTAGACAATCCACGTTTCTTGTTTATTAAACTTTGAGTTTTTCTCAAATCTACTTTTGTAACATCCTTAAAGCCATTTTTTTGTTCAATTATTGCCAGATTATTTTCGCGTTTTAAAAACATTGTTTTGTTTTCTTTCTTCAATCTTTTCAGAATTTATAATATTCTATTTTCATCGTTGAAGAACTTTACAAGATCTTCCTTTTTTTTCATCTTTAGTGAGTATAGCTTTATCTTGATTCAGGAGGCTGTATATTTACTTATAAATAAGTAAAGCATACATACAGAAGAATATATATATATATATATATATATATATATATTTGGAGGAATATCTCCACGCAAATTAGGAGAGGCGCTTCTTTGTCAGCGAGGCCCGTTTGTTCAGTGTTTCGACGCTTGCGTTCTAGTGTAACGGTTCGGGTTCGATCCTCGGTAGTGGATGCGCACTGCTGATGAGTCCCAAATAGTACGAAATGGCCATCCAGTACTTCCTGCATTCTGTTGAGAATTCTTCTACACTTGATGAATTACTAAATTACTACACATACACACGCACGCACACACACACACACACATATATATATGTACACACAAATATATATATATATATATATATATTTGTGTATTTAGTCAGCAAATTCTCTTTTAATTATGTCTAGTTGAATAAATTACTGATATTATGTCTACTAAATTTTAATAAAATCCGTTCATACTCACGAACCACCTTCGGTGTATTGATGTTAAAAGCTGAGAGACATGTGCTATATCTGTTTAAATTTCTTTTATTTTCATTTCCCAAGTACTTTCGATCTTTTTCCAAGATCATCTTCAGGGGTGCAAGTGGTACAAAAGTAAATGTTGATTATTAGTATAAGTGATTATACAAAGATTCTGTTGTTATTCATTACCGTAAATGTTTCCCTTGTACTATTAAATATATATATATATATATATATATATATATATATATATATCAAGTATGTGGTGCAGTTCAATTTACATTACATGAATCATTCATACAGAAAGCAGATATTGCAGTTAATGATATAAATGGCGAGAATCCATCTTCGCAAACAAATTTAATAAATCAGGTATGAAAATGTATTTGTTTTTTACATGCAGGTAATAACAGGACAACGAAAGTATAGGTGTAATCCGAAATATGCTTTTTAGAAATGTATTATTGTTAATTGTAAGAAATTTTGGAACGTGCGGTCGCAACGCTGAGGTTGAATTTTTAAATTTTAAGATAGTGCGTTTTTGTACTAATATGTTAATAGGAGAATTCTTTTGTACTGGAAGATTTTTTCAGTCAATGTGGCATGAACTAAATTGTTCAATACATAGAGGAATGTCACAGTTATTATCCGAAAGTTGCACGTCGGATATGCTATTTTAATATCAAGTATGTGGTGCAGTTCAATTTACATTACATGAATCATTCATACAAAAAAACAGATATTGAAGTTAATGATATAAATGGCGAGAATCCATCTTCGCAAACAAATTTAATAAATGACATTAACCCCGAACCTGTAGATGAATGTTATGATCCCTGTTTTATAAATTCTAGTTATGTTATTACTAAGCGCTAAAAATAAAGCTTTGAATATTCATAAAATTCGTTCATCAGCGCAAAATGACACCTCGAATACTACTACTACATCTACGTCAGTGAAAGGCACACTTTCAGCTGCCCCTGATAATTCTTTCGGTCGCATCTTTCTACCGAATAACCCTTTGACCGGACACATCTCCAATAATTTAAATGCGCTAAAAATTAAAACTACTATACTATCTACTAGAACTATTCGCAGTTTATTAAATAATACCAGCAAACAACATATTACATCCGATGCTTGCGTCTACCAGATCCCATGCAAAGACTGCAATTTGAGATATGTAGGGGAAACAGGTAGGTCCGTAAAATCTCGTGTTTCCGAACATAAACGAGATATTCGCCTCGGTAATTTAAATAATGCTTTATTTGTACACTTAACTAAATCTGATCATAATTTCGATTTTGACTCTGTGAAGATTCTAAAATATATTCATAATAAAATCCTTAGACGGATTTATGAGGCAGGCATAATATCCACTTCACGTACGGTAAATACTAGACCCGGCTTCTTTAACATCTCCCCTTTACTGGCAAGATTAATGCTTGACAAACGTACTTATAAGCTTTAGATTCAAATAGAATTCCTCTTTTTCATTTAAGATAAAGTCACTATCTTGGGAGCGCGTTTTTCGTTTAATCGCCCGCGTGACCCCAACGTGACACCAACGTGACTGAATAAAAAAAAAGGAACGCTGACTTTAGAATTTCAGTTGTTCTGTTTCTGATTAGTCTTGTGTCTATCGTCTTTTCATATTGACTTAAATATCGTCTAATGCTAAGTATGTTTCTAATAACCATGTCCTGAAGATGGTCTACTAGACCGAAACGTCTGACGTCGACAGTAAAACAACATTAAAACAGGAAACTTGCATATTCGGATTTTGTTTTGTCCTTTCCATATTTTTCATCATACCGTCGGATCTACATCCACATATTTGCTTACATACTGTCTACTGGAAATACAAACTGGAATTTACTTTACAACATGGAAGACTTTAAAGCTTATACGTAAATATAGGAATCTATAAATCTCCGCGTATTCCTATAAGAACAGAAAGGATTTTTTAACGAACTGTTTGTATGTCATATTTCTCATCATATATATATATTTTTTCATGCCGGACGCAATCTTCAGGCCGCCTGACGATTGCGTCTAGCATGAAACAGCCTGTCGTCTCTGAGTGTTGACTTCAATGTTCACTTTTATGTCTATATTTACATACACTATCTCTTATATTGAGCACTTTATCCCATAAATATAGCACACCTTACAACTATATATATATATATATATATATATATATATATATATATATATATATATATATATATATATATATATATATATATATATATATGAATGTAATGAGAATGAAAATAATATATAAATTCTAACGTTCACAGCATTAATTCAAAAGCGGGCTCAATACCGATATTAGAGCAATAATTATTGATTATAATTTTTTCATATAGACAAAAACAATTTACTCACGTCAAAGATGCGATTTCGTATCAGTAGATTTAAAATTGCACTTCAACAGGTGAGAACCCAAATTGTTATAAACAATTCTGTCTGTCAAACACAATTTCTCGAAGTGAAATTTTAAATGCTCTGAAACGAATTTGCATCTTTGCAGTGAGTAAATTGTTTTTGTCTGTATGAAAAAATTATAACATATATATATTATGATTATTTAAAAAAAATTAATTATAAGCTAGGCTCTACTTGCGTGTGGAGCACTTTAAAAAAAAATAAAAGCAAAAATACTATTGTGGGGACCTACCTACAAATGGACTCTTCCACACCTATATAATATGGCTACCATAACAAATACTAAAGAACTTCGGATCATCAATTTAACGGTTCTTTCATATTTTATCAATATATTTGCGCGCGCGCGCACACACACACACACACACACACATATATATATATATATATATTTGTCATCCACAGACAGACTGTTTCGCTATTTCACAGCTCATCAGTGTGGCTAGACGTCCGGTTGCCTCTAGCTAGGATCGAAACCCGACTGAATTGGCGTCAGTCGGAACTTCTCCCACTAAGCCGTCGGCGCACGGCAGGGAAGAAGGTGAATTTTAGCGTGTTTATTTTTAGATTTAGATAAACACACAGTGACTGACAGTGACTCAATTCTGCCGAAGAGTCGTGCTATATTAGCTTTAATAGTCACTGTTTACAAATGTACCCCTCACACCCACAGAGCTCAACCGAAATTAATTTTTCAGGAGCCAATACATACACACACACACACACACACACACACACACACACACACACACACACACACACACATATATATATATATATATATAAACTCAACATTAATTAGTGTAGTCTCCAGTACGGCCTGGAACACGTCTGTGGGACGTTATGGATATCGAACTTTATTGTTGCAATTAGACGTTTTTTGTTGACATGAAGGAGAAAGATTATGTTGAATCAATTGCCAGTTTTGCTTCCAGGAAAGTTGGTTCATCGCGTCGTGCTAGATAATGTTTTTCGCCAGAATCTAACTTAGATATTTATAAGTCTTACATGTTTTGAATATTGCTGCCTCATATGATCTGGTGGCTCTGCTTTCTATTTAGACTCTTGATAAATTCCCCAATAGGCCGATTAACCCCGGACTCCGGATGACTGATGGTGCTAAAAATAAAGGTTACGACTGGAGTCATTCATCAACTTTCTTTTTTACATCTGTTTCAACCAAGACGCTAAACATGCAAAAATGACTTTTAACTTTGACATAATTTTCCCTACATAACGCTAAAATCAATTTCACAAGTGATAACACGTAAATCGCCGATGATTTCAAGCTCTGGCCCAGGTGGTTGGTAGCCTAAGGCACGCGTGACACACGTAGCACACCAACCAGTTTTCAATGGCACGCAGCCGCCAATGACATCACGAAATCCAAACCAATAACTACTCGAACGCAAAGAAGATATTTAGCTGTTTCAAAACTGCACTCTCGTTGATTATAAAAACTTGGAAAAAAAAACAACTTTAAAACAAGTTTATTTCTATTAATGTGGTTTACATATTATTGTATATATTACTATACTAGCAGCATGGCCCGGCGTTGCCCGTACTTGATTCAAAAATCGTACGACTCATACAGCAATCGCTATCACTTGACTTAAAATATTTTTGCCCTTCCTTGCCTTTAAAGAAGTGCCCTTTGCCGTGCTGATGTTGCTACATGCCTTACTTCTTGCCTATCTCACACTGCCAATTTGTCCTAAGCTCTATACTAAACATTAAATCTGTTACGAAAAAAGAACTAAACAAAATGAACACAAAACAATCAGCTTTAAAAAAGGACTCGTAACTGGAAAAACCGAATGAAAAAAGAATGTTAACAACAAATAATTTTTCACAACCAACCCAGTTCTGCGGAATCAGAATCAACGTTGAGTTTAAGCAAGCGAATGAACGACTTGGAGTAAAGTGCCATGCAGATTTAAATTTTTCCCACTCGTGACGAATGCAGTTATCGATTTTTTTTGCATGCTAGCATGCTAGTTAACATTCGTGTCAATCAGCTGTTGGCTCTCACGCTGGCCAATAGAATCTTCCTGCCTATTCGTGGCAGCCAGCTATAGGCTCTCACTCTGGCCAGTAGAAAATGGCCGCAAAGTACATGAAAACTGCCGTAGAAGCATGAAAAAATCGATTATTTCCACTATCAATGAGATTTGGGAAATGCAAAGTCGGTCTTGGCTTAATCGCTAAGTTAGAGCATGTGCATGTAAATTCTGGTGCAAATCCGTCGAAAATTGCGGCCGTGCATTCGTTACACACACACACACACACACACACACACACACACACACACACACACACACACACACATCCTGCCTTTTATAGATAGAGATAAAATATATTGTAGAACAGGTACATTGACCTTGACTTGTATAAAAATACGTATGCTGTTGGCACAATGAATGATTTTAAAACCCAAAGTCGTTACATAAGTTAGCAAAAGGTTGCCGATCCCTGGTTTAAGTCACGTCATTTTAACTTTTCTGCACATTTGTTCACATTGTCTACTACAACGCAAAGAAGATATTTAGCTGTTTCAATTTTAATATGTACTAAAGTATATATATTATATATTAATATATAAAATATATTGTAGAACAGGTATATTGACCTTGACTTATATAAAAATACGTATGCTGTTGACAAAATGAATGATTTTAAAACACATAGTTGGCAAAAGGTTGCCGACATCTGCCCTAGGCAGTGACAGGTCATTTAGAAGAGCAGCATGTTACTAACTCTTTAATATTTGAAAAGTTCAAAAGCTTAATAATAAATTGGATGGACAGAACTTGTTGCTATTATTCAACTAAACGTCTTATATATGTCATATTTTACGGGCCTGGGTATGACGATAAACTACAACCGGTAGCAAAGTTTATGATCATGAGATTTTGTGTAATTTGGAACCACTTCTTAATTGCTGTTGTTTCTAAGTCCACCCTGACCCGGGGTGGTAGCACCTGTTAGGGTCACAGCTATCGGCAAATGTTTAACGCCGGAACTCGGGTGAAAACACTATGAAAGTATAAAAATAGTGTTTAGAATAAATATACCAGCAATAAATCTTTGGAAAAAAAATATACCAGAAATACATTTGACTCTCGACCAAAAAAACAACTTTAAAAAAATACGGCACTGAAACTTAATCTATTCATACGAATTCATACGAATTTGTCCTAAAAACATTGTCGGCATTAAATAACCCATTGAGTTTGATATACCGTAAAACAAAATAAACCCAAACCCTAATCTACAAACTAATTTCTTGCAAAGAATACATATTCTATTCATACGAACCTGTCCTAAACATATGGCCGACGTCAAATAACCCATTGAAGTGTCGATATGCCGTAAAACAAAATAAACCGAAATGCTGATCTACAAACTGATTTATTACAAAGAATACATATTCTATTCATACGAATCAATCGTAAAAATTTTGTCGGCATTAAATAACTCATTGAAGTCTTGATATGCCGCAAAACAAAAATAAACCAAAGATGTCAAATTTTATTATGCAAGACATTGTATAGGTTGCCACATGAACCAAAGTTAATCATTGGTATTTTAATTTTGAAATTGACTGATTAAATCGAACTCCCCCGTCCCAATAGGATCATTAAATATTATGGCTGATGGCAAGATGGCAGCTGTCTATAGAGCCAATACGTTTATTTTGTAAAATATCGATAATTAAATGATATAATATTATCTCTATAAATAGTGGAAACATTAGATGCACCATAGGTAGGTAGGTACGTAGAAAGAAGTGCTTGTGGCTCAGAATATGCGGTGACAATGGGGAAAAATAATGATTGCTTGGAATAAATGAGTGGCACAAGACAAAACCCTGCTAGCTCTGTGATTGCTGAAATGTCAAGAGAAGGATTTTAGATTTTAGGATTAGAAAAATATTAATTACTTTGTTTCCTGGGCAGGTAATGGCATTATCGGGCCTTTTTTTTTTAAATTGTTAATTCATAAAATAAAAAAGATAAAAATATTAAGTAAAAAGAAACAGAATTAAAATGGCTGTACGAAGCTCTGTCACGAAGCGCTTAAATTGTAGGGGTTTTAAATTTCTTTTTTAAAAACTTCCATCGGTCTTATCTTAACTGGATGAAAACACATCTCCAGCTCAGTGTTGAAAGATCTCCATACATATTTTAAATCAATTAATATATATATATATATATATATATATATATATATATATATATATATATATATGAAGAACATAGACTTGAACAAAATGGGCGTTATTAATGTGCCTTTAGGATCCTTTCGGCCAACGCTTTGTGAAAAGGTATTCGTTGTTGATATACATACATAATCAAGACAAATTAATAATAGTAACGATTGAGGAGGGAAGGGTTGGGAAAATTTGTTTTGTTGACCTTGCAATAAGTCACGACTTGAATTTTTTCAATTCGGCTCCTTTGTAAATATTCAACAGTAAGTTTGACCTATTAAAAGACTTGTTGTCAACAGATAAAATGTCGATGTGAACTTTTGCCGCTGCGTTTTTTTTTATCACTGTTTACTCTTTATATAGCTAAGTTTGGTACAAGACTATAATTGCACGGATTCCACAAATGATTGAACACACGAAAGTTATTAACTACTACTACTTCACGATGAGGTATCCAACATCTATTTACTCTGCTTGATACGTGTAAACAGGCCGGTTTAACGGCTTAGTTACTTCTGACTATTTGGGAAATGAACACATAAAATATTGACGTGGTGTAATGGTTATACAGCTTGTCTCGCGAGAACAAGACCGACTCAAGTGAGACTTCGATTCTCATGGCGTGTCCTATACTTTCGGCCTTGTGCCAGATCTAAGAAAATCTCCATAAAAATAACTGATTTAATTTTTACGGCACACCAACCTTTTGCAGGTTATTTGAAGCCAGAATATATTTTTATATCACAACGATTTGGGGGGCAGATATATAAGAATTCACGGATACAGGTCCCACTAATTAAGCCATAGCTGTGTGGAGAAGAGGTATTTGCGCGTAAGGGAATAAAACGAACCAAACTGGAATTAGAACTCGGCTCTTCGATCTCCAATTCAGAGCCGTTTTCCGTTACAGCGCCCGCACATCCAAGTTTACAGCACCTGTTATTCCGAAGCGGTCACCATCTAGTGACTGACCAAGCTTAACATTGGTTAACTTCGATGAACCTACGAGAATAGGTGTTTCAATGTGACATGACCGTTGTCTAAATTAAAAGGTATAACTTGCGATCTAGCGTATCGTACGACCTCCGAATTTTCACTTATAAAAATGATTTTATCGTGTATCATGTAAGTTCTTGTTTTTTGAGAGACCAAATTACAATAGACTAAACTCTTTTACTCTATCTCTTTATCCCATCTTCTAGTTAAATAAGTTAAAAAAGTAAAAGAGAATGATAAAAGTATCGTTAGTAACGCTATACTCGTTGTGTATACGCGTACAGCCATAAACAACCGAACGAGAAACAGCTAAACATCTTATAAACGTAAACAATGGAAAAGATGCATATTCGCTATGTGCGTATTTTATAATACGATACTAATATGTGAATATTACATGCATTATTATTGGATACGGTTAAATAAAACATCAGTTTTATCAAAATCATGTTTATTTTAAATACAGCTCTACTTTATAAATACAGTAAATTGATATATAGATTGATCAACGCCGTAGCCAGGGCTAGCAGTACATACGCAAATTTTATATCTCTTGTATCAGGGGTTTTCAAACTGTGGACCGCGGACCACAGGGGGTCCGCAAGGACAACATAGGCGGTCCGTGGACAGCAAAGACTTTTTTATGCGATCCAGACTTGCTCCAGAAAGTGACTTACGTGTATGTTTATCAGTAATCTCGCCAAGAATCGACAGTTTGTGCAAAGCCAAGCAAGCACATCCTTCTCACTAAGTGTGTATT
Source organism: Acanthosepion esculentum (assembly GCA_964036315.1). NCBI lineage: Eukaryota > Metazoa > Mollusca > Cephalopoda > Sepiida > Sepiidae > Acanthosepion > Acanthosepion esculentum. The sequence continues at coordinate 49,643,195 of OZ038490.1, forward strand.
AAAAAATCCTGTGTGTGTAATTGACAATAAAACTATTTGTTAAATACTATTACTGTTTTAATTTACATGTAAAATTAATAATTTAGTATAACAAAATTTAATTTTGTTACATTTTGCAGCAACATGCAGCATTAATTTATTTGAACACTTATGTCTAAAGTAAGCTTTAAACCAGCTTTTATTGCATTAATGCAAAATTATACGTTATATTCAGCAAATATTTATGTATAAATTTCATAAGCGTTTATAAGGGGGTCCCTAAGGTAAAGCCTGAAATATAAAGGGGTCCGCAAGTCAAAAAGTTTGAAAACCCCTGTCTTGTACGATGCGACCTCCTTAAAATTAACTTCAAAATTAGATCTTCAAATATCGCAAGGTACGCGAGTATATACGGTAACAAACCAACTTATAAGAATATTGTTTGGAATTTACTTAAATCTTGTCTAGATTATAAAAATGGATAGCATATACAGTGGCCAAAAATGGGGGATGGGTTTAATACTAAAGAACAATAAAAAATGATCCCTCACGATATATCATCCTTTCATTTGATTACCAATAAAGATGTTTTGGAATTCCATCTATGAATTTACTATGGCCAACAAATGGGGTTTGTGTTTAATACTAAATATCAATGCAAAACTGATCCCCCACTTTTACCAACCCTTCTTTTGATTATCTATAAGGATTTGTATAGTATAGCTAATTTGACTACAGTTAATGGATATATAGTTTGGTCAACAGCATAGCCAGGGCCAACAGTACATACGCTAATTTTATATCTCATGTATTATGCGCCCCCCTTAAAATTAGCTTCAAAATTACGTTTTCAAAAATTGCATAATACACGAATATATATATATATATATATATATATATATATATATATATATATATATAGATAGATAGATAGATAGATAGATAGATAGATAGATATCCACATTGGCTTGGTGTTGTAAATATGGGAGGAAGAATGTCTTTATACAGTGCATTTTTTCGGGAGATATATTCAATCGTAATCCGAAGAATAAAAAAAAAATTTAATCACAATATTCCGTAGTTTTTCTTCATGACATTCCATATTTTATAACAAAATGCTGGGAGCAGACAGCAAAGCGACAAGACCTTAAGACTCACGTCTTAGCATTTATGGATTTTGAGCAGATTAAATCTGGGCCTCTATTTAACATACCAGCACGAATCTCAACACTATTTTTTAAAATTCTGATTTGATGATTGCAGTATTGTAATACACTCTGTCTTCTGTCCAAATATAAGTCTGTATTGATACTGGGGGCTGGGACAAAAGTTCGTGGCGTCTTCCAATAGGTGGCGTTTGAATACCAAATTTCGTTTCACACATTTTATTATTATTATCATTACTTCTTTTTCACAGTTTTATGCGTTTAATAAGCGCTCTAGAAGATTTTAAATACAGGTGTACTTTTTGACAACACTAAATGGATATATAGTTTGGTCAACGGCATAGCCAGGGCCAGCAGTACAAACATTAATTTTATATCTCTTATATGATGCGACCCCTTAAATTTAGCTTCAAAATTAGGTCTTCATAAGTCGCATGATACGTGAGTGTATACGGTATATTAAAAAAACAGACAATTGAAATTTCTAAGGCACAATGAGGAAAGAGGGTTTCGAAAATTTAATATTCACAGGACATATTGGCAAGAGAGACAGAAGAGAGCAGTGAAAAGTCAAACACTACTAAGAGCTACCAAAGACAGGAAGCTGTGGAGAGCCATGATCGCCCACTGTCTGAAGGGATATGACAAACAGAAGAAGATGAAAAGCAATGGTTGGATGCGCTTCCCGACCAAGAGACCCGTGTTCCAATCTCAACGTGTTATCTACCTGGGGAGGCGATCCCATCACACGACACCTTCGGAAAATGCCGGTAAACCATATCACGGGTCGACCCAAGTCTTGGGAATGAAGTTTAACAGACGGTCAATAGGTGTGCTAGCACAAAATCATAAGTCATCGTGACCGAGATTTTGAGCGTATTGGTCTTGATTAAACTGTTGATCAGCCAGATGATGAGCACTCTCCTAGAAATTGTAAATAAGGCCAACTCAGCAGAGTTACTGTATAATCTACAGGTTGGTCCTGTGGGTGTCAATCAAACAAAAATGTGCCTGAGCAGGCGTCTACTACAGGGATTGGCTAGCCACCCTAACAGACTAACATATTCGGGAATGAACAATAATGAAGCAATATTCACTCTCAAAAATAAATACACAAATAATTATTCTTACAATTCAAAATATGTTTTGGCTTTAAATAACCCACGAAGTGTTGATAAACCGTAAAAACCAAAATCAATTAAACAATTGCTTCCGAACCTTTTGTTTTAATTAATATGGCACGGTAACTGCTTGGTTATATCATTAACTTCGCTTTTGGTGTGTTATCCATTTTTGTTGTTGGTGGTGTTGAAGTCCACAGTTGATGTGGTTTCTGTTAGTTGGTTCAGATCTTTGTTAGTGATTTTGTATCGCCAGTCTACGAAACGCGAATAAGAATTGCCTTCGCTAAGACCCACTCTTCTTTCACTGGAAGCCATTAACCCTCGGTTAACATGACCTACTAATGAGGAAAAAATGAATTTAAAATTTAGTTGCACTGGTCTCAAATGAAACCCAGTATGGCAAGCCTGGTGTCATTACATGCGTAATCATTAGAGTGAATGAAAGGTTTTTACATGTTTTATTCAACACATCCTACTTTTAATAATTAACCAGATATTTCTGTGGTAAAATAATTCTCAATAAGCTAGAGACAGTTCCAACGGAATTATACAAACGGGGTTGCTGAAAAGTTCCCGGCTCTATCAAGAAGACCTTCCAGAAATTCTGATAGTTGATTATGTTAGATGCCTTGCCAAATATTTTACAATTAGTAATGAACTGCAGATTATTTTACAATAAGAATACATTATAAATGTTTTCACAAAAAGAATGCGCTACAAATTATTTTACTATAAGAATGTATTGCAGATAATTTTACTATAAGAATGCATTACAAGTAGTTTTACTATAAGAATGAATTACAAACAATTTCACTATAATTGAAAGGTATAACTTGCGATCTAGATCTAAACAAAGTGTAAAGAAATTGTTGTAACCTAGGAAATGTTACTGAATGAGGAATAACCAAAATGGAGGTTGGAAATGAAATGGTAATCTTTATAACATCAACAAATTCAATACTCGCCAGCGGCGTCAAGTAGGTAAACCACTGCTAGTGGTGGACTACTTAGACAGAATATTACCCCCACTTACAATAGTGTCTAACGTATTTATGAGGATGGGGACATAGCCATTGTATTCATAGGTACGGTATATAACACTATCTCATTCTGTTCACATCTATCTCGTTCTGTTTTTATCTATTTATGTATATCATTTTCTTCATATCTATCTATCTATCTATCTATCTATCTATCTATCTATCTATCTATCTGCTTCAAAAGAGTAATAATGATAAACATTAGCAGGGTTCATTATGGGAGACCATGGTTTTAACAACATAATATATGCAGATGATACTGTGCTGATAGCAGCCATGGAAAGGAAACTAGAAAATCTCCGGTTGAAGGTAGCGAAGGAAAACGAGAAGAAAGGATTTAACATCAACTGCAAGTTAGAACGCATGGTTTTTAACAAATGGATGAGCCCAGAGTGCAAACTTTAGATCGGAGATGCCAAAATCAAACAAGTGCGGAAATTTAAATATCTGGAAAGCTCGAGGGGATAAGGTGGAGGGGGATATCTCTTTGAAACATTGGGCATCACCCTGTCCATCTAGGGTTGAATTTCGCCGATGGCGCTCAGTCGATAGACAAGATTTACATTCGGGTATTTTTTCTAGAACCGTTTCAAAATTCTCTGTACATAGCAGATACAATCTATACAGCGAGGCGATCCTGAAGGAATTAGAAGTCCCAATTACTATTTATTATTGGCTGTCACAATCTTAAGATGCAGATGGCACAGTGTTGAGGGCAGACACAGAAAGAACAGTGTTATAATATTGCTAAAACCAGATAAAGAAACGATATAAAAATTGAAGCCGATCTGAGGATAAGAAAAGCACATAAAAGTCAACCAAAGGGACATCTTCGACAGTCGGACGGCACAACAGCCACGATTCGCAACACCCGATCGGAACACGATCTCTCATTTCCAAAGACAACCCGTCAAAGGCGGGGGTGGTCTTGACGTTTTCAGATCGGCCGTCCGCGCCGTCAGATAAGCACACATTTCATCAATCATACATACACATATAAAAGACGGGTACCCACACACATTGGTTGGTTCCGGCACCACCACCTTTTTTTTAAAAAAGATAAACCAGTTTGTCTGATGATCGCAATAGTAAAAGTGTGAAACTCAGGGTTACAAACTAATAACTATGCAACTGGAATGTTAGATCGATCACAGATATTGAGAAGTTTTCACTAAATACCGCATATATATATATATATATATATATATATATATATATATATATATATATGGAAATATATAGAAAAATAGGAAAGAACACGTTAGGTTAATAATCCGATGTTCTTTAGTATTTTTTGTATTTATTTTTTTTTAAAAGTGCTCAATATATAAGTAGAGCCTAAATTATAATTATTTTTTTAAAATGTGATTCCATCGCTACAAGTTTCAAAAACAGGAACTAAAAACTTCAGTTTAATTATAAAAATTAAATTGAATTAAAATATCAAGCTCTGTTTCATCTT
>OZ038490.1:49652965-49747965 GCA_964036315.1 Acanthosepion esculentum
TCATGGTAATTGTCGGATGGGCCCTATGCTATGGTACCTACACTGTATGAATTTAAGCGTAATAAGAGAATGGCGGTGAGATCTCATCAATTTATCGTTGAGCTGGCGAGATATAGCCGTAACTTCTATACTAACAGTGTCTTATCCAGCATTTCTCGCTTGTGGAACTCCCTTCCGGTCCCATCCTTTCCAGCCAACTGCAAATGTTTAAATGCAATGTCAATCGTTATTTACTGTCCTCTTGACTGCTCTTTTCACTTTCTACTCATTACTAATGTTTCTTTTCCTAATTCCTCCACACCTTTTAACCCCTTGAGTGTTAGTGGCAGTACTGCCTTGCTTGGAGTGATATCACTTAAAAAGAAAAAAGAAAACATCATAATCACGCACAACCGTTTAACGCCATAAAACTATTGTCTCTAATCTTATAACTTTTCATATATATTTTATATCTCGTCAGAATACATATATCTTGCACATTTATAAATCTACCCTTCATCCGTGGCATGGATATTGCTGCCATATCGGGTCTTGGTCTCATGTTTTATATTCTCGACAAAATCCAAACTATCTGTAATATTATCAATCCTAACCTAGCATCTCTATTTCAGTCACTTTCTCACCGACGTGTCGTGACTTCCCCCTGTCTGTTCTATAAATATTTCATGATAATTGTTCTAATGAGATCTTCTGCTTCGTACCTCGATCGCATGGCTGTAAGCGTGCCACACGGTTGGCAGATAGCTTTCATTATTTTGAAATAGATAGTAAATTTTATTATAATAATGTCTTTTCTTGCACTTCTCGCCTGTGAAATTCTCTTCACGTTTCCTGCTTCCTTGCCACCCACGTCCTTCAAAAAATCTAAAGGCAACGTTAATCGCCTTTTTTTTTGTCTTCCTGAATCCGCTGCTTTTATTTTATTATCCTTTCTCCTCGCTAAAGTCTTCTCGTTCTTTCACTCATAGTAGACATGTAGAAGATAACCTCTATAATTACCATTAATTCACTCATTCTAAACCAATGAGAATCGACACCACTTTTCTCCTCTACATACACAAACACAGGAGATTCTCTCTAACGGACAAACAGTTCACGCGAACAGGTCGTTAACACTTGCATCAACGAAAAGTTCATCTCCTTTCCCTTTTTCAGGCTATAATAGTAATATTTATCTTTTAGCATTAAAAAAAAATTCGAGGTAGAAAACCCCCACAGACTTCTTGTATTTTCCTACTAAACTATCTGGACATTTATCACAGGCATTTATATAAAAAAAACAACAAAAAACTTACTAGTATACACTTATTCTTATGTCAGATTCCGATCCATATCTGATCTACATTTGACCCCAAACTCATAATTTTACTCAGTATTGCTATCTCTTTTGTCTCCAACACCAAATAAGAACAGATAAATAAAACTCGTTTTGTTGTTTCCACGTCTTGTTGTTTGTATATATAAATGTTAGGGACTTTATAATTATTTAGAGTTATAACTCCCCTAGAGGTGTTAAGAGAAAACAAAAGATTTTTAATATGCCTTTTTTGTTTTTGTACATTAAATTTTACCAAAATTTTTATTAGAATCGACTAAAAAAATTTGATTGCTTAAAAATAATTTATCACATTTTCCAAATTATCGTTCGCCCTGAGTATAACGATAAATTACATCCAGGAGCAAGGTAAGAAACCCCCAGACACATCTTGTATTTTTCGACTAAATTATCTGGATACTCATTGCACACATCTATAAATTAATTATAGCGTCAAAAATAGTTATGATAAAATAATTATAACTATTATATTATTATTAATTTACTCATAATAAACAAATGAGAATTTACCCCTACTTTTCTCCTCAAGACACACAAATCCGTGAAATTCTCACTATCGGACAAACAGTTCTCACGGACAGGTCATTAACACGAGCGTCAAAAGAAAATTTAATCTCCTTTTCCTTTTCAGGCCATAATAGTAACATTTATGATTTTCTGTGTTTTCCGACTAAATTATCTGGACGCTCATTACACACATGTATTAAAAAACAAAAATACGTGAAAAACTGCTTATTTATTATCTTATAATTTTATCGTATTCTGATCCAATATTTGATATACATTTGACCTCAAACTCACAATTTTAATCAGTGTTACTACCTCTCGTGTCTCTAACACCACATGACAACCAGATAATAAATAATACTTGTTTTGTTGTTTCTCATTTTTACGCGTATTCTTGTATATATAAATGTTAGAAGGTTTATAATTATTTACTCAGAGTTATATAACCCCTAAAGCTTCTTGGTGGTCTACAACCTTCATTAGTCATTCATTCACTGTATTACTAAACATAACTTTACTTACATTTTTTTAACTTCGCAGACATCTTTATTTGAATGCTGTCTCCATCTTCATAAAACTCTTAATGATTGTTTTTTTCTTCTTTTTCTCATCTATATTGCAGAGCGTCGGGGATCATGAACAATTGCACTAATGCTCTCCACACTCTTCTCTCCCTTGATATGATCATGTTCTCCGCCAGCGTTCCCCGGAGCTCTGATGTCATCAGTCCAGTGTCGCCCTCGTCTCCGCCTTCGTCTCCGCCTTCGTCTCCGCCTTCGTCTCTTGCCATCGATGCGCCCCTCCTGGACCCCGACGACCTGGCCAAAATATTGTATTGAAGTTTAACATAAAATTTGTCACAACTACGTCTAAAACAATAAAAGACTTAATTAATGCAAAACAGAATAATAGACTAAAACTTGAATAATGAATTTACTCTATTACCTGTAAAAATTGCCACAAAGAATACATCGGTGAAACCCCAAGGAATTTATATAAAAGATTATATGTACACAAAAGGGATCTCTTACAGAACAATACAATAAGTGCATTAGCATTTTTTTTAAATCTACTTTAAAAGAGGAAGCAACTTATTCAGACGAAGATATATAGAAAGTGCTTTAATCGCAAGATCATCCACAGTAGATACTCAACCGGTTTTTTGTAACATTCCACCTTTCTTTGCAGAACTTCTATTATTGCGATGTAGGATTTTTAACAAAATTGATAAAACTGAAAGAAAAAGAAAAAGAAAAAGAAACTAAATGAAATATATGGCACGTTCGGCGGAAGAGGGGTGTATTCAACAAAAAATCAAAAATAGCTTTTTTCACTGCAAATTATTCATTATATCATATCCAAGTATTTTACAAAATATTAGACCCAATTACACAATATTTCAACCTCAATTTAGGTTTACAGTTCGTAACGATGCAATGAGATGAGGTAACATAAAACCGTAGATTTGTCTGTAGAATATCATTACATTATTATTGCATAATTATAGTGAAATCATTAAGGTTTTTTTGTCAAAAGTATTTTATTTTTGGTCGTATATTAATTTAAAATATTCCCTTTTTTACAGTCTTTATATTGAAATGGAATAAGATCATTCTAAATTTCAGAATTTCATTATTACCCATCAAAATGCCTGGAAGAAAGCGATCTAAAAATAACGATGGAAAAGAGAGGTAACAACGCGTAAACGAAATAGCTTCAGTTTGTTCAACTTAGAAAAGTCAGCATTACAGCCAAAGGATTCTAAAAGGAGAAAATGAAAAAAATACCTAACAACAAATCGAATATAGCATCAAAATTTATATTATTTTTATTTATTTGTTATGTAAATAAATACAAAATGTAATAAATTCTTAGTAAATATTATTATTGTTATTATTTAACTTAAATGTAAGGTAGTCCTACATTTAAAATTTCTTTCGGTTAACGATGAAAAGAAATGTTGATCAAAACTGTCTAGAACCTTTACGCGCTTATTGCCGCAAAATTATCAAATGCTGAATACGCCCCTAGTCCGCCGAACGCGTCAAATATAGATGTTAATTTACAAAAGCTACAAGGAAGCATACGTCATTATGAATTAGAACAAGAGATAATTACTTATCTGTGGTATTTATTGACACTTTAATAAAACCCTGTTAAAAGAAGGATGACTGCTAAATTGAATTAGTTTCTTTACCCAAATAAAGCGATTTAAAAAGAACAGTGTTAAAGAGAGATAACAAAGTGTTAACGAAATAGCTTCGGTTTGCTTAACTTAGGAAACTTAGCATTACAGCCAAAATATCCTACAATACTGTCAATAACAAAGGAGAAAATGAATAATACCTAACAACATATCGAATATAACATCAACATTTATATTATTTTTGTTTGTTTGTTATATAAATAAATACATAACTGTCAAAAACCTTTCCGTAAAACTTGATATTTCCTGTAATAAATTCTTAATAAATATTACTATTGTTATTGTTTTATTTAAGTGTCAGGTAGTCCTACATTTAGAATTCCTTACGGTTAACGATGAAAAGAAATGTTGATCAAAACTGTCTAAAACATTTAAGCGCTTATTGCCGCAAAATTATCAAATGTTGAATATGTCTTTCCTCGGCTAAACGCGTCATATACCCAAAACAGATATTGAAATGAAGTTAAATATTTAATATAATGTTTTCTCTCTCTCTCTCTCTCTCTCTCTCTCTCTCTCTCTCTCTCTCTCTCACACACACACACACACACACACACACACACACACACACACACACACACACACAAATATGGGCTGACCCCAAAAAACGGGAATTTTTGAAGTGCGTATTGCCATACATGAGCAAGTGGCAACACTGCGAGACATTTACCTTGAGCAAGTAAACATTTCGCCATTTTAGTAACGAGAATGAAATTCACAGTATCCCAGCTGAGATGTTGCAGCAGTCAATGAGGAATCCCAACAGCAGATTTCAAGAATGCATTCGTACAGGAGGACGCCATCTACAGGACGTAATTTAAAAAAAATGAAAATTCCATCATTGTTTCTTAAATGGCATGTTTTAAGGTTTCAATTACTATGAATTAAATATTTTTCTTCCATCACTCTTCGTTTTATTGGATTGTTAAAAAGTTACCGTTTTTTGGGGCCACCCTGTATACATATATATATATATATATATATATATATATATATATATATATATATATATATATATATTATAAATACTCCTGTAATGCCCGATCTCGCGTATCGTGCGACTTCCAAATTTTCACTTATAGAAAATGATTTTATCATGTATCTCGTGTATTATGCGAGTTCCTTTTTTGAGAGACCAAATTACAATAGACTAACCTCTTTCCCACTATCTGTTTATTCCATCTTCTAGATAAATAAGTTAAAAAAGTAAAAGAGAATGATAAAAGTATCCTTAGTAACACTATACTCGTATAAACACGTACCGCCATAAAAAACCGAACGAGAAACAGCTAAACATCTTATAAACGTAAACAATAGAAAAGATGCATATTCGCTATGTTTGTATTTTATAATACGATACTAATATGTGAATATTACATGCATTATTATTGGATACGGTTAAGTGAGACATCAGTCTTATCAAAATCAAGTTTATTTAAAATACAGCTCTACTTTTTGACGACAGTAAATGGATACATAGTTGGTCAACGGTATCACGAGGTTCAGTAGTATATACGCTAATTTTACATCTCGTCTATGATGCGACCCTCTTAAAATTAGCTTCAGAATTAGATCTTCAAAAGTCGCATGATACGCGAGTATATATGGTATCAAACCAACTTATAAGAATATTGTTTGGAAGTTACTTAAATTTACTTCTAGATTATAAAAATGGATAGCATATGCAGTGGCCAAGAAATGAGGGATGTGTTTAATACTAAATAAAAATACAAAAGTGATCTCGCACTTTCTATCATCCATTTATTTGATTACCAATAAAGATGTTTGGGAATTCAACCTATAAATTTACCATGGCCAAGAAATGGCGGATGAGTTTAATACTAAATAACAATACAAAAAAGATCCCTCACTTTATATCATCCTTTCATTTGATTAGCAATAAAGATGTTTTGGGATTCCATCTATGAATTTACTATGGCCAAGAAATGGGGGATGTGTTTAATAATAAATAACGATACAAAACTGATACCCCACTTTTTAGCACCCCTTCCTTTGATTATATAGTATAGGTAATTTGACTTCAGTAAATGAATATATAGTTTGGTCAACGGCGTAGACAGGGCCAGCAGTACATATGCTAATTTTATATCTCGTGTGTGATGCTACCCTCTTAAAATTAGCTTGAAAATTATGCCTTCAAAAGTCGTATGATACGCGAGTATATGGACTATATGACAAATGAAGACCGTTTCATTAAAATTAGATTACGCGTTTCGACCTTACAAGACTTCATCAGATCAAAAGCGAAAGTAAGAAATATGTGTGTCTTTGTATTTACATGTGTGCTTAAATAATAAATCGCTAGTACACAGACACATATTTCTGTATTTCGTTTTTGATCTGATGAAGCCCAGTATGGTTGAAACTCGTAATCATACTTTCAATGGAATAGCTTCTCATTTGTTACATTGCTCAAAATTTGTCTGGATTCTGCATCCAATTTTACAAACACATACGCGAGTGCGAGCGCGTTCACACACACACACACACACACACACGCACACACACACACACACACACACACATACATATATATATATATATCTGTCTATATGTCTGAGATGAGGTATTATCATTACTTACATTATTTACATTATTCGGACTGTTATCCTCATCTTCATTGCCATATTCACAATATAATTACATATTTCTTCCACCGGGGTAAATTGTTCTAGTTCCACGTGGCATGCCTCTTCCGGATGTCTCAGTTATTTCGCTTTAACTCATCTCTCCAAGTTTGGTTCACCACTGCTGTGGCCTGGTAGTGAACTCACCACTCTTTGTGTCTAGTCACTGGATCTAAACAAAGTCTTTATCCACTGGGCCATGTGTAAAGAGTTCGGTTCGAAATTACAATCACCTGAAGAAGGCCGGAGCGTACAACGGCCGAAACATTGTAAATATAGCATTGGAGATGAGGATAACAGTCTGAATAATGTAAATAATACATATATATATATATATATATATATATATATATATATATATATATATATATATATATACAAGTGAACATAGAAGTCAACATTTAGAGGTGGCCTGACGATTGCATCTAGCATGAAACAGACTGTCGCCTCTAAGTTTTGACTTCTATGTTCACTTTTATATTTACACACGCTCTATCTCTGATATTGAGCACTTTATCCCATAAATATAGCACACTTTAAGACTATATTTTTTCATATATATATATATATATTATAAAAGGCTCAAACACTAATATTTCATGGTTATGATGATTCTGATGAATTGGATCGTGATTACAATTCCAATGTAATCAATTATAACCATGGAATATTAGTGTTTGAGACTTTTATATTATATTCTTACTCTGCCCTGGACATTGAGTTCTACCTGAATTCTATCCTCTTGGGAATTTATATATATATATATATATATATATATATATATATATATATATATATATATATATATATATATATATATATATTGACCACTAATATATATATATATATATATATATATATATATATATATATATATGTTTCGTTGAATATTCCAACATTCTTACATTTTTCCGTTTGGTGCGAGTAAGGGGGCGCACAAACCTTCCGTATTGTCCATTGTCCCAAGCGCTTTCGGCCACTTCTTTACCCATATTCAATATGGGCAATTTATGCACTCACACCAAACGTAAAAATGTAAAATTAATTAAGTTTTCCTTATCGGTCATATTCAACGAAAAGGAATGCTGCTTCCCAAATATATATATATATATATATATATATATATATATCAGTTAAGTAATGAAAAGTTTGGTAATCCGTATGGATAATCCCAAGGTGGGTGTAATTCAGAGAGCTCAATGTCAACTCAGAGCAATTATTTATTCAATTTAAATAAAAAACAAACTTATTGGTTCATTGCTTATAATTTATTTCCCCAGATATGGTTTTAACTGTCTCATCCGACCACACTTCCAAGGTTGAAATTTTTTTTAAATTTACATATAGTTTTCATACACTTTTGAGCTGTAGTGTTAAGTTGATGTAAGGTGATATAGATATAGGGGGAGGAGTAGTATGACAGACATGGTCGAAATTAGAGAGGGAAAGGAGAGATAGGAATATTTTGAAATCTATTTTCATTAAGATATTTAAGAGTAAGGGAGTGGGGTATAAGGACCAGACATTGACCTATTTAGTAAGTCATCTAACAGGAAACGAGATAAAGAAAAAAGAGAAGTAAAGATATAAGAAAAGCAGAAGTGGAAGCAGGGGTTTGAGAAAGAAGGGGGGATAGAGAGGGTGTAAAGAAGCAAAGAAAAGGAAGAGGAAGCGTAAATTAACATATATGGGAGTATTGAAATTAATTTGAAGAAAAAAACACAGATTTATATAGTTGGTCGTTAACGTTTGACATTAAGCATTAAAATTTTTTTAACAAAATAAAGTAGGAAATAAATATAATGTAAATATAATACAATAAACAAAATGCATTACTATTATTAACATTATTAATATTACGAATAACAATTAAGGAGTAAAATGTTTTTAATTAAAATCTAATGTTTCGAATTTTAAATTTTGAAACTTAAAAAAAATTGAAAAATATTTCGAAATGAAATAAGACTTAAAAGTAATAATAGCATTATTTTTAATATTGTAATAATGATGAAAAAAAAAAAAAAATAATAATAATAATAATATAGAACCCGGCATGACAGAGTGGGCCAATATCTGCACTGGAAAATTTGCAACTCCTATGGGAAGGAAACTGGAAGAAATTGGTACGAACACCACCCTGACCCGGTTACGGAGATAGGACCTGTTACAATTCTATGGGACTACACAATACACACTGACAGAACAATCAAAGCCAACCGCCCAGACATTGTTATTAAAGACCACAAACAAAATAAGTGCCTCCTTATTGATATGGCAGTCCCTGCAGACTGCAATGTATCTTTGAAGATATTCGAAAAACTGTCAAAATACAAGGACCTTGAAATAGAAATCTCAAAAATGTGGCACATGGGAACATCAACAATTCCTGTTGTAGTTGGAGCCCTTGGACTGGTTGGAAAAGATTCCAGTAGGCTGATTGAAGGGATCCCTGGAAGTCCATGCCTCAAAGAGATACAAAAAATTGTTCTGACAAGTACAGCCCACACTTTACGAAGGGCTTTATCAATGTAATTATTTTTTTGTTTTATATTATTTTTTTTGCAGTGGAAAGTGTCATGATGCCATTTCTAACCTTAGGTCCCTGGGCGGGACCCGGAAAGAAATGTGTAAACGCCAGATATCAAAGGAAATAAAAATAATAATAATAATAATAATACAGAATTAAATAGAAAGCCAATCACGCGAATTCCTGCCGCAGACGACAAGTGAAGGCTCTCAATAAACACTCCCATTCAAAACAACACAAATTGAGGGGTCTCCCCTTTTTACACAAATGGACTCACCCGAGGAATACATATGCTACTACCAGTGAATACCCGGACAGTCTGTAATCGTGTAGACGGCGACGCCTTCTCGGCCAGACGGTCGAACTCTCTGCCTCTGAGCAGAGAGGAACCCGGACGAGGGTCCGCCGAAGGGCGGAATCTCGTTCGGGGAGGTTGACCAACCCGATCCCGTTTATACGGGATCTACGGGCATTTTTTGGCCGAGCCTACGGGGTCGGAAATACCCCACTTTAAACCCGACCGTGTGCCACATCTATCCATCGTGGGGGGACAGTAAATACTGTCTATAATAGAGGAGGGTAGCACAAGAGTCACCGTTAGAGAGCACGTAGTAAGGAGTCAGTAAGGAGTCATACCGCGATACTTCAATACCAAGACTATATATATATATTATTGCTACTAACCCGCATTCCTGGATCTACTAACCCGTATTACCAGTTTGTTAATACATTTATTTTCCTTATCCATTCCTGGCGTTTGTTATTCATTGATATTGGATTCATCCCGGAAGCCACAACAAATTGGCGTAGAGGAATTCGAACTCACACGAGAAGGAAATCGAAACAAAAATCGAAACAAAAATTCCCACTCGTTGTTTACAACACCCTTGAAAATGGGTAAATAAGTGGCCGAAAGATTTTGGGACAATGAAAATTATGGAAAATTTTGTACTCCCCTACACCTACCAAACAGAAAATCGTAAGGACGTTGGAAAAACTGAATAAAAAATTTAATTATATATATATTTACTACAACATACGTAACAAGAAGACTCACGTTACATCTCTCTAACAATAGCTAAATTAGGTCTCGTTTAAATAAAAATGGAGACCTACCAAACTTCATCTGTAGCATACTAATTGAGCATACAAATATAATAGCCTCATGTAAAAAAAAAACCGACTAGAAATAATGGAAACATTATTAATAATAAAGAAAAAGCCAACACTTAATGATATCAACTATAAACACGGCCACAATGTGCTAGCCATGTTTGGAAAATTAAACATTCCTATGACTGTAGATACATACATAAAACAATCCATACATTTAGATAAAAGTAAAAATAAAATTCATCCTTGATAATGGCGAAAAGTATAGCCGAACGCGCATGGACATACAAAACATTTGCACAATTTCTTTTTATATAAGTTCATTCAGAAAAGGAACAAAAAATTATAAGAACAAATGAAAAATTAAATAAAAAAGGTAAATACAGTACCTTGTTAGTCGTTTTCAATGAAATATTCACATACATACATACATACATATATATATATATATATATATATATATATATATATATATATATATATATATATATATATATATATATATATATGTATATTTTCAAGAATGTTTGATTGAATAATTTGGACATATTAAGTCTCTGTTTATATTCGTAGCAAAAGTTTCTTCAAATTTTTTCATGTCGGACAATCCACGTTTCTTTATTAACCTTTCAGTATTTCTCAAATCTAGTTCTGTAACATCCTTAAAGCCATTTTTTTCTCGTTCAAGTATTGCCAGATTTTTTTCACGTTTTAAAAACATTGCTTTATTTTTTTTCTTCAATCTTTTCAGAATTTCCAATATTTTATTTTCATCGTTCAACAACTTTACAAGATCTTCCTCTTTTATCTTTTGAGTGTATAGCTTTCTCATGATTCTTGAGACTATATTTACTTATGAGTAAAACATACATACAGACGAATATATATATATATATATATATATATATATATATAAAATTCAAACGGATAGAGCTATCACCTTAATAATCAATTACAACTAGAAGTAAACTTATATATTAAAATAAAATTTTAGTATTTAAATTTAAATTCTATGAATATTTTTCTAATCGACTAATTCATATTAAATCCCCAAATCTTTGTAATAAAGTTTAAAAAAGAAACTTAAAACGCTAAGAAACATCAAATTAAATTCCTTATAGACTGTTTAAACATTCAAATTTATATCAAACATTATAATATTTATGAACTCTCATATATATATATATATATATATATATATATATATATATATATATATATAAATATATATATATATATATATATATATATATATATATATATATATATATATATATATATATATATTAAGCTCAGTACTAAGATGAAATAGTGATAGAACTAACATATTCAGTTGTATGGATAGTAGTTTGTCACCCTGTGTTTCACGCTTTTGAGATCCTCGGAATAACCCTCAGACAGAATTTGTGTGATAATCGCAAAAGTGTGAAACCCAAGGTCACAAACTAATATCCATACAACTGAATATATATATATATATATATATATATATATATATATATATATATATATATATATATATATAAACACACACACGCACACACACACACACACACACACACACACATATATATATATATATATATATATATATATATATATATATGTATATACAATTATTATGTATTTTAGGATATTAAAAGATGCTATAAAAATCGCTACACAATTACCATTATGTTTCAACATCATAAATGTCTCTCTTCAGGCGATGTTAAACTACTATCAGCGGAAAGATTTATTTGGTTTCATAAAGCAGAATACTTTTAAAAAATAGACTTATAGGATTTGCCTTGATTAACCATTAACTATTTTTTAAAAAAGTATTCTACATTTTGAAATCAAATAAATCTTTCATTCGCCAGTAGTTTAACATCGCCTTTATGGTGTTGAAAAATGATTGTAATTTTGTAGAGATTTTTTATGTTTTAATCTAAAATAAATAATATTTAGCTCTACTGTCTCTTGAGCTCTATTTTAAATTAAATGTTACGTACAGTGGAATTATACTCCATTTGTCCTCATTTTACCTGGATATATATATATATATATATATATATATATATATATATATATATATATATATATATATATATATATATAGGTAACTACACTCGTCTCGGAAAACCTTCGGTTTCTTGATTTGACAATGATCAAATCAATATCGAAGGAAAAAAAGGTTTTAAAAAAAGAAAGAGCTATGAACATGAACGTCTGTCGAAAATAATCGTACAACATACAGGTCCAAAGCCCAAAGAAAAAACACCCGATACGAGTGATCAACTAACTAAAAAAGGGCTCAATACAAGAGTAGAGCAGACCTAGTCAAACCAAGATAGCCAGACAAACCTACCAAGGTTTCACCTAAACGGATCGTCAGGGAAATCTGGGTATATATATATATATATATATATATATATATATATATATCATAAAACTCATGGAGCATGTTCTTACATTGAATACTTTCAACTTCAATGGAGCACACTACCTTCAAGTAAGAGGTTGTGCCATCGGCACCATTGCAGCTCCTTCATATGCTACAATATTCATGGGGAAATTTGAGGAGACCCATATCTATCCCCTCATTGGTAACGACTGCGTATTCTATGCAAGATATATCGATGATATATTCTTTTATACACGGGCAGTGACGACAGACTCATCCAATTCTTCATGGCCCTAAACACAGTGCACGACTCAATTAAGTTTGACTATGAAAAATCCAAAACATCGATAACATTTTTAGACACCCGCATTTATATAGATGAAAATAGGAAACTACAAACGACACTACACACTAAAATCACCGACACCCACAACTATCTACACTTTAAGTCTTCCCACCCTAAACACCTCAAAGAGAACCTTCCCTATTCACAAGCACTTAGACTCAGAAGGATATGTTCCCACAATAAAGAATTAAACAAATACAATGAAAATCTGGAGCATCAATTCACAACACATGGCTAAAAACAACACCTAATCAGAGAACAAATAAATAAAGCAATTTCCACACCTAGAGAAGACACCCTAATGTACAAGATTAAAAATAAACCCAGACGTATCTCTCTAGTAACCACTTTCAACCCCACTCTGCCTCCGTGTTGAGTCTTGACTCAATGTTGAATCTCGCCTATTGCATGGAATAATAATGCAACACAAAATGTACT
This sequence comes from Acanthosepion esculentum, assembly GCA_964036315.1. Classification (NCBI taxonomy): domain Eukaryota; kingdom Metazoa; phylum Mollusca; class Cephalopoda; order Sepiida; family Sepiidae; genus Acanthosepion; species Acanthosepion esculentum. The sequence continues at coordinate 49,666,473 of OZ038490.1, forward strand.
TGGAACAAGAATGTATTATAACAAGAAAGTGTACACAATAAGTACATATAGTATTTCTGTATATTTCTGGGAAGACGTTCCTGGAGAATGTGTTGACTAGTCGCAGTCGATCAGAGCCTCTAGTTGGATCTCGTGATTCCACTCTTCCTCGTCTTCCGGTACCAACCATTATTTATATAGTTGGTAGTCACCTATGCAGATTAGGTAGATCCTACACAACACTCCGCTATCCCAAATAATCAAAAATCGCTGGGAAATACTACATCTCAAACGAGACCTAAAAACATTGTTTAAGGAACCCGGTCTTCTAGCATATCGTAGACCTAAGAACCTAAAAGAAATCATAGGTAGTCACCACATTTCAGGGGACAATGTAATCCGTAATAAACTAACAACAAAAACAACAGGATTTTCCCAACCATGTAACAACAAAAGAAGTTTATGCTGCAACTACATTAAACACACGAATTTATTCACTAGCTCAGTCACTAAATCTACTTTCAAAATCTACCACGACTCTAACTGTAGAAGTCATAATATAATTTACCTCCTAAAAGGCACACTATGCCGGAAACAATATGTAGGAAAATCTGAATGGCCCTTTCACTACAGAATTAATAATTATCGCAATCGAATTAAGTCGACTCCCCATGGAAGATTATTACCTGTAGAACAACATTTCCGCCCAGAAAAACACGATTTTAAAACCCATGCCGAATTCACTATAATTGAGAGAACAGAAAAGTCCAGAGCAGATAACATTAGAAAGATTTTAGAGTTCCATGAAAATAAGTGGATACGACGTTTAAAAACACACTATCCAGCCGGGCTAAACCATAAATTTAACAATATAGATAGTATTAATATATAGCCCGACAAATCAAAACCTACCCACATTTCTCACCCACACAAAACAGACATGCTTACGGAGGTGTTGAGTCCTCACACTTATACACACACAGACACACACAGACACACGAATATACACAATTACACACATCATACTCACTCACTCCCTAATGAGCCAAATGTTAACACACACCCACAGTAATATACACAGTTACACATATCATACTCACTCACTACCTAAGAACCAAATAACACACACACACACACACACACACACAAACACACACACACACGCACACACACACACACACTTAACAGAGACACATCCTCTCTCCAGGAACCAATAAAACTGCCAAACTGACCAAGGGAATTCAAAGCAGCATGAATCCATCCAGCTCTTATCTCAAATAACAACTTAAAAGAGAATGTTTGACCAACACAAGGAATGTTAAAAAAATTCATGGTAAAAAGATAAAAAAATAAATAAATAAACATGAAAACTACAAACGAAAGTTCATTTTCTCCATCAAGACATTCATTTCTGTAGCTCACTGCTACCAACAAGCAGAAATATTTTTTCTCCTGATGATGGCCATGTTGGCCGAAACTAGTCGAGGAATCTAAATGAAATAGTAATAATAAAAACGAAGTAATATTAATCTACAACCCAGTGTGTCTGAAGATTTCAATTTTTTTAATAATTTTTATCGTTCAAAAAAAAAATATATATATATATATACCCAAGTATAGGATTGGGGTATACGGAATAAATTCCAATAACCAATAAATACTATTCTTAAAAGAGTGCTCAATACAGAGTAGAGCAAATATAATTATTTATTTGAAAATAAAGCTTTATTCTACATTCAACATCATCACTTGATAAGAGGTGTTGAAAGAAAATGACTATTTTTGTAGTGATTTTATAACATATTTATGTTATAATTTTCAAATAAATAATTATATATATATATATATATATATATATATATATATATATATATATATAATTAAGTAATTCATTGAATCTGAAAGAAACCTCAACAGAATGCAGAAGACGGCCGTTTCGTCCTATATTAAGTTATCAAGAAAACACCATACCAACTGTTCCACCGGGCCTCGGTGACGAAGAGATAGCAAATCAGACTCAATATAGCGCCGCTCGCTCACATATTCCGTGGTGGAACTCAACTGAAATTCTCTCTAACCATAGGAGCCACGACTACTATCACACAGACTTGGAACAGTTGGTATGATGTTTGCTTGATAACTTAACTGTCAGGGTTTTAATTCTCGGTAGTGGATGCGCACTGTTGATGAGTCCCAAATATAGGACGAAACGGCCGTCTTCTGCATTCTATTGAGGTTTCTTTCAGACTCAATGAATTACTTAATTATAATTATCAAATCCTCCTTACAATTTCTATCATGTATGTATATATATATATATATATATATATATATATATATATATATATATATATATATATATATATATATCGTCGGCTTTATCTCGTATCCAAGAATTGAATTCCTTCTTTGCTGATTGCTTCCTTTATGATGATGATGTTCATGACTAAATTCGTTGCCAAGAAGATTCCAGTTTCACCTAAACTTGCTCTCGTCATCCATTGCCTATTGCCATTTGGATTTCCAAGAGTTGGTTGAAGGTGAAAGAAAATCAGAGTAGAAGAAAGTGCCGATGGCGTGAATTTGTTTAAGGTGGACATCAACTTCCCAGGAAGTGACGCACACACTTGATTTCAATGACTTTGCTCTTCGGCATATATGGAAGGAGGCGTACAGAATTCAGTTATCAGCAATTGACTGCTTATACTTCTCGATTTTTCTTTTTTATATTATACTAGCAGGCTTCACCCGTTCGCTATCTCTTCGCAAAGTAAGATATAGTCACTACTTGAAAAACAAAAATCATAAATTGGATGGTTATAGTTAAGGAAAGTCTTACAAATAGATGCCAACTTGTTGAAGTCCAAGTAAAATGCAAATTTAAAACACTTTTCTGCATTATATAAGACAATATTCCTAAACAGAACTATTTTTGATATGAAAATAATAATGAATAAAAGAACACTAATGAAGTGCAGTTAATTAATGAAATATACTTTTTGAAACGGTGCTCTTTTGCCCCAGAATTCGTGGGAGAATTGAGCTTCGATTTTCCATTTATTTATATAGATTCCATAATATAGGTTTTACTTAATTAGCTATTATATTTCTCTAACTTTTCAAATGTTGAATGTATGACTAATTCTAATTTCGATTTTCTCATTTAGTTTAAGCAAGCGAATGAGTCAATTGGAGTAAAGTGCCATGCAGATTTAAATTTTTCCCACTAGTGACGAATGCATCTATCGATTTTTTTGCATGCTAGCATGCTAGTTAACATTCGTGTCAGTCAGGTGTTGGCTCTCACGCTGGCCAATAGAATCTTCCTGCCTATTCGTGGCAGCCAGCTATAGGGTCTCACTCTGGCTAGTAGAAAATGGCCGCAAACTACATGAAAACTGTTGTAGAAGCATGAAAAAATCGCTTATTTCCACTATCGATGAGAGTTGAGAAATGCAATGTCGGTCTTGGCTTATATGCTAACTTAGAGTATGTGCATGTACATTTTGGCGCAAATCCGTCGAAAATTGTGGCCGTGCATTCGTTACACACACACACACACACACACACACACACACACACACATACATACATCCTGCCTTTTATAGATAGAGATTTCTTCTGATATAATTATTCTATCAATGTGTCTTAAACATTTTGGTAACATAGCTTTCCTAATACCATAAGTTTTTTTTGTAATCTCTGTTTAGATTCGCAATACTAGACATTTCAAACATTTTTCTTGGTGGTCAATAAAATTTTCTTATTAATTTTTAATTCAACTCAAATCTCTTTTGGTGATAGTCTTAATAAGTTGTTCTTTCTCTCGTTATTACATGAATATATTTAATTTCCGTTCTGCTTGTCCTATGATCTCCGATCAACCTTTTCTCAATTTCCAACATTGTGCTTCCATTCACTTAATAACAATAGTTTCTCTTGTTGTTAAATTTTATCTTTGAATCGTAGTAATATATATATATATATATATATATATATATATATATATATATATATATATATATATATATATATGAAAACAGCAATAAGGACGATATTCTACACGTACGCACAGGCGAGAAAATCAGCGCGCATACACAAAAGCACACACACTATGAAAGGAAAAAACAACTTTGCGCCAATGAAAAGTTCATATATAAAAGAAAAAAAAAACGAGAAATAAAAGCATTCAGTTGCTAATACCCCCTGATGACTGAACACAGTAATTGCTTGAGGGTCCGTCTACGAAATTCTGAAGTCGGAATACTGAAGATAACACAATCAGCTAATTGACAAACTTTATATTCGTATTAATTCTTTCTGTATATATATATATATATATATATATATATATATATATATATATGTGTGTGTGTGTGTGTGTGTGTGTATGTATATATATATGTATGTGTGTATGTATATATATATATGTGTGTGTATGTGTATATATGTGTGTATGTATATATATATGTGTGTGTGTGTGAATGTGTGCATGTATATATATATATGTGTGTGGGCCGTTGTAGCAGCGATTTTATTGGATAAATTTACTCTTTAGTATTTCAAGATATTTTTGCGTTTGGTAATATCTTTTAAAATGCGATGTCAGTGTTATTTTCATTTTTGCGTCATTTAGACGACATTTTATCTATCGCACCATGTTGCCACACACACACACACACACACACACACACACACACACACACACACACATATATATATATATATATATATATATATGTATATTATAATAAAGAGAAAGAACAGTATGATATATAATCCGGTGTTCTTATTAATATTTTTATTTTTACAAAACAGTGCTCAATGCAAATCTACAGAGCATAGATATTATAAATTTACATCGCTACACATTTTCAAGCGAATTTTGGAAAATTCGCTTGAAAACGAAACAGACTTAGGGACTTTAATTATATAATTGAATTTGAAATTTTTAGCTTCTGTTTTTGAAACATGATAATTCCTGTGTAGCGATGGAACCATATTTTTAAATAAGTAGATTTATAATATATATATATATATATATATATATATATATATATATATGTGTGTGTGTGTGTGTGTGTGTGTGTGTGTGTGTGTACAAGTTTCGTTAAAAACGGCAGACAAAATACTGTCATTAATTTTTTTTTATTTAAGTTTTCTTGTTTTCTTATAAATCTTTCCTTGTCTGGACATAAATTGCGTAGTTTTCGGTTATTTCTTTAACCGTTTTCAAGGGGTATTGTTCATAATCAATCTTTTCACGGTTATCTTTTAAGATATAGTTGTGTGATGCCAATTGAAAGGAAATAGTATTTATTCCGAATCCCATGAAAGGAACGTGGCTGTAATTCGAATTGGTGTCATATTTAAAAAAAAAAAACAAACAATAAAATCTTTAGCACATTATATATTTGTTCCCAATATGATGGATTCCGAAATAGTGACGTTCCATCAGCATCACCGAGCGGACCCTGAATTTACAACTCTCGCGATGAACGGGTGTTGAGCACCTGCTGGGAGTTAGGCTCTACCTCGACCCCAAGTGGAATTTGTACATCCGATCTATCGCTAAAGAGACTGGAAAAATAGTCGGTTCTCTGTACCACTCAAATAAGTACCTGACTCGTCAACCATTACGGCAGTCTGATCAGGTCGAAAATGGAGTACTGCTGCCATATATGGTCAGGAGCTATCCAGTCCTCACTTTCCAGTATCAGCTGTGTCCAGAAGCGTCTAGGCGGCCTGGTGAGTGATGAACTGTTTTCCACCTAACAATCCCTTTTCACACAGATTGAAATTGCAAGCCAACTCGCTACTCTATCGCTATTTCCATGAAAATTACATTCCTCAGTTCGACCAGTTCTCCCCCTTCAAAGCAATGGCTCACACATCGTAGTGAACCACGTTCATACCATTCGTAATCAATTGGTGAGATGAAAGTCCGCCGCGACACTTCATCTCATAAAATGCTACTTTGTAGAACCGACTCCGAAGAAGATCTTTTTCCTATCACTATAATCTTAACTTGTTTAAGTCTCGGGTTAACCGTCATCTTCGCCACATATCCTCATAAACTGTGCCTTTTACCTTGCTACAATCTACCTTGATCGTTCGGCATTCAGCACGCTCAAAAGCACGCCGGAAATATCCGGTCTCAAAGTCTCAGTATGAGGTCAAAATCTCACTGATTGCGTGACTTCCTGCGTTATTTGTGAGGATGTAATCATGTGTTATGGCTGAGTATACACGCGGCTGGTTGAAAACTGAAAGCCGATATTTACGTAGCGGATTTGAATGCTAACGGGTTAAGTATTTTCTTCCTCGTTAATCCAATAATCTTATAAGTTCACTCTAATCTCCTTTTGTGACATTTTTAACCAGCTTTTTATTTCCAGTTATTTTGTCAATGTTTTTAATTTCCTTTCTGTTTGTTCAATTATTTCCGTTCAAATTTTTTGCATTTTCTCATATTCTTTCCCCATTCAGTCATTAACAATAGCTTCTCATTTAAGATTAAATCTTTGTTTTGATCCATAGCAATAATTATATATATATATATATATATATATATATATATATATATATATATATATATATATTATGGAGAATATATATATATATAATATGGAGAATACATATATATATATATATATATATATATATATATATATATATATATATATATATATATATAGAGAGAGAGAGAGAGAGAGAGAGAGAGAGAGAGAGAGATAGATAGATAGATAGATAGATAATATGATATAATATAATTATAATTATTTTTTAAAAATATGATTACATCGCTACATAAGAGTTCTCAGGTTTCAAAAACAGAAGCTAAAAGCTTCAATTTCATTTATTGAAATTAAATTAAAGCAGCTAGTTCTGTTTCATCCTTAAGCGAATTTTAAAAATAAAAACAAAATTACTAAAGAACTTTGGATTATTAACCTAACGGTTCTTTCCTATTTTTCTATTTTCTTACACACATATATATATGTGTATGTATATATATATATATATATATATATATATATATATATATATATATATAATATGGAGAATAATGTATATATATATATATATATATATATATATTATATATATATATATTATATATATATATATATAATATGAAGAATAATATATATATATATGTATATATATATATATATATATATATATATATATATATATATATATATATATATATAATATGGAAAATAAAGTGTAATATATATTTTATAAAATCCATAGAAGAAAAAACATTTTCCGCTTATCACTAATATATATATATATATATATATATATATATATATATATGAATTAGAATGGATTTTTTATTAATCTGACAGATTTTTATCACTTTAAACGTTATTTTTCGCGGATGCTCGTATTTGAGTAGACACTCCGTTTATTTATTAAACTATATTTATTTATTTTTGACTACTGGTTTTCCTTAATAAGATTTTCAGCTAGAAAACTAGAGTTTAAAATCGTTTTGTGTCAGCTCCACAGATCTACTCGATTGAATAATGGTGAGAGGAATAATTATTCAGGCCTTCAGTAATGCTAACAACATTCATCCTCTGACCATCAAGACAACGGTGAGTAAGTTTAACTGGCTCAGGAGATCACATCATGGAGAGGGATAATCATTTCAACTTAGAGCTAAAGAGATCAATTAGAAAAAGATTCAACTCAATTCACAAGGCGTTTGGCAAGCGAGAGAGGAGTTTCAGCTTTGACAGTTCAAAGAGCAGTGAAAAAAGACTTCAAAATGAAATCGTACGTGAAACGTGTGAGGTTCCTTGTTACTTCAGGACAGAAAGCTAAAAGTTTATAGAGGGCGAAGATCATCTTGAATAAGTTGGAAAATATTCCTGGAATAATATATATAGAGTAGAGTCCAATAGTTTTATAAAAACTTCGGAGTATTTTAGTAAGAGAGATATCTTTAATCATTTGTAAGATACAACGGTTCAGAGCTTAATCTTACAATTGGACAATTTTGCTGTTACACGATTTGGACAATATTGGTGTTACATCCGGTATATATATATATATATATATATATATATATAGTGGACTCTCCCATCGTATTTGACGTATGAGGGTCAAGCAACTCATTTCAGAGGAACTGACAGCCACACATCAACACATATGATTTCATTATAGTGGTGAAGGCTTTGTGCAGAACCAACCACATTTTTTAATGGTCGAATACAGAGACATGGTGCACTACATGCTACAAGGTCCCCAAACGACTCTCTGCAGGTTCTGAATTCAGATTTGTCCTTCTAGAACAGTTGCCATCCAAGGCTATAGAACCCAGTCTGTCCTGCTATTCACCCATAGCTGGAGTGAGGAGTATTAGGGTATTAGCACATAAGTGTACGTAATGGATTCGAATGCAATTTGAAATCGGCTTTCCGAATCCTCATTTGGAGTCACTATATATATATATATATATATACATATATATATATATATATATATATATATATATATATATATATATATATATATATATATATGTATATATATATATATATATATAAGGAAGAGGTTATAGTGGTTCCAACGAGAGAAAAGTGTGTATATTAAAAAGAAGAGAGGTACCGCAAACGTTTTTGGTTGTAATGTGGATTTTTTGAAAAAATATTATGCTTTATTTTTCATAATTTTACTACACGTGTTTCTGGTCTCGCGACCGTCTTCTGGTCAAGGGTGGATATTTCCACATATTATTAAAAATAATTACTTTTTTCTTTATGTTTTCAATGTTAAATATTCTCGATACGAGACATTCTCTATTTTTGTGCAAATGCAATGTAAATCTTTATCTTGTTTTCATTTCTGCATTTTGTTTCTCATATTATTACACTCACTAACTACTTGCGTCTTAGTGGCTTTATTGCCTTGCTTGTGGTGAAATGATTATAAAAACATTGCATATATTCTTAAATAGTAATAGTAATATTAGCCGTTTCCTTATAAGGAAACATTTGGCATTCATTTATCGAGTAGGTAGTATTACTATTGGATGAAATTTATTAAATTTTTCTCTTAAAACAATTTGTCAGGCAAATTTTTTTCTCAAGTCCCGTAGCTATTATAACTCTTTGCAGTAGTTGTGGGGGTTTCCTTCCAAACATTTTGTTTGAAGTAGTGTAGAACTTCAAAATCTTGATGACGCCATTATTTTCTCTTAGTGTTTATATGTGCTATTCATCATAGTTTTTGCTGTTGCTGAAAGTACTCAAGTGATGTAGTCTCTTTTAATTGGTACAGTCATTTGTTTGTGATTCTGTAGCGCCAGTCCACAAGGTACGAATAAGAATCTTATTCCCTAAAACTCACCGGCTTCGCTCACTCAAAGCCGATTTTCAATCAGAAAGCACCTTCATCATTTTAACGATCTTCTTGATGTAGCAACATCAGTCAGCTGAGTGTCTTGTTAAATGGAAAACAGACGGGCCTGACGCTAAAACGGAACATTTATTAACGAGCCACAAACACTTCAGCACTTTATATTTTAATCGCCAATACAAAATACAAAGATTCAACTGTGGGGCCTTAGTATTTAGGGATATGATTGTAGGGTAGAATATTTAGCAGGTAGAAATATGTGCGAAGATCTCCTATCAAGATCCCCAACCTACCAGTGGATAAAGATTTTAAGCCATTAGACACAGAAGGTCGAACATATGTGGCAACGGTAATCAACCCCTATGTGTTCGAACCGCAAGATTTCGCATCGTACAGTCTGGAATAAAACACAGTTACAACTGAAGTGAAACTACAAATACAGGGAGTAAATATAGCAATATCAGTTAGATGAGGTCTTATTAAATTGAAAATTGCTGGACCTGTCGCAAAAACGGTTTTGGAACAATTATGTTTGACAGATGGCTATCATTATCCCGAAGTGGGCTTCAACGAGCAGCCCAGACAAAAGGAAGTCGCTGAATGAAGATAAATTGATTTATTAGACGAAGACGACAGGACAAAGAACCATGCTAACTATAAAACTGATCAGTACCCAAAAAGAGATACTAAACGGACTTAAGAGAACGGACAAGAAAGACACCCGTTAGACTGTTCGCCTCACATGCGCCTCATCACAAATTCGCTTTCTGATAGCAGTAGGTTACAACCCAAGAATAAAATCCGGTTTACTGCTAGAAATTTAGCTTTTCACATCTGGCCGAGGGTAATTTTTAAACCCCAAGCGATTGACTGGGAGAAACTGCACTCTGTCAACGAATCTGGTCTGAGGTTCAACGCAAATATTAATCTGGTTGATTTCTTTCCGATTTGATCGCCCTTTCTGAATAAAGGTATCCGAAGGGAATGAAGATGATTCAATCCTTTGAATGATGATTCAATCCTTTGCTGATTCAATATTTTGCTGATTCAATCCTTTGCAAGGCGGGTCTTGGCTGCAAAGTTCTGAGTTGGTGGTACTAAAGAGTGGCGCACGTCTGAACAATTTCGTCTGTGGGAAACGGGTTGTAGTGTTTGAAATAATTCATTGCCTACAAAGCCGCATAGTCGCTTTTGAACTCTACCAAGGCTGGAAAGTGAAGACCGTGTAGCTCCAGCGCTGATATAACAGCAATATTAATTCCCCTCTCCAAGTTCTCCACCGCCTTAACCAAGTATTGAACTCACACTATTTGGGCCCTGTCAATGGATCTAACTAACGCTCTTATCTACTGTGCCATGTGTCCTTGGCAAAGAGTGTGAGTTCAATACCTGGTTAAGGCGGTGGAGAACTTGGAGAGGGAAATTAACAGGAGATAACTGTTAACTGACATCCATTAGACAGGGCATGTGGAACTAGAACAGTTTACCTAGTGAGCGAAATAAAGGGTTCAGTTCGACATTCCAATCACCTGAAGAAGGCCGGAGCGTACAACGGCCGAAATATTGTAATAAATATGGCGACAAAGATGAGGACAATAGTCCGAATAATGTAAATAGTGTACATAATACCTCATCTAAGAAATGTAGACAGATAATTTAGGATTATTTAACATTTGCCATCGAGATAAATTCATGCGATTAGACATTTTTTACAAGCCATATTATGTAAACCCGATGCTGTGTGATAATTGGTGAACAATCTTACAAATTACGTTTCCTTTCTCTCTCCGTTTTCAGTCTCGTTGTCAAGTACCCTATTTAAACATTCCTGATAGCAAGATTTAAAGCCACGATGTCATGGACGCCTTTTAATACTGAATAATTAATGCTTTTTTTTTCTCCAGCTCAGTTGAAACTGTTGGAAGATTCAAATAGAAATTTAATTTATCCAGAATTAACGCATTTCGTGACAGAGCCTTGTTGAACCATTTTAATTCAGTTGGGATTTTTCGTCGTAATTTTTAAATTTATGAATTAACAATTAAAAAAAAAAATGCGTCATTACCTGCCTACGAAACAAATTAATTAATATTTTTCAAATCCTAGAATCCTTCTCTTGACACTTCAAAATTCGCAGAACCAGCAGGTTTTTGTCTTGTGCTATTCATTTATTCCAAGCAATCATTATTTTTTTCCCATTGTCACCGCATATTCTGAGCCACAAGCAATATTTATGCACTTCTTTCTACCTACCTACCTACCTACCTACCTACCTACCTACCTACCTACCTACCTATGGTCCATCTAATGTTTCCACTATTTATAGAGATAATATTATATCATTTAATTATCGATACGTTACCAAATAAACGTATTGGCTCTACAGACAGCTGCCATCAGCCATAATATTTAATGGCCCTGTTGGGACAGGGGAGTTTGATTTAATCAGCCTAATTATAAAATTAAAATACCAAAGATTCCATTGGTTCATCTGGCAACCTATACAATGTCTTGCATAATAAAATCTGACATCTTTGGTTTATTTTTGTTTTACGGCATATCGACACCTCAATGGGTTATTTAATGCCGACATGATTTTTAGGATAGGTTGGTATGAATAGACTATAGCCCTCATCTTTTTTGTCATAGTGTTACATAGCGATCTGATGAAATATCTTAAAATATATGTCCATTATCAAGTATGAATATGTTTAAACTTTCCTCGACAGCAAGGTGTAAAGTCATAAGATTATGGAGATCTTTCAACACTGAGTTGGAGATATTTTTTCCTCCAGTTAAGTTAAGCCCGATGGGAGTTTTTAAAAAGAAATTTAAATTACTAGAATTTATGCGCTTCGTGAGAGAGCTTCGTACAGCCATTTTAATTCTGTTTCTTTTTACTTAATATTTTTATCTTTTTTTTATCTTACGAATTAACAATTTAAAAAAAAAAAGTCAAGATAATGCCATTACCTGCCCAGAAAACAAATTAATTAATATTTTTCAAATCCTAAAATCCTTCTCTTGGCATTTCAAAAATCGCAAACCCAGCAGGTTTTTGTCTTGTGCCAATCATTTATTCTAAGCAATCATTTTTTCCACATTGTCACCACATATTATGTGCTGAAACCAATATTTATGAACTTTTCCTACCTCTCTACCTACCTACTTATCTATATACCTACCTACCTACGGCGTGACTAATATTTTCAGTATTCCGCATAAGCATAATGACTCTTTAGGCAGAAGGGAAATTACAAAATAAAATTAAATAAGAAACTAATGCAAGCAAATAAAAGAGAAATGGCAATAAAAAAGTATATATATATATATATATATATATATATATATATATATATATATATATATATATATATATATATTAAGCTTTTCACCCCAAGCAAGGCTGGAAGCCACTAGCACGCAAGGTGTTACAGAAGATTTGGAGCGAGAGTGGATGTGGAGAAGGATAGTGGATAGATCAATGTAAGGGGTTACAGAAGATTTGGAGCGAGAGTAGATAGGAGTGAAAGAGGAAAGGAGGTGGAGAAGGATATTGGATAGATATGAACGAACAAACATCATATTTATGACAGATACGCATAAAACAATGAGATAAACAACAGGACAGAAGACTAGATCATAGACAGGGTGCAGAAAAAAAGGGAAGCTGATAATAGAGAAAAATACGTAGATGGAGATGAATACGTCGGAGAACTCTTCCACGAGTAAGGAGGAAAAAACGAAATGCACAATAATATGGAAGGACCAGAACTTTTAATTTCTGAAGTGAAATTTCAAATGATCTCGGCATTGACAAGATCAGAATTATAATAAAAGATATACACAACAGTGGTGAAATACCGGAAGACCTAAGTAGATCGATTCTCACAGCACTGCTTAAGAAGCCAGGTGAAATGAATACGAACTCCATCAGACAATCAGTCTAGTGTGCCACATTGCGAAACTTATCATCCAAATTCTGAATAGAGCGCGCAGTAAAATCAGACCGGAAGTAGGATCGGGACAGTACACTCTTGTTAAAGACACTGGAACAAGGAATGTAATATTTACGCTCAGTATGATATCAGGAATAGCAATACAAATGCAGAAGGATGTAGAGCTGTGGTTTATAGATTATGCAAACGCGTTTGATAAAGTATGCGTGAAAGAACTGCTCGGATTCCAAGGTAAGATGCATTTGTTTGTGAACGATATTAGAATAATCCCGAATTTATGATAGGAAAAACCGTCTGCATGCGGAGAGAAAACGCCTTCAGTAAATACGCAAAAATAGAAAGAGGCGTAAGACAAGGGAGTGTCTTCTCACCGGACTTATTCAAATGTAGTTGTAAAGAAAAGAAAAAGAAGTAAAGAAAAAAAAAAAACGAAAACTGTCAGCTTATAGTAGCAACAAACGTCTACAATAGATTTCGCCTGTTTCTCGACAGCAACACTTGTAGCCAAAACACAGTTCAAACGATAGCCCGTCATAACAGTCCAACAAGCAACGTAGAAACGACAAAATAGGGTCACAAATCCAACCTTCACTTCTCACCCACAAAAACGCGTCTTCATCCACCAAGCTCAGAAAATCTAATCCCCACATAAGCGAAAAACAACGGCTTTTGTTCACCGAGAGATCTTTCTGATTGGTCACGCCATTCAGGGGAGGGAAGAATATTAGCATAGATTCTAGTCCTTATAGTAGTTTTTTGCTAACTATTTTTTGGTAATGTTTTCTTCGGTAGATCGCACGCAAAACACGAAGTCTTTTTCGAGGTAGCTGATTATCTCTTTCACTACACGCAAAAATAGAAAGGGGCTTAAGACAAGGGAGTGTCTTCTCACCGGACTTATTCAAACTTTACAATGAGACGATGCTGAGAGAATTAGAATTCCTTATTTGCGGCGACAGTCATAACAACATAAGTTACGCAGATGACACTTTTGATAGCAGATGGAACAACATGAACCACTACAGAAGATAGTAAAGGCAAGACAGAAGAAAGGACCAAACATCATTTTCAGCATCTTAACGATTTTAATTTGAATGGATGACTGAACAAGGGCAAACATGAATGATAGTGCGTCAAAATTTACACCGATAAACAACAAAAGAAAGGATGCTGTGGAAAGCCATGATCGCCCACCTCCTGAACGGACCTGGTACATAAAAGAGTTTTAACGAGTTTGATTAACTGTGGGCAGCACAAGGGCAAAAGTGAATAGAAAAAGAGTCAAAAGTTGGAGCGGAAAAAGGCGGAACTTGTGAAGAGCTATGATCGACCATTTTCTGAAGTTCTTTGTTCTTTTTTCACCAGAGATTTTTTTTCCATCGATTTAAAAAAAATTGTTTTGCAATTGGCTGAATGCATTTTTTTTTTAATGATTTCTTGCAAATATGTTCATTAAAGTTCACCAAACGAAGTCTTTTAGTTACATTGGACGCATTTATTCTCATTAAAAAATGACCTTCATTAGTCACGTTCGGTGGGCGTTGTCGCCGTTGAAATTGATCGGATTCATACTGCGTGAATGACGATTGGGGGACACTCATCTCCAATTCAGTGAAAGAGCACGTATCTCGCTTTCAAAGACGCTGAATTATCTATCTATCTATCTATCTATCTATCTATCTATGTTTATATCTTTATATCGCAGCCAATTCCTCTGTATCTATCTATCTCAGTCTGTTTACACACACACACACACACACACACAAACACACACACACACACATATATATTTTTTATGTTTATACGTTCTTTATATATATATATATATATATATATATATATATATATATATATATATATATATATGTAAAGATTAAAATAAATGGAGGCTTTAATAAAAATAATGGAGGCTTTAATAATAAAAAAGAAAAAGCCAACTCTTAACAATATTAAGTACGAACACAGCCACAATGTGCTCACCGTATTCGGAAATTAAAAACATCCCTACTACACTCTAAGACATACACTCAATTAAGCTGAAAAATCGAATCATCCTTGATAATGGCTAAAGGTATAGCCGAAAGCGCTCGGAAACATAAAACATTTGGACAGTTCCTACACACCCTTTGTCCTGTAAAGAAAGCTCTTGTTCGAACACAAGAAAAAGTAAATGAAAAGCTCAATCGTAGTACCTTGTCTGTTGTTTTTAATGAAACATGCATAAACGAAGGATTGCTGCCTAAATATACAAATATATATATATATATATATATATAAATGTCTTAAAATAATTGTCGAACTTTGTCCAGTTCATAATGTGTGACGTCATTTGTTTACATTTGGAAACGCATCGAGCAGATATGAATGAACGAGAGAAAATCATTGAAAATTGTAGTTTAAAAACAGTAAAATCAACCTTGCTAAACGAAACGCTTCTCTGTGGCTAAATCGGTAAAGCACGTCAGGCTATATGACAGTTCCGTATAGGAAAAAGGTTCGATTCTTGTCGGAGGACGCAAATTTTCTATGAAAATTTCTCGGATATTCAGGCCGGTAAATGTCGTTAATGCTGTTTATTATAAACAGAGCATGTACTTAAATATTTGTATCTATAAAAAGAACGTAAAAACATAAAAAAATGTCGTAAAATAATTGTCGGACAAGGCACCTGATGTAGGTCTCCGTGTTGAGTCTGCGTACCCCACCAACAAATTCAGGAGTTCTTTTCTTATCCGAATGGTCAGTGAGTTTTCCGAGTTGCCGTAGCTTCGTAATCACCATTAGACGCATCCGACTCTTTCCGAATCCTTTACACTCTCCTTAGATTGACACCGAAACACACTGAGATTTTGTATTGAAGCTTCCGGCGCGAAGGCCAAGTAGTACATCATGCCGTTTCCAAATTTCTGGTGGAGAGAATTGCGTCATGGTACTCTTTTTCTCACAGACGGCTCCTAACTGACCATACCATTGAAATAGTAGATTAAATTTATCCAATAAAATGACCATTGGCTTCAACTAGAAAACTTCGGAATACTCCTGCATTCCTTCTTGACGGTCTTCTTGTTTACGTTGGTGAATGCTGCCATAATACCAAAATCTGTGCAGTTAACAAAATAAATAAAAAAAACAGCGTGCATGCGCGGAATTATATATATATATATATATCACTTTTCATTATCTAAGTCAGTTTATTCATATCTATGTCAATCTGCTTTCTCATATATATATATATATATATATATATATATATATATATGATACAGCGAAACAGTACTGTTTTCGAATGACATATATATATATATATATATATATATATATATATATATATGTCATTCGCAGACAGTACTGTTTCGCTGTATCACTGCTCCTCAGTGCGACTCAACGATTGAATGCCTGAAGCCCGGATCGAAACATAACCGATTTGGTGTCAGCCAGAGCTTCTACCACTGAGCCATCTTCACTTGACGGCATGAGTCAGTCAAATCTAGCGTATTGTTTTTACAAACGTGTACAAACACCAAGCAGCCATAGTGCTCCATTCATTTTAACGAAGAGCTTCGCATTTACGCAGGTCGCCGTTGTTTTTAGCTTGTCATTCAATTGAAAATATATTTTTAAGAACTAAATTATGTCATTCGCAGACAGTACTGTTTCGCTGTATCACAGCTCCTCAGTGCGACTAGACAAACCGAATGCCTCAAACCCGGATAAAAGGTTAATGGTCAGAGTTGAATTGGACCAGTAAACAATAGTATTAAAAAGTGCTCAATACACGTATGAAAAAAAATAGCTTTTAACTTTCAAAATTAGGAGATCAGTTGATTACGCTACCTTAGTTTCAACCTGACAGTATCCTCGGGCGATTTTTATCACGTGACCTTCCAACACTTTAATTTAAAAAAAACAAAACAATGAACGCTATATTATTTAAAAAAATAAATAAACAAACGCACGGAGTTGGGTGTGATAGAAAGGGAGGAGGAGGATGCGAAGAAGGAAAGAGAAGTAGAAATAGTGGGAGGAGGAGAAAAAAAAGATATTATAAATGTATCGGTGAGGGGGTTAATTGAAATGAACATAAGTTTTTAACCAGCCTCATATGCGCTTAAGAGGAATTTTTGTTTGTGGGTGTATTCAACGGCTCAGTTTTCTGGTTCAAAAGATTTTTGGGATCCGGAAAAGGCATTATTGCTAATTTTTCCTGTTGGCAGTGGTTGCAAATATTATTATGGTTGTTATAAGACTTCGCTTTTTTAAACGTTTTTCAGTTTTCAATCGGATCCTTGTCTGTTTTTTTCTTTTAAATTCCATTCCATATCTAGTTTGGTAGAGCTGCTAAGACTTCCTAGATTGAATGATGACCTATGATTGTACCGTCTTCATTTGAAAGAACCTTCAGTACATCCTATGTACGTTCTATTCTGACCATTAATATCTATAACTTCTGCTTTATAGATTATTTCTTCGGTTTTACAAGCGCATTCTAACCTTAGAACACTAACCATCAATTAAAATTACACCACTACTAACCATGGGTATATCATACCCGATTTTGAAAATATAAAATTAAAAAAAAATAAATAAATATAAATCTTTATTTGAAATATTTTACATGCAGGTACTTCAAAAATTGTACTTTGAGTTAATATTAATAGGAACTGAAAAACATTATTGCGCTTGGTACTATATACCCATGTTTAGTGTTCTACGGCTAATGGACATCTATTCTTTTTTCTACAGTTGCATAAATTACTAGTTTTAACTATATATTTTTCTGCACGTTACTTTTTAAATTTCTGGCATTTTGTCTATTTATTATTGTTTCTAAATTATTAATGCAGCTGTAACTTAATTTAACAGTGTTTTTATTGAATATCTTATGTAATTCTGAATTTTTTGGGAAGTGTTTAGTAAATAACTCGAAAAATAATTTCCCTATTTTACATTTTACCACTAAGTTAAGTGGGGGGGGGGCTTAAACTAAATGATATTATTTTTCTTTTTCGCGAATTGTTCTTCATATGTTGTTTAATTTGGGGTTTAAATTCTAGTTTAGTTTTGTGACCCTCCACCTTTAAGTTCTTTTCATATTCTTTCTTTTTATCATTAAAAATTATTTTACTAGAAGACTTTCTAGATAACCTAGACTCTATTCCTTTAGGGATGTGCTTTATTATGTTTTACAGGGTGGTTAGAGCTAATATTCACATATTTTTATTTTGCGTTGGGTTTCATGTATGGGGAGACACTGCCAGCGTGAAGATTTAGATCTACGTCCAGACAGTTCACAACTTTTTTTTATTCATTTCGACTTCTATTTTAAATCCGAGGCTTTTCAAGATTTTTTTAAAGCGCTTTTCTTATATTGTCATTTATTCTGCTGTCGTCTGGCGCTATCAGGCCGTCAACCCTATACAGACCGTGGTTGTTTATATGTACAATTTTAGGCCTATTAGCTCCAAAAACCCACGCACCGTCATACGAACCTTACGGTACATCGAAGCCGTCATTTTTTTTTATTTCTTAACCCAACGGTGGAGTAATGGATAGCGGCACGGATTGAGGAATCGGATAGCCGAGTTCGAATTTCAGTCGAATCCGTTACATACACTTATGTGCTAATACTCTTCTTTCCCCCCCAACTATGGATAAATAGCAGGACAGACCGGGTTCTATAGCCTTGGATGACAACTGGTCTACCGCAGAAAGAAATGGCAACCTTCTCCGGGAAAAAAAATCTGCCTCGTCAGTCATATATTGAAAGATACATGGTCGCCAACGCGTGTATCACGCATGGCACATAACTGACTGAACCCAAGTTACTTCATTGTGGAATAAAATTGATTTGCGGCAATGTAAAAGTATTTCCGTTTGATCAGGTGTTATGTTTACGAAGCCTTTGGCAATGTGCAAAGCTTACAGCAGACTTTTTTCAGATATAGATAGATAAAAGTTTGGTGTATTTTATAAATACATGTTTGTTTTTATTTGTAATTTTTTGGAACCAAGAAATGTAGTCACTTGTGTTCTTCCATATATTGGCCTGTGTGGCAATCCTTAACGAATCGCATTTTTTTTTTATTTCATGGCGTATTTTACCCAGTTCAGTTTTTTTGGATTCATTATTTTATTTGTCTTAATCATATATATATATATATATATATATATATATATATATATATATATATATATATATATATATATATATATATAAAAGGCTCAAACACTAATATTCCATGGTTATAATTTATTATATTGGAAACGTAATCACAATCCAATTCATCAGACCTAGAAATTCAAAAACAAAACAGCAAATATAACTCCGGGTATTAAAAAAAAAAAAAAATTTCAGTGAAAGGGTATGTGTGGGAGTGAGAGACAAGGGTGAGAGAGAAATGTATGTACGCTCTAGGGAGAGGGGTAACGGAAGAAAAAAGAACAGGAAAGGCCTTAAGGTGAGGGTGGGGAATAAAATTTAAAAGAGAGAAGTTTTAAAGAGAGAAGTTAAATAAAGGTTTAAATGGGTAAGATACAGATAAATATGAATTATTCTTAGACGCCTTAATCACACACACACGCGCGCGCGCACACACACACACATACATATATATATATATATTTAGTTGGGTTTATGAATCGAAAAGAAGGGTTATTGTTGAATTGGTTAGAAATTCTTGTTTGCAGCATAATGTATAGACCCTGTCGCATATCCGTAGTTTGGCTGTGATATTTTTCTCCTCTTCGTTTATACTTTTAATGTATGAGTATGGTGCTTTTTGTAAATTTTAATGTTTATTTTTTCCGGTAAGTTGGTTCATGGTATACACAATTTATGTTTGGTTTGGTTTGTTTTGGTTTTACGGCATATCAACCTCAATGGGTCATTTAATGCCGACAACATTTTTATTGTTGGTAATATATATTTTTTTTTAAATCTATTTCTGGTAATGATTTTCTTTCAAATATGTATCGCTGGTAATATTTTTCCTTTTTCAAAAAATGTTTTGCTGTTAATTAATATATATTTTTCTGTTTTTTCCCTTTTTTTCAAAAATATATTGCTTAATTTTCCAAAAACTTATAGCTGGTAATATTATCTTTTTAAAAAAAATCGTATAGCTGGTAATATTTTTTTTTAAACATGTAGCTGGCAATATTGTTTCAAAAACGTATAGCTGGTAACATCATTTTTTTCAAAAACGCACTGCTGGCAACATTATTCTTTTGAAAACGTATAGCTGATAAAACTATTTTTCCAAAAACGTATAGCCGGAAACTTTATTTTTTCAAAAACTGCATTTCTGTTGGACGTAGTTTATCATCATACCCATGGAGACGGATATAGTCTATCGCCATACCCATGGACGCAGATGTAGTTTATCGTCATACCCATGGACACGGATGTAGTTTATCGTCGTACCTATGGACTCGGATGTAGTTTATCGTCAGACCCATGGACTCGGATGTACTTTATCGTCCTACCCATGGACTCAGATGTAGTTTATCGTCAGACCCATGGACTCGGGTGTAGTATATCGTCATACCCATGGACGCGGATATAGTTTATCGTCATACCCATGGACTCGGATGTAGTTTATCGTCATACCCATGGACTCGGATGTAGTTTATCGTCATACCCATGGACTCGGATGTAGTTTATCGTCATACCCATGGACGTGGATGTAGTTTATCGACATACCCATGGACGCGGATATAGTTTATCGTCATACCCATGGACGCGGATATAGTTTATCGTCATACCCATGGACTTGGATGTAGTTTATCGTCATACCCATGGACTCGGATGTAGTTTATCGTCATACCCATGGACTCGGATGTAGTTTATCGTCATACCCATGGGATTGGATGTAGTTTATCGTCATACCCATGGACGTGGATGTAGTTTATCGACATACCCATGGACTCGGATGTAGTTTATCGTCATACCCATGGGATTGGATGTAGTTTATCGTCATACCCATGGACGCGGATGTAGTTTATCATCATACCGCTGAACTCGGATGTAGTTTATCGTCATACCCATGGACTCGGATGTAGTTTATCGTCGTACCCATGGACTCGGATGTAGTTTATCTTCATACCCATGGACGTGGATGTAGTTTATCGTCATACCCATGGACTAGGATGTAGTTTATCGTCATACCCATGGACGCGGATATAGTTTATCGTCATACCCATGGACTCGGATGTAGTTTATCGTCATACCCATGGACTCGGATGTAGTTTATCGTCATACCCATGGACTCGGATGTAGTTTATCGTCATACCCATGGACGTGGATGTAGTTTATCGACATACCCATGGACGCGGATATAGTTTATCGTCATACCCATGGACGCGGATATAGTTTATCGTCATACCCATGGACTTGGATGTAGTTTATCGTCATACCCATGGACTCGGATGTAGTTTATCGTCATACCCATGGACTCGGATGTAGTTTATCGTCATACCCATGGGATTGGATGTAGTTTATCGTCATACCCATGGACGTGGATGTAGTTTATCGACATACCCATGGACGTGGATGTAGTTTATCGACATACCCATGGACTCGGATGTAGTTTATCGTCATACCCATGGGATTGGATGTAGTTTATCGTCATACCCATGGACGCGGATGTAGTTTATCATCATACCGCTGAACTCGGATGTAGTTTATCGTCATACCCATGGACTCGGATGTAGTTTATCGTCGTACCCATGGACTCGGATGTAGTTTATCTTCATACCCATGGACGTGGATGTAGTTTATCGTCATACCCATGGACTAGGATGTAGTTTATCTTCATACCCATGGACGTGGATGTAGTTTATCGTCATACCCAGGACGTACATATTCTTTGTCTTGTCGCCTTTAATTAGAATATTTTTAGTACTTTTAATCTTTTACTTCACCAGTTAATAGATTTTGGAAATTGCTGATAACTTTTGTGAATTTGAATGTGGTCAATAATGCCAAGCATATCTCTCTCGAACTTAACTAGTTCCTTCCTCGATAGCAGGTGGGTAGTTGAGAGTTTTAGAATTTGAATTTTTCCGTGTTTTTCTTTGTTCTTTATATATTTATTCAATGAAAATAGTTTTTTTTCATCTCATCCTGCTAAGGAATTGTTCAATTTTTTCTCTCATAAAATTAGCATGTATTCTTCTTTGTTTTCAATAGGAATTTTGTTTTTTTTTTTAGCGAAGGCGGTATTTAGAATTCTTGCATTGTGATTTTCTCCGTGCAAACAATCGTCGTGCACTCGAAAACCCCCTCCCAAAAAACAATAGTTGCACGTTCGAAAAAAACGTGAAATAGTAAATTATTACACATAAAGCAAAGAGTATGTTAAAGTGTACAGATTAAAATTATGAAAAATTATGAACGTGCTCAACTGTGCAGGAGCGAAAGTTATAATATATAAAAGGTCTAATGGTCAGAGTTGAATCAGACTGTAGCGGGCCGTGGGTGTACGTGTTGTTAAATTAGGAAAGCGTGTTTTTATTCCGGCTAGAAGAAGATCCACTACAAGAACATTGCGGACTCAGAGATTGAATCCACCATAAAGAAGTGTAAAGAAAACCAACAAGACCAATATCAATATATATATATATATATATATATATATATATATATATATATATATATATATATATATATATATATATATATATATGCCAACTTATATAAGACCGATATATATATATATATATGTCAGCTCATATAAGCTTAATACTGCCCGTCAAAAGTGTAAATTTTAATTTCATTTTTCGTTTCACCCTTTGAAAGTGAAGTCTGAGGATCCAGAGAAGGATAAAATTCTCTGGTGAAATAAATTATTACAATGGAGCCTTAAAGTGGTCTGTTTTTCTTTTAATTAATATATATATATATATATATATATATATATATATATATATATATATATATATATATATATATATATATCGAACCCACTCTATTCATTATCTAACTCAGTTTGTTCACATCTATCTATTTACCTATCTATCGACTGTCTTATTCGGAATATTAAACGCACCTTTATTTCGAAGACAATTTTTTGGAGGAAAAAGAAAGCTGCAGTCTTATTTAAATGAGTTTTATGGAACATAACTAACGCAAGATACTTTATGAATGAGTGGATATTGTTGTAAACACAAAAAGATTAAGAAAACAGTAGGTAAAGTGAAAATACAGAAAATGAAAAAAAAATCTACCGTTATTTAGTTTGGTTCAAATCCTTCAAAATCCTCATTGATTTTGGTATCGCTTGGAACAGAATCAGACATTTAATCATTGAACGAACACTATGATAAAAAGAAAGACAACGTCGGTGCCATCTATTCCGTTAATGATACCACTTTTCTCAAATGCCTTGTATGTATTCGGCATCGGAAGAATTCTGTTACGTTGTGCATTGACTTTGTAAACAGTCCTGGCGTGAAGTATGCGAAAATGGAATAGATGCAGACAAAGGAAACGGCCAGGTACAATGTGATATATTTGAAAGTTTTCTTCCGTAGTTGAACAAATTAGGTTAATTGCTCCTCCATCTCTGTACGTGTTTGTGCTTCTAATGAAGCTAATTGGTTGCGACAGTCTTTCAATGGGTTGGCCTGCTGGGTATTGCCAATCGTAGGACTTAGGACAATGTTACTTACAAACCCGTAGCAAATATTTTGAACGCTCCTATTCGGGGTGGATTTTCCAGTATCCCATTCTGAGGCTATTCCAAAAGAGTAACCTACTTGCTTATGAAGCTTAAGCGCGTTTGGTACAAGGCCCCAGAAATTGAACGCTTGCTGCGGATTCAACAAATGCAATAACTTAACGAACTTTTTGTTAAAAAGCTTTCACTCAACAGCCAAAGTAGAGGGTTATTGAACAGGATTGTTTTGTGGACATAAGAGTTGTGGGTTATGAGGATATGTAGGATAGATAACGTTTAACGCTGGGTTAGAAGAGATTCCGATCGTAGATTGCTTGTCTACGACTGGTGTCAGTTATGCAATAATAAGGTGTATCATGTTAGAATGGGATGAGATCATATTATAGCTACATACAAAACACATCTTAATCAGTGGTCTTATTGTAAATACGTGCTAATCTTGCCTTAATCATGGGTATTATAGTAAATACGTACTAAGCTTACCTTAATCAGGGGTCATATTGTAAATACGTGCCAAGCTTGCCTTAACCAAGGGTCATATTGTAAATATGTACTAAGCTTATTTAATCAGGTGTCATATTCTAAATTCATACTAAGCTTACCTTAATCTGGGATCATATTCTGAATACTTGCTAAGATTGCCTTAACCAAGGGTCATATTGTAAATATGTACTAAGCTTATTTAATCAGGTGTCATATTCTAAATTCATACTAAGCTTACCTTAATCTGGGATCATATTCTGAATACTTGCTAAGATTGCCTTAACCAAGGGTCATATTGTAAATATGTACTAAGCTTATTTAATCAGGTGTCATATTCTAAATTCATACTAAGCTTACCTTAATCTGGGATCATATTCTGAATACTTGCTAAGATTGCCTTAACCAAGGGTCATATTGTAAATATGTACTAAGCTTATTTAATCAGGTGTCATATTCTAAATTCATACTAAGCTTACCTTAATCTGGGATCATATTCTGAATACTTGCTAAGATTGCCTTAACCAAGGGTCATATTGTAAATATGTACTAAGCTTATTTAATCAGGTGTCATATTCTAAATTCATACTAAGCTTACCTTAATCTGGGATCATATTCTGAATACTTGCTAAGATTGCCTTAACCAAGGGTCATATTGTAAATATGTACTAAGCTTATTTAATCAGGTGTCATATTCTAAATTCATACTAAGCTTACCTTAATCTGGGATCATATTCTGAATACTTGCTAAGATTGCCTTAACCAAGGGTCATATTGTAAATATGTACTAAGCTTATTTAATCAGGTGTCATATTCTAAATTCATACTAAGCTTACCTTAATCTGGGATCATATTCTGAATACTTGCTAAGATTGCCTTAACCAAGGGTCATATTGTAAATATGTACTAAGCTTATTTAATCAGGTGTCATATTCTAAATTCATACTAAGCTTACCTTAATCTGGGATCATATTCTGAATACTTGCTAAGATTGCCTTAACCAAGGGTCATATTGTAAATATGTACTAAGCTTAACTTAATCCGAGGTCATATTGTAAATACATATTAAGCTTATATTAATCAGGGGTTATATTGTAAATAAGTACTAAGTTTTCTTCTTCTTCAAACTCAAAACAAAAGAAATTTCGACCGGAAGTAACAATGGCTGCTCGGTCTGACTGAGAGAACACGTACTACACACCCTTCCCATGTCGATGGCCACGGAGTGGAGAAAAGTGCAACTAGGCTATGTCTAGCTGTTAAGTCAATTATTGTCGAATGTTTCCTTATAAGGAAACGCTTAAAATTGCTAATATAGACGAGCAGGACAAATACTGTATTTAATATTGACTTGCTGTCCTACGCTGGCCGGATGTGACCCAAGGCTATTTTAATGCGTCCTTTCCAAAAAATAGCCCAGCCTCTGCAAATGTCGGATGCGCTGGAATCGGCATTTCTGTCAAACTCCCCACTCGTTTAGTGCAGTGACGGAGGCAGTGCCGCGGGCAGCTGTTCTCCAGAACCGGACAGCTCTAAATATTTTTTTCGGTTGCACTCTATCCGTACCCAAATGAGTTGCGCTCTGTCCGAAGACAGAGACCCAAATTGAGGGATAATATATAGTTTGTCCGCTTGAAAGCAGATACTACACTTTGATCCTTACCCAATAGCCAGTGAGTAAAGAAAAACCTAGCTTAGTAGATTGAGCTGTTAGGTTAATGAATGTTTCCTAATAAGGAAGCGGCTAATATTACCATTAGAGATAAGGTGAACAGTTACTACACTTTGATCCTGATCCAATTGCCAGTGAGTAAATAAATCTAATTGAGTAGGTTTAACTGTTAGGTAAATGAATGTTTCCTAATAAGGAAGCCACTAATATTACCATTAGAGATATTGTGAACAGTTAGTACACTTTGATCCTAGCTCGATCGCCAGTGAGTGAAGAAAAGTGTTACTAGAGTTGCAATGTCTTGTTCGGTCAATGTATGCTGAAGATTTTCTCGTAGGGAAAAGTCTAATTTTACTATTACCATTTTTTATAAGTTGCATCTTCTCTATCTGTAGAATGCAAACGCCTTCTGCAAAGGTTTATGGGGACGATGCCAACTCTCAGAGCTTTCTGTACGAGAAGCAAGACACAAAGCGTTTATGATGTTCTTAATGTAGGACACAGAAAAATTACTTCTGAATAAAGGAGAATAACAGAAGAATATGGTAGCACTTTTATTTGAGCAAATTCTCTAGAATGTCGCAAGAAAATTGTTATCTTTTCAAAATGAAAAAAAACAAAAAAAAAAACGAAACAAACAAACTAGCCGCTTGCTCGCGGGCAGTCTAGCAGTTGAACGAGCCACAAAATATATAAAGAGGACTTTTTTTTTCCTGGACTATTTCTGATGGAATTATGCATCGTTGTTTCCACGCGAAAGTCCTAGAACTTACACTCCGTAAGTAGATTCGTCTTGAAAGACTAAGACAAAGAGTGCGCTTATTGATAAGCACCTTTCGGAAGATCAAAGTCAGATGGAATTAGCTCACGGGAAATATTCAAGAGTTTCAGAGAAACTTACGTATGCTATTATTCTACAGACATATCTGATAAAACAACATCTTTATTAAGAGACTTCGACATAATATCAGTACATAATAATGTAGTGCATATATATATATATATATATATATATATATATATATGTATATATATATAGTGTATTTAGGCAACAATCCTTCATTTATACATGTTTTATTAAAGGCGACAGAAAAAAGTACTATGATTAAGATTTTCATTTAATTTTTTTGTGTTTGAACAAGTGTTTTCTTTTCTGGACACATATCAACTGTACCACGGTCCTCGGTGACGAAGAAACTGGCTAGATTCGATATAGAATGTCATAAAAAGTTGATAAGCCGTAAAAAAGAAAATAGTCAATCAAGATAGCGGAACAGGAAAGGTTGATAAGCTGTAAAAAAAATCAATCAATTAATATAGAGGATAAGAAAAGGTTGACAAGCCGTAAAAAATCAATCAATCAGTATAGAGTGTCAGAAAAAGTTGCTAAGCCGTAAAAAAATCAATCAGTTAATGTAGTGAGTCAGAAAAGGTTGATAAGCCGTAAAATATCAATCAATCAATATAGAATGTCAGAAAAGGTTGATAGGCCGTAAAAAATCAATCATTCAATATAGAATGTCATAAAAGGTTGATAAGCCGTAAAAAATCAATCAATCAATATAGAGTGCCAGAAAAGGTTGATAAGCCATTAAATATCAAACAATATAGAAGATAAGAAAAGTTTGTTAAGCCGTAAAAAATCAATCAATGAATCATTCAATATAGGGTGACAGAAAATGTTGATAATCCGTAAAAAATCAATCAATATAGAGTGTTAGAAAAGGTTGATAAGCCATAAAAATCAATCAATCAATATAGAGTGTCAGAAAAGGTTGATAAGCCGTCATAAATCAGTCAATATTGTAGTGTCAGAAAAGGTTGATAAGCCGTCAAAAATCAGTCAATATTGTAGTGTCAGAAAAGGTTGATAAGCCGTTAAAAATCAAACAAAACGGTATTTAAATTCCTTTTAACACGAAGATAGTGACTTCTAAAGACTAGCCTACTTTAAGACTGTTACATCAAGACAGCGCCATTCCTGTAGATTGTCAGGCCATCGTTTTGGCTGACTGTCTCTATTTCTTTTGTCAATTATCATCATAACCTTCAATCAACTTTTGAAGGGACCCGATTTACTGCATTTTATGTAACCATATAGTTTATATAATCATTTTAGGGACTCTATATTGTAAACAAGTGGGATAGCATTGCTGTTCAACTCCAGCAGGCTGCCACAACTATATCTCACTAAAACCTGTGTTTTCTGAACATATTTGGCAGAAATTATTATAAAATAAAAAAAATAATAACACAAATTTCGTTTTCTATTCATGTTACAGCCCACATCGCGTCCAACATCTGAACCAATGCCCCCAGAAAAATGGAATCTCTAATGTTTTCCCAAGTTGTTACCGGTAACCGCCTTGCAGGTCCGTCCGTTGTGATAGGGGCTCATTAAAATGATGACCTGCGTGTCGATAGTGTAAAAAGACCCACAGATTTGCAGTTCGCCGCTTGAGGTTAGCGGCGTCATTGGATGTTTGTTTACATCGCTGATGCAAATGGCGGATGAGAGATACTGTGTTTTACAATAACATACGATACGTAGTAGTCCTATCCAAAAACTGCCTGGTATGATGTGTAATCTACGGTATTAATATTTTATAGCAGCTGATTTTAAGGTGTTTATCATTAGACTTGACGAATTTCAAATGTTCGCAAAGTTACACCGATGAAATATACGGTACCTAACGGCGTGTCTTGTAGGTTGTTTGCTATACAACGCTATACAACGCATATTGAAATATATTACGTCTAGTGTCTGAATATACAGGTAAGTGGTATGACCTTATGTAGTTTTGGCCATAGGTTATCGTATACTGTAGCTTAACTTCATTTACCGGTAGGGCTACGTTATGGGCCACTGGTAGCTTAACGTATGCTTGGCGGTCGACCTATACGGCGGGCATTGGCCTAATTCAGAATTTTGAGCTAAAAATCCTGAGGTCGACTAGTAAGTTAGGTCGACTTGTACACCGAGAGTATACGGTATGTCAAATTTTGCATGAAAAGAAAAATGGGAGGAAACAAAAACTTTTCAAAATTTTATCACGATTATTGAGACCTTTCAGATTTTCAGACCCTATCAAAGTAGAAGAGCCTCTTGAAATAGCTCACCTAGTACCTATTATAACCGTCATCGAATGCAAAGTCTTTATAATGATTATATAAACTATATGGTTACATAAAATACACTAAATCGGGTCCCTCCAAAACCTGCTTCGAGGTTATATTACTTATTGGCAAAAAAGTTAGAGACAGTCAGCCAAAACAATAACCTGACAATATACATGAATGGCACAGTTTTGGTGTAACAGTGTTGAATTAGGCCACTTTCTGGAGGTCATTCTCTTCACGTTAATGCAAAGTCTGCCGTAGGTGGAGATAGTGATTTAAACTATATATATACCTCCAGTCAGATACGCACGGAACCCAGTTAAAGATTTAGGAAAAATTCAGTAGATTTGAGTAATATCACTAAACATCTCATTTGACTCATTTCTCAGCACAAAGTAAGCTCCAGATTTTACATAACCTCACTGATTGGTTCATAAATGTGAATGGGGACATTCGCATTTATTAACCAATCGGTGACGTTATATCAAACGTTATTAAACTTTGGGAAAAGCCTTCAAGTTTGAATCGTACGCCGCAATTTACGGCAATTGACATTTATTTTCGTTGTGGAAGAATATGCCAAAAAATTAAATGAATGTTAATTAAATTATATTTTATTGAATATTATATCTAATTGATTTTTGTAAATAGTTTTAAAGATTTTCCATATACGGTAGAATCCCTGACAACCGGACTAAGACGGCATTCCGGATATGAGGGATTGGTTATAAAGTCCGGAAATGAGAGGCTATATTTAGATTAAAATAAAAGAACTGAAATCAGGTTTAACATTTATTTTCAATGTTTTATAGTAAAAAAAATAAGCTAATGGTGAGTGAAATATAACGGAACTGATTTTAAGGAAAAAGAAATTATGTAATGTTAATGAAAATTCATAAAATTAAGTATGCCAAGTATGCAAAACAAATAAGGTAACGAGGATTTTTTAATCGCTGTTGCATGATGATTCTTTCTCTTCTAATGTCATTCTCAACTTTTTCCGCATTTCGTTTTGCTTTTGTTCTTGAAATTTTTTTTAAACGAAAGACACTTTTTAACTCTGCCTGCGTTCATACAATCGTTCATAGCTGAATGCTGGCTTTCTTCCCATAAAACTGACAACCTTTTCAATAGCTTTTTCAATTTCAGTCAAGGTTTCATCACAATCATGTGTTTTATTTCCTTGTTCATTGTGACAGTGTGAACGCTGGAGAATAGTTTCTTTGGAAGATTTTATATCATACAATGTTGTCTTTCCTATGTAGAACTCAGCCATTAGTTACAATGAACTTTCACCAGCGTCTAGTCTGTTTAAAATTTCCACTTTTTGCGATAACTCCAAAGTTGTTCTTTTCCTCTTATTCCAATCATCTTTTGCACCAATACAAGTCATTAGGGTGAAATAAGCATAATCAATTATCCAAAGTAAATTTCCTGAAAAACAGAAATATCAAATCAGTTACATATCACCCAAATATTTCAAATATACACATAAAAAACATGTCCGGATATGCGGGATTCCGGATATGAGGCACTTCGGATATTAGGGATTCCGAATATGAGAGGTTCTACTGTATTTCTATTATCGTCATATTTGAAATCATGGTTGGTTTGACATAAATACAACTTGACTCAATATCATTGTTTATATTACAGTATGCGATAGATAAATTGTCGCCATTTTATATTTTTAATTTCGCGCATGCGCATTCTTTTTAATTTTTTTTTCGATTTCACAGTATAGTAGAGTCAGTTAGGCACCTCCTGTAAGAAAAACGGCACCATGAACGTAATTCACTCCGCCAGAAATTTGGAAACGGTATACTGTACTGCTTGGCATTCGCGCCGGTAGCTCCAATACTAGCATTTCAGAGTGTTTGGGTGTCAATCTGAGGACAGTGCAGTGGTTTCGGAAAGAGCCGAACGAGTCTAATGGCGTTTACGAATGTACGGTTGCTCGGAAAACTCCCTCTGATCGTACTGATAAAAGAACTCCGAAATTTGTTCGTGAGGCCAACCCGGAGGCCTACATCAGGAATCTTGAGGAAGAAGTGGTGCAATAGGTCAAGAGGGTGGCTGCTGAAGGACTCTATGTCTGACAACAGGACTCTGCACCATGTCACACAAGCAGGAGAACCCAGTCATTGCTGTCAGACTATTTCTGCGGTCACATCACCCCTTACATCTGGCCACCTAACTCCTCAGACTGCAACCCCCTTGATTGTTATGTGTGGGTCTTCGTTGAGCGAGAGACCGACAAAACTCCTTGAAACATCAAGGATTATAGCAGCATCCATCAACTCTTTGTAACATCATGGCAAATCTTGTAATATCAAAGATCATGGCAGCATTCGCCAACTTAAACAAGGAGACCGCCCAGAAGAGTTGCAGGAGATTCCAATGTCATCTTGAGGCCGTAGTTGAAGCCAATGGCGATTTTATTGAGAAAAATTTACTCTTTACTATTTCAAGATATTTTCGTTTAATTTTGATAAATATATCTGTTAAAATGTGATGTTAGTGTTATTTTCCATTTTGTGTAATTTAGACGATAATTTATCTATCGCACACTATATTATATGAATATATCATCTAGGGAAATTGATAACGTCATTCAGGATTTTGGTAAATATAACGCCTTACAAGCAAGAAGATGAACGAGGATACGGCATGCGAGAAGTGTGAGAGAAGAAACTCTTTGGGTGGAACATATGTGGCGGCAATGTTCAACACACGGATGACTGGTAGACTAACGTCACATAGGGAACCAAATTTCTTAGAAGTATACCTAGCAATTGATTCAATATAATTATTTGACTGTTAGTAGAAAACGCAACATCGAGAAAGTACTATGAGTTTCTCTCTCTCGGAGGTTAGCATCAGCCATGGTGATAGAAGGCAAAATTGTTCTCTAAGATGACTGAAAGAGAACGTTTTCGTTTTGGAGGCGTTAAATTTTAGAAGCCATTTATTGCCCCAATTAACAACAGATTGATGGCCATTTCCGAGATCAGCTGCTAGTTTTACTTTATCAAAGCTATCGGATTACTGTAAAGACAGGAGTACAATGCTATTCCTGTACCACTTTGAAGTGAATGATGACTCAAGATCATATAGGTCTTTCTTAAAAGGACACTCTGTGGCAACGATATAGATATGTCCAGGTTAATTTGGCTGTTAACTAGAGCTTCATAAGCAATGTTTCTTGTCTGGCAGTTTCCATCTAGAGGGCATCCTTTTACGGTTACATTCATTTTGTTACTTATTTTTTTAGCTGATTATTCAATACATCTTTATCATTTTTCTACCTTGTGCATGTGTAAACATTGGGCACTAGCTTCGCTCGAGCTTCCCACTGAACGGCCAAAGATGACCACATGTTGCATTCCGATTCTAGATCTCGTCGGTGTGCAAGGAAAGGGCTTGGTTCATGCTCACAATGTAACACGATGAAAGACAAGCGCTCCAACGAGAAATAAGAAAGTGAAACCTGTTTCCCATATTATATATCTGTGTGTGTGTGTGTGTGTGTGTGTGTGTGTGCGCGCGCGTGTGTTTTTTTTCAGGGCTTCGCCTGCGGGTGAGTAGATAGATATTTGAGACAACTTCTTATTTGTCAGCTCTCCACCCTACCAACTTCTCGTCTATCTACTCATCCCGAAAAGGTGACTGGCAATACGAATGGATGATCCGGGACCAGCCAAGGAACCACACGACGGGCACGTCCGTATCCCGCCAAGGGTGGTTCAGAACTCCTCCGATCTCAGGCATCTTATTAATATAGACCAGCACCCAGAAATACCCTAGTTCCGTTTTTTTGCAACTTGATCTCTAAAATTCTTTCGTCCACCTTTTAAAGTTGATGCCGCTTAGAAGACCGAGCCTCAATAGGAATCATCCTCTGATCTATCAAATAGAAGCACTTGGGATCATGATAAAACCACCTGTACGTGGGTTTTTATAGCATTGCATATGCAAAGTTAACTTAATTTAGTGCTTGACTCTAAGAAAGTGTTTTTTTCACTAGAGAAATAAATACTGTTTTCCAATTTTCATTCTCAGCTCTGCATTAAATGTTGGCCATAAATCATATAAGTATTCTGTTCCTCCCAACCTTCTTCTTCTTCTTCTTCTTCTTCTTCTTCTTCTTCTTCTTCTTCTTCTTCTTCTTCTTCTTCTTCTTCTTCTTCTCCTCCTCCCCCCCGGCTTCATCAATGATGGATTGCACATGGCATATGTTTGTTGATTTTTTTTAGTGGTATATCAATACCCATGGCTTATTTTATGCCGATATCTACAAACTCTGAACACAAGTTTATGGCTTCAACTACTAAAAAAAATGTGTTATTAGTCATTTTACTACAACTATGTAAGTTACTCTTACAAAATCATTTAGAACATTTCGATATTATATAATATTCAGCAAGCTTGTCTCGCTCGATCAATTACGTCTGGGTAGTGAATTCGATCATCAGTGATTGCCCCATACTTTCGGCCTTGTGCCACATATATGTTACATTTAGTAAATTGACATATGTAATAATTGGCCGGCTCCTTGACGTGGTGTAATGGTTAGCAACTGAATAGTGAGTTCGATCCTCACTGGGTGCCCAATACCTTCCACCTTGTGCCACGTCTAAGCAAAGCTTACAAAATGACCATATATAATTATCGGACCTCATTCAATTTTTTTGAGAGCTATAAGAATAGTCCAGCTCAGATGAGATAAATTTGACAAATAAATGTAAACAGTTCTACCCACCCAGTCACTGAATAGGTCATCTTAAAATTCTCAACCGTCGTCCCGCGCACACTAGTGTGCCCCGCGATCCTCTTACGTGTGCCGCGAAATATTGGAGCATGGAGCACCCAGTCGGAACTGTTCTATCGGGACAAGCTTGCCGCAATAACGGACGCGGTGCCGGGCGATCCTCCTCAGCTCGGCCCGTGTCGTGCCGGCTGCCTTCCCGCGGGATTTTCACCAGCACGCGCTACTTTGGAGGACTCTTCCTCGGCCATGTGGTTGTTTGAAGATATCGTTAAGGTTTCTGTAACAACTAGTTTTGTAAGTGAGTAGGTTGTTAGCCTACTGCACAACACCCAACCAGGAGGACCAGGGTGTGTCTTTTGTCTGGCTCCTACCCTAAAGGCCTGCTGAGTTTGATTGGAACTGCTAAGGGCCGAGACCCCCGCCTACATAGTTCTGGGGATCGTTGAAGCACGCAAACAGTCCTAGAAGACGACACGACATCACGTCTAAATGCTCAACTAATTTTCTAAGTGTAGCTTAAGTGTGGCACAAGGACGAAAGAGTGGCGCATCGAGTGAGGATCGAGCTGACTAATTAATACGCTTGCTAATCATGTATGGCTTCTATCCTGTTTGTTTATTAAATTTTATTTTTGAAACTCAGTAACCATCAACTCTAGTAAGCTACTCCACATTCCAACATCTCTATCATTAAAGAACCATTTCCAGATTTATTGTAATCGTTTCACCCCCAAGTAAGGCGATAATGCCACTGGGACGCCGAAGGTTACAAGGAGTGAAAGAAAATGAGAAGAAATTTTTGAGGAGAAGCGAGGAAAGGACAATAAAGGAACCATGTTCAGGAAGACAGAAGATGGCGATTGAGGTTGCATTTAAATCTTTGAAGATTGCGGGCGGCAAAAAAGAAAAGAAACCGTTAAGATAGAAGTGGCGGTTGCATCTAGATAGTTCAAGCGAAAAATGGCGAGACTTTGTTGCCAGTCTAGAAGCACGCTTAAATTCATGCAGTCGATGTACTAGCCAATAAAAGTTCATCAGAACAAATTACAGTAAAAAAATAATAAAATATGTGTAGACAGGACTAAGGGAAGCTATATCGCATCGGTGAGAAATCGACTGAAATCGATATACCAGGTCAGGATTGCTTTACAGATCCTACTTTAAATTTCATCAAGAATCTAGAGATATATAGTAGGTGAACCGGGTCAAATATGGCAGCAGTATTCAAAGAAATGACGAATGGTAGATTTATAAATGAAACCGTCTGCCTTATTTTAGAATATCCACATATTAATTAGCTTTCATTTTTTTTTCTTTTTGCAAGAATCCTTAAAACGTTTCGAATCCATTCTTTACTCTCAGTCCTGTTATTTAAGCCTCGGCTTTATATTACTTTATCTTTGTTTCCCTGAAACACTTAAAAAAAAACGTAATGGTGCCGAACTTCTTCTCTGAGATATTTAAAAAAAATTCCTGTACCATTTACACTTTGCTTCTTCACGCATTTATTTCTTACGAAACACATTTTTATGTTTCTTATTTTCAAGAACTCGCTAATAATATGAAAAAAAAAATGTCTATCTTTCGAAACCATTGTTTCACGAGTTGAATTTTTTTTTTTTCGTTAGATTAAAAAAAAAAAAAAATTCCGAATGATAATTAATTTTATTCATAAATATTCTTTATTATTTTGTTATCTGCATCTTATGTGCTTCTTCTTATTATTATTTTGCTATCTTGTGCGCTTCTGCCATGAGAAAATTTTTACCCCGCAGGGAATAGATATCATATAATTTACCGTAGATTATACGGTGCAAGAAACAAATATAATTATTTCGTTAAGATTAAAGATATAATTTTAAGAAAAAAAAATACACACATTCTCACATATGGATGCGAAAATATGGCTGCTTAAAATTTGCCAGAAAATAGAGGGAAAATGAAAAAAGACAAAGAGAGAGAGAGAGAGAGAGAGAGAGAGAGAGAGAGAGATTGATAGAGAGTGAGAGGAAAGTAGAAAAGGAATGCAATGTGTGCGGTCTGTATGGAAAGAATATAATTGGTGAGCAAGAAAGAAAAGAATAGAAAAGAAAGAAAAATGAATCCGGAATATAAACGTTTTGGAAATGGAAAGCTATTAGTGCGCATGTGCGGGTAATTCAGTCATAAAAAAAAACAATGAAAGAAAAACAGAAAGAGTGAATGGAAGAGCAGAGAAGCAAGAAAGAAAAGGAAGAAAGACTATAGAAAATAGATAGCAAATAGAAAGAAAGAAAGAAAGAATGAATGAAAGACGACAAAATACAAAGGGAAAAGAAAGAAAGAAAGATAGAAAGAAAGAAAGATAGAAAGAAAGAAAGAAAGAAAACTCCGGGAAGTAGATAGTGAACGGGAATAAATAAATCAAGACGAAAGAAATAAAAAGAAAGAGAAAAAAAAGAAAGAAAGAAAGAAAGCCTTATTCCAGATAACGAAGAAAAATAAACAAGTAAGTAAGTAAGTAAATAAATAAATAAATAAAGAAAGACTATAGAAAATAGATAGCAAATAGAAAGAAAGAAAGAATGAATGAAAGATGACAAAATAGAAAGAAAGAAAGAAAGAAAGAAAGAAAGAAAGAAAGAAAGAAAGAAAGAAAGAAAGACAGAGAACTCCGGGAAGTAGAACGGGAATAAATAAATCAAGACGAAAGAAATAAAAAGAAAGAGAAAAAAAAGAAATAAAGAAAGAAAGCCTTATTCCAGATAGCGAAGAAAAATAAGCAAGTAAGTAAATAAATAAATAAATAAAGAAAGAAAGAAAGAAAGAAAGAAAGAAAGAAAGAAAGAAAGAGGAAATGAAGATTGCTGGAAGTGGATATGAAAAATAAATAAATAAAGAATGAAAGAAAGAAGGAATGAAAGAAAGAAAGTAAAGGAAAAAGAAAATAAAAGGAAAGAAGAAAGAAAGAAAAAAGAAATAAAGAATAAAGAGAGAAAAAAAAAGGGAAAAGACTGCAGGATGTTGATAGCTAATAGAATCAAAGATAAACTAAAACCCTAGGGGGTGATGACAGTAGAT
Organism: Acanthosepion esculentum; assembly: GCA_964036315.1. Lineage (NCBI taxonomy): Eukaryota > Metazoa > Mollusca > Cephalopoda > Sepiida > Sepiidae > Acanthosepion > Acanthosepion esculentum. The sequence goes on from OZ038490.1 coordinate 49,703,567, forward strand.
TGGAAGAAAGAAGGAAAGAAATCAGCAAATAAAACAGGGAAAGATGATATCAAAGGGAACCAAAGAATAGATTTGAGGTAAGTCAATTTTGCTACCTGCCTGCCATTGGTAGGTCATTTCCAAGCGAATTTTGTATGCGGCATCCCGTGAAGATCGAACTCACTGCTCTGTGTTGACGATCAATTAGTGTAAACTCGGTCAGCGTTATCCCAAACCAAAGAGAACGAAAGCCTGCGACGAGTGGTTATCAAATGGAAAGGCAGAAAATAATCAAACAAGAAAGAAAAACATGACTGGATATATATATATATATATATATATATATATATATATATATATATATATATATATATATATATATATATATATATATATATATATATATATATCAGGTCACCCCATAAGTTCTGTCCGAATTTTGAATAAAGAAAACAAGTAACCAAATGTTACATTTAATTACAGATTCAATCAACAATGTATTTTCCCTGATTATCTATGACTTCCTTCCATCTATTAACAAGCTTACTAATTCCATTACTGTAAAATCCTTTTGGCTTTGATTCGAAGAACACACAGATGTCAGTTTTAACCTCTTCCTGTGTTACAAAAGCTGTTTCTTCCAAATGATTCTGTAAGCTACGAATCAAATGGTAGTCTGAAGGAGCAAGGTCGGGAGAATAAGGTGGATGAGGAATTTTCTCCCAACCAAGTTCTTCGATATTTTGTGACGTGATTCTTGCTGTGTGTGGTCGCGTATTGTCCTGATCAAACATCACCCGTTTTCGATTCACTAGAGCAGGTCTTTTTTCCTCAAAGCTTGGTTCAAATGCTTTAATTGCTGACAGTATATTTGAGCATTAATTGTTGCATTAGGTGGTAAGAATTCAAAGTGGATTATTCCTTGGCAATCCCACCAGATTGAAAGAAGAAACTTTTGCCCATGAAGTTCCCTTCTCGGCTGTGGCTGGGGTCCTTCTCCTTTACCAAGCCACTGTCTACGACGCTTAACATTTCGATAAAAGATCCATTTTTCGTCTCCAGTCACAAGTCTATCCAAAAAAGGTGAAACAAGTTGGCGAGAATGGAGAGAAGAGCAGATGTCAACTCGTGATTTGAGGTTGTTTTCAGACAATTCATGAGGCACCTATTTTCCAAGTTTAGGAACTTTTCCAAGTTGTTGAAGATGACGATGAACAGTTGTATGGTTTGAACTAAGAACCACTACCAATTCCTCAACTGATAAAGCAGGATTTTCTTCAAGGGCTGCTTCAAGAAGCTTTTCATCAAACTCAACTGGACGTGCGGTTCGATCTTCATCTTCAAGGGTGAAATCTCCACCTCTGAATTTTGCAAACCATCTTCTGCAAGTTCTTTCATTCACACATTCCTCTCCATAAACTGAGTGAATGTTTCTAGCCGCTTCGGCTGCTGAGTTTCATTTCTTGAACTCATAAAGCATTATGTGCCTCAAATGATTCTTGGGTACTTCCATGTTAGCAGGGTTTTAATCAAACAAAATTTTTCGTTTCACCTTTTGAAAGTGACGTCTGAAGATCCAGAGAAAAAAAAAATTATTACAAATGGAGACTTAAAGTGGTCTGTTTTTCTTTAAATTAAATTAATCGCTCTGGCTTAACATTGAGCTCTCAGGATTCCATCCTCCTTGGGACTATCTATACGGATTACCAGGGTTATTGTTACTTATATATATATATATATATATATATATATATATATATATATATATATATATATATATATATGTGTGTGTGTGTGTATGTGTGTGTGTGTGTGTGTTGGTGGCGATGGCTAGCCCTCCACAATTTCTTGTCCTGTGGCTTACTTGTCTTTTCTATAAATATTTACATTATATTTGTTCTAATGAGGTTTCCTTGGGACCCGGATCGCATGAATTTAAGCGTATTACTAGTTTGGCAATTAGGTCTCATCCTTTCATTGTTGAAATAGATAGATGTAACCGTAAGTTCTATTCTAATAGTTTCTTCTCTCGTACTTCTCGCTAGTGGAACTCTCGTCCGCTTTCTTGTGTCCCCGCCACATTGGATCTTCAAGCCTTGAAATGCGGCGTTAATCGCCATTCTCTATCTTCCTGGATCCCACTCTTTTATTCGTCGTTCTCCTTTTAAGAACAATGATAATACTTATTTCAGACTTTGTTGTTGCTGTGATGGTTAGAGGCTCGGAACGCCAAATTGGTGCGTCGACTGTGATACATTTCGAGTCTGTTTCATTCACTTTGTCGCAACTAACATTTGAAAAGTATGAACCCATATCTTCTCTTCAGCTATAGGTTAAATAGTAAGGCACACTTGGCTATTTCTTTTATTTCCATTGTCTTTATGTACTATTTACGCGTTGTGCTCTATGTATTTAATATATATGTAAGGTAATTTCAATTATACTCTAAACCAACATTTATAATCGCGTATCGCCCGGTTCATACTCCTCCTCGATCTTTTGAACAAGAGTAGAGGTTTTGTTTTCCTGGTCAGGAATTCCGTTTCCTTCTAATGTCTTCTAATTCTTTTTCACGTCCAGTAGCCTCTTGCGTCTTAGTGGCATTATCACCTTGCTCGGGATGAACTGATTATGTTTAGTGCATAAACGTATTTCAGTATATATTCCTGTGATTTCATACAATGTTATGGATATCTGTCTATATCTCTGAGATGAGATATTTATGATTACTTGCATTATTTACATTATTCGGACTGTTATCCTCATCTTCATTGCCATATTCAAAACGTTTCGGCCGTCGTACGCTCCGGTCTTCTTCAGGTGATTGGAATTTAGAACCGAACCCTTTATTTCGCCCACCGGGGTAGATTGTTGTATTTCCACGCGCCATGCGTCTTACGGATGTCTCAGTTATTTCCCTTTTAGCTCAACTCTCCTATTTTTTGGCTCACCACTGCTGTGGCCTTGTATTGAACTCACAACTGTTTGGGTCTAGTCACTGGATTTAACCAACGTCTTTATCCACTGGGCCATGTGTTATCGATGTCTGCTACCCTAGGACATTCGAGAAGCTAGCACGATAGTCAAAAGTCTTCGGGGACAAGGGTGTCATATTATTGGTATTGTTTCACTACTGATCACGTCCGATGAAGTGATCTCGCCGCCAAACTGATTGATTCTATTTTTACGGCTTATCAACCCTTTGCAGGTCATTCAAAATAAATTAAAAAACAAAAAAATATATTTTTAGATTATAAGAATTTCTTTTTTTTTAAATAATAAGGGTTCAATGATTCAAGTTGGATTCATGCCTTTCCAAAGTGTATTTTCGCAGAAGTGAATATAACGAACCAAATTGTAATTGGAACTCGACTCTCCAACTAACAATTCCAAGCCATTATCCATTACACCACCCGCACATCCAAGCTTTTTTATATATCCCCCGGTTCCAGACCGGGAGATATATAAAACAGAATTGTCTTTCTCAGTCGAGGGGAGCGCCCTCAATGTGCGGACGTGCGAAAACCAGACAAGACGAACACACATTATCCATTACACCACCCGCACACCCAAACTAACAACACCCGACATTCCCCTAGCGGCCATTCATCTAGGTTCATCGACGCTGTTTAATCGTACGGGAACCAATGTTTCAACGTGAAGTGGCCATAAGCTCACCAAGATTGTAAATAAGGTTTGGTTAGCATAGATACAATATAAAACACCGGTTGCCCCTCTGGTTGTTGAAGAAATACAAATGTGTCTGATCAGGCGTCGGCAATAGGGATTAGATTGCTACCATGGGAGAAACTGTACCAGTGTTTTTACAAACTTTTTTTTTTTAACTTTACGGCGCACTTTTAGAATAACTGAAACCCAGAAACGCATTTTAAATTTTAATAAGGAAAAATTAGTCATGACATTTGAAAATAGGTTTGTTTTGGTTTACGACATATCAACCTCAATGGTTCATTTAATGCCGACAAGATTTTTATTGCTGCTAATATTTGTTTTTCCAAAAATGTAATGCTAGTAATAATTTTTTTTTCTTCAGAAATTTATTGCTGGTAGTAACCTTTTACAAAAATGTATTGCTGGTATTACAACCTATTTTGACACTTTAATAGCGTTTTGACCCCAGTTTGGGAGTTAACTATTTGCCCATACCTGGGACCCTAACAGGTGCTACCATACAGGGTCAGGGTGGACCTGGGAACACTAGCAATTAAGAGGTGGTTCCACACTCTTCAAAACCTGATCAGGGGCCTTGCTGTTGGATGTAGTTTATCGTCTTACCCAGGACGCGGATGTAGTTTATCGTCTTACCCAGGATGCGGATGTAGTTTATCGTCTTACCCATAATGCTTGAAAATAGGGAAATGATAATGAATTCTCCTGAAATAAGCATTTATTTTTAAGACGTTACATTTTCTATTTAAGTATGTTTGTGTGAAATCTGTGCTTGATGTGTTTTAGCAAAGAAGACAATTGAATTTAGCGGTTGTCATTTTTGGTTTAGCATTCCCAAAGAGGATTAGCGGTAAAGTTTTCATTTAAAGGGATTTATGAAGAATTTATTTATAAAGGCCAATAATTACTGATTTAAATCTCTTGAGGAAGGCAAAAGGGAAAGGATTATCCATTTCTTAAATATTAAGGAATTTACCACCCACTTTAAAATATCCAATGACGAAGACTTAGAAACAGAAGCCATGCACTTGGTGTCTGTAACTCTTTAAAGATAAATATTATTTTTTAATATAAAAATAACTCACAAATTAGTTTTCTCATGACTTAGGGCGCACCTAGGTAACTTCCAGGTCGCACTGGTTGAGAAACCCTGCTCTAGAGGGTGCGATACGTAAATTATCGCCATTTTATATTTTTAATTTCGCGCATGCGCGTTATTTTTGATTTTGTCGACTGCACAGTATAGTAGGATAAGTTATACACTGCCTGTGAGAAAAAGAGAACCATGACGCAGTTCACTCCGACAGAAATTTGGTAATTTTCTGTACTATTTGGCATTCGCGTCGGAAGCTCTAATACGGACATTTCAGAGTGTTTGGGTGTCAATCTGAGGACAGTGCAGAAGATTCAGAAAGACTTGTATGAGTCAAATGGTGATTCCGGAGGTACGTCTGCTAAGATAAATTGTGATGGCAATGTTATACGTCCATTTATTTTTTCCACAGGGGCTCAGACTTAACGCGGAAGCCTACATCAAGTGCCCTGAGAAAGTAGTGCTTTTCTAGGTCAAGAAGGTGGCCGCTGGAAGAAGATATGTCTGGCAACAGGACTCTGTACCATGTCACACAAGGAGAAGAACCCAGTCAGGGCTGTCTGGCCCTTTCTGCGACCGCATCACCCGTTACATCTGGCCACCTAACACCCCAGACTGCAACACCTTTTGATTATCATGTGTGGGGCGCAGTTGAGCGAGAGACCAACAAAAATCCTTGCAACACCAGAGAGGAACTGAAGGCAAGGATTATGGCAGAATTCACCAACGTAAACAAGGAGACTGTCCAGGAGAGATGCAACAGATTCCGAATTCCTCTGAAGGCAGTGGCTGAAGCCAATGGCGATTTTAGTGAATAAATTTACTCTTTAGTATTTCAAGATATTTTTGTGTCATTTTGGTAAATATATCTGTTAAAACGAGATGTAATTTTTGCGTAAGTTTGACGACAATTTATTCATCGCACCGTGTATAGTCTCTGAAGCCAGACTGATGCCTAATGGCCGAATTGATTTTTTTAACTTTACTTTCCAGGCGGGAAAATATTGTGTTCAGGTTTTGTGTGTAGCGTGTATTTAAACGGTAACCGTTTCGTTTTTAAATTAAATTCTAGAAATTATCTATATTTTAGATTACTGCTGCCGGTTCCAACTTATTCAGGCGACATGCAACCGGGTGTCTAAGTTTGTCTTCCTCTCCACGCCGTTATCTGCAAAAGAGATGAGAATTGTCGTGCTTCATTACGTAAAATATCAAACCTATTTTCCCAACTTTCCACACCTCAATTATGCTATCGATATCTTTCTGAGACGCAACTCTTCGGCAAGCAGAGATAGAACAATTGATACGTTTCTTCAACTTGATTTTGCAGGCAGGTTTCTGTCTGTGCCACCGTTTTATAAATACTTGCACCTGCGCAGAATCAGGCGATCGGAAAAGGTTGAAATTATCGCTGTCTCCACAGAAAAGATTAAACTGAAAGGAAATAGATACGAACAGATCAAATTAATTCATATCTGAAGTCACCAATAAAAAAAATAAATCGTTAAGATTATATTCAAACAAATGTCTCGGCTTGCTATTAGTTCAGTAAACACAATTATCTCCGAGAAATAAATTTTTAACAGAGTGACGTATCTTCTTGTGTATAATACTCTTGTAATAACAAAAGTACGCTTGTGTAGGCTTGAAGAAAGTTTTATTCAACTGAGAATACAAGGTTCGCATATAGTGTCCTTTTATAGTCCCAGTAAACACAAATAGCTCTCTTAAAGAGGAGAGTAACAAAACAAGGGGAGACAACTCTTGGTTATTCATAATAACTATTTTATTCATATTACACGCATAATTCGTCATAACTGTTTGAACAATAAAACTCTACCTTCTCTCGGGATTCTTTTTTTGTTTTAACATAAAAAAACTCATTAAACATCATTCCACAGGGAAGCTCCTACAAAATTTATTGTAAAAATCTCTGCGACATAGACAAACGAGATCGCTAACTCTGAGTTGCCCAGTACAATTTTTAATAGATTCTTGTAGGATAATTAAATTTTATTTGTTTTTTGATACTAAGATAAACATACATAGATACCCTTGTTCAAATTAATTAAAACAAAACGAATAATTCCGTTATTATTTATGTCCATTCCATGCAGTCGTTCCTTGTAGATTGGCCAAATATTTTCAACTTGATTTAAATCACGCGAGTTTCCGGGCCAGTATATAGTACTTTGATTTGCTCACTGGTAAGGCTGGCCAGCTTGTTCGTGCAGCGTCACAATTTTCTTGCCCTTTCTTGGAGTAACATCCATCGCAGACAATAGCCGTAGGACAACTAATCGACAGTCAAGACAATAGTGTCCGGGCGTGATAAAAAATATGATGCAATCACGGATGGAGCAATATTTTTCAAAAGCCAAACAAATTTCATAATACACCCCAGAAATATATTTATATTACTGCACATCAATGCAAATGACATAATCTGAGGAAAAAAAATAGAAATTGATTACACCCTGTCACTCCAGTGGGTCTAAAACTGAACGTATTTTGAAAGAAAGGAAACTAAAGCTATTGTTTCAATTAATTTGCACAAGGGTCTATATGAGTTAGGATCATATATACGAAAGTATTGTCACCCCTAAGCCTCTCGTGCAAACTGTAGGAATTCGTGTGAGCCTACTGAAAAAGAAAATTATGTTATGTAGTGGGTAACAGGTCTTTTGGACCGCCCTGTAGATCAGATATGGAACCCGACAGAATAGGATCTAAAACAAACGGTATGTACGTAAAAACGTTTCCAAATGAGTATGCGAAAATCCAACAAACATAATGTATACCACACACACACACACACACACACACACACACACACATAGACACACACACACACACCCTTAGGAATATAGAGCGTGTTCGGAACACACTTATCAACAGACATGTATAAATATAGAATACAGGAAGAGAATATGAATGGAAATTATAAACAATATTGAAAGTGACGCCCGTTAGCATCAATGCAGACTAGGATCCTTCGTATTATGTTTCTGGACAGCGTCATCAGTTGCTCGCTTGAAATAGACTAAATTGCCGCTGTTATCGCTGTTTTCAAGTCATCCTGTGGGCGCGAGACACTGCAGGTTTTTTTGCTCCCAGTACATAAAAGTCTGGTGTATTTATATCTGGCGAGCGTGGGGGCCACACGTCTTTGGAAATCTGCAAAAATCTTCTCCAAAAACTGCATAGACCTGTGAGATGTCTGGGCAGTAGGACCGTTCTGTTGAAACCATGAGTAACTGATTTTCTCACTTGTCATCTGGCGGATGAAGGTGGGAAGAATCTGTGAACAACAGCGCTCGCTGCTTATTGTGTTCATAAAGCTAATATAGCCAACAAGTCGGGTGTCTGGAACTCGTAACCCACAATCCAAACTTGAGATCATTTAGGGGTGTTTTACGCAACCTGTGAGTATTATTGGAGGACCGCAATCTTGTGTTTTGCGAATTAACTTAAACCGAGAGATGTGACCATGCTTCGTCGGTAAAAAATGTCACAGCCAACCCATTAGCAGTCTTCTCTTCGATAAATTGGTTATGCCATCTGTAATAGCGCAGTAGCTTTTCAAGGTCGGTTGCTTTCAGTTCCTGTAGTGCCATTGTTTCGTATGGGAAGCGTTTTAATTTTTGTCTGACAGCCTTATGGACATTTTCAAATCAATATGTGTGAAACCAACAAACAATCCCTATTAGACAAACATATACACACACTTCCGAGTGTCGTGTTCGTAAAGTCCCTCTGCACTTATAGTGTTATTAACAGACATGTTTCTATATACAGTGCTTTTCGATAAAAGTGACTCACCTCATTGAAAAAAAATTTCGCCTATTGTTTTGGGGGTCAAACTAATTTTTAAATCTTACTAATAAAAAAGACCCCTTCCCAGCCACCTAGTAAAAAAGTTTACTCACCCTAAGGTATTCTATTGATAATTAAAATTTTAGATATAAATGACGTTTAGGGAAAAACTCACTTATTTCCTGCAACTAGTAATCAATAGAAACATAACCGAACAGCTTTAAATGAAGAATAATAGAGGTATAATTTATTTATAATAGGTAATATAGTTCGAAATATTTAATAATCTACGGACCCTCCTTTATTTTGAATAACCTTTTCAACCCTTTTTGGCATTGACTTGATTAGGTTCTGGCAAAGCTAATCTCCAAGCATTGAATTCCATTCGGATATGAAATTCACAATCAAATCCTCTTTGTTGCTCAACTGCTTTCTCGAGAACCTGTATTTATAATGGTCTATAAGTTTTCTATGAGGTTGAGGTCAGGAGATTGGGGCGGCCATGTCATAACACTCACCTGCTTCTCATCAAAGTATTCCTTCATCAATTTTGATTTGTGACAGGGAGCATTATCCTGCATAAAAATGAGCTTGGTGGGGTCGATTTGCACCCTTTCAGCAGAAGGGAGTAGACAAGACTCTAAAATTCTCTTGTACTGCTCGCTCCTGAGGGTCTTTTCAATAGGTTTTAAGAAACCAGTTCCATGAAAAGAAAAACATCCCCAGAACATTATACTGAACGGATGCTTGACAGTACTTACTGCTAAATTCAAAGAGCTTTCAAAGCTTCCTCTTCGGATTTTAGATCGCTCATTTTTTGAATTTAGCTCAACTTTCGTTTCATCGGAGAAGAGTAAAAAAATATCAGGTGAGTCACTTTTATCGAACAGCACTGTATAATACTAGGTCCTTCTTATTATGTTTCTGGACAACGCCATCAGTTGCTCGCTTGAAATAGACTGAATTGACGCTGTTATCGCTGTTATTTCAAGTCATCTATAAAAGGCAGGACGTGTGTGTGTGTGTGTGTATAACGAATGCACGGCCACATTTTCGACGGATTTGCACCAAAATTTACATGCACACGCTCCAAATTAGCGGAAAGGCCAAAACCGACATTGCATTTCCCAACTCCCATCGATAGTGGAAATAATCGATTTTTTCCATGCTTCTACGGCAGTTTTCATGTAGTTTGCGGCCATTTTATACTGGCCAGAGTGAGAGCCTATAGCTTGCTGCCACGAATAGGCAAGAAGATTCTATTGGCCATCGTGAGAGCCAACAGCTGACTGACACGAATGTTAACTAGCATGCTAGCATGCAAAAAAAATCGATAGCTGCATTCGTCACAAGTGGGAAAAATTTAAATCTGCATGGCACTTTACTCCAATTGGCTCATTTGCTTGCTTAAACTCAACGTTGATTCTGATTCCGCAGAACTGGGTTGGGTGTGAAAAAGTATTTGTTGTTAACATTCTTTTTTCATTCGGTTTTTCCAGTTACCAGTCCTTTTTTAAAGCTGATCGTTTTGTGTTCATTTTGTTTAGTTCTTTTTTCGTAACAGATTTAATGTTTAGTATAGAGCTTAGAAAAAATTCGCAGTGTGAGATAGGCAAGAAATAAGGCATGTAGCAACATCAGCACGGCAAAGGGCACTCCTTTAAAGACAAGGAAGGGCAAAAATATTTTAAGTGATAGCGATTGCTGTATGAGTCGTACGATTTTTGAATCAAGCACGGGCAACGCCGGGCCATGCTGCTAGTCTGTCTATATTTCTGAGATTAGGTATTTTGTACACTATTTCCATTATTCGGCCTATTGTCCTCATCTTTGTCGAAACGTTGTGATAAACAGGGTGACAAAGATGAGGACAATAGTTTGAATAATGTAAATAGTGTATCATTTATGGGTCTTTCATGGTTCAACAGTAGGGATTATTGGAGGATTGTGTTTTGCGAATTAACTTAAACCGAGAGATGTGACCATGCTTCGTCGGTAAAAAATGTCACATCCAACACATTAGAAGCCTTCTCTTCGATAAATTGGTTAAGCCATCTGCAATAGAGCAGTTGCTAACAATCTTATGAAACTTTACAATAGACACAGATAGAACACTCAAACTAATCATCCAGACATCGTGATCAAAATCTTGGCAGCTTCCTATTTAAAACTCTGCAAAACCTTCAATTGTATATATCGATTTCTCCGTCGGGATATTTAATGTTAGAGAACTTGTAAAAAAAAAAAATGGAGGAATTATTAGCTCAGTTGCTGACAATATTGATGTATGTCGTCAATAAACCTAAATCAAAGAAGGTTTTGATCAGTGTAAGGCTGCACACGTTAATAGATTTGTAAATTGTAACTATCATGGCAGTGGATTTGATATCAGTACCAAAAGAAAGAATGTTTTACTCAGAGACATCGGACAAAGATCCATAAAATGCAAATTTGACAACTTCATTAACAGAACTATCAATAAAATTCCATCATCAGCTGTAAAATATAAAATTTGCATAGCTTTGAAAATATGCAAAAATTTTCTGCGGGGACGTTTGGAGGAGACTGATGAGGATTAATAAAGTCGATGAAGAAGAGAACCCAAGACGAAAGTGCCTACCTGATGATAATAATTAAATTATGAATTATATAAGATAGGAGAAAATTTTATTTATATATATATATATATATATATATATATATATATATATATATATATATATATATATATATATATATATATATATATATATATATTAGTATAAAATGTGTTGCAACTTTTTCAAAAACAATAAATATCTTAATTAATGCAACACAAATTAAAAACTATGGGACTTTAAGTATTTGATATTCTTTAATTAATAATATATATATCTATATATATGTGCGTGTGTGTGCGCGTGCGCGTGTGTGTATCTGTGTGTATTAAAATAATTTAGCAAAATCAATAACAAAATGAGAAATATTATTTGTAACAAACCCAACGAATCACCTGATGATAACAATTAAATTATGAAATATATAAAATAGGAGAAAATTATATATATATATATATATATATATGTTTGTATAGTAAAATAAATTAGGAAAATCAATAACAGCGTGGATAATATTTTTTTATAACAAACCCAACGAATCAAAATATACAGGGTGTCCATAAAGTTCGTGTGCACTTTAAAAAATTTATAACTTTATTTGTATTTGCGATAGAAATAATTTGTAAAAAGGATTAGAAAGAAGTAAATCTATATATTTTAAGGTTTTATTGAAATTTTATTTAAGTTTCCACATGTCCTCCATCATTAGCAATACAAAGGGTAATACGATTTTGCAGTTCACGGAAAACATTTGCCAACTGATTTACAGTAATGCCTGAAATGACATTAGTTATTTTAGTAATACTTAAAACTAGGTACATTAAACTTTATAACATTTTTTACAGATTATTTCTATCGCAAATACAAATAAAGTTATGTTTTTAAAAGTGAACACGGACTTTATGGACACCCTGTATTATTCAACCTCCCAACTCTATCACAACTACAAATGAAAAAAAATGTTTTAACATTCGTATAAAATGTGTTGCAACTTCTTCAAAAACAATAAATATCTTAATTAATACAACACAAATTAATAATATGCTAAAACTTGAAAGATAAATTTACTGTATCACCTGTAATAATTGCCACGAAGAATACATAGAAGAAACTTTAAGGGATTTAAATAAATCATTATATGAACAGAAAAGAGATATATTACAAAACAACACGTTAGTTCTGTAACGGGATGAGGCTGATTATAATTTTGATTTTTTAAAATGGTAATTTAATTAAAATTAAAAGGAATTTACAAAGACAAAAATGTACTGAAAGTGCCTTAATCACGAGATCATCCACAGTATTTTTGCGTCCAACTTCTTACAAAACATCACCTTTCTTAGCCGATCTTCAGTTATCACAATACGGAATAACAAAAGTGATAAAAACATAAACACAATGAAAGTAAATGAAATCGGCTAGACTATATTACCAAAGCACATATCTTTAAAAATGAAATGTAAAAGCTTAAAATTTCAGCATCCCCCTCTCCCTCGTGTGCATATGTTGTTACTCTAAACATACAACGGGGCCTTGCCCTACGTTTTCCACTGTCCTGCCAATGAGCTCTCCTATGTTGCATTCCGACTCCCCATCTTGTCGGTGTTCCCCGAAATTTGGGAAAGGGCGCGATGCATGCTCACAAGGTAAACAGATTAAAGACAAACGCTACGTCGAGAAATAAGTACGCGGGCTCTGATTCCCATATTATATGTAGATGTTTATTCAGGGGTTAGGCTGCTCATCCGGGTCGGTTGGTAGGTGATACATGGGGCAACTTCTTCAAGGTCAGCTCTTTCCCTACTCACTCGATACGAAGTTGAGACTTCAGATCCACTCGAGAGACACGGCCTTCTACGGCAAGGTCTGGCCAGCTCTCTTCCAGATCCCATGCATGACTGTTAATATAGAGCAGCACCCGGATATACCCTATTTCCGGTTTTGTTTCCACTTGATCTCAAAAAACCCATCATCCACTCCTTTACTTCTGCGTTCCCCTTCGGTCAAAGTCGATGTCTCTTAGAAGATCGAACTTCAAAAAACCATCAGCAAAAAGAAACATTTAATATCAATATTTAAAATCACCTCGTTACGTTCTATGTGGTGCATATAAGATAAACATCACTTCAGTTTAATGAAGAACGAAAGGCGTCAAACGAAAAATTGTTTCCATTTTAAAATACAGTTTTTTTTTGTTTTTTTTTTAATTTAGCGTTATTATATAAAATTTTAAACCTCGTACTGTACCAGCCATCGTGTCGGCTTAGGTAATGGAATATTTCAGTTGAGTAGAAATAATCTCTACCGATCTTCGCGTGAATAAATTACAGAACGGAGAGAAAGCGGGATGATAAATGACCAAATATGAATTAGAGCTAAAGGGAGGTGAGGTTGTGGAGAGCCATGATCGCCCACGTCCTGAATGGAAAGGGCGTATAAAATAAGAATAAAAATATTTGTCAAAAACGACAATTCTACTATTTCATGTACATACAGATATCGACTACTACTACTACTACTACTACTACTACTACTACTACAAATCCTAATAATAATTTTATCTATATTCAGCTAATAAAAGTCTACTCATGTAAAGTAATAATAATACCTATCAAAAACAGCACCTCGCCCATTCGACTAATACTACTACTACTAATAATAATAATACGAAAACTGCTAATAATAATTGCGTTTATCCCTCTCTTCGTTAGTGCCTTAGTTTGCATGACCGTTACTCCCTGCCAATACCTCATAAATAATAGACTATTCCGTTTTGATTGCGTGGAAAAAGTGGAGAAGACACTAAATGGTTTCAGTGAAAAAGAAAGAAAGAAAGAAAAGAAAGGGAAAATAGAAGTTTTTAATGGCTGTTTCAATGAAATGGTAAAAAATGGTCAGTTTCAAATCTTTTTATTTGTACCCACTTCTTAAAATAACACTCAACATTCATACTTACGTCTGTAATTGTAATATTTTGTTAACGTTTTTAAGCTCAGATATTTAACGATGCGACAGGTGAATTTCTACGGATATTTTATTGTCGTAGAATTCGTCATGATCTTCTTCAATCATTAAAAAATTATACCGATATTTTATTGACGTAGAATCAAGTTGCCAAATTCGAATCTTTTCATTTGTACCCACCTCTTTTTTTTAAATATTTTTGATTGTTATTGCAATATTTTGTTAAAGTTGTTAAGCTAAGATATGAAACGATGCGATAGGGGAATTTCTACGGATATTTTAATATCGTAAAAATCGTCATGAGCTTCTTCAATCATTAACTGAAGAATTAACATTCATCAGAAAATTGAAATAGGAAAACCGTGAAATTTTCACAGGTTTTTCTAGCAATAATAATAATATCTACCTCAGGAATAACAGAATTCTACAAATTTAAATTTGAGAATAACAGCACTTGTAAAAAAAACACCTCGGCCATTTCATGTACACACAGACATCGGTAATTCCACTATTACTACTACTACTACTAAAAATAATCTTACTACTAATAATAATTTTATCTATGCTCAGAGGAGTCACAAAAGTCTACAAATGTAAATTTAATGATCGGGGTGTTCATGTTGTGGCTACATTTTCGTGATATCTCAAATGAGATTATGCGTTATAGCGACGTTAACTTAGGCAAATCCATTAGCAATGCGCCTCTGCATATACAAAACCATCTGGGAAATTAGAAAATTATCAATCTATTCGTTCGACGTCTGTCTCCTGGTTTTCAAATTACGACTAATCCGTTTCGCTTGGAATTCATTAAAAACATTATCGGAAAGTTGATCAATTTCCCCTCGAACTTCGTCAGTCTCAATTCAGGCCAACAAGACTAAGTCCGAAGCCATCTTTCTTCGTCTTTATAAGCGTAACCCCCGTTGGCGCTGCTACAAATAATGCACACCACAGGCAGACATATTGATGTTTTTTCGTATTTATATTTGCAATAAATAATTACTTAACTATACTATCGGCACAATAAAATTGCAAGCAAAAACTGAGCAACGTGTATTTTTTATTGAATACGTTAGATTACTTAATTCTTGCTGCCAGTGTGCTTCTCTTAACGGCCACTGGGGGTATTGTACAAATCGGCATAAAAGAAAAGGCTACAAACTTTATTTCTCTCTTCGAGAACAGGATGCTGTAGGGACATGACGTGTCTCGTTTCCCTCTATAGTTGACTTGCTCCCCAGTTTTACCGCATGTGGTATGGCGAGTCACATGTCAGATAAACATAATACCCTATCATCTGTCCCGAAAAAAAAAAACCCTCATGTAACCATAATAACATCATCATTGAAACTATATATATATATATATATATATATATATATATATATATATATATATATATATCCCTTTATAAGCGATATCTGCAGAGGAAAAAGCGTACAGAAAGCGAAGAAAGAATTAATCTTCAATCACAATTTTCCAAAATTAAATAAATTTTATTATTAAGTATTTGTTTCTTTCAAGTTGAAAGAAACTCATTACAAAGATCCTCGCAACACAAAGTCCCACAAAAGTATTTTGTTTTTGTACTTTGCAACACATCCAAAGTAATTGCGTTAGTATGATAGAAAAGAATAAAGTGCAAACTTAACGAGAGAGTCACGTATTGCGATTGTTTTATGAATGCGTGTAATTTTCCTGCAGTCAGCAAACGCGAGCTGTCTTATTACTATCACTCATGTTTTTATTGACATAACTTCGTTCATATGTTTTTACGTGTATCTTTAAAATCGCGAGGTTATTGCAAGAAGTTACTCGATAAAACATGTGGGAGGTTATTCATACGAACGGTATGAGTAATCAGATTGTGCACAACCCTGGTCAAAGATTTACCCACAAAACGGAAAAAAAAAACTGAATACCAAATTTTGAATTTACGCGAATGTATTTATAGAAAACAGATGGATCGAGGCAGCTGAAAGTTAAATTTACGAAATCCCGAAAGTTTATTGCTTAATAAATTTTAAATATCTGTTTTTTTTTTTGTTTTTTTTTTACTTTTTTTTTCCCGGAGGAAAAGTATCGTTGATCATTTTCTAGTGTGATCTCTTAAATTCGTACCAGACAACAAACATGGTTGTCTGATTTTTCAAAGGGCTTAGGAGCGCTTCAGATAAAGTCGCTGATTGGTTAATAAATGCAAATGTGGAAATTCAAATCTGGAGGATACGTTTTGCACAAAAATATGTCAATTGAGATTTTTTGTGATATTGCTTAAATCCCTTGAAATTTTCTACAATTTTTAACGGGGTTCCACATATTGTCTTTAATTCTGCATAGACGAGGCGAGTAAGTAATAAAGAAAACTTAAAAAATGGAGACAAGAAGGACACTTATATAAAGAATCAGAAAGAGGCAGCTGAAATTTCTTACTACCCATTTAAATTTACACTTGAATTTGACGTCCCTGATATGTAACTAGAAAGTTGATTGGTCTTTTTTCCTAACGACCGTGCATTCACAGTTAGTCCTTTTTTCTTGCGTTCCTTTTGCTTAATCGTACTTAATCGTTAAAATCAAGTACAGAGATGTCACTATTTTGGAAGTGTTTTAACAGACGATGCGTAATGAAACAATGCAATACACTAGCGAAAGATGTCTTCCAAAATCTGAATAAAAATATTAAGAAACAGTTTTGTTGAAACCAATGAAAAGAGTGCTGAACTCCTACACTCTAGTGCAAATTAATTGAAACAAAACAAAAAATTCCGTTATTTTTTTTCGTATTTTTCCAATGAAACATAATCTAGTGCATATGTTCGTTCTTCGTATGTCCATTCCACGAAGTCTTTCCTTGCAGAATGATCAGAGATTCTCGACTGGATTTAAATCAAGAGAGTTTCCGAGCCAGTCTATAGTACTTTGATTTACTCACTGGTAATGCTTGCCAGTGTCTTCGTGCAGCGTTACAATTTTCGTATGCTTGGAGTAACGTCCATCGCAGACAATGACCATAGGACAACTAATAGACAGTAGAGACAATAGTGACTGGGCGTGATAAAATCTGATGCAATCACGGATGACGCAATATTATTCAAAGCCAAACAAATTTTATCATACACCCAGAAGAAAGATTCATATTACTTCACACCACGGCAAATGAACTCTAACGCTCCAATACCTACCTGGCTTCTTCTGCTATCGTCTACCTTTACAAGACGCAGATCAGGTCGAAAATGGTGTACTACTGCCATATATTCTCTAGAGCTGCTCAGCCTTCACTTTCCAGTCGCGATAGAGTCGAGAAACGTCTCCGCGTCCTTGCGGGTGATGAATTATTTTCCGCCTTACAACCACTTTCCCACAGACGAAACGTCACAAGACTCTCGCCGCTCTATCGCTATTTGCCTGGAAAGTGCTCAGACGAACTACATTCCTTAGTTCCACCCTCACGGCCAAACCCCATCATGCCGCGTCCATTGTAGCCACCAAACCTCATTCTTTATGTACTCCATTGGTGAGATGTAAGTTCAACTCGATCAGCTACTTCCCACAAATTGCAAATTTTAAAAAGGAAGTTGAAAAGAAAATTAGCTCAATTCCCACAAGGACATACCTCAGGCAGTGGGTAGGGGTCATTATCCGGCGCCTTAGACATGCCCAAAAGTGAAAGTGCTGAAGGGTTTTGAAAATTTTTTTCACGGTATTGTCAGGAAAACCTACTTTAAACCTCGACCATATGACACATTCAGTAGCGACGCGAGTGCACTAAAAATCACCCTAGAACCAACTCCCAAGAGGATGCTTCCCCGATCATAAAAACCTTAACCTATTTAAGGTTAACCGCTATATTTCTCACACATCCCCATAAACTGTACCTCTTACTCAGTAACCTTCTACCTTCAGTGGCTCTTTGGCCTTGTATAAGGTGAACATCATTGAGAAAAAAAATAAAAGAAAACCTTCTATTTGACATTTGGATCGTCAAAGAACTGCCATTATTTTTGTTCATATAAGGTCTAATATTATATTAGTGCTAAAAATATACTGTCATTTCTATGTCAAGAGAAAATTATCAGGTCATCCCATAAGTTCTGTCCGAATTTTGAATAAAGAAAACAAGTGACCAAATGTTACATTTAATTACAGATTCAATCAACAATGTATTTTCCCTGATTGTCTCTGACTTCCTTCCATCTATTAACAAGCTTACTAATTCCATTACTGTAAAATTCTTTTCGCTTTGATCGAAGAACTCACAAATGTCAGTTTTAACCTCTTCCTGTGTTACAAAAGCTGTTTCTTCCAAATGATTCTGTAAGCTACGAAACAAATGGTAGTCTGAAGGAGCAAGGTCGGGAGAATAAGGTGGATGAGGAATTTTCTCCCAACCAAGTTCTTCGATTCTTGCTGTGTGTGGTCATGCATTGTCCTGATGAAACATCACCCGTTTTCGATTCACTAGAGCAGGTCTTTTTTCCTCAAAGCTTGGTTCAAACGCTGTAACTGCTGACAGTATATTTGAGCATTAATTGTTGCATTAGGTGGTAAGAATTCAAAGTGGATTATTCCTTGGCAATCCCACCAGATTGAAAGAAAAACCTTTTGCCAATGAAGTTCCCTTCTCGGCTGTGGCTGGGGTCCTTCCCCTTTCCCAAGCCACTGTCTACGACGCTCGACATTTCGATAAAAATTCCATTTTTCATCACCAGTCACAAGTCTATCCAAAAAAGGTGATACAACTTGGCGAGAATGGAGAGAAGAGCAGATGTCAACTCGGGATTTGAGGTTGTTTTCAGACAATTCATGAGGCATCAATTTTCCAAGTTTAGGAACTTTTCCAAGTTGTTGAAGATGACTATGAACAGTTGTATGGTTTGAACTAAGAACCACTGTCAATTCCTCAACTGATAAAACAGGATTTTCTTCAAGGGCTGTTTCAAGAAGCTTTTCATCAAACTCAACTGGGTACTTCCATGTTAGCAGGGTTTTAATCAAAGAAAATTTAATTTTATTGTTCTCCGAAATAAAATTTGATCAGTTCAAATGCATCTAAACTTAAAAATAATGTTCATCTCCATTAGACATTATAAAATACTCTTTAAATTTCGTTCATTTTAACAAAAAGTTAAAATTCGGACAGAACTTATGGGATGACCTAATATTTAAATGTTTTAAAAAAAAACACAAATAGTCACCGTACGATACAAACCAAGGAAAATGGATTACAGTCAGCCATTTTGAATCAGGGTTTTGAGCCAAATTACAGATTTGCACAGCCGAAATTATATCTGATTCAGCTAAAGTCATTAGTGTGATATACTTAGCGCAATATTTAGAATGGAAGTTTAATTAATCTGCGAATATAAGTTAATTAGAACTAATTATTATTTTCTTTCCTTCTCATCAACTAATAAAATCAATACTCAAATTAATGAGGCGTCAATAAATACTTATTAAGAGGCTTATTGATCCTCACTAGGTGACCGACCGGTAGTCTCTTGTGACTGACTAAGCTTAAGAAATATCATTTTAATATTTTATTTTTAATCAGTTCACCCCAATCAAGGCGATAATACCACTAAGACGCAAGGTGCTGCGAGTGAAAGAGACTGAACAAGATTTTAGAAGGTTCTGTAAACGAGGGGTAAACCTCTACACCTGTTCAAAAGACCGAGCCTATCTAATACTATTGAGGAAAAAAAATAGTAAATAAAATTTCATAGTTGAGACGGAGACGTTAGAAGTATGAGGTTGATGTAGAAGAAGAAAATAAAAACAAGGGAAAAAAACTCTACTGCTGCTCAAACTGCCGGGGACGAGACGTTAGAAGTATAGAATTGAAATAGACTTTAGAAGGAAGCGGAAACCCAATCCTAAACCGGGAACAAGGGATAAACATCTACTCCTGTTCAAAAGACAGGTGAGAACACGTTAAAAATATAGAGGTGAAGTAGTCTTTAGAACCAACCGGAAAACCAATCTTAAAGAAGAAACAAGGGATAAACCTCTACTCCTTTTCAAACGACCGAGAAGGAGACGTTAGAAGTATAGTGTTGAAGTAGATTTTAGTAGCAACCGGAAACCAAATCCTAAACAGGAATCAACAGTAGAGGGATGCCTCGAAAGTGATGCTCCCCATTAAATTTTTTGGCTTATGCCATCAGAAGTATAGGTTTTGGTTATATGAATGGTTAGACTGAATCTTCCTAGCAATAATGTTTTTTTTTACGTTTATAGCAGCTTAACGGCCGTCTGGCAAAATAACTTCTGACAGGAAAGTTGCATACGAATCAGAGGACGGTAAACATGGAAACCATTGACATTCTTGGAGGCTATTTTAACATATATACAGACTAAAGATTGTATGGCAGTGGGTAATGCGTTTAAGTGTTGTGAAAAGTTATGTCTCACAGTTGGGTTCGTTCATAGTTTTCAGCCCCCCAAAATGCTGAGAGTCTCGAAAATTCAAAGCCAATGAGAGTGACTGTGGGGAGGAGGGATATTTATTTATAGCTGAAAACCTGCTCTATCCGTTAAAGATTTTTCTCCCAAATTTTTTTTTCACTCAAAGTCTACATCTGATTGGGGAACTCTATCCATCCCCAAATTCGTACATATTTGGCGAGGAACCCAATACCTTATCAGGAATACAGCCAATAGTGGAATCCTACCGGTTTACATCGCTTCACGCAAATCGATTCTTAAAATCATAAAAGCTTAGCGAACCGGTTGTTGGATTATCCGAAAATAATCTTATATATTAATAGCCGGTATGTAATAGCTAAAAATATAATTAATACCATTACAGTATTTCCTGTGGGGGTCGGAAGAGGTTTTTATGTGATGGACATGATTTATTCTGGCAAAAGATGTCTTGAAGTTAAAAATGTGGCAAATCTTCTAGTCATAAATTTGATAGATCTTCCAATGGATCTTTGGGACTGCAGTGATTCAGTTTGGATGTGGCTAAGAAACCATAACATAGCTGATGGCACTAGAGTCAAAAAGCAGCAGACTTCTGAACAGAAATATGAAGAGAACAGAATTTCAATCTGGCAATATCTTAATAAAAAAATGTTTGTTTAATTTATTTTGATACTATAAAGTGATTTGTTTTCATTCTCGCATTGTAAAGAAAATAAGCAGAATTATTGTATATATATATATATATATATATATATATATATATATATATATATATATATATATATATATGTGTGTGTGTGTGTGTGTGTGTGTGTGTGTGTAGAGAGAGAGAGAGAGAGAAAGAGAGAGATTGTCATCCACAGACAGACTGTTTCGTTGTATCACAGCTCATCAGTGTGGCCAGACGTCCGGTTGCCTCTAGCTAGGAACGAAACCCGACTGAATTGGCGAATTCTACAACTAAGCCGTTGGCGCACGGCAGGAATGAAGTTGGATTTAAGCGTATTTATTTATAGATAAACACAGTGACCGAGAGAACTCGATTCGATTTACCGAAGATTCTTGCATTATTAGACGTAATAGTCACTATTTACAAGCCTACACTTCCTCCCCAGAGAGCTCAACCGAAATAAATTTTTCAAGAGCATATATATTGTCATCCACAGACAAACTGTTTCGCTGTATCACAGCTCATCAGTGTGGATAGACGTCCGACATATCATTCTGATGAGACCCGGATTCGAATCTCACCATGTCGATTTGTCAGGAAGGAGACTTCCCGATGTTATCGGACTGGAGAGGTCGATCCCAGCGTGCAACACCTTTCAAAAGTGCCTGAAAACCATACCATGGGTTGAACCAAGCCTTGTGAGTGAAATTGGGTAGACAGAACCCTTGGGTGCCGTCGATAGCAGTTCCTGGAAATTTGAGACGCCATTAATGAGAATAACAACGAGGAAATGGAACCCTAAATTATTTAATCCTTTCCTAGACTATGATCTGCGCATACACAAGCACAGCTGCGAAGAGATGGGCACTGATCATTTCCATCTGAATTTCTGGGATGAGGAGTTCTCATTATTTACGTATTTTTATACGCACACGGTTATTCTCGTCTGTGTTGTTATCGCAGCATTTCGGCCTTTGTGCTCTCTGGCCGTCACCAGATACGTGTCGACCCGAGTAGCCTTCAAAGAATGTCGAACTTAACCCTTTATTTAATCTACGGGGGATATTTCTATCGTTCCGCTGACCACGTCTAGAGATATCACATCTTGGTTCTTATTTAGTACTACGCAGCAATAACTCGCCCCGTTGCGACTGAGTCCGACTACACACTGCCCATTCCAGGCATTGAATTACTATCTATTTCACCAAATTCACGAACGAATGCTCTTCATGGTGGTATTTCTCGTAGGTAATGTTGATTTAATCATCCCATACCATATTTTTAACAGAAAATATTGTTCCTGCTTTGCTTCCCAAAATCACTGTTCTGAAGATGATGGGGGACTTGCTTATAGCATAGGTATAGACTTTAGTTGGGATAGGTCTGATCTTGAAAAGAAAACCAACCTCCTCGACCAAATCTTCCAAGAAATAAGACTCAAGATAAACAAGAACTATGATCTGGAATTAGAATGAAAACAGTGAGGCAACCTAATTTGAATCCATCATAAAAATCCAGAATATGGCTCAAATTGAGGAATCGGAGAGCCGAGTTCAAATTCCAGTCGAATCCATTACATTCACTTACGTGCTAATACCCTTGGGAAAGGTATGAATCCTCTTCTTCTCCCCCACCAGCTATGGGTAAAATGTAAGACAGACCGAGTTCTACAGCCTTGGATGGCAACTGGTCTACCGCAGAAACAAATGATAACCTAACACGGGAAACAATCTGCCGCGTCAATCATGTATCTGTCGATACGAGATCACCTAAGCGTGTATCACGCATGGCACATAACTGTCTTGAAATGGTAAACGCTTCAAATACCTTTACGTACGGATCAGTTATAACAAATTTAATATATGGTAAAAAAAAAAAGGAAATCGAATATAGAATAGACTACGCTCGCGGTAGTTTCGCCAAATACCACGAGTTCCTACAAAACCAGAATATTAACCTAAAAACGTAATAGCGCCGTAGTATGACGATAAACTGCATCCGACAGTAAAGCCTCTGATTGGGACATAGATGTTTTTGAGGATCGTGGAATGACCTCTTAATTGTTGTTGTTCTCAAGTCAACTACATTTGTATAGTCAAATTACCAAGAATACATTTTTAAAGTAAAATGACCAAGAATAAATTTTATAGCAGACTGGTCGATAATATTTTTTAACTACAGCTGAAGGGGTTCAATTGCGTTAAAAAATATTTAGATTTAGGGTCCCAGCTATGGGCAAATAGTGAACACCCAAACATAAGTAAAATACAATGAACGTATAAAAATGAAATTTTCATAGTAAAAATATAATTTTATATAAAAAATACCAACAAGATATATGTATAGTAAAATGACCAACAATAAATTTTATATCAAAATGACCAACAATATATTTTATACCAATATGACCAACAATACATTTTATAGCAAAATGACCAACAAAACATTTTATAGCAAAATGACCAACAAAACATTTTATATAAAAATGACCAACAATACATTTTATATTAGAATGACCAACAATATATTTTATATCTCAAATTGACTAACAATATATTTTATATCAAAATGACTAACAATACATTTTATATCAAAATGCCTAACAATACATTTTATATCAAAATGACCAACAGTACATTTTTTATCAAAATGACCAACAATACATTTTACATCAAGGTGACCAACAATACATTTTATAGCAAAATGACCAATACATTTTTTAGCAAAATGACCAAGAATACATTTTGTATCAAAAAGACCAACAATACATTTTATAGTAGAATGACCAACAATATATTTTATAGTAGAATGACAAACAATACATTTTATATCAAAATGACCAACAATACATTTATAGCAAAATGACCAACAAAACATTTTTATAGCAAAATGACCAACAATGCATTTTATAGCAAAATGACCAACAAAACATTTTATAGCAAAATGACCAACAACAGATTTTATTGCAAAATGACCAACAATATAATTTATAGCAAAATGATCAACAAAATATTTTATATCAAAATGACCAACAGTACATTTCATATCAAAATGACTAACAATGCATTTTATATCAAAATATATTTTATAGCAAAATGACCGACAAAACATTTTATAGCAAAATGACCAACAATACATTTTATAGTAGAATGACCAACAATATATTTTATATCAAAATGACCAACAATACATTTTATACATTTATATCAAAATAACCAACAGTACATTTTATACAAAAATGACCAACAATACATTTTATATCAAAATTCCCAACAGTATATTTTATATAAAATGACCAACAATACTTTTTATAATAGATTGACAAACAATACATTTTATATCAAAATGACCAACAATACATTTTATAGCAAAATGACCAACAATATATTTTATAGCAAAATGACCAACAATACATTTTATAGCAAAATGACCAACAATACATTTTATAGTAGAATGACCAACAATATATTTTATATCAAAATGACCAACAATACATTTTATACATTTATATCAAAATAACCAACAGTACATTTTATACAAAAATGACCAACAATACATTTTATAGTAGAATGACCAACAATACATTTTTTAGCAAAATGACCAACAATATATTTTGTAGCAAAATGACCAATACATTTTTAGCAAAATGACCAAGAATACATTTTATATCAAAATGACCAACAATACATTTTATATCAAAATGA
This sequence comes from Acanthosepion esculentum, assembly GCA_964036315.1. Lineage (NCBI taxonomy): Eukaryota > Metazoa > Mollusca > Cephalopoda > Sepiida > Sepiidae > Acanthosepion > Acanthosepion esculentum. Next base: position 49,728,512 of record OZ038490.1, read on the forward strand.
CCAACAATACATTTTATAGTAGAATGACCAACAATACATTTTATATAAAAATGACCAACAATACTGTTTATGGTAGTATGACCAAAAAATATATTTTATAGCAAAATTACCAACAATATATTTTATATCAAAATGACCAACAATACATTTTATATCAAAATGACCAACAATACATTTTATATCAAAATGACCAACAATTCATTTTATAGCAAAATAATCAACAATACATTTTATAGTAGAATGACCAACAATACATTTTAGAGCAAAATGACCAACAATACATTTTATCTGTGGTTAATATTGCGTTCAAAATATATTTAGTTAAAACCATAAATTGTTTTCAAATTATTTAGATTTCGGCTTTACATAACCCATAGAGCTGTCGATATGCCGCTAATCACAATCAATCAATTCATAGAGACTGAAACATTCATATGGATGTTATGTCTCGTGCTGAACTCGTTCAGAAATATACAGCCACTTTCTCAGACCAATGATTAAAAACGGCTTCGAGCGAAAGAAGATTGTAGGTCATAGCAAGGCCCAGCCTTATTCGAACCTCGTGGACTGGCGCTACATAATCACAAACAAAAAACGTTACCAAATAACGGAAACCTCATCACTTGATTACTGAAGACAAAGAGTAACGACTGAAGTGGATATCGCATGCAAAGCAATAAGAAGATAATGAAAGAATCAAGATGTACTTTTTATAATTGGTACCACCCCAAGCAAGTCAGTGCAACCACTAAGACGGAAGGGGTTACAGGACGTGAAAGAGTTAGGTATAAAAGCATTAATAATGAGCGGGAAGAGAAAAGAGTAATCATGGGGGCAGTAGAGTGCGATTGACATAGCATTTAAATTTTTGCAGATTAAATTTGGCTGGAAATCATGGAGCCAGAAAGGAGTTACACAAGCGTGGATTGCAAGGTATGAAAGTGTAAGCATATAACTTACGGCCACATCTAGCAAGCTCAACTGTAAGTTGATGAGATCTCGACGCCAGTCTAGTACTGCGCTTAAATTCACTACTTAAGAAAATGGTAATGCATTCGAAAAATATTCGTCCTTTACTTAATTGTATGCCCCTAAGACTCTAGTAGGGGGTGCTAGAGGGCCTAGTGCTGAGAAATGTTAGAAAGAAAGACATTTTAAATATGTAAAAACAGAGAAACAAGAAATGAACACTCTATAGGCGATTAGATATTACTTAAGTTTTGAAAGGCATCTTTCGCTATTCTTATGCTACTTCGGATTTCTGTGTCACATTTTTCGTTGTATGGATGAGAAAAATGTTCCAATGTTGTGATAACCGTTCATATGTAAGCCATGAACCAAATAGATGAGTCGGCTATTTATATAATTTTATTTTCAATATTTAATTGTTTTTAATCAATTTCTTAACCCCAAGCAAGGCAATAAAGCTACTAAGACGTAATCTGTTATTGCGTGTTAGAGAATATGCAATATTAAGGAGAGAGAACAATAAAAGGACAATAATTAAGAAAAACCGAAGATGACGATTGACATTACGTTAGTGACGTGGAGAGGTTTGTTGATATTTGGTGATGCTCGGGTTTGTCTCCTTGTTTGTATGCCCCTAAGACTCAAATAGGGGGTGCTAGAGGGCCTAGTGCTGAGAAATGTTAAAAAGGAAGACGTTTTAAATATGTAAAAACAGATGAAACAGGAAATAAGTTTTGAAAGGCATCTTTCGCTATTCTTATGCTACTTCGGATTTCTGTGTCACATTTTTCGTTGTATGGATGAGAAAAAAAAGCAGATAAAACAAGAAATAAACACAAAATACAAATTAGATATAAACTAAATTTTTATTTCACTCTTTGACTGGGTACCCCCCCCCCTTGCGCCGTCAGCGGGGTCCTTGCACTGTCTGGCCGTTCCTTTTTCACGTAATGCATTACATTCAAATTTTCGAAGACAAAACTTTACTCGAAAGCAAGAAGTCGATAGAGTGTTCCGCAAGCGAGAAGTACGAGAAAAGAAACTGTTAGTATAGAACTTACGGCGACATCTAGTCATTTCAACTGTAAAACGATGAGAGTTTGCCTCCAATCTAGTACTACGCTTAAATCCATAAAGTCTAGGTACCATAGCTGTAAGTTCATCAGAGAAATTACGATGAAAGTATCTATTGAAAAGACACAGAGAAACTACGGTACGGCCATGGGAAAGCCACTGTGGCCGAGAAGAAGAGTTGCATGACATTTATACTAAGCTCCTTGATTAATTCCTCTTAAGTCCGACTTATTTAGATAATTCCGTAATTTTTTTCGGCTCTGTTCCACTAATTTATGGAATATCAAGCGACAACTATGCTTATTTTTACGAACACTACACGTTTTCTAATATTTAAAATAATTTTATATTGGACAAGGCAATAAAGCCACTAAGATGCAATAGTGTTACAGAATATGAGAAAAATATACTATTAAGGAGAGAAGACAATAAAAGAAAAAAAAACTAAGAAGACAGTAAATAACGATTGACATTGCATTTAAATTTTTGTCTATCAAAATTGGCTGGAAAGCAAGAAACCGGAAGAGAGTTCCACAAGCGAGACGTGCGAGAAAAGAAACTGTTAGCATAGAACTTTCAGTTATATGCATCCATTTCAACTGTAAAATAGCGAGACCTTGCCTTCAGTCTAGTACTGCGCTTAAATTCATAAATACCATTGTTCATCAGAAAGTGTTTATAGAAAAGACACAGGGAAGCTACGTCACAGTGGTGGGAAAGGGACTGAAGCCGAGATGCCAGGTCTAGACCAATAACATTGCAGATTCTTCTTTGTTTATTTAAAGCAATACTTTTTAGCAATAACCATGCAAGGAAAAATTTAAATGATATTGATGTGAGTTTAGCTTTAAGACCACAACGTTACGAGTAAAATAGCAATTTGACTCAGCCAATTGTTCAAGACAACATTTTTTAGCATAAAACTATTATTTGACTAAGTAATGTTACGAACAGAATAGTAGTTTAATTTAGCCAATTGTTGAAGGCGTTTTTTTAATATAAAACTATTATTTGGCTAACAAAGGCCAAATAATTACATTGTCAGATAAAGTAATAAGCGATACGTGATCAGGTTAAAAATAAAATGAAGAAAATCGTATTGAGGATTATTATGATTCTCTTGGTTAGAGGGAATGTCGAGCCGAAAGAAAACTTTCAAAAATTGAATAAATCTTGTGAAAAAAAAAAAGCAGTCATTAATAACGCATCCACTGGCATTACTGGCGGCTATAAACAGGGACGATGGTCTTTAAATCACACGAGATTAACGAATTTTTTGTTTTTAGTAAAACCGAAGACACTAGAACAGTTAAAACAAAATGCCGGAATTAGCTAAGGATTAAAAAAACAAACAAAAAAAAACAAACTCTTTAATATTTTTATTTTTTTTGCTTCGAAACAGAATTTAAACACTGGTGAAAAATGGAACAAAGTTGATTGATATAATGGCATGAAACTTCCCGAAAGAAAACAAAAAAATTTCTGAATTTGCTTTTTAGAATCGTGATGTTAATTTATGAAAGAAAAAAAAAGAAAAAATTTTACGTGGTACCGAAAGTTGTGTCGCCTTTAATAGGTCGTACCACCGAAACTTTCGATGGTAATTTGAACAAACTGATAAGGCCTGTTGTTTGTCAAGTGTACCAGTGATTTACGTGTTTAAAACATTTCACGTTCACGAAATAAAATAAAAAATATTTATTTTCTATCATTTTTTCTCTCGAGAAAGCCGTTTCGCCTAATACCTTTTCTGAAATTTGGAATGGAATTTCATGTATGCTTATTCGGAACCGTTTTTAATAATCATTTCACCACAAGGAAGGCGATAATGCCACTAAAATGTAAAGCACTGCTGAGAGTGAAAGAGAATGTTAAAACTTTAGGGAAGAGAAAGGACAATAAAAGAATTGGTTTTCAGGAAGACAAAAGGTGGCACTACTTAAAAAGACAGGTCCTTCATAAAAAAATAGAGGATTTAGTTTGGGTGGGGGGGTTAATACTTTTTATTGATTAACTTTCTATAGACCTTACTTAGGCCGTGACCCTTCTCGGAATCGAAAAATATTATCATGTTATCGATTTGCTTTTTATTTACAGTGGGGTGATGGATTGAGGAATCGGAGAGCCGAGTTCGAATTCCAGTCGAATCTAGTCACTTCCGTGCTAATACTTTTATGAAAGGTATGAATCCTCTTTTTCTCTCTGCCCAGCTATGGGTAAATAGCAGGACAGACCGGGTTCTATAGACTTGGATGGCAAGTGGTCTACCGTGAAACAAATGGCAACCTACTACGTGAAAGAATCTGCCTCGTCAGTCATGTATCTTTCGATACATGATCGCTTAAGCGTGTATCACGCATGGCACATGAGTCAATGACGCTACAAATACACAACGGGTGACTGAAAGTTTTAAAATATGTAGAAAATACTATTATGGAGAGAGGACAATAAAAGAACAAGAATTAAGAAGACAGAGAATAACAATTGACATTGCTTTTAAATTTTTGAAGATCAAATTTGACTGGGAAGCAATAAGCCGGAAGTGAGTTCTACAAGCGAGAGGTCCGATAGAAGAAACTGTTAGCATAGAACTTACGGTTTCGTCTAGCCATTTCAACTGTAAAATGATGAGACCTTGTCGCCAATCGAGTACTGCGCTTAAATTCATAAAGTGTAGCGGCCATAGAGGAAAGAGCATCCGAGCAATTACCATGAAAGTATTTATAGAAAAGGCACAGGGAAGCTACATTGCGGTGGCGGGGAAAGTGACTTACCCCAAGCAAAGCACTATAGCCGCTAAGAGACAAGGGGTTACTGGTTGTGAAAGAATTTGAAAGTAGTAACATCACTAAGGGGTGAGAGCAATAGAAGAGTAATCAGGAAGACAGTAGATAACGATTTGAAATTGCATCTAAATATTTGAAGATCAAATTTATCTGGAATGTAAGAAGCCGGAAGAGATTTCCACAAGCTAGAATTGCGGGAATGAAACTGATAGCATAGAGCTTACTGTTTCGTCTAGCCATTTCAACTGTAAAATGATGAGACCTTGCCGCCAATCGAGTACTGCGCTTAAATTCATAAAGTCTAGGTTCCCTAAAGGGAAGTTTATTCGAACATTTACCATGGATTTATTTATATTATTTACATTGTTCGGACAGTTGTCCTCATCTTTATTATCATATTTACGACGTTTGAAGGAGAGAAAATGGAGATAATCGCCCCCTTGTAGAGTGAGGTTAAAATAATAGACAGAGAACATCACTGGAAAATACGAAAACTGAAGGAATCAGCACATATGCTAGGACACAAAAATCTCCTAAGCTGGCCAAGCATAGAAATGAATACAATATGAGAACCAGTAATACAGAGTGCTAGAGAAACGCAATAATAACTGCAAAATTGCAATATGAGCTCTGGTAAAAATGGTTAACGCCCTGTAATTCAATGACACATGGCTCGGTGGATAAAAGCGTTAGCTGGATCTAGTGACTTTACGTAAGGAGTTTTGAGTTCAATACCTGGTTAATGCAGTTGGTGAACAAACACTTGGAGAGTTGAGTTAAAGGGAGATAAGTCAGACATCCGAAATAGGCATGGCACGTGGAACTAGAACAATCTACTCCAGTGAACGAAATAAAGGGTTCAGTTCGAAATTCCAACCACCTGAAGAAGGCCGGAGTGTACAACGGCCGAAACGTCGTGAATATGGCAATACAGAGCAATGTAAACAATGTAAATAATTACAATACCTCATCTCAGAAATATAGACAGATATTTACCATGGAAGTATTTATAGATAAGGCACATTACAGCAGCGGGAAAGGAACTGACGCCGATATACCAGGTCAGGACCAATAATATTGCAGATTCTTGTTTGGATTTCTAATTATACAACAGGAGCATCAGCAATATTCAAAGCAAGCTCGAATGGTAGATTCATAAATTTGTAAGATTATGGAACCAATTAGAAGGATGTTCTGTTTATGATATCGATACAGTGTCAAATATATCGATGAATTTTACATTTACTGGCCTTAGCTGTTTTGCGTACGAAGACATACTATTTTTAAAGTAAAGAACAATTTACATAAAGTAATCAAATTATGTTTCTATTTATTCTTAATTTAAGTTAAACGATTATTAACCGCAAATGCTTGTGCATATGCTTCTAGAAAAATCCCATAGAAACAAAAGTCATTAAAAATGTTTTTTGAAAAAAAAAAAAAACGTTAAAAATAGCGTGATAACATTAAAAAAAAAGTAAAACAGTATTAAGATGTTAACAATGTTTGCTCATTGTCAAACTTGACATTTGCAACTAACAAGAGTTACTTGACTTCAGTCAGTTATGTGCCATGCGTGATACACGCTTAGGCGATCATGTATCTTGCTATACATGACTGATGAGGCAGATTTTTTCCCCGCAGTAGGTTGCCATTTCTTTCTGCGGTAAACTAGTTGCCATCCAAGTCTATAGAACCCAGTCTGTCTATAGTTGGAGGGAGAAGAAGAGGATTCACACCTTTCCCAAGGGTATTAGCACGTAAGTGAATGTAATACATTCGACTGGAACTCGAATTCGACTTAGATTACGACTAATAATTCTACAAATTCAGGAATTGATTTGACGCTGCATCGATATTAAAAACCTCCAAAAGAGTGGCAGGAGATTTCGAAATCGTCTGGAGGCCATGGTTGAAGGCAATAATGATTTTATTGAATATATTTACTCTTTAGTATTTCAAGATATTTTTGTGCAATTCTGGTAAATATATTTGTTAAAATGAGCTGCCAGTGTTATTTTCATTTTTGAGTCATTTAGACGACTATTTATCCATCGCACCCTATATGCATAAAGTGAAAAGATTGTTCCATTAATATTATCTACTGTGAAAAAACGCTTGCATGTTTCGCGTAGCTTCTTGAGTTATCTATAATTGAATCTACTCCCCTTCATTGTTCCTGCATTAAGGTTGAATATATGAGGTCGAGCCATAAATAATATCCGTTTTCTTTTTGTCTTTTAACCTTATTCCCCAAAAAACAACGAACTAATGGCATTTTTATTCAATGATATATTCTTATTTGTTTGCACTGACTCATTAGCATTTATCAGGCAGCTCTTCAATGCTTTTTTGGAAAAATTCCGTTCGTAATGACGCTAAAAATGTTTTTGGAAGAATTCTTGAATTCTTTTGCAACATTTGAAGATAGATAAAAAGAGGAACCTCCACCTTTTCGCTGACAAAACAGCATAGGATGTTAAAAAAAGCTGGAAAGCTTTATCATCAAAATGTTTATGTTATTATTAAGAAGAAAGACCAAAGTATTTTTTATTATTTTATTAATTTGTTTTAATTCTTTCCAGCACGTTCGAATTTTATTTTTTTACGTCAGCGGTCAATGTAATATTTACGATTACTTTTTGCGCTTTTTTTTCGGTGAAAAACACATTGATTTGGAAATTCTTGTAAAAATCAAATAATTTTTGGATTTTACTGAAACTTTCAAGTCATATTCACAAAAGAATAAGATTACTTTAGAATTTGTTTTTTTTAGAAAATCTTGGTAGAAATATTTTGATATGTTACCTTTCACCCTCATTTAATTTTATGAAATTTCAAGAAATTAAATTTCACTGACTTAATATTTTTATTAGTTAAGATAGAATTCCTTGGATAATTTAAATTAACATTTTTTTTTGTAAAACAGAAACACCGTTTACCGGAAATCTGCTCTGAATAGTAAAATAAAAATGCAATAAATCTAAGACATTATTTAATTATAAAATCTTTTAATTTTATAAATATATTATGAACAGTTTTTTTCCATGACTGTCTATATTTCTGAGATGTGATATTGTCATTTTTCGATGAATAATAAACTTTGACAAGAATTGTTTTCATTTTATTTTATTTTAGTTATAATAATTTTACAAATCTTTTAATATTCTCTATTAATTTCACCCTTTGAGAATGATATTATTTAGTAAAAACTATATTTACTAATCATAAATGAAGAAGCTTAGTACAAATGATCAAAGACCAATAATTTGAATTTTGTTTTTGTATGTGTATAAACATGCAGATGTTTGTAGATACATATGTTGATAAACAACATTATCCGAATATAATAATAAATCTTAAACGAAAGTATCTACAATTCAATAAAATATTAGATTACGGAGAATATTTCCATAATTTTTTAAAGTTTACTGAGTAAATAAAAATTATATAAAAAAAGGCGCTTACGTCAATTTCTTTAAATATGTCGTACAGATAATGTCCCCGTAGAACAATATTAGATCTGTCATCACGCTGTCAACACGTCAACATCTTAAATAAACGGCTACTGTCGGATTAAAAATATGCTTTTCTGTGATATTTTAAACTTGAAGTAAATAATATTCGTTTCAAATCAGATTAATTATACTTTAAATCATCTAATGTTCCTAAAATATATTTTCAGAAAAGTATTTCTCAAATCATCTAATGTTCCTAAAATATATTTGCTTTTCTGTGATATTTTAAACTTGAAGTAAATAATATTCGTTTCAAATCAGATTAATTATACTTTAAATCATCTAATGTTCCTAAAATATATTTTCAGAAAAGTATATTTTATTTTTGGAAGACTTTTTCATAAAAAGAATTATATTGCAAAAAACGCGGGCTAAAAATGGCACTAAAATCATTTTTTAACAAAAAAAACAACCTATCCCCCACTTATTTAATTTAGGTAAATTTCGAAAAAATTATATATTCATCCGAAAATATTTTCATTATTTAAAAGCAGGTCTCCTTGGAGAATGAAAATCATCATTTTTTTTAAAACTACTACTCATTTCCCGAAAATCTGCTCCGAATCGTAAAATAAAAAATGCAATACAACTATGGCATTATTTAATTAGAAAACTTCTAACTGCTTTTATAAATAAGATTTATAAAGGATACTATTGTCTTAAGGAAAACATTTTTTTCGATCAATAATAATTTTTTTTTCAAGAATTGTTTTAATTTTATTTTAAATTTAATTATGATAATTTATAATTTATAAATGCTTTAAAATTTTGCATTACTTTCATCCGGTTAAGTGATATTGTTATTAAGTGAAAACTATATTTACTAATCAAAAATTGAAAAGTTTAATACAAATCATTTTGTACGAAGATTTTTAAATTATTTTTTAATATATATAAAATATTATATAACATTCCCATTGTTGGAAGTATGGTCGACCATACACGCCATTATCAGAAAATAAGAGCGATGACTAGAGTAAATTTAAAGTCAACATTTCTAAAATTGGGTCAAGGAGAATATTTTCCAACCGTTTTAAGATTACTGAGTACTTCAAAATTATATAAAAAGGGGGCTTTTTCTTAACATATTTTAAGTCTCCGTAGAACAATAATAAATCTGTTAACTCCTCTATCAGTGCTTGTTATGTGATTAACGAGCAGTGGCAAGTAAGTAATCACCGCTATTGTTTGTTTTAAAAATCCATTTCTCTGTTATTTTAAAATTTAAGTAAATAATATTTTTTTCTCAAATCAGATTAATTATGCTTTAAATAAGCTAATATTCTACAAGTAAAGTTTCAGAAACGTATATTTCACTTGCTGGAGATTTTTAAAACCGAGAATTAACTTTTGTTTACAAATATTTAAAAAATGCTTTACTGAAAGAAACAAAATAATCGATTCCAATCAATATATATTCGAAGTACACCATAGTATTTTTCGTACTGGAAATAGTAAATTTAATCATTTAGCTTTCAAATAAAGCTAAAAAGAATGCTTAAAGAATGTATTTTCTTTTTAAAGAATTAGTTTTAAACCTTGGGTATCGAAAATTAGTGGAGGTACCTAAACCTTTTGATACAAGTCCATGTTTAATAACGCGGGCCGCGTAAAACTGACCAGCCGAATGCAAACATGATTTTTTTTTATTCCTGTTATAGTTATTACGGGACAATCTCATCAAGAATGAAGAAGGGGCTTGAAGCGATAGAAATGTGGTTCTACAGAAGGATGATGAGAATCTCAGAAACAGGTAAATTTTTTTAGAAACAAAGAAAAGAGTACTAACCTTTAATGTAATATCTGTCCCCCCCCTTATGGCAGATGTAGAAGAAATTTGAGGTAACAGATATATGGTTCTACAGAAGGATACTGAGAATACAGTGGATTGGACATGTTAGTAATAGGGAAGTTTTAATGAAAATTGCAATAAAAATGACAATTTTTTTCATCCCAAGCAAGGCGGGAAGCCACTAGCATGCAAAGGGGTTACAAAGAGTTGGAGCGAGAGCAAATAGGAGTGATAGAGGAAAGGATGAAGAGAAAGATAGTGGATAGATAAAGGCAAGGGGTTACAGAAGATTTGGAGCGAGAGCAGATAGGAGTGTTAGAGGAAAGGATGTGGAGAAGGATAGGGGATAAATCAAGGCATCTGGAGACGTCGATTGACATTACATTTGAATAGTTGGAGATTATAGCTATCAGGGAAACAAGAAAAGAGGAGGGAGTTCCACTGACAAGAAGTGCGAGACATGAAGCTATTGGAGTAGAAGAGACGGCTACATTTAACAGTTTCAACAGTGAAATGGTGAGAGCGAGATGCCAGCCTAGTTGAACGCTTAATTTCATGAAGGCTGGGAACCAGCGAAAGCAGCTCATCAGAGCAGTTACCGTGAAAGTATTTATAAAAAAAAGACAGAGGGAGACAAAGGCACGTCTGTGAGAGAGCGACTGCAGAAGAATAAATAAAGACATAGTTGAAATTTCTAGGACACATAATGAGGAAAGAGGGCTTGAAGAATTTGACACACACGGGAGATATTGAAAGCAAGAGGATCAATGGAAAGCAACGAATAACCGAGCTAACGTAGACGGATGGCAGAACAAGGACTAAAAATTGAAGCGGCAAAAAAGGGTTTTTTGATTCATTGATTTGTTTTTTTACGCTTTATCGACCTTTTCAAAAAGGATACAACCCGGTACCAGAAGTGTATATATAATAAAGTGACCAGTGAATTTATAGTGAAAATGATGTCTACATAATTCTTTTTCCTGCAGTACTGCATTGAAGTCAGAAACGAAAATATTGTCATTTGCCTGAAATTTATTCGTGCATTACAGAAAGAAACGGGTTTTCCGAAGAGGATTCTTTATACCGTAAATTACAGCCTACAAGTCGACCTGGCGCACAAGTCGACCTGGTGCAACAAGTCGACCTGGCGCACAAGTCGACCTGGTGCAACAAGTCGACCTGGCGCACAAGTCGACCTGGTGCAACAAGTCGACCTGGCTCACAAGTCGACCTGGCGCACAAGTCGACCTGGCGCACAAGTCGACCTGGTGCAACAAGTCGACCTGGTGCACAAGTCGAACTAGCGCACAAGTTGATCTGGCGCAACAAGACGACGTGGCGCAACATGTCGACCTCAAGATTTTTAGCTCAAAATTCTGAATTAAGCCCATATTTACCGTATAGGTCGACTCCCCCCCCCTAAAAAAAACATACGGTAGGCTATCAGTGGCCCACACCTTAGGCCTACCGGTAAATGGATTTAGGCTACAGTATACGATACTATCATCATTAATTTATTTACGGCACTCTGCGTATGATCACGTCTCTCTTGCGGTTGCTCGAAAGCAATGGCAAATCTGGAGGAGAAAGAAAAACTCCAGTTCTTTTTTTTTATCGGTATTTCATCAACCTATTCTTCCGGCACAACGTTTGTGTTGTATGTATGAGGCAAACCACGATTCGTCGTAGGTCGGGACTGTCGTAACTCGATGACTTCAGTTATTTTAAACTACTTTATTTATTTATGTAAATACTGTACTTTATTTACATTCTTTGGGCTATTGTCCTCATCTCTGTTGCCATATTTATCACAACGTTTCGGCCTTCTTCAGGTTGTTGAAATGTCGAACTGAACCCTTTATTTCGCACGCTGGAGTAGACTGTTCAAAGTACTTTCATTGAAAACGTTTTGAATTAATGCAGTTACTGATTAATTGAAGTAATCTGCATATAAGTTGACCCATAGTTTTGGAAAGCTTCTTTAGGCTTGAAAACTCGACTTTTGTACGCCGCAGTTTACGGTAAATGAAGTTCTTCCGGAAGATTCTTTATCGGAATATTTCAGAAAATCATTGAATTGACTGTTGATATTTAAAAAAAAAAAATCTAAAACATAAAAAGGTTTTACAAATTTAAAAAAAAAATTAAAATTTAAAAAATTAAAATTATTATTATTATTATGATTATTGTTGTTGTTATTATTATTATTGTTATTATTTTATTATTATTATTATTTTTATTTCCTTTGATATCTGGCGTTTACACATTTCTTTCCGGGTCCCGCCCAGGGACCTAAGGTTAGAAATCGCATCATGACACTTTCCACTGCAAAAAAAAATAAATAAATAAAATAAAATAAAATAAAATTATCATCATTATTATTATTATTATTATTATTATTATTATTATTAAAAAAAGAACATTTTCTTTTTCTTTCATCTTTGAATTAATTGAAACTGTCAACGCAAATCGGGGACTGTTCTGTTATGAATTCTTTTTTTTTTAAAATGACGTTGGCAATCTCAAATTAACTTCGGAACGCTTACTTTGTATTTAATTAGAGGCGACAATTAGCGTAACGTTGAAAAGAAAATTAGTCCTTCATTAAAAAATGCGCATCTCTCCGACGCTCTCTCTTGAGTGACATCAGTCGATTCACACTCTTTGTTCATTTTGAAAAAAAGGACTTCGTTTAATTCTGTAATATTTCCAAACTACAACATTTAAGATATCGATGGTGCTAGTGTATTCCAAATTCTTCCCCCTATCTTTATTGTTAGATGGTTTTAGAAGGTTAAAAGATAGAAGCACGGTAGCGTAATGGGTAGCGCCTCGGATTGAGGACTCGGAGAGCCGAGTTCGAATTCCAGTGGAAACCATTACATTCACTTACGTGAAATACCCTTGGAAAAAGATATGAATCCTCTTCTCTCCCCGGTAAATAGCAGGACAGATCTTATAACCTTGGATGACAAATGGCAGATTAGGAAATGTATAGAAAGATATGATGGCACATAACTGACCTACATTAAAAATAACTCATAATTCTATTGCGGTATCAGTGTCCGTTTTTTTTTTTAAAATGTTGAAATTGAGACATTTCCCATGCTTATTCTAAAATTAATTAACCAGAAAAAAAGAATTATGAATTTTGAAATCTTTTAAAACTTGACGCTGATATAACAGGTAACTTGCAACGTTTGCGGCATATTATTCGTTATTTATCTCAAGAATCTTTTGAAAACTACAAGAAAAGAATTGTACATTTTATGAAGGAGGTTCTGTAAATTATCGAAAGTGTCAAAAGTGGTTTGTGAAATGTTATTCAGGAAATGTATTTCTAAACATAAAAATTAATATATGCTCAAAATATGAGCATCAAACACCGGAAATAAAATGCTCACGTTTGGTTATATTAGTCGCCATTAAGTATGGATGGAAATGAAAAAACTATTTTTCATTTAAAATTCGTTTTCATTTTTTTATACGGGCTCCAAATTTTCCTCCATTTCTTACTCTTTCTCATAGCAATTCAGATATAATAATATTGCCAGCGTAACGTTGGCAAAAATATTGAAGTGTTGATGAAGTGTTGGCCGATAGGTACCTAGGCTAAAAAAACAATGGAAGCTAAAGTGTGTCTCTCTAAATCTATGCATTCTGTGACATCAAATCATTATATATATGTGTGTGTGTGTGTGTGTGTGTGTGTGTGAAAAGTGTGTGTATATAAATCTAAATGTATATGTGTAATATATTATATATATTATTATTTATATTTATATATATGTATAAAACAGGACAAAGTTTTCCGTGAAGATTGTGTTCAAGCATGAAACAGACTGTTGTCGTTCGGTGTTGATCCCTATGTCCACTTTTATATTTATATTTACACGAAGCCAGCAGCTGATATTGAGCAAATTTATCCGTAAATATAGCACACCTTTAAAAAAAAATATATATTTTTTAACCCTCGTTCCGTTTGGCTTTCCTAACATATTTATTTTAGTGCTAACTATTCTAACCTAACTTGTAAGCCTGCATTTTCGTTTAGTTAGTTAGAATTCCGTCTTTGAAGCTATAGAAGGGCCAAAGTCTTTGAGAATTAAGTTTGTCTGTCGTCACTACTATCCATGTTCTTCTAGTTGGCCGTTTCTTCAGCTTGTTAGATAAAAATATTGTTTCGACGTGGAATTGTCTGGCCGTTTCTTTCTCTCTGTTGATTTTAATTTTTTACTGAATGAAAGTATCCCGAGCCCACTGTTGGTGGTGGTGGTGGGGGGGAATGGAATGACCGTTTGACCCCCACCTCCCCCAGCTCTGCGTTCATTTAAACTTGGTGATAAATTTAAGCCGAAAACTATCACTAGTGACCATGCGAAAGAAAGTAGACGACTACGAACACTTGCTGGCATGAGCCTTTTTTTAATATTGGACAATGGGACTTATACTAAGTTAAAACTTAGTGTTGAGTGTTGTAAATGGGCAAAATACAAACAATATGCCATTCCCCAGTACACACATCTAGTGTCAGCCCAGAAACTATGCCAACTACCCCCCTTTAATGTTTTTGTCGTTCTTGTCGTCAGTGTATGTGTTATATGTAATAGGAGTAGGTAGGCTTTCCTACCGCCCGGTCAACACTCCTCCCTCTTCCCTTGGACATGAGTAGAGGTTCACACCTTGTTTCTTGTTTAGGAAGGGGTTACCGGAACTTTCTCTCTCTCTCTCTCTCTCTCTTTATCTCTCTCTCTCCCTCTGGCCTCTGTACTAGTGCTGCTGTGTTTCTCCCGTGATGTGTGCAGTCTGTGGCATTACCTCTTCATTCTGAGGATACAAGGTTGACAGTTCCCTGGTTGCTGTTTCCGACTTGTAGTTAGAAGCCCTAAGTGTTGCGTAGCGTCTTGAGCGGCCGCTCTGATCAACACTTGTATAATATCGGGGTGTCTGTATTGCCATGTCGCGCATGGATAGGTGTCCCTGCAGTCACCTTACGCCACATTATGATGTAGGCTGTGCCAAATTCTCTCTACCCACGTCGCAAGCGATAACCGTCGGCTTCTTTTACCTCAGGCCTTCTCATCTTCCAACCATAATTCCACATGATGACTTACAAAGATCGATATAGTAAACCTAAACCAGCCCTCCAAAAATCACCTAAACCCCTCAACATTTCGTTCTGCAACATCCGTGGCATTAAAACCAATTTCTGCAGTGTGGAATCTTTCCTCTCTGCAAACTGCCCGGATATACTGGCTCTGTGTGAGACCACTCTTGACTCATCTGTCGCCTCTAAGTGTTGACTTCTATGTTCACTTTTATATTTACACACGCTCTATCTCTGATATTGATCACTTTATCCCATAAATATAGCACACTTTAAGACTATATTTCTTCATATATATATATATATATATATATATATATATATATATATATATATATATATATATATATATGTGTGGATGACAATATATATACTCGTGAAAAATTTATTTCGGTTGAGCTCTCTGGGGAGGAAGTATGGGCTTGTAAACAATGACTATTACGGCTAATAATTCAATACTTTTCGGTAAATCTCTCAGTCACTCTTTGTTTATTTAAAAATAAATACGCTTAAATTCACCTTCATCCCTGTCGTGCTTAGTGGTAGAATCCCCGACTGACGCCAATTCAGTCGGGTTTCGATCCTAGCTAGATGCAACCGGACGTCTAGCAACACTGAAGAGTTGTGATACAGCGAAACAGTCTGTGTGTGGATGACAATATGTATCTATCTATCTATCCATCTCTCTCTCTCTCTCTCTCTCTCTATATATATATATATATATATATATATATATATATATATAATGAAGTTGCGATTGTTATGGCGATTGCGCTACATTGGGGATAGATGCAGTTTATAGATGTAGACGGTTTGGACATGAGAATTAACATTGTATGTTGACTGTTAGTTTTACGTTCTAAGCCATTGAGGTGTGTAACTGACAGTCACTATGTAGTGTGGCTATCTAGGCATCTTTCCGTCTATCTGGATATTGAAGGATAGAGAGCAAGAGAAAGTGAGAGTGAGAGAGAGAGAGGTAGAGAGTGAGAGTGTGTTATGAAAGCCTAATTTTTAACTGAGTATTTTTCACCAGAAATAATAGTTGAGTCAAAGCCTTGTATTTTCAATGTTGGTTTTGCAGGACAAATAATTACTCTGCACTGTGCATCTTGGTGTGCATCGCAATCTACCTCGTGGCAATTTCCTTATCCAAAAATGATCTTGTGCCAGACTATGTTAAGCTAAATAAGCATTCATTGCTGTTTACTTTTTTTTTTCGACTGAGCGTGTTCTTAATTATGGCAAAATACGACTCGCTTTGTGAGAAATAGATGAAAGACGAACTACCATGTGATCATAAAACGAGTATATACTCAGTAGATATGGAATTACCTATTACATACATCATTCAGTCTGTCTGAATAAATACATGAATAAATTCATCTTCATTATTACAACAAAGAAAAGGAGGATTTCTGGATCAGGTTTAAGAAAAAAAAAATAAGAAAAAAAGGCAGAATTGATGTCTACGGAATCGGTAGAAACCAATAAATCACCAAACCTGGTCCCAAATCAAATCAAGAAACGTAAGCCAATCTTGCGATTATATAATCCAAATACAAAACCAGGTTCTTTTACCGATTATTCGTCCTGTTGTCTCAGTATTTGTCTGATGTTCCTTATCGCTGCTTTGTTCATCATACACTTTTCTTTTCTTTTTTTGATTTCGTCTGCATTTTTCTGCCCTTTTCTTCCCACCTTTTGGTGACTCTCAGATTCATCGCTTCATATTCATTTGGCCTTTTTCCCGCCAATTTTTGTGCCTTTTTTAATCTGTCTTCGCTTTCTTTTTCGTTCTTTTCGTTATATTCATCCCACCTTTTCATTTATTTCGGTTACGTTTTTCTTCTACTAGTGTCACGCCTTTTCCCGCTCTCTTTTTCTTTCTCTCGCTTCTTTCTTCCAGATTTCTATTTCCGCCCTCGTCACCCCACCGTCTCCTTTTTCCTATTTTCTTCCTAGAGTATTTGTACTGCCTTTTTTCCTTGCCAGTTTCTACCATCACGTTATTTCAACACCTTTCTTCTCGACTTTTCCTTCTTCCAGCCGTTTTCTTCTTTCCGCTTTTTCCTTCTTCCCGCCTTTTCCTACTTCCTACTTTTTCCTTCTTATCGTCTTTTCCTTCTTCCCGCCTTTTTTTTCTTCCCGTCTTTTCCTTCTTCCTGCCTTTTCCTACTTCCCGACCTTTTTTTCCCCGCCTTTTCTTTCTCACCGCCTTTCCCTTCTTTTCCCTCTTCCCGCCCTTTCCTTCTTCCCGCCTTCTTTTTCTCGTCTTTTCCTTCTTCCCGACTTTTCCTTATTCTCGTCTTTTCTTTCTTTCCACCTTTTCCTAATTCCAGGCCGTTTCTTTTTCCCGCCTTTTCTTTCTTCCCGCCTTTCCCTTCTTTTCCCTCTTCCCACTCTTTCCTTCTTCCCACCTTTTTTCTCGTCTTTTTCTTCTTCTCGCCTTATCCTTCTTCCCGACTTTTGCTTCTTCCCGCCTTTCCCTTCTTTTCGCCTTTTCCTCCTTTTCTCCTTCTTCCCGCTCTTTCCTTCTTCCCGCCTTTTCTTTCTTCCCGCCTTTCCCTTCTTTTCACCTTTTCCTTTTTCTCGCCATTTCTTCCTTCCCACCTTTTTTTCTTCTCGTCTTTTCCTTCTTCCTGCCGTTTCCTTCTTTCTGACTCGCCTTTTCCTTGTTCTCGTCTTAACTTTCTTTCCGCTTTTTTTCTTCTTTTCGCCTTTTCCTTCTTCCCACCTTTTCCTACTTCCCGGTTTTTTTTCCCGCTTTTTCTTACTTTCCGCCTTTTCCTAATTCCCGCCTTTTCCTTCTTCCCGCCTTTTCCGTCTTGCCTCTTTCTTTCCACCATATTCATCCCGCCTTTCTTTTCTCAACCTCTTTTCTCTTTATTTTCACACATTTCTTTCGTTTTTTTCCTTTTCACACTTTCTTCAAGATATGTTCATTCCGGCTTTTTTTTTGCTTTCCCCTTCTTCTATCACTTTATTTCCAGTATTTTCTTCCCGCGTTCTTCCTCTTGCCTGTTACTTTCCGCCATATTGCTATCGACATTTTGGTGTTTACTGCTTTCTTCGAACTTTATTTCCGACTTTTTCGATGCATTTTCCCCTTCCTTTCTTCTGGTCATACTCCACTCGCCTTGTTTTCGTTGCCACTACCTTCACTTACTTTATTTCCATTCTTTTTCTTCTACCCTTTTTCTCTCTGTTTTCGCGCCATATTTATTTCACTATTTCTTGGCTCGACTCTTTCTTCCACCAATATAGGTCCACCATTTTTTCTATAATTTTTCACACGATCGTTTCTTTTCTCTTTTCGTTTTCATTCTTGATAGTTTTTCTCGCATGAATTCCTTTAGTTTTTACATATTTTTTCCACTTCTCACATTTTCTTTTCTTGCTCGACTCCCTACGTGTTACTCTTATTTTTTCTCTCTACACTGCCACCACTTTCTTTTTTTCTTTCTTTCTATCTTTCTTTCTTTCTTTCTTTCTTTCTTTCTTTCTTTCTTTCTTTTCCTTATTGCTATTCTCCACCCTTTTTTTCTTTCTTTCTCATTCCGTTTCTCTTACTTTTGTTAACCCCCTTGTATGCATTCCTATAGCTTAGCTGTTTTTATCGTCTCCCTACTTCTTTTTACCTTACCTGACACCTACCATGTCATTTCTAATTTCTGTCTTTCTCTTATTTCTATGCTTTCATCTTGTCTTCAGTATTCTTTTTCTTTTCTCTTCCTTATTGCTATTCTTTCTTTCTTTCTTTTTTTCTTTCTTTCTTTTTCTTATTGCCATTCTCTTTCACTTTGTTTGTTTGATTCTCTTTCTTTCTTTCTTTTCCTTATCGTCATTATCTTTCCCCTTCTTTCTTTCTTTCTTTCTTTCTTTCTTTTCCTTACTACCATTCTCTTCTCCTTTCTTTCTTTCTTTCTTTCTTTCTTTCTTTCTTTCTTTCTTTCTTTCTTTCACAGCCTGTTTCTCTAAGTCTTGTTAAACCACTCATATGAATTCCTATAGCTTATTGCTATTCTTTCTTTTTTTCTTTCTTTCTTTTCCTTATTGACATTCTCTTTCCCTTTCTTTCTTTCTTTCTTTCTTTCTTTTCCTTACTACCATTCTCTTCTCCTTTTGTTTGTTTATTTGTTTGTTTGTTTCTTTGTTTATTTCTTCCTGTCTTTCTTTCTTTCACAGCCCGTTTCTCTTACTCTTGC
>OZ038490.1:49750465-49761260 GCA_964036315.1 Acanthosepion esculentum
CTCGGGGATGCAGTTTATCGTAATTCCTCTGAAGATAACGCCGTAACTGCGCAAAGAAAAGCAATGTTTTGTACTCGTGAAAGCCGTTGCGATGTTACGTCTCGGCAGATTTTGGATTTGTGGCTACAAGATTTTTTCTACCGATCTAATAACTAATCCATGAAATTGAACGTTAAAGAATCGCTGATAAGAGGTAAGAAAAGAAAAACAGGAATAGTTAAAGAAAGATGGTAAGAATAACATTAAAAGTTGTCTGTTTTTCTTTAAATTATTAGCTCTGGATTAACATTGAGCTCTGAGGATTTCATCCTCCTTGGGATTATCCAGACGGATTACCACGAATTTCGTTACTTAAATATATATATATATATATATATATATATGCATATATATATATATATATATATATATATATATATATATATATATATATATATATATATATGCATATATATATATATATATATATATATATATATATATATATGATGAAAATGTGGAAAAGACAAAGCAAAATCCGAATATGTAAGTTTACTGTTTTAATTTTGTTTTTGTTTTGCTGTCAACGTCAGACGTTTCGGTCTAATAGACCATCTTCAGGACATGGTTATTGGAGACATATTTATATTTAAGTTAACATGAAGAGACGATATACACAAGACTAGTCAGAAACAGAAAAACTGAAATTCTCTAAGTCAGTGTTCTCTTTTTTGGATTCGGTCACGCTGGGGCCGCGTGGGAGGCGCTGGCTAAACGCGCTCCCAAGAAAGAGATTTTATCTTAAGTGGAAATGAGGAATTCTATTTGAAACTATAGCTTATCAGTACGTTTGTCAAGCATTAATCTTGCTAGGAAAGGTGAGATGTTAAAGAACTCCGGTCTAGTATTTACCGTACGTGAAGTGGATATTATGCCTGCCTCGTAAATCTGTCTATGTTTTTTATTATGGATATATTTTAAAATCTTCACTGAGTCGAAATCGAAATTATGATCAGATTTGGCTAAGTGTACAAAGAAAGTACTACTTAAATTACCGAGGCGAATATCTCGTTTATGTTCGGAAACACGAGATTTTACGGACCTACCTGTTTCCCCCACATATCTCAAGTTGCAGTCTCTAATTTCAGTTTTTCTGTTTCTGACTAGTCTTGTGTCTATCGTCTCTTCAAGTTAACTTAAATATAAATATATCTCCAAAAACCGTCCGAATTCTGATAGTGCACGCAGGTGAATTAAACCAGAAATAGGACAAAACAGTGTGGGTTCGTTAAAGACACTGGAACAAGGAATGTAATATTTATGCTCAGAATTATAGCAGAAAAGGCAATGCAAATGAAGAAATGTGCGTATCTGTGTTTTATAGATTATGTAAAAGGGGTTTGACAAATTATATCACAGAGAAAAAGTTGGATAAGTTCATATACATATATATATATATATATATATATATATATATATATAGATATTATTTTCTTATGAAGATTATAATAAAATCATGTTGAAATCGCTACGCAAAAGCTTTCATGTTTCACTACTTTGATTTTACTTTTTCAAGCGGAGGTATGTAATATTAATATAATTTATCTACCATCGCGTGAAGAAGTACAATCAAAGTATTGAAACATGAAAGCTTTTGTGTAGCGATTTCAACATTATTTGTATTGAGCACTTTTTAAAAAAGTAAATGTTACGAACAGTGGATTTTTACTCCATCTGTTCTTTCTCTCATTTGTGTGTTTATATATATATATATATATATATATATATTTTAGAATTGGACATTGGCCGACAATTTATTTAAAGACATTTATATTATGTTTAACGTTCTTTTTATAGATACAAGTATTTAAGCAAATGCTCTGTTTTATAATAAACAGTATTAAATAACATTTACCGGCCTGAATGTCCGAGAAATTTTCATAGAAAATTTTCGCTCTCCGACAGGAATCGAACCTGTATCCTATACGGAACCATCATTTCGCGTGATGTGCCTTAACCTTTCGGCCACAGATGAGCGTCTGGTTAGCAAGATAATAAAGATAGTAAAATCGACCTTGCTAACCAGACGCTCATCTGTGGCCGAAAGGTTAAGGCACATCACGCGAAATGATGGTTCCGTATAGGATACAGGTTCGATTCCTGTCGGAGAGCGAAAATTTTCTATGAAAATTTCTCGGACATTCAGGCCGGTAAATGTTATTTAATACTGTTTATTATAAAACAGAGCATTTGCTTAAATACTTGTATCTATAAAAAGAACGTTAAACATAATATAAATGTCTTTAAATAAATATATATATATATATATATATATATATATATATATATATATATGTATATATATGTGTAGAGGAGAGACACTGGGGGGATGACACAAAACTCTTTTAACCTGATCTCTTTCTAGCTGAACAACTCTTATTCAGTGATTTTTACGACAAATGGTGTCAAGATGGCTAAACGTCTTATCTGAAAATTTGGAAAAAGTATCTCAGTTGGTTTAGTGTCCTTTTTTTTTAGATATTATCCGAATCAAAGGCCGAGATGATGGGACAACGTGGAAAAATCTATAAACAACACATTTATATATATATTTGGTGATGATGCGTTTTATAAATATATATATGTCCTGGCTATGACGGTAAACTACATCCGGCAGCAAGTGTCTTCTCATCGGGAGATTGGAGGATTTGAGGAGCGTGGAACCACCTTTTAATTTCTGTCGTTCCCAGGTCCTCCCTGACCCGGCGTGGTAGCACCTGTTAGGGTCCCAGCTATGGGCAAATAGTGTCTACCAGGGCTGACAAATCTCTTTAGTGTTATAGAACACGATCGGTCTAGGCGATGGAAAACTCTTACACGAAATGCCTGAGGTATATTGTCTGCTTCGTCTGCGGCTTTTATTTGCACCGACTAAGTGTATCAATAGTTCCGAAAAGTGTGGATGGTTCTGCACATGCCTTCACCGCTTTAATCAAATCACTTGTGTGGGTTTTCTGGCGGTTTACCTTGATTCGTTCTTATCCACACAGATTCACTTGCAAGGTCCACTGGCGAAAGAGTGAAGGCGACGGGGTCAGGTAAAGGATATTACTGGAAGGCTCTAGCTGGAGCTTTACACAGTGGCAGACCGATGGGTGATGGCCGTTCTTTCACAAACCCATGAGAAATTCTGATGTCCATGTCCTCCATTGGTGTTAAAACAGCCCTATTTAGGATTGCACTGCTTTCCCTATTATGGGGAGGGGGCGATAAAAGGAGCCCTAAACATTGCTTGCTCACGCAGTGACTTGGCAGCCCGCTGCAGCTGTCTAGTTATCCAATAAAGCAGTCGAAACAGCAAGGAATATCAGAATAAATATAAGAAGAATTTCCATTTTGGATCTTGGAGTGTTCGCACTCTTCAGGACAATGATTCTGCACCAGAGCGTAAAACAGCTCTTGTTTCTCTCGAGTTAAAGAAATATAACATCGACATAGCGGCCATTAGTGAAACACGTCTGGCTGGTAATTCTCAGCTTGTGGAAGAAAAAGGCGGATACATATTTTTATGGGCTGGTCAGACTGAGAAAGAGCCACGCCAGTCTGGTGTTGGCTTTGCCATCAAGTCAGACCTTGCTAGCTCACTGCCTTCCTTACCTAAAGGTGTATCTGATCGCATAATGGAATTAACCCTCAATCTGGAGTGCAACACCCGTGTGACGATGGTTAGCTGCTATGCGCCAACCTTAGATTGTTCAGGTGAAGAAAAAGATGATTTTTACAATCTTCTTCGGGATGTCATCTCCAAAGTCCAACATAAGGATAAATTAGTCCTTACTGGTGATTTCAATGCTCGTGTTGGCAATGATTATCATTCTTGGAAGGGCGTTTTAGGTCGCCATGGTATTGGTCATGTGAATTCTGCAAGGAATTTGACCATAGTATCATTAATACCTTCTACCAGCAACCCAACTGTCGTAACACCACGTGGATTCATCCTCGTTCGAAAGACTGGCATCTGATCGACTACGTCATCACCAAAAAGACGGGACATAAAAGATTTTAAGATAACGCTTTCATTCCACACAACATGCTATCTGTCAGATCACGCTCTACTTCGAAGTAAAGCTACACTGCATCTGCAAAAGCGAAGGATTATAAAATCTACAGTGATCAAGAGCATTAACGTACTGCCTCTTAAATAGACTGAAACAAAAATTGAGCTCTCTGACAAACTTGATGCTACACTTGATTCTGTAAATATTACCAATGATATCGAATCATCTTGGAAGGCTCTGCGTGATGCAACATATTCTACATCCTTGGAGGTTCTCGGCCTGCCATATCGTAAGCATCAAGACTGGTTTGATGACAATAATACAGAAGTTCAGCAGCTTATAGATCAATTGCACTCATAAAGCATGGATTGAGGACCATAACTCGTCCGATAAAACGATCGCTTACAAGAAGTGCAAAAGTCAGTTTCAACGAGCTCTCAGAGCCATGAAAGAGCCTTGGTGGTCTGAAAAGGCCACTGAACTCCAAGAATCGTCAGATAGAAAGGATCTAAAGGCTTTCTATGCTAGCCTCAAGAGCATTTTCGGTCCTCAAAAAAGTGGTGTTGCTCCTATCTCCACAGCATATGGTGAAATTCTTGACGGATAAGTAAGACGTTTTAAATCGCTGGAAAGATCATTTCGAAACTGATGAGGAAGCCATCACATCAATTGAGAAAAATCTTGAAATTCCGGAGTTGTCTTTTGAACCTACTTATCAAAAGGATTATAAAGACGCCTCTATCAAACACCTCTACAAAAACAAGGGTTCCAGGTGTGTCTGTGATAATCATCGGGGGATATCACTACTTTCAATTGCAGGTAAAATCCTAGCGAGACTGATTCTAAACAGAACCATTATACACCTTGTTGACGACATCTATCCTGAATCGCAGTGTGTTTTTCGGTCGGGTCGTGGCACCATTGACATGATATTTTCTCTTCGTCAAGTTGCAGAGAAGGTTCGCGAGAAAAAACAGGAGTTGTACATGGTGTTTGTGGACTTGAAGGCCTTTGACACTGTAAATCGAGAGGCGCTTTGGCAAGTCTTGAGGAAACTCGGCATCCCTGAAAACATGCTAAAGGTCATCATCTCCTTTCATGAAGGAATGACAGCTAATATCGTGTCTGATGGTATGATGTCGGAATCCTTTAATATAAATGGCAGCAAGCATGTTTGTGTCATGGCCTCTGTCCTTTTAGCCCTTTTTTTCTCGGTGATCCTGAAATATGCATTTGCAGACACAGAGAGTGGCGTCAAGTTTCAGTTTCGAACAACTGGTGGTCTCTTCAGTCATCAGAGCTTCAAAGCAAAGGCCCACCTTCGTACGCAAATTATTCGTGATTTGTTGTTTGTTGTTGATGCGGCTCTTGTAGCGACATCCTTTGAGGAGGCCCAACATCTAATAAATCGTTTCTCTGCTGCATGTAAAGCATTTGGTCTTACACTTAGCATAAAGAAAACTGAAGAAGTGCACCAACCTTGTCCTACTTCGAAGCAATTGCGTGGTGAAAAACAAAAACCACCAGTCTTCAAATTTCCGGAGAGACCATTGAAAGTAGAATACAAAGCCCTAGAACTATGTAAAGTCTTTCACCTATCTTGGTAGCAAAGTCAATTACAGTGAAACTTTAGATGATAAAATCATGAATCGGATTGCTAAGGCGACCAGTGCTTTCAGCAAACTTTGCCATCGCCTGTGGATACGAAAATTCGTATTTACAGAGCTGGTGTACTTGCCATCCATTTGTATGGCTCAGAGTCGTGGACTCCATACAGGTACCATATACGCCAGCTAGATGTTTTCCATAAAAGCTGTCTGCGTGCCATCTGTGGAGTTTAACCTTCAAGGACATCTAACGTAGACCTGTTTAACAGGTGTAATATTGGAGGAATCGTGACTTTTCTCATACAGTCTCAGTTACGGTGGACTGGTCATGTCTTGAGAATGCCTGATGACAGGATACCCAAGATCCCAATGTACAGCCAGTTAGATCAGGGCTACAGGAATGTAGGACCCGCATGGCTAAGATACAAAGACAAGCTGAAAAGTAACTTGTCAGCTGTCAATATACCACATAACACCCTGGAGCGATTAGCCTTGGGGCGGATAGAATGGAGATCAACGTGTTTTATTGAAGCGAGAGCAAGATCTAAAAGGTCAGCAAATCCAACAGTGATCACATCTCATAATCCTCACACTTGCTCCATATGTGGCGTACTTTGTAAATCACTAGCGGGTCTTAAGTGCCACTTAAGATTATCGCACAAAATTTAATAACTGAATCAACTAAGCTGCCAGATCCTCATACGTCGAAACCGACGGGAGAGTCCATTATATATATATCTATAGTACTTTGATTTGCTCACTGGTAAGGCCTGCCAGTGTGTTCGTGCAGCGTTACAATTTTTGTACGCTTCCTTGGAGTTTCATGTTTAGTACAATCTTCATGAAATTCCGAGTCGTACTTTCGACGTAAGTGACACGCAGACACACAGACACACACACACACACAGACACACACACACACACACACATATATATATATATATATATATATATATATATATATGAAGAAATATAGTCTTAAAGTGTGCTATATTTATGGGATAAAGTGGTCAATATCAGAGATAGAGCGTGTGTAAATATAAAAGTGAACATAGAAGTCAACACTTAGAGGCGACAGTCTGTTTCATGCTAGATGCAATCGTCAGACCACGAGTGCTGTTATTTTGCTCGGCTATTTATATATACGGGTCAGTGATGCATTGTGGGTAGTCTATTTTGGGGGTTATTTTACCGGAAGTCGTTTATTTGTTTATTTATTTATTTGGGTTAAATTATTTTGCTTGTTTTTATTTATTTTTATTTTTTATTTTTATTTTCTTTATTTTTAATTCTTATCTTATATATTTATTTATTTATTTTTATTTTGATCGGTGTTTTTATTAACGTAATAATATTAGATTAAAAAATAGACTACCCACAATACACCACTGACCCGTATCTATAAATAGCCGAGAAAAATAACAGCACTCGTGGCCTGACGATTGCATCTAGCATGAAACAGACTGTCGCCTCTAAGTGTTGACTTCTATGTTCACTTTTATATTGATATATATATATATATATATATATATATGCTTATTAATACACACACACACACATATATATATATATATGTTTATTAATGCACACACAGAAACATATATATATATATATATATATATATATATATATGAATTTTACTACTCATCCTCCCTGAATATAGCAATTATATATATATATATATATATATATATATATATATATATATATATATATATATATATATATATGCATGTATATGTGTGTGAGTGTGTTATGTACCGTATTTTTGGGCTTACAAATCATTCTCATACAACATATTCGGCATGCGTCCCTCGCATACTGGCGCGACGTATTGTTTACATTAATCACCCATCTGATTTTGCTTGTATGACAATGACATACTAGTTAAGAACAGAAACGTATGTTTAATCTTGTGGCTCGGCTCCAGGAAAGATTATAGTCATGGAAATACTTGTAATATCTAAGTTACATCATATAAACGCCTGAATTAGCTAACATTATAGTGTAATGAATCAACATACAAATCCACGTCCCTAGCCGTCAATCCAATTAGGTGATCGTCCAGGCTTACTTGAGCCTGTGTGTTGAGTTTTCATTCGTCATGGAAGACCCACACCTATTTTAACCTAGGAAAAAAGTGAGTCTTTTAAACCGGAAAATATGGTATATATATTAATATTTTTCGAATATATATATATATATATATATATATTCGAAAAATATTAATATATATATATATATATATATATATATATATATATATATATATATATATATATATATATACTGACAGTCATCCACCCATGTAGTTCACTGCTACTAACAAGCAGGGATTTCTTTCTGATGCTGGTCGAGGAAAGTAATTTAAAAATAAAACAAAAAAATATATATATATACAACCCAGTGTGTCTTAAATTTTAATTTTTAACACTTGTTTATTGATCAAAACATATATATATATATATATATATATATATATATATATATATATATATATATATAAAATAAATATACATTTGTTCATCACCCCGATGCAACACCTGCTTTCTTTCTTGCCGCGTCGAATACAGTTTTATTACTTTCATCTGCATGGGTATATGTGCGTGCTCGTGTGTGTACATGCATATATGTGTTTGCACGCGCGTGTACGTGGTTGTGTGTGTGTGTATATATATATATATATATATGTATGTGTGTGTGTGTGCGTGTGTGTGTGTGCGTGTGTGTGTGTGTATGTATTTGTGTTTGTATTGCATATAAAAAAAGTCTATCACGTATCATCCAGAAATACAAGGCGCCAGTTATCTAGTTTACTTATCATTATTATTCTCCATATATATCTATATCTATATATATATCTATATCTATATCTATATATATCTATATCTATATCTATATCTATATCTATATCTATATATATATACTGTGGAGTAGGTAACTGGATTAGTGACTGGCGTATTACTATTTGCTACCGGAGAAGCCATAAAAATAGAATATAACTGTTGGTGACGATGATAAATCCTCTTTTTTTTAATGTTTACTCCTTTGCGAATGATGGCTCGCAAGCTGACAGCAAGACTTTGTGCGTTCTTCTATATCAGTCCATCCGTATTGATGGAGAACAGTCAAAACCAAAAGCAACAG
This sequence comes from Acanthosepion esculentum, assembly GCA_964036315.1. NCBI lineage: Eukaryota > Metazoa > Mollusca > Cephalopoda > Sepiida > Sepiidae > Acanthosepion > Acanthosepion esculentum. The sequence continues at coordinate 49,759,257 of OZ038490.1, forward strand.
GAACTGCATCTTGGGAAAACTTCGAAGTATAAAATCTCTTAAGAATTCTGATATAAAATGCAGCGCTTTAAAAGCAGACATTCATCTTTTAAAATCCGTTCCTTTTCAGGACGTCGACGATCATATCTCGCGATACTTTTTCTTTCTTTTTTTTTTTTTTTGGTATTTACCTTTTGTCATGTTATCTTCTTCGCTCTTTGTCTTCAGCCCATGCAAAGCAGTAAAAGCCATTAGGATTCAAGACTTTGAAAGGACAATAAAAGAACAGGTTTTAAGATGATGACTTTTAACTGATTGGTTTATTTCCTACGGTTTACCAAAACTTTGCAGGTTATTTAAATCCAGAACATATTTTTAGATTGTAAGAATTGTTTTTAGATAATGATTTAGCAATACAAGTCTTACTAATTAACCCATAGCGAGAGGGGTAGAAGAGGTAGAATCATACATAATCAGAATTTAATAAAGAAACAAAATATTATAACGCGAACACAAAGTGGGGGATTAATTTTATATTATAATCAATACATTTATATGCCAGAGAATGTAAATAAATCTAAAATATATGCCTTTGTAACTAGTCAATCAATATTTGATTGAGTGATCGATTCGTTTTCTGCGATTTATTAACTCTTTGCGGGTTATTTAAAACCAGAATATATTTTTAGATTGTAAGAATTTTTGTTTTAGTAATTTTGATTTAGCAATACAAGTCTTACTAATTAACCCATAGCGGGAGGGGGAGAAGAGGTATATTCTTACATAATGAGAATTTAAAAAACAAACAAAATATTATAATGCAACATAAAGTGAGGGGTCAATTTTATATTATAATCAATACATAAACTGATTCCTCACTTTTACATTTATATTCCAGAGAATGTAATTAAATGTAAAAGACATGCCCTTGTAGCTAATCAGTATTTTACTGAGTGATTGATTCGTTTCTACGATTTATCTACTTTTTGTAGGTTATTTAAAGCCAGGGCAAATTTTTAGATTGTAAGATTTGTTTGGTGGTTTAAATGACGGTAATGAGGATGGTCCTCCCCTGTGTACATGGTGGAACGAAGGAATGTCTGCCGACAGTATATTTTACCGAGGGAATTAGGGATGGAAAGGCGACAGCTTTGCGTCTGTGAGCAAGAGGTTGTAGGCTGGAAAATCATTCATCATCTACAAGGCCACATAAACGCTTTTGAACTGTCTGACAGTTGGAATGGTCGATTCATTTTTTTTTCTATGGCTTATCAACCCGTTACAGATTATTTAAAGCCAGAAAATATTTTTAGATTGTAAGAATTATTTGGGGGAATAATTATGATTTAGTGATACAAGTCTTACTAATTAATCCATAACTGGGGGGTGGGGAAGAGGTGGATTCACGCATAATCTGAATTTGATAAAGTGAATATAAAGTGGTGGATCAATGCTAGATTATAATCAATTGTTCTCTCGTTGCAGCTTCTCTCATTACGGATAGAAGCTGCAACGAAGAACAATCGTTTATTTATTTCATTACAAGAATTTACAAATAGGAACGATTAATTATTTATCTTCATACCCTGCCTGGTGGCAAACGCAGCTGGTGGCGCTAGGGGTGGCGGTCCCGCCATAGCCACCGAAACCGTGATATCACCCCTAGTCGGCGGCTGATGAAGACAGGGTATCGCACGTGTCATTACACGTTGTATGTTTAAAAAAAATAAAAAATAAAAAAATAAACTGATCCCTCACTTTGTGTTCACGGTAGTTTCTATACATTTATATTCCAGAGAATGTAAGTAAATCTAAAGTACGTGCCTGTGTAGCTAATCAGTATTTCATTGATTGATTGATTCGTTTTCTACGGCTTATCAACCCTTTGCAGGTTATTTAAAGCCAGAAAATATTTTTAGATTGTAATAATTTTTTTGAGATAATAATGATTTAGTGATACAAGTCTTACTAATTAACCCATAGCTGGAGGGGGAGAAGAGGCGGATTCATACATAATCAGAATTT
>OZ038490.1:49761460-49788960 GCA_964036315.1 Acanthosepion esculentum
CACGAAAGGTTGACATATATATAGAAAATAAGAAGTACTTTATTCCGCGGAATAATACAGTACATGGTTGAGAACACAGATTAATGTAATAAACAGTTAATCGTTAACTCCTCTCACTCAGTAAGTGTTATGGACCAGGTTAGGACCAAGGAAGAACAACACGAACACAAAAGTAGAAATAACGAAGATATATTACACGGAATAATAATACAAGATGTGGAAGGTGTTAGTATGACTGTCAGTCTGGTTTGGAGTGAACTATTATCGGCTGGACTCGATTCGTCCCTCTCTCTCTTGGAGAGTCGTAGTATACATAGTGTTAGGAAGAGTTAATTCTGTAGTTATAGGTAAGGACCCATAACAGTAAGAGAGAGAGAGAGAGAGAGAGAGAGAGAGAGAGAGAGAGTGTGTGTGTGTGCTTTTTAAATAGTCTTTCTTCATTACGTACCTGCAAATTTCAACCCACTCATTTTAGTATTAAGTATAAATGTACATTTTATTTCCATTTTCTACAAAACTTCGTCGTTGCTCACACGATCGCTCCATCGTATTCTCTGCAACCTACTGCAGAACCACTTTTCTTCAGCCTGATACAAATTACTCCGTTTCCGTTGTGTTCCAAGTAAATGAAATTAATTCTGCAAAAGTATAATTATATGAATGATAGCAATTAAAATAAAAAAATTACCCAGCAGGTACAATTATTTAAAACTTCCATATTTAGCGGACAATTCAAAAACTATTCAATTTCAGTCAGTTATATGCCTGACGTGATGCAACCATTAAAGCATCCGAGGAGTTCATCACACGTTTTCCTGCACTTGTTGCAAAGGAAGAGTACATCCACCAACAGGTGTTCAGTTGTGATGAAACAGGCTTGCTTTAGAAGAAAATGCCACGGAGGTCTTTCATTCACGCAGAGGCGAAAGCGCTGCCAGGCCATAAACTCGTGAAGAACCGTCTGACCCTTGCTTTGTGTTCAAATTCTAGCGGTGACTGTAAAATAAAGCCACTGTTAGTGTCAGTCAGTAATGCGCCATATGTGATATACGCTTAGGCGATCATGTATCTTTCGATACATGACTGACGAAGCAGATTTTTTTCCCGCAGTAGTTTGCCATTTCTTTATGCAATAGACCAGTTGCCATCCAAGGCTATAGAACCCGGTCTGTCCTTCTATTTAGCCAATGTTGGGTAGGGGGAGAAGAAGAGGATTCATACCTTTCCCAATTCGAATGGAATTCGAACTCGGCTCTCCAATTTCTCAACCCTAGCCGCTATCCATTACTCCACCATAAGAAATAATAATTTTGTCTAAATATTTCTGCAGGGATATTATCGTGTTGAGGATTGCTTTCACAGTTCTGGTTCTTGGTTTGCAAATAAAGATAACATACCGATTGTGTATCCAACTTTCTAAACCGTCTTTCCTCATTATGTGCCCTAGAAATTTTAACTGTCATTTCATGACGTTAAGTATGAGTGTCCTTTTTTATTCCATTTTCCTTAAAACTTCAGCGTTGCTCACATGCTTGATCCATGGTGTTCTCAGCATCCTCCTGTAGAACCACATTTTTGTTGCTTCAAGTTTCTTCTCTACCTGTGTGGACATTGTCCAGCATTTACTGCCATATAAGAGAATTTACATTACGTAACAGTCCAGTAATCTTTTCTTTGTTTGTAACGAAATGTTTCTGTTTTTTTTTCATCTTAAATTCTCTTAAATTTTTCTATACTTTATCCGATTCCACATGTTATCAAATATAGAAAATATGAACCCCTAAGAGAACCCCTATAGAAATATATCATATATCCTTCTGTCCGATTCCACATGTTATCAAATATAGAAAATATGAACCCCTAAGAGAACCCCTATAGAAATATATCATATATCCTTCTGTCCGATTCCACATGTTATCAAATATAGAAAATATTACCCACTAAGACAGCCCCTATAGAAATATATCATATATCGTTCTGTCCGATTCCACATGTTATCAAATATAGAAAATATTACCCACTAAGACAGCCCCTATGGAAATATATCTTATTGTTGAAACTTGACTAATGCATGGAATAATAATGCAAACACAAAATGTAGTTAGAATAAAATGTATTGAAACAAGAAAGTGTACACAATATTTACATATAGTCTTTTGTATATTCCTGGGAAGACCGTTTCTGGAGAATGTGTTGACTAAGTCGCAGTCGGGCAGAGTCTCTAGTTGGATCTCTTGATTTGCCTCTCTGTCTTCCGGTACCAACCATATTTATATCGTCGGTACTCCGCTATGCAAATTAGGCGGATCCTACCACAACACTTATATTCCTCTATACAATTCCACAGGTTATCAAATACAGATATTGTGAACCCCTAAGAGAAACCGTATAGAAATATATCCTATATCCTGTATACTAAAATAAATCGACATCATGACCAAAAACGTTTGCGGTTCCTCCCTTTTTTAAAATATAGCAGGAGTACCAGACAATATGTGGCGGCAATATTCTGAACATTGACGAATGGTTGATTTGTAAATATGTAAGATATATTTGGGCGAGAAAAACTGTTTAGCATAACGCAGGGAACCATCTTTCCTAGAAGCAGTCCTAGCAGTTGATCCGATACGATCTTTCCACTTCCTGGCAGCGGTAAACGTTACCCGATTTTAATCGATCTTTCTATTCCGGGAATACTGTTAATCATATTAAATGTTTCCATATACAGTGTAACCCGGATATAAGAGATTTGTCGGGACTGGAGAAGAAGTCTCTTATATCCGTGTTTCTCTTATATCCGGGTTTGGTCTATTTTGCTTTATTAACACAGGCTCTAATTTGGGACCAGAGAAAATCTATCTTATATCCGGGTTTCTCTTATATCCGGGTATCTTATATCCGGGTTACACTGTACCAGAAAAGGCTTCATTTGAAGTTTCTACTGCTATTAAATGTTTAATCCTTTTGTTAACTATTTTTTCATTAAGTCTTTTATTCAATGATTATTATAAATAATTTTTTTAACTTAATAGGGTTAAGTGTTAGGGTTAGGGATTAGGGTTAAGGGTTAGGTTAGGGGTTAGGCTTAGGGTTGGCGTTAGCGTTGAAACATGAATTCTTTCTATAAAAAAAGGTTTTTCAGGAAAATATGTTTTTCAAATGCATTGTAAGCGGTCGTTCTAGTATTTACGGCGATTTCCTCCCTGACCTTATCTTCAAATTAGTGTGAAAGGTCAATGTCTTTATTGTCTGTTTGAGTCACATGAGAGAGGTTTTGAAATTCATTGCCTGATGTGGTTTCTGCCGTTTGGTAAAGTTATTTGTCGGTGATTGTGTAGTGCCGTCTACGAAATACGATGAAAGTCAGTCCTCTTCAAGACCAGGATGCATTCGATTGAATCCATTTTTAATCATAGATCTGACAAAGTTGTTGTCTGATAGTTTAGATACACAGTGGGACATTATACTTGACATCTATATATATATATATATATATATCTTGATCTGGCGAGGCTATTAAAGAACACGACTCGCGTTCTAAGATTAATCTTTTGGTTTGGTTTTGTAGCAACGTGCGGTATTGGGTGAAACAACCCCTCTTAAATTTCCTTACCTTCTATACTAAATTGGATATAACTGATACTGCAATTTATTTGTCGCTACTGTTATCCTGTATATTTGCGTACAGATATGCGCAGACAACAAACTTTATATATTGAACTATGTTACCCGGCATTAATAGGGACAGCTACGCTACACGGTGTTTTTAAGAGCGAAAGAGAGAGAGAGAGAGAGAGATTTGCATAAGCAGGGAAATATATGAGCAAAATTTTAATATGTAGACAACACTTCCATGTGTTTAAACTGTCAGCTAGTCATTTGTTGCATATAAAGCTGTATCGTAAATGAGCTTCTGTTCCTCTGACGTCGCTCGTACAACACTAAATACTTTAATATCTGTCTGTATTTCTCAGATGAGGTATTATGTACATTATTTATATTATTCGGACTATTGTCCTCATCTTTGTCGCCATATTTATTACAACGTTTCGGCCGTTGCACGCTCCGGACTTCTTCAGGTGGTCGGAACGTCGAACTGAACCCTTTATTTCGCTCACTGGGGTAGACTGTTCTAGTTCCACGTACCATGTTTTAATGGATGTCAGTTATCGGTTATCTCCTGTTAATTTTTCTCGCTGAAAGTTCTCCACTGCCTTAATCGACTCTTTCGGTTCTGCCACTGTTATCAACGCCTTTATCCACTGTGCCATGTGTCCTTGAGGACATCTGTGTATGAATTTCTGGGTATTATAAACCTAATGTCTTCAGCAACCATTTTTACCAGTGCTCATGTTGCAATTAGTTCTGTTATCATTGCCGTTTTTACCAGAGCTCATATTGCAACTTTGTTGTTATTATCGCTTTTCTCTGGCACTCCTTATTACTGGTTCCCATATTGTATTCATTTCTATGCTTGGTCGGCTCAGGAGATTTTTGTGGCCTAGCATATGTTCAATACCTGGTTAAGGCAGTGGAGAAATTTAAGAGGGAAATTAACAGGAGATAACTGTTAACGGACATCCATTAAACACGGCACATGGAACTACAACTGTCTACCCCAGTGAGCGAAATAAAGGGTTCAGTTCGAGATTCCAACCACCTGAAGAAGGCCGGAGCGTACAACGGCCGAAACGTTGTAATAAATATGGCGACAAAGATGAGGACAATAGTCCGAATAATGTAAATAATGTACTAAATACGTTTTTTTCAATCCGCCGTTCTTGAGTTCCCGCACACGTCACCTACGTAAAAATCGATCCCTTGTCACTGTTTCAGCACTCTTTTATCGCACCAACACCACGGCCGACTGACCAATTAGCGTTCTTCGCTTTTGTCCTCAGTTACTCAATCAAATGGCATCCTCCAGTCCGACCAATCAGCACGCGACATGCTTTTGGTGGAACAACGCTAAGCTGTGCAAAGCCACCGTCACAATATATACACTTTTGGAATAATCCAACGTGAATGGGAGGGGGAGATTCATGCCATTTTCAAGGAACATGCCGCTGCTACGTGTTGTGTATTGATGAAAGGAACTTATTTTCCCTGGCTTGCTTCTACGTAAATGTTCAACACAAAAGAATTTCGGCGTTGTGTTGCAACTGTATCGGGAAAGCGATTAGTGTTAAGTTTGAACCCCGGTAAATGTTTAAATGTACAAGTCAGAGAAGTTATTGCAATATCTATCGTTATACAATCTTTTTATATATGAGCTAAAGAGTCTTATTCAGAGGTTTTAAACGATAAGCTTATAAATTATGAATAAGATTTTTTTAAAAATAAACCCAGTAATGATAAAAGAATAAATTGCTTGAATTATTTCATTATTTTAAGGAACAAATATTTCCAGATAAACTATCAGAATATCAGAGTTGCTTAATCTATCTTACTGGAAACCGTGTCCAAAAAAGATCTTAAAGGCGAACCTGCATTTTACTAAGATTTTCCTCCTGAGATATTCTTGTAAAAAATCTATTTTTCATCATCAGTCCTGTTTAAAAAAAAGCTGTTGAAAGATGTCCTGGATCTAAACACAAACGTCCTTGTTTTTATTCAAGGGACACTCAAGATAGAGAGTTATTGAGTGAGATTTTCTGTAAGGGAGTGTGGTAGAAGGAAGCATGACGTGTATATTATGAGGACATGTCTTTCAAGTTAAGGGTTATCTTCCCCACCTTCAATTGCGCCTGTAAACCTTGGGTCTTTTATAGAGTGAACGTTACTGTAATTTTTAAATGTGTAGGATAAATATCGGTTGATTCTAGACTATGTGAAAATCTAGAGTCCGTTTCACCTAGCAACGGTTCTGCTACTGTCCGAATGGAATCCGTCTTGGGTATGACGATAAACTATATCCGTCTCCTGGGTAAGACAATAAATTACATCCAACAGCAAGGCCTCATATCAGGAGGTTTTAAGGAGCGTGAAACTATCTCTTAATTGCTGGTGTTCCCAGGTCCACCCTGACCAGGGGTGGTAGCACCTGTTAGGGTCCCAGCTATGGGAAAATAGATACCCCCCCGAAAAGGGGTCAAAAAACTATTATGAAAGTATAAAAATAGGCTTTAATACCAGCTATACTTCTTTAGAAAAATTCTTACCAAAAGTATATTTTTGAAAAAATATATTACCAGCAATACATTTTTACCAGCAATATATTTTTGAAAAAAATATTACCAGTAATACATTTTTGAAAAAAATATTACCAGCAATACATTTTTGAAAAAAATATTACCAGCAATACATTTTTGAAAAAAAAATATTACCAGCAATACATTTTTTTGAAAAAATATTACCAGCAATACATTTTTGGGAAAAAAAAATATTAACAGCACTACATTTTTTAACCAAAATACTACCAGTAATATATTTTTGAAAAAATATTACAAGCAGTACAGTTGTGAAAAAAATATTACCAGCATTGTATCTTATCTTGTCGGTATTAAATAATACATTGAGTTTGATATGCCGTAAAACAAACCAAAGCAAACTAAATGGAAGGGTTAGGTTTATCGCTAGGAAGGAAATGATTTGCCGTAGTAAACATAACATGGCTGGTCATAGCTGTGAAGGTCTGAACTGATGAAACTAAGGATCTAATTTGTTCGGACATTTCTCCTTGTAATGGCGACAGAATATTGAGAGGCAAGAAACCTTTCGTTTGTGGGATGAAAAATGATTCATCATTCACACGGTCACGTAATTAATTTTGCCCTCTGTCGAGGCTGTAAAATGAGATATTACCCCTGATATAACAGAAATACTCCCTTCTCCTCTGATGGTCGCTTCTTGTCGTGGTAGAGAGGTTTACGTGGTCCAGTGACTCGGGGAGCGATTCTGCATATTTTATTCGACGTGTACCGCAGAGGAACGTCACGAAATCAAGTGTGTGGGTTACTTCCTGGCAAATTGAAGTCCACGGTGCTCTATCGCTAATTTCACGGAAAGTGCTTAGACGAACTATATTCCCCCCACCAATTCAAACCTTCGCGGTAAGAATACGCCATACCACTTAGATAGTAGCAAACCACCTACATTCCCTCTGTATTCCATGTGAGAAGTAGGTTCAACTCGAGCAGCGTCTTCCCCCGAATCAATTCTCTGTGGAACAGACTCCCAAGAGAATGTTCCCTCGATCACTACTATCTTAACCATTATCTTGCACTCCTATTCGCACAAATTGCCTCCAAGCGTAACCCTCTGCCTCGAGTGGCTCCGGGCCTAGTAAACGGTGAAACTTACTGTAAAATAAAAAATAAAAAAATAAATTAATAAATAAATTCACGCCACCGGCACTTTCATTGACTCTGATTTTCTTTCTTCTCTAACCAACTCTTGCAAAGTCAAACTGGAGCAGGTTCTGGTTAAACTGGAAACTTCTAGTCCTGAACCTGCACGTTCGTCGAAAATTTAGTCACTAACGCCATCATCATAAAAGAAGCAATCAGTAAAGAATTTAAATTCGTGGATGCAAGATCAAATCGACGGCGAAGATTTTAGTCAAAGTAGCTTTTTTTTTCTTTTTTTCCATTAAAAAGAAACAAAGATATAAAATATGGAAAAACTATAAGCACGATGAATTAAAAACAAGGAAATTAATGTCCTATAAAGATTATTAATTTTTAATGCAAACAGTCGAATCATTGCAGACACTTGCGTTTGGCTTGAAACAAAATGGAACACGTGACCAGGATAAAAAGGAAAAATTATCCGCTTTCTGGATAAGCGTAATATCCCAATGCCTGATCGCGGGCCTGTCAAAATTCTTTCGCCGTTTGCATCAGAACCACGGGTTCTATGTTGCTTAAATCAGATGCTTAATGATTACTGGATTTGAAACCAATTTAGTCGTGAATTATTTCAGTCTTTTGAATTCGTTAAAAGGCACAAAATCTTTAAAACCTAAAAATAATTATAAACATGGTGAAAGTCACTGGACTTGGGCGTTAACTTTTCGAAACACAAGCCTAAGACCGTACCAACTGGTGGTGTTCCATCACCATTGGAACCAAAAAATTCAAAATCACCAGAAAAGAATAAGAAGTTGAACGATGAGAGAGAAAGGGTCGACAAAATCAACCTAGTCCTTTACCACCATTATCAATGCCATCGGCTCTTCTATGTAAGAATTGGTCTACTTAGTCACCAAAGTCAAGGAAGCGATCGTCAAAGAAGAAATTCAATTCTTGGATACGAGATAAAGCCGACGACAACTATTCTAGGTCTGATCTAACTCTTGTAAAAATGGAACATGGCAGCAAGATTTAGGCCTTTTCTGGAGCGGCACAAGGAACCGACCATTCTTTCAGCATCTTTAGCGATGGCACGGATGCCCATTTGAAGTCTTGAATGAGCTTTAGACACAATAGGCATTCAAGGGAAGGAGTCAAATTGAGGTTATGACCCTTTGTCCAAAGCAGACCACGTTTGGCATCTGCTCGGTGGTGATGAAACGTTAGATGGTTTATTTTGGAAACATTGAATGAATACAAGCCATTCTTTCTCCCATTGATCTGTGGGACTTAGAGGAGAGGTTATCAGCAATCACCCAGATATTTTAAGGTGCACCCATACAGCGTGGTATCATCTGCATTTATATTTAGTTAGTATCTGAGAATGTCCTTAGGCAAATCGTTAATCTAGAGCAGAAAGAGAGCAGGGCCGAAAGGGGCGCCTTTGGGGACACCAGATTCGATCCCACTACCCCAGAAGACTGATCATTAACAATGGCCTTCAAAGATCTACCTTCCAGAACAGACACTCTTACACATCCTATAGATTGCATGTTTGTTTAGCAATCAACTATGCCATATATTTTCAAGCTGATCGCTATTGGGATGTGTTTATCAAGCGCTGCACTGATTCTATGCAGGTTGACATCAGCATGGACGTAGGTTGAGCAAAGACGATATTGTTTATCGCGGAGATTGTTTTTGCTGAAGTGGTCAACAGCTTTCTTGTTGATGATAACCTTAAAATTTTGCTGGTAAAACTAAGGGGAATAATAGGAGATATTGTGACAGGGACGAGGACTCACTTGCATTCTTGTTCACAGGGTATACACTAGAAACTGTCCATGGGCTTGACAAACATTTCTTCTTCAGTGCCAAGGTGCGTGAGAAAAACTACAGGGTCAGAAAGATCCTAATGAAAGAAAGATATTAAAATTTGTATTGGATTTAAACACAGAGGTCTTTTTTTACTAGCGTAATACATCCATTTTTCATCATCGATTACTATCTACTTGAAAAAGAAAAGGTTGAAGACTGTTCCAGATTTAAACACAAAGATTTTTGTTTTGATATGATTGCAATAGGGTCATTAGACAATCCAAATTTCTAGGGATTGGAAAATTCGATGCTCACAGAACAGATTGAAGACAAGAATAAAACAATGCAAAACCTGTCAATATTTCTGAGATGAGGTATTATGTACACTATTTACATTATTCGGACTATTGTTCTCATCTTTGTTGCCATATTTATTACAACGTTTCGGCCCTTCAGTATCTGTCTATATTTCTGAGATGAGGTATTATGTACACTATTTACATTATTCGGACTATTGTTCTCATCTTTGTTGCCATATTTATTACAACGTTTCGGCCCTTCAGTATCTGTCTATATTTCTGAGATGAGGTATTATGTACACTATTTACATTATTCGGACTATTGTTCTCATCTTTGTTGCCATATTTATTACAACGTTTCGGCCCTTCAGTATCTGTCTATATTTCTGAGATGAGGTATTATGTACACTATTTACATTATTCGGACTATTGTTCTCATCTTTGTTGCCATATTTATTACAACGTTTCGGCCCTTCAGTATCTGTCTATATTTCTGAGATGAGGTATTATGTACACTATTTACATTATTCGGACTATTGTTCTCATCTTTGTTGCCATATTTATTACAACGTTTCGGCCCTTCAGTATCTGTCTATATTTCTGAGATGAGGTATTATGTACACTATTTACATTATTCGGACTATTGTTCTCATCTTTGTTGCCATATTTATTACAACGTTTCGGCCCTTCAGTATCTGTCTATATTTCTGAGATGAGGTATTATGTACACTATTTACATTATTCGGACTATTGTTCTCATCTTTGTTGCCATATTTATTACAACGTTTCGGCCCTTCAGTATCTGTCTATATTTCTGAGATGAGGTATTATGTACACTATTTACATTATTCGGACTATTGTTCTCATCTTTGTTGCCATATTTATTACAACGTTTCGGCCCTTCAGTATCTGTCTATATTTCTGAGATGAGGTATTATGTACACTATTTACATTATTCGGACTATTGTTCTCATCTTTGTTGCCATATTTATTACAACGTTTCGGCCCTTCAGTATCTGTCTATATTTCTGAGATGAAGTATTATGTACACTATTTACATTATTCGGACTATTGCCCTCATCTTCGTCGCCATATTTATTACAACGTTTCGGCCGTACAACGGTCGAAACCTTGTGATAAATATAGCCATGTGTGCCATGTGTCCTTAAGAACACATAGCACAGTAGATAAAAGGCCTTGGTTAGATCCAGTGACAGCACCCAAAGAGTTGTGAGTTCAATACCTGGTTAAGGCAGTGGAGAACTTGTAGAAGTGAATTAACAGGAGATAACTGACAAGTAACATTCATTAAACATGGCACGTGGAACTAGAACAGTCTACCCCAGCAAGTGAAATAAAGGGTTCAGATCGACATTCCAACTATCTGATGAAGGCCAGAGCGTACAACGGCCGAAACGTTGTGATAAATATGGCGACAAAGATGAGGACAATAGTCCGAATAATGTAAATAGAACGCATAATCTTCTTTGAGAGCTTGAGTAAATGGATAGCGAAACAAGTTTGAGGATAGATTACAAAAAGAAAAAAAGACCTACAATATACAGGAAATTGTGGAGAGCCATTATCGCCAAAACCTCCCGACACGATACGTTACATAGAAGAAGAGAAGATCGTCAGTGAAGACTATGTTACAAAATGATGTTCTTTTTGAATTAAAAAAATCACCCAAGCAAGTAGATAACACCCCACTAGGGCGCAGGAAGTTACAGGGAGTGAAAGAGAATGAGAAGACTATAGTGAGGAAAAAGACAAGAAAGAAAAAGGTTTCAGGAAGACAGAGTTGCATTTAAATCCTTGAAGATTGTATGCGTCAGGGAAGCAAGAAATTGGAAGGAATTTAACACAAGTGCGTGAAAAGAAAATGTTTGAATAGAACTGATGGTTACATCTAGCTAGTTCAACAGTAAAACGGTGAGACCTAGCTGCCAATCGAGTAGTCGAGGGACCAAGGAGAACAACTCATCAGAACGATTGGCATGAAAATATTTGTAGAAAAGACAGAGGGAAAGGCAGCTCACATCGGCGGGGAAAGTGACTAAAGTCGAGCTCAGGACCGATTAGGGCGTCATCCATTCTAGAATTGTTAAAAGTAACATAACTCTATCCCAAAATATAAAAAGGAAATTGAATAAACACCCGGCTACAAAATGCAACTATAACCGAATTACATCCCCACCCTTATATAATAGCGACAACAGAATTTATCTGCGAAATAGATACAAAATAAAAACAAATCTTAAATCTGTCCGATTCGGAGCGAAATGACCTTTGGCCTCCGTGTGCTGGTAAAATAATTAAATCTAAATCCTGTTATACTTAAAATTCAAGGTAAAATCAAAACTGGAGTTAATATTGCTTGGAACTTTTGTCAGATTATTTACTATTTAAATTATGCAAAATTTTCATGGTAATACTTCTGATGAGCTTTCATCTTTGGTATCTAGAATTTATGGATATAGGAGAAACGGCTAGATGTAACCGTAAGTTCTATGCTGGCAGTCACTGATGTGACACTTCTCGCTTGTGGAAATCTCTCCCGGCTTCTTGTTCTCTAGCCAACTTTGATCCTCAAAAGAATTAAATGCAATGTCAATCGTTATCTTCTGTTCTTTTATTGTTCTCTCTCAATAATGTTTTCTTTTTCTCATATTCTCTCACACTCAGTAACCACTTGCCGCTTAGCGGCTTTATTGCCTTTCTTGGGGTGAAATGATAAAAAAAAGGAAACTGCCTCATCTTACGTATCCCAGGAATGGTTGATCAATGTATTTAACGATAATATCATCCGCAAAACGTGGCCTCCTAGTGTTCCTGAATAAAAAAAAAACCTCCTGATTTTTTTAAACATTTCACCTCAATCAAGGAAATAACACCCCACTAGGGGACAGGGGGTTACAGGGAGTGAAAGAGAATGAGATGAATTTAGTGAGGAGAAGTGGGGAAAAAGGAGTACGTGCAAATATCGATAAATATGGCTGAAATAAGACATAGTGTAAAAAAAACGAGCGGTTTTTCTTTGACACCGCTATTATTTTTATTACCTTGTATCTTAATCAATCTTTATTGTTTTAAAAATTGATTATGAGAAATAAAATAAAACCTAAATACATGAAGAAAGTGAAGTTATACATATTTTTGTTCTTGAAAATTTACAAAAAATATGAAACACTATTAATTAGATATTTTTATTCACACGAATAATTTTGTTTACATCATTCTAAAAAGTTAATACAATTAGAATTAATGCAATGCAATATTTATCATTTACCAATTAATAAAGAAATAAACGTAAAAAGAGTATTAATGAATTTATAAACATTTACTAAATTATTAAAATATGTGAACGAACGCTAAGGAAATCATTATTATTTACCATTTTATAAAGTTTGAATCAGTTGGCAATTAGCCGATGTTTTGCCAACCATTCCAGTAAATAATTTAATAAATAGTGTAAATAAACAACCTAATAAATAAATAGTGTTTATTATTTTTGTTCTCAATTCTCAAGAACAAAGAAAATATATAAATTCCCTTTCATATGTTTAGGTTTTATTACAATTCTAATCATCACGTTTTAAAACAAACATTGCCGAAGAGTGAAGCTAGTTAAAATAATAGCGGTCTCATGGGAAAAAAACGTCTTTTTGACACTCCGTCTTACTGCCGGTATGTTTAATCATCGCTTTTTAAAACAAACATTACTGAGGAGTGAAGGTAGTTAAAATAATAGCGGTGTCATGGGAAAAAACCGTCATTTTGGCACATTCGTCTTACTGCGGTCATGTTTAATCATCGCTTTTTAAAACAAATAATTCTGAGGAGTGAAGGTAGTTAAAATAATAGCGGTGTCATTGGAAAAACCGTCCTTTTGACACTCCGTCTTATTGCGGGCACGTTTGTCCATGTGTGCCGGGACAGGATTCAGGAAGGCAGAAAATAGCGATTGACGTCACATTTACATTTTTTAAGATTGTAGTTATCAGGGAAGCAAGAAGTCGTAAGGGAGTTCCACAGTTGAGAAGCGCGTGAATTAGAAACTATTAGAATAGAACTGACGGTTGCATTTGGCTAGTTCAACAGTAAAACGGTGAGACCTAATTGCCACTCTAGTAGAACGCTAAAATTCATGCAGTCAAAGCACTAAGGTTCACTAACAGCTCATCAAATTTCTTTGAAAATATTTTTAGAAAAGCCAAATCACGTCGGTGAGAAAGTCATTGAATCGAGATGCCAGGATGTCGGATTAAAATTTATTTTATTTTTTTTATTTTGGCACTGTTAGAGCTCTCCTCCAGAAATTACTTTTTTTTTATGTATGTTGAAAAATAGAACACATTTCCATAGATTCTGAATCTTTAAGCTAGTTGCAAATGCGATAAATGTAAAAAAAAGACACTTCTCAGATTTTTCTAACATTGTACAGAAAACGTTGCTGGGAACTTTTGCATCGGCCTAAGATGTTACTGTTACGAATTTATTACGGATAATCAAGGTGAACATCTCAGGTGTTGGTGTTTGGTTGAGGGATGACGATGAGACGCGTCTTTTTCGGCATTTGAGCCCGGCCAGAGAGGAACCCTTTGTCCGTGCGGCCATTGTGCTGTTTCCATTGTTCACATCTATTCTTAGTCCCCTGCCTAAGCGGTCAGTCTTAATTTGGCATCAATGCCAAGCACTTTTGTTTAAGTAGCAGACGAATTACATAGTCTTTGGAGAAAAGAACGTGCCTTTATTGGAGACAGATATCACTCACTTACGAGTACCTAAACAAATCAGACTGCTACTTTTACAGACACACACGCGTGTGTGGCCATATGTTCTTTGTACACACACACACACACACACACATATATATATATATATGTGTGTGTGTGTGTGTATATATATATATATATATATATATATATATATATATATATATATATATATATATATATATATATATATATATATATATATATATATATATATATATAAAAAATGCTCAGTGAATAGCGACCCAGATTGAGGAATCGGAGAGCAGAGTTCGAATTACAGTCGGTATTAATCCTCTTCTTCTCCTTCCAGCTATGGCTAAATAGCTAGAGGGAGAAGAAGAGGGTTCTATAGTTGAAGCCATAACATTGCGTCTGAAAACATTACGATTTAGGCATTAAATAACCCACAGAGTTGTTGATATACCGCTAAACAAAATCAATCAACCAATATATTTATTTATTACTTCAAATGTTTTTTCTTGTGGATACCCGTACTTGAGTAGACGTACCGTTTATTTTAAACAATATTTATTTCATCCACCAATCTGCATACTTGATAAAACCTAATAAAGATAATTTGACACGTTTCGTCTGGGATGAGGTGCTTTTAATGCTCAGTCACGAAACGCGCCAAAATAAAGCGAGGTTCATATTTTAAGTTTTCATGCCTACTGACTCGGTCAGGTTACCTGAAACATCGTTCATATTCGAAAGGTAAGAAACGAATAAACTGATTTTACATTTTTAATTCTTTAGAAATTGGCAAGTTAATATCCTTTATTAAATTAAGAAGATGATGGAATTCTTTTTTTATGTGCACCCAGTACAAGGCCTGAGGGTCACTTAAAGAAGAGGGTTACTAAATGTGATTGTTGTCGAAGAATCAAAGCAGCAGGAATTCCCCTTATTCTCTTCATATCTATCTGATTCTATATAACTGATATATATATATATATATATACATATATATATATATATATATATATATATATATATATATATATATATATATATATATATATATATATAGATAGATAGATCGATAGATAGATAGATAGATTAGGAACTGACTGTGATAGATAGATAGATAGATAGATAGATAGATAGATAGATAGATAGCAAAAGACTAAAAATAGATGTAAGCAATAGATAGATAGATAGATATGATCAGACTGGGATAGATAGATAGATAGATAGATAGATAGATAGATAGATAGATAATGAACCAACTCAAGTTCAACACGAATTCTTTTATAAACAACTTTTTCGTTTTGGCCCTGAACTAGATAGATTAGGAACAGACTGTGATATATACATACATATATATATATATATATATATATATATATATATATATATATATATATATATATATATATATATATAGAGAGAGAGAGAGAGAGAGAGAGAGAGAGAGAGAGATAGGAACAGACTGGAATAGATAGAGCAGATAAACTTCATCCAGTTGCAGATATCGCTCATCTGTCTCAATAGAACTTTATCCGATGTAAACTTTGAAGTGATTTCTCTTCAAATGCGATCTCAGTGAAAAAAAAAACCGTACCGACATCGACAAAGAGATTTGACAAAGCAGATTAATCTGCCAAAGTTTCACATGAACCTCTGCCTAGCTGTACACGCACAGAGCAATATCAAGAGCACTTATCCTATGAGCGGGGACATCGTCTTGCATGTCAGTGACAATCTATGGAACCAAGAGTTAAAGCCAATGCCGTCAAGCAACGAACTCAATATTTTATGCGACAATTCGTAAATTGATTAATCAAGTTCAGGGCCAAGATGAAAATTTGTTTAATAAAGAATTCGCAATGAACGTTAGTCGGTTCATTATCTATCTATCTATCTATCTATCTATCTATCTATCTATCTATCTATCTATCTATCTATGTCAGACTGTTTCAATCTTCTCTGTTCATATCTATCTATCTATCTATCTATCTATCTATCTATCTGTCTATCTATGTCAGACTGTTTCAATCTTCTCTGTTCATATCTATCTATCTATCTATCTATCTATCTATCTATCTATCTATCTATCTATTGCCGTCTGTTCATTATCTATCTATCTATCTATCTATCTATCTATCTATCTATCTATCTATTACCGTCTGTTCATTATCTATCTCTCTATCTATATATCTATCTATCTATACTGTTCCTCATCTATGTACCTATCTCATTTTTCTTCATTATTATCAGTTTCAGTTAATTCCCTTTAGTAACTCAACAATTCAAAGAAATTACTTATAGTAAATAGTGACAATACCTTATCTCATGAAGATACTCATATCGTTCTATATATTTTATCTTTGATGTATATCTATTCTTGAACATTTTCTTCTGATATATATATATATATATATATATATCCCATAAATTGTGCCCAGCAAAATAAATGTCTTACAGAATCTATAGTTTCAATTTGTACTATTTCATCCCTTGAAAATTCAGGTGTTAAAAAATTTTATATCGGAAGCACAAAATAACCTGTTACATTAAGATGGTACCAACATTTTTCTTCTTTCAACAACAATGGGTATTGTAACCGCACATCCCTCTCCAGATATTTTTGGTATTCAAAGGAAACTAACAAAACCCCCGCAGTAAAATGGAAATTATTAAAGTAAATGAGAATTTATAGGTTATTAAATGACCCATGTCGACTAGTTGTATATTATAAAGTTTCTTAAAAATAATGATTTATTAAATCAACGAAACGAAGTAAGTGTTTTTGTAGGCATTGTACAATGTTTACATTAAAACATAGTTAATAGGATTTTTCATAAAAAATGTATATATCATAATTATATATCCTTGATTTGATTACATATACTGGTACATATAATATTTACTAAAAATCTGGATTTTTAATTTTAACATTGCCATGTCTAATGAACCATGGAATACAATAAGTATTGTTTTTTAAATCATACTAGAGGTCCCTTGAAGGCAGTCGTTAAGTAATGTATTTTAGATCAAAATAATTAAATATATAAAAAATGGTTTAATCGTACTAGAGACCTATTTAGGACAGTCCTAAAGTATGCAAAAATAATTTTAAAAAATAAAATCCAAAAATTAACAAATTGTTGTATATATATATATATATATATATATATATATATATACCTCTTTTTATTATTTCATTGTACCTTAGGAATATATTCTTAACCGGAAGCAATAGTGACATGTCTAATACATGAGGGCTCATCTAGAAAAGAATGTATTACATAACCACACCTAACCTCTAACCTACATTTTTTCTCTATTCTACTTTAGCTTATATCTGGTTTTATTCGTCAAATGAGACAACACCCATAAATATTTTGAAATCGTATTCCCCCTCCTAATTAAACTCTTCAGCATAATATCACACCGCATTCAAAAGTAAATCATTTTCTTCTGAAGTTATTAAATATGGCTTGAAATTTGGAACAAATTTTATGATGAAAAATATTTTAAAATAATAATAATAATAATATATATATATATATATATATATATATATATATATATATATATATATATATATATATATATATATATATATATATAATCGGAGAGCCGAGTTCGAATTCCAGTCGAATCCATTATATTCACTTACGTGCTAATACTCTTGGGAAAAGTATGAAACCTCTTCTCCCTCCAGCTATGTGTAAATAGCGGGATAGACTAGGTTCTATAGCCTTGGATGGTAACCGGTCTAGGAGAAGAACAACTCTGCATTCAGAACCTGCGGAGAGTAGTTTGGGGACCTTGTGGCAATTAGTGCATCAGGTCTCTGTATTCGACTCTTCAAAAAGTGGGTTTGTTTATGCACAAAACCTTCACCACTATAATTAAATCATGCGCAGGTGTCTGGCTGTCTGTTCCTAGAAGCTAAGTTGCTTAACCCTCATATATCGATAAACGACGGGATAGTCCTATATATATATATATGTTTATATATATATATATATATATATATATATATATATATATATATATATGAAAGGAGTATATAAATCAGTATAAGATTTTTTGAAATTTTAAAATAAATTCTTAAGTTTGCTTGTTTAGTCACGCTGGCCAATAGAATCTTCCTGCCTATTCGTGGCAGCCAGCTATAGGCCCTCATTCTGGCCTGTAGAAAATGGCCGCAAACTACATGAAAACTACCGTAGAAGCATGAAAAAATCGATTATTATTTCCACTATCGATGGGAGTTGGGAAATGCAAAGTCGGTTTTGGCCTTTCAACTAACTTGGAGCATGTGCATGTAAATTTTGGTGCAAATCCGTCGAAAATTGCGGCCGTGCAGTCGTTACACACACACACACACACACACACACACACACACACACACACACTGCCTTTTATATATATATATATATATATATATATATATATATATATATATATATATATATATAGTTTATTCTCATTGAGTTTATGTGTCTTGTTCGTTACACTCGTTAAGGATTATTTACTTTAACTTTGTGTCAGAATTTTCTTTAAATTTGTGTTTCTAAAAGTAATAATTTTATATTTTTTATGGGAGCAGTATTTTTGGTGTTCGGAATAGTCCATTATCTATTATGGGTAACATAATAGATAATGGACTATTCCGAACACCAAAAATACTGCTCCTCAAGAGGCAGCTGCAGTCACAGAGTTAGTGAGTCAGTCAGAGACAGAGTCGCGTCAGACAATTACTGTAAGACATTGGAATAGTGATACTGGTCGAGACAACATAGTTCTCTCTAACCTAACCTGATTGTTATTACTAATACTTCTACTTCTTTTGTACATATTCTGTTTGTAATATATCTGTGTTATTCCATACCTGTGTTCGAGTTATTCTTCATTAGTTCTACCTTGGACCATCACCGTGGTACAAGGAACATGGGCAATAACAATATTCATCCAAATAAATAATACAAAGAGATACATGCAATTCTAATATGGACGGATCATAAAAAATACACATTTAAATTGTTGATGTTAAAAAAATGAATCTAGTGAACAGAGTTTGCATTTTAATGATTTCACGTAGGTATAATGGGTGGCATTGCAAAATGTGGGTCTTGAGGTGGGTCGCAGTAAAAAATAGTTATAGCTGGTCACCCGAATTCGATGATACCCGTCTATTAGAGCCGCTAGCCAATCCCTATTAGCAGATGCTTTCTCAGGCGCATTAGGGTTTATTCAACATCCACACAGCCCACATGTGCTTAATACTGCAACTATGCTGAGCAGACGTTAGTTGCAGTTTCTGGGAGAGAACGTGTTATCTACCGTGATCAACAATTTGAACAAGGCCAGCATGCTCAAGCCCTCGGCCACGATGACTAGTGACTTTGTGCTAGCACAGCTATCGAGGGTTCCGTCTACCCAATTTCACTCACAATTCTTGGGCCCACGCGTGGTATGTTTTTCAGGTACTTTTCCAAAGGTGTCGCACTCTGAGATCAACCCCTCCAGTACGATAACATCAGGAACTCAGGTCTCATGGTCAGAATACGAACGTTCTAGCCACTCGGCTATTAGAGCAATAGTAACTGAATCAAAAATAAGTTCAGTCTTAATCGAAGTTGGATACAGTAAATATTGAACCATGCAGAATGTCCCCAAAAATGTACACCCACTTCAAATGGTAATAAAGGCAGTATTTAATGACTTGCAAACAAGATTAATGATTAAGATTAGGAAATATGTATTGTCAATTGATTTACAAAGATTAACGATTTTAATTAAATATTAAATGAAATTAAATTCCCAGAAACTGAAAAATCGGGTGTTATAGAAAATTAGAAACAAAGTAAGTTGTTGTCTTTCGTGTTTTTTTAGCGGTATATCAACACCTCTATGGGTTATTCAAAGCCGAAATCTAAATATTTTAAACACAATTTAATTTAATTTTTTTGCGATAATAATTGTTTATTGATACACGACTTATTGGGAGAGAAAAGGTGGCTTCAAAGGTATTTACACGCTATCTATCTATCTATCTATCTATCTATCTATCTATCTATCTATCTATCCCAGTCTCTTCCTATCTATCTATCTATCTATCTATCTATCTATCTATCTATCTATCTATCTATCCCAGTCTCTTTCCCACAGCGCTCAACCGAAATTAATTTTCAGAATCCAATATTATTGTCATACACAGACAGACTGTTTTCACAGCTCTTCAGTGTGGCTAGACCTCCGGTTGCCTCTAGCTAGGATTGAAACCCGACTGAATTGGCGTCAGTCAGAAATTCTACCACTAAGCACGGCAGGGACGAAGGTGAATTTTAGCGCATTTATTTTTAGATTTAGATAAACACACAGTGACTGACAGTGAATCAGTTCTGCCGAAGAGTCATGCTATATTAGCTTTAATAGTCACTGTTTACAAACCCACGATTCCTTCCCACAGAGCTCAACCGAAATTAATTTTCAGGAGCCAATAATATTGTCATACACAGACAGACTGTTTTGCTGTATCACAGCTCTTCAGTGTGGCAAGACGTCCGGTTGCCTCTAGCTAGGATCGAAACCCGACTGAATTGGCGTCAGTCGGAAATATATATATATATATATATATATATATATATATATATATATATATATATTCAGTTCCTGTCTTTATAAAATAACTGATAAGCATTTTTAGTGAATATCTGACTTGGGAATCTACTCCAAAAAGGTTTTCAGAGATAAGACGTTAATTGATCGGTACATTAACATGGACGGACAGGAACTTGTTCATGTTCTAAGAGTCAAAGACAATGGAGCAATAAATTCTAATTACCGCCAATCGTGGTCTCCACATTTCGATGTCGAACTCGTGTTGATATAAGACATTTTCTTAATAATAAATGAAAACGATGATAGAAGATGGAAATTCAAATAAATCATTCTCTGTCCATTTACCTCGTGGAACTGATTATTGGTTTGTGTTTTGCATTGCAAAGATTTGAGCCCACGACGCTGTTGACGATTGTCGGCTCACAGTGCAAGGCAAATCAATCTGGATTTACGACGAATTATGTTGGTAGAAATCTAAAATACCTCAAATAAGCCCCCCACCCCCCAAAAAAAACAGTAACGTTCCTTCATCACCGAGCCCACAGCAAAACCTTTTGCTCCGTTCTCGCGATTTACATGGTCAATGTTCAGACGAGATCCATTTTTTAGATCCTCCAGTTCAGACTTTTACAGCTAAGCCTCTTGCTACTGTACCGCTATTTCCTTGGTTATACAGCCGGTCAGTGTAGTTGGGTGCTGGGCTAATAACCCGTTCTGCTCCATGCCTAGGTGTCCAGAGCAGTAGATCTCTAGCAAATCCTTGTTTTGCTCACCAGAAGTTTCCTGCAATGCACATTGTAGATATATAAGGGATTGGTTCATGGATCTGTTAGTTGGATGTTGTCTCCAAGAGATATTAATTGTAGTTCTCAGCATCCGAATTTAGGTACTATCAAGCCTAGACTATAAGGTTTTAGTTAATTTCCAAGCAGTGGCACCACATCTTAACACTGCCTCTACAGTGGCACCAAAGTATCTCCGTTTGAGGTTGCCTGGTAGGTGTTTTACGGTTTTATTTTATATTCATTCCTGTGTTAATAAGAGAAATATGTTACCAAACCCAAATTTTAGTTAGATATATATTTGTGTTAGCCTGCTGGAGGTACGGTAAGTGGTGTACAGTAATTGTTTGGAATACTGTCCAATTTGCTTACAGCTTGGTGGTAAAAGTTTGCATTTTATAGCTACCATATAAGTCGACGCCCTAGTTTGAGAAAGCTTTTTTAGGCTTGAATACTCGACTTATACGTCGTAAATTATGGTATGTCTATTTTGCAAAGCGGACAAACAAGGATGACTGGCGATGGGATGTGTGTATTTATATTGTGATTTAATTGTTCTCTGAATTTCTAGCTTGCTTTTTATATACAGTAATAATTTCTGCTTTAGCGTTTTTAACGTACGATAACTTGTTTTAAACATTGCAGAATTAATCCTTTAGTTCCAATTGTCCACTAGTAAAATCAGCTGCTATAAAATATTAATACCGTAGATTACACATCATACCAGGCAGTTTTTGGATAGGACTGTTACGTATCGTATGTTATTGTAAAAAACAGTATCTCTCATCCGCCATTTGCATTCCTAATGTGAAAAAACCTGGGATGCCATCACTTAGTGTATCAGCTGTTGGAAGTGATATGTGCTCTTGCCGTAATAAAATACTGGATTTGTATTACTATTTCATATTAATTTCTGTGTTAATATACCAAATATATTCACAAAACCCGTCTCGAGCTTAGAATCCATAACAGAATGCAGCCGTTTCGTCCTATCTAGGACTCATCAGCATTGCGCATCCGAGAAACGAACCCGGATAGCTCCGATACAACGCGAACGTCATACCAAATGTACCACGGGACTCGGTGAGGAAGAAGACATAAACTAGACTCACTTAGTTCAGTTCACCGATACACATCTAAGTATACAGAGTTATCCAGAGTCCCCGAATAACCTCGGAACCTGTTCCCCAAGAGCCACGACTACTATTTTGACCATTAGCCGCTCTATCACAGAGCTTAGCTGGATCTAGCAAGATATACAAGTAATTGATTTGGGGGGGGGGGGGTAGGCTAATTTTATAGTAGTGGATGCGCACTTCTGATGAGTCCCAGTTAGGACGAAACGGCCGTCCAGTGCTTTCTGCATTCTGTTGAGGATTCTAAGCTCGACGAATTACTATAATATATATATATATATATATATGAAATATTCAAAGTCCGCCAACTATATTAAAACATTTTTTATGTTTATACGTGTTTTTTATAGATACACATATTTAAGTAAATGCTCTGTTTATAATAAACAGTATTAACGACATTTACCTGCCTGAAAAATTCCATGAAAATTTCTGGGACATTCGGACCCGTAAATTTCGTTAGTATTGTTTCTTATTAACAGAGCATTTACTTAAATATTTGTATCTGTAACAAGAACGTATAAACATAAAAAAGTCTTAATATATATATATATATATATATATATATATATATATATATATATATATATATATGTGTGTGTGTGTATGTGTGTGTGTGTGTGTATGTATATATATATGTATATATATATGTATGTATATATATATATAAAGACATTTATATTATGTTTAACGTTCTTTTTATAGATACATGTATTTAAGCAAATGCTCTGTTTTATAATAAACAGTATTAAATAACATTTACCGGCCTGAATAAAACAGAGCATTTGCTTAAATACATGTATCTATAAAAAGAACGTTAAACATAATATAAATGTCTTTAAATAAATTGTCGGGCTATGTCCAATTCTAAAATATATATATATATATGTATGTATATATATATATATATATATATGTATATATATATATATATAAATAATAAATATAAGATTTGGTAGAAATTTGGTGGGGGTATGATCAATCAGCGATTTTTAAATTTGCTTATTTGTTCAGATTATGGAAAATGTGAAATGGCAAGAAGGGAAAATAACGAGGATAGATAACAATGTGTCTTTGACTTGACGTTTGTAGTGTTCATGGAATAACCCACGCAAGAACTAGTTTAAAGTATTGGCTGTTCTTTTTAGAAAACAGCCGAGTGGTATTTTTTTTTTTTTTTACATTAGGAATACGGAGGGAAATGGGGAAGATTGGACTCTCTGGAAGTGTCATGGCACATCCGAGCTGATGAAACTAAAGATGGAAATCAGCCGATCACTTGTCTTAGAAATGCTGACAGAGTAAGGAGAAGTGTGCGATGTTGCTTCTGTGTAAAGTCTGGGGGTAGCGGCAATGGTATTAGTCTGGAAAGCGACGATGGAACAGCTCCAGCCCAGATATGGCAGCTAAACTTCATTTTTGGGTCTGATCTGGCTCTTGTAAATATAGAGCATTACTGGAGCGGTACACCATTTCCCTAGCGTCTGCACCAATAGTTTTCTAAGATGTGGCACAAGGTCGAAAGGATGAGGCACTCATAACTATTCAGTCGTAATTGATCCAGCGAGACAAGCTTCCTAACAATTACACCACGTCGAAGTGCTATAAATGATTTTCTAATGGTATCTTAGATATGACACAAGGCTGAAGGTATGGAGCACCCAGTGGTGATGGAACTCATTATTCATTCGTAATTGATCTAACGAGTCAAGCTTGCTAGACATTACACCACGTCGAAGTGTTATAAATGATTTTCTAATTGTACCTAAAATGTGGCATGGCACAAGGCCGAAAGTATGGAGCATCCAGTGGTGATGGAACTCATTATGCAGTTGTAATTGATCTAGAGAAACAAGATTGTTAACCATGCATGTCGAAGTGACGGTAAAATCTTTAACAATGGATCCTATATATGAGTCCCACTTGAGGTCAGGAGTGAATAAGTGTCTGTGGTCGAGAGGCTATCTCGAGCAATTTTTCTTTTCAAAGTTCTAATAGTAATGGCAATTAAACTCCTTGCTATACAATCTTAATTAGTGTAACGTTAAAATTCGACTTACGCCAAAATTCGAGTTACGTTAAAATTCGAGTTACGTTAAAATTCGACTTGCGTTAAAACTGGTTGAATTTTAATAACAAAATCAGTTTGGAAAAATTACACGGAAAACCTTCGTTAAAATGCTTTTTTCTTGTTTCATGACTCATGTTTCTTCAGGGTAGTTCCTGCAAAATTCACACAGATTTTACCATTTACACACGACAAATCATTTTATGCAATTTATTTATGCAGGCTTTTGAAATAAATAAAAAAACAAACAAAACAAACGTTGGCAAAATGTTTTAATTTTAATGAATAAAATACTGAATGATTGTGAAGAAAAGGAAAGAAAAGAAAGTTACATCGAAAAATTCCAGGAAGTAATCAACAGTAACACATCAACTTTCTTTACAGAAGTGCAGACAAAAAAATCATATCTTTAATCTTTATTCAGCCAAGAGTGATATCTTTATTCAGACAAGAGTGATATCTTTTAACTGTACAAGAGAACAGTTTTCTTCATACTGGCCATTACTCTTCACTTCATTGCATATGAAAATACGTTATAATAATAATAATAATCACATATTGTAGTTCAGACGAAAAGCCATTAATATGATTATGCAGAGGATACCTAAAAAGAGAAACAAAATCGGTTATTATTGTACTTAATAATGGCAGAAGAAACAATTATTTAAAGAGGGTACAGAAATGTGACTCTACAGAAGGATGCTGAGAATACCATGGATTGAACACGTGAACAGAAAATTTGATAGGTTGTTTTTTTCGTTTTTATTTAGTTGTTGGTTGTTTTTTGTTTAACGGCATATCAGACTCTGTGGGTTATTTAATGCCGAAAATCTAAATATTCTGTACGCAATTTTTATATTCTTTTGTGATGATAATGGTTTAGTGATACAAGTCTTACTATTTAACCCATAGATGGGGAAGAAGTGATGGATTCGTGCTCTTCCCATTAAGTGAATATAAAGAAACCAATGGGAATTTGAACTCGGCTCTCCGATTAACAATTCAATTCATCCATTACACCAGCGTCACATAGAAGCTTATAGCACCTGGTATTCACAAGCGGTCACTCATCTAGGTACAGACAAGGCTCGACGTTGCTTAACTTTGGTGATTCAATGTGATATGACGTAAGCATGAAGGTTTAGATAAAATGGAAGCAAAAAGGACAGTTATACGTAGCACCAGAAAAAGTACAGTTAGAATTTCTAGGGCACATATTGAGGAAAGAGGGCTTGGAAAATTTGACACGCATAACATATTGAAGGCAAGAGGGACAAAGGAATGTAGTGTATAAACTACCTAACGGGAATGTTTAAATGGTTGGCAGAACGGACAGTAGGAGAGATAGAAAAAAGATCAACTTTATTAAGAGTTACAGACGACAGGAAATTGTGAAGAGCCATGATCGCTCACTCCCTG
This sequence comes from Acanthosepion esculentum, assembly GCA_964036315.1. Lineage (NCBI taxonomy): Eukaryota > Metazoa > Mollusca > Cephalopoda > Sepiida > Sepiidae > Acanthosepion > Acanthosepion esculentum. The sequence goes on from OZ038490.1 coordinate 49,787,632, forward strand.
AAGAAGAAGAAGAAGAAGAAGAAGAAGAAGAAGAAGAAGAAGAAGAAGAAGAAGAAGAAGAAGAAGAAAGAGAGAGAGAGATAGAATAGCAATATAAAGAAATACATAATGATGTGAATCACAAGAATGAATATAGGTTCAAATATATATATATATATATATATATATATATATATATATATATATATATATATATATATATATATATATATATATATATATATAAACAAAGATTGTATAGGATTATATATTAAAAAGAATTCCTTAGCCGGTCAGTATATTTAGTCTCATGGCAGGGTGTATTAAATGAAACTCAATTCGTTTTAGTTATCGTTGAGATACATGCCGGGAAAGTACTTTCGCGTGGGGTCGCAGTTTATTGCTCGGCGCCTGGGGCGTTTCCAAAACGGAAGTGCTGTGGGGGCTTGAGCAATATTGCCATTACTTGTGACTTGTGTCACATTCGGTAGAAACGTGGGCGGGCTGATGAATAAATATTTTATTTGGTTAAAGAATGCTGAGAGAATAAGAGATCTTCATCGTTTCATCAGGCAATCTCTGATTGGACGGGAATATTTATTATTCTATATATTCTATAATACCCATCTCTACACTGTGACTAGCTGTTTACTTGATATACATTTTCTTAGTGATCCAGTCCTAACGTCTACTTAAACCTCATGACCAGATGCATTCGCTCACTTCTTTTAACGGCGTTGATCTCGCAACTATTTACTTATTTATGTCAACTTGTTGTCACTGCGCAATGCACAGTGACATCGGAGACCAGTCTCCAGGTGCGCCAACACAAATACACACACATACACACTACAGATGAAAAAACACTGAGAGTGCATTGAATGATGAAAAGTAATGAAGTTTAAATTACATTTAAAATTGTGAGCGGCGTTCATTTTTTTTTACTCAGGTCCAAACTATATAAAAATTGTCCTTCAAGCGCCTTGTCTAGAACTAATCTAAACGGTGTAATTGTAAAGCAAGATTGTCCAAATCGTGTAACAGCGTGGGATAATTGTATATCCCAAAAAACGTTTAATATCTAAAGAACCACTAAACTAATTGTTTTTTTCCAGGCCTTCTGATAAAACATTCATCCATCTTGACACAAATCACTGAAAAAGCGTTATTATTGTTATTCAGCTAGAAAGAACAGGTTAAAATCGTTTGGTATCAGCCCCACAATGTCTTCCCAACTGATCAATGGTGAGAGGAAAAAGATCATTCAGGCTTTTAGTAATTGCTTCCAACTTCAAGGTCCATTCAAAAACCCTCGAGAGAATGAGGGAACATTAAAGAGAAAAACTGGAT
>OZ038490.1:49793960-49798960 GCA_964036315.1 Acanthosepion esculentum
CTGGTACCTTTCAGTCTTCTCTTTCTTTTCCTCAATCTTTTCTATTACTCTTCTCTTTTAATTTCAATTTCTGTACTCCACCCCCGCGTCCTAGGGCATTCCCACCTTTCTTGGTGTGAAATTATGCGCATTAATTATATATTAAATTAGATCCCTTTCATTATATAAAAATTATAATAAAAAATTAATATAAATTAAAATATATTAAGTTAGCTCCCTTTCATTATATAAAAAACTAGTAGCATGGCCCGGCGTTGCCCGTGCTTGATTCCAAAATCGTACGACTCATACAGCAATCGCTATCAGTTGACTTAAAATATTTTTGCCCTTCCTTGCCTTTAAAGGAGTGCCCTTTGCCGTGCTGATGTTGATACATGCCTTACTTCTTGCCTATCTCACACTGAGAATTTTTTCTAAGCTCTATACTAAACATTGAATCTGTTACGAAAAAAGAACTAAACAAAATGAACACAAAACGATCAGCTTTAAAAAAGGCCTTGTAACTGGAAAAACCGAATGAAAAAAGAATGTTAACAACAAATCCTTTTTCACACCCAACCCAGTTCAGCGGAGTCAGAATCAACGTTGAGTTTAAGCAAGCGAATGAGGCAATTGGAGTAAAGTGCCATGCAGATTTAAATTTTTCCCATTTGTGACGAATGCAGCTATCGATTTTTTTTGCATGCTAGCATGCTAGTTAACATTCGTGTCAGTCAGCTGTTGGCTCTCACGCTGGCCAACAGAACCTTCCTGCCTATTCGTGGCAGCCAGCTATAGGCTCTCACTCTGGCCAGTAGAAAATGGCCGAAAACTACATGAAAACTGCAGTAGAAGCATGAAAAAATAGATTATTTCCACTATCGATGGGAGTTGGGAAATGCAAAGTCGGTTTTGGCCTTCCCGCTAACTTGGAGAGTGTGCATGTAAATTTTGGTGCAGATCCGTCGAAAATTGCGGCCGTGCATTCGTTACACACACAAACAAATCTTGCCTTTTATAGATAGAGATTAATAATTAATAGTTGACAACGCACTACTCTAAAAAAATATAAATACAATATTATGTCCATATATTAATACCGGTTATTTTCGTTGCTAGATTTAATGTCATGAAAAATATAATTAATTTCTTTTTAAAAGTTATTGAAAAGAATTATCGTATTTGACGGCATATAAAACGCATTTTTTTTTTACTAAAAATATTTTTTAAAATTCCCCTGCGTCTTATATGCCATACGTAGGTTTTAGGTTAGACTTAAACATGAAGGAGCAATGAAACACGTGGATCGCAATGTTTGATCACGACCTTACACTACAAGAAGAATAAAAAGACCCAGCATTGTACAAGTCTGCGAATGGGAGAAGGAAGCTCGGGATATTAGACCAGAAATTGTTGTGAAATCTTTTAAAAAGTGTGGCATTAGCAATGCTCTCAATGGAACGGAAGATAACGCATTATTTAATGACGATGATAGTCGTATTGAAAATGAGTCTCAGAGTTTTGATAAAGAAGACGACGAATTTTATGGATTTGAAGATGAATCAAATTTTAATGGTAACTGTACTGTTTTGCTCAATTGTAATAATTGCTTGATTTTTATTTTGTTTTCTTGCCTTTGGATATAATAAAGTTTTTATAGGCTCGTGTTCTTTATTTCCTATTATTTTTCGTTTAATTGTAATCATGGCTTGTTTAACCAAAATAATACCTCATGAATATAGCCTACGCTGTACTAGTTACTAATAATTTTACTAATTTCCAATTACTATTTTTTCTTGATTTTCCTGCGGAAATTGGGGTGCGTCTTATATGCCGTCAAATACGCATGAAACTCCGAGTCGTGCTCACGGCGTGAGATAATATGTATATGTACTAATATATATATATATATATATATATATATATATATATATATATATATATATATATATATATAGCTCTGTTATATAACATCGAGCACTTTTCAATAACACCAGCACTTTATGCGCAATTCATATATATATATATATATATATATATATATATATATATATATATATATATATATTCTTCTCTCCCCCGCTATGGGTAAATAACATGGCAGACTGAGACTGGGTTCTATAGCCTTGGTTGGAAACTAGTCTAGACAAAGAAAAACTCTGAATTCAAAACCTGGGGTGCGTCTTATATGCCGTCAAATACTCATGAAACTCCGAGTCGTGCTTACGGCGTGAGATAATATGTATATGTACTAATATATATATATATATATATATATATATATATATATATATATATAATAGCTCTGTTATATACCATCGAGCACTTTTCAATAACACCAGCTCTTTATGTGCAATTCATATATATATATATATATATATATATATATATATATATATATATATTCTTCTCTCCCCCGCTATGGGTAAATAACATGGCAGACTGAGACTGGGTTCTATAGCCTTGGTTGGCAACTAGTCTAGGCAAAGGAAAACTCTGAATTCAAAACCTGCGGAGAGTTATTTGGGGAACTTGTGGCACGTAGTGCACCAGATCTCCGAATTCGCCTCTTCCAAAAATTGTGTTTGGTTCTGCACAAAGCCCTCACCACTGTAATCAAGTCATATGTGGGGGTGCTTGGCTGTCGGTTACTAGGAATTCAGTTGCTTGACACTCATACGTCGAAAACGACGAGAGAGTTCATTATTATTATTATTATTATTATTATTATTATTATTATTATTATTATTATTATATCGCTACACTCTCGTTGTTATGAACATACTCATCTATAATTTAAACCTAAATGGCATTTGCACGATTGTTTATCGTCAAACACAGCCTGAACCCGCACTATGTGGTCTCTTGATAACAGGCCGCCTTAATCCAATGACAAAGATCAGTCGAGATAGACGTGCAGTGCTGCATGCGATTCGAGTCGTCAGATGGTAAGTCACTGGCGTGTTCATTAATGCCCGTATCAGATCATGAAGCTATGCCCACCCCGCGCCGTTACTGATAGTACCAGGTGTCCCCAAGGGGTCCCATATTTAAGTAATGACAAAGTTCGATGCCTTTTAACTTCGGTGATCGAACGAGAACTAACGCCTACAGTTATAATAATAGTAATAATATTAATAATAATAATAATAATAATAATAATAATAATAATAATAATAAAAATAGCCGGTTATTCGTTTCCAAACATACCGACCTGCTAGGAAGCGAGGCAATCCCTGATACAGGCACCTGCTCAGTCACTGTAAGTTTGTTGCCTTGTTGGCACATCACGTTGAAACAACGGTTGCAGTAAGATCACCGAAGTTAAGTAACGTATTGAATCAATTGTTAGTTCTACCGCTAATAATTTGTCTTGCACATTCGTCCGTGCATATCTCTGGTCTGGTGCTCCTGCCATGAGATTCTCGGCTTGCGGGCATATCACGTTGAAACGCCGGTTTCAGCAGGATCCTGGTCAAATGGGTGACCGCTTAGTTATACTCGATGCTGTAAAGATGTGCGGATGGTGGTACGAATAATAGCACGAAATAGTTAATCGGAGAACCGAGTTCCAATTCCAGTAGGATTTCTTATATTCACTTACTAGCAAATATCCTTGGGGGAGTTATGAATCCACATTTTCTTTCCCTCTGGCTATGGGTTAATTAGTAACACTAGTATCACTAAATCCTTATTATCTCCACAAAGACAAAAATGTTACAATCTAAAAAATATTTTCTTTAAATAACCTGCAGTGGGTTGATAAACCGTAAATTACTCAACCAATCATGTAACTATGCGGAGGGACATCTCGATGTGGTGTAATGGTAAGCTAGAAGAATTCCGAGTAGTGATTTTGATCCTCACTGGGAGCCCCGTACTTTCGTCCTTGTGCCAGATCTAAGCCACGCTTAGAAAATCATTTCGGCATCTCGACGTTGTATAATGGTTGACAAGCTTGTCTCTCTGGAATGATTACGACTGAATAGTGGGTTCGATTCTCACTGGGTGCCCCATACTTTCGGCTCTTCCAAAATATGCCGTCAAATACGGAATATGTTGGAGTTTTTCGGTACTCTAATGTGCTAGTGAGACAACCAAAATGAGCTGACTCATTTTATAGTCCACCAAGAAAAGGTTAACCAATCAGAAAGTACTGAATATTCAATCCGACGTGTATAAAGGCAGCCATTTTGTTTTTTCTCTGAATCTTCACTGCCAATCTCAGATATTGAAGACCTGAAGAATTACTGAACAGATGCTACTAGTGATATTGGCGTTGTTTCATTGAAGATATTACGTACTGCCCTGGATTCTATATTCAAAGACTACGACGAACATGACAATAGTATATCCAATATAGATAGTGTTTAAACATTGCTAACCCTAACCCTCTTCCATTATTGATATATTTTCAAATTATATATTTGTGCCCCTTGTGTCACATCTCAGCCCCGTTTAGAAAATTGGCATGTAGCTAGGCTGAGAGGACTTTAGTTATACTTTCTGGGAGAGAGCTGGTAAATCTGGAGTGATCAACAGTCTGAGCAAGCCCCCCACCACAACCACTACCACCACGTGAAAACCCTCGTTCACGATCACTTGTGATTTCGAGCGAAGCTTTCGTACCGTTCTATCCAATTTAAATCACGCGGTTTGGTTTTCACGTCTTTTACCCAGATGTACCACACGATTTTTTTTTTATTGATCTGTGTTGGGGCAGATAATATTGGCTTATATGAACTGTGCAGGTAACAGAATTTTGGGTGAGATATTTGTCTGAATGACGCACTTTCCCTCTCAATCATTTTAGAACGCTGGACCCGGGTTAGTTTGTCTATGTATCTGGAGCTGCGGGCACCTCGAGGCGGTGTAATAATTAGCAAGCTTGTCTCGCTAGAACAATTACGACTGAGTAGTGAGTCCGATCCTCACTGGTTGCCCCATACTTTCGGCCTTGTGCCACATCTAAACTACGCTTGGGAAATCACTATCTGGCACTGGTACAGAGCAAAGGGAGA
>OZ038490.1:49801460-49833960 GCA_964036315.1 Acanthosepion esculentum
AAATTCTTTTGGCTTTGATTCGAAGAACTCACAAATGTCAGTTTTAACCTCTTCCTGTGTTACAAAAGCTGTTTCTTCCAAATGATTCTGTAAGCTACGAAACAAATGGTAGTCTGAAGGAGCAAGATCGGGAGAATAAGGTGGATGAGGAATTTTCTCCCAACCAAGTTCTTCAATCTTTTGTGACGTGATTCTTGCTGTGTGTGGTCGCGCATTGTCCTGATGAAACATCACCCGTTTTCGATTCACTAGAGCAGGTCTCTTTTTCCTCAAAGCTTAGTTCAAACGCTCTAATTGCTGATAGTATATTTGAGCATTAATTGTTGCATTAGGTGGATTATTCCTTGGCAATCCCACCAGATTGAAAGAAGAAACTTTTGCCCATGAAGTTCCCTTCTCAGCTGTGGCTGGGGTCCTTCCCCTTTACAAAGCCACTGTGTACGACGCTTAACATTTCGATAAAAGATCCATTTTTCGTTGCCAGTCACAAGTCTATCCAAAAAAGGTGAAAGTTGGCGAGAATGGAGAGAAGAGCAGATGTCAACTCGGGATTTGAGGTTGTTTTCAGACAATTCATGAGGCACCCATTTTCCAAGTTTAGGAACTTTTCCAAGTTGTTGAAGATGACGATGAACATTTGTATGGTTTGAAGTGAGAACCACTGCCAATTCCTCAACTGATAAAGCAGGATTTTCTTCAAGGGCTTCTTCAAGAAGCTTTTCATCAAACTCAACTAGACGTCCGGTTCGATCTTCATCTTCAAGGGTGAAATCTCCACCTCTGAATTTTGCAAACCATCTTCTGCAAGTTCTTTCATTCACACATTCCTCTCCATAAACTGAGTGAATGTTTCTAGCCGCTTCGGCTGCTGAGTTTCGTTTCTTGAACTCATAAAGCATTATGTGCCTCAAATGATTCTTGGGTGCTTCCATGTTAGCAAGTTTTTAATCAAACAAAATTTAATTTTATCGTTCTCTGAAATAAAATTTGATCAGTTTAAATGCATCTAAACATAAAAATAATGTTCAGCTCCATTAGACATTATAAAATACTCTTTAAATTTCATTCATTTTAACAAAAAGTTAAAATTCGGACAGAACTTATGGGATGACCTAATATATATATATATATATATATATATATATATATATATATATATATATATATATATATATATATATATTATGAAATGGACAAAGTCCGACAATTATTTTAAGACATTTTTTATGTTCATACGTTCTTTTTATACATACAAATATTTAAGTAAATGGTCTGTTTATAATAAACAGTATTAACGACATTTGCCTGTCTAAACCTTTCTCGGACATTCAGGCCGGTAAAATGTCTTAATATATATATATATATATATATATATATATATACATATATATATATATATATATATTTAAAAATAAAATCTCTGGTGAAATAAATTATAATAATGGAACCTTAAAGTGGTCTGTTTTTTTTCTTTAAATTAAATTATATATATATATATATATATATATATATATATAGAGAGAGAGAGAGAGAGAGAGACAGACAGACAGACAGACAGACAGACAGAGAGAGAGAAAGAAAGATATTACAAGTGAGAACACACCTTTAAATTCAAAATTTTTCGTTAAGTTAAACTCATCAGAAATTTTTCGGAAATGGAGTATTTTTTAGTTATATTTCGAATTTTCAATTCTATTTTGTTTTGTTTAAATCGGTTACGCAGGCGTTAAACCAACACAGAATATTAAAATTGAAAAAAAAACAAAAAAGAAACACAAAACAACGTATTATTCCCTTTACGATAAAAATATACTTTTAACGTATGCTGTATTTATGGGTAAATCAGGGACAGTGCGTGTGTAAATTGATGACCTGAAGATTGCGTTCAAGCAGGAAACATTGTCGCCGGTCGGCTTTTAACCTCAGTATCCACTTCAGTAAAAAAAAAAAAATCGGCGAAAAGGAAAATGAACACGACATTCTACACGGACGCTGATACACAATGACCGCCGAATGGACGCACGCGACACGAACAAGCGCACAAACCCGCACGCACAGACACACGCACGCAGATACAGTACGAAAAAATATGCACTAATGAAAAGTGCATGTAGAAAAAAACAATTCTGAGAACTATGGCCAATCAATTGCTGATCCCCCATGACGAATGGACGGAGTTATTCCCGGAGGGTCCGTCTACGAAACTCTGTAATCGGGATGCTGAAGATAACAGTAATCAGATAAGTAACAAACCTTTTACTTGTTTAAATTCTCTCTCTCTCTCTCTTTATATATATATATATATATATATATATATATATATATATATATATATATATATATATATATATATATATATATTTATTTATATATATATATATATTTATATTTATATATATATATATATATATATATATATATATATATATATATATATATATATATATGCGTGTGTGTGGGGGGCAGTATATATTCATTCAAGCATGTTAAAACTGGATAATATAGACGTGTTATGTCTATCAATTTTCCTAAGAATCCTTTCTAGTACTCTAATTATTTTCTTGATGTCAAGGTGAAATTCATCGAGGAAGGTGCCGTAGTTTTTGTTAACACAAGTACTTTCGATCTCCTTCGAGATCATCCTCACATATCAACGTCACAACGGTCACGGCAGCATTAAGTTTACTTTAGTAACCCACCCCTAAGGATGATCTCGGAGGAAATCCAAACTACTTAGGTTCCTTGATGAATTTCATCTTAACATCAAGAAGCAAGTTAGAGAAATAGAAAGGATTATTATAAAAATAAATAGACATATGTCTATATTATTCAGTGAAACATGCTTGAATATATATATATATATATATATATATATATATATATATATATATATATATATATATATATATATATATATATATATATATATATATATATATATATATATACACATATATATATATTGCGTGTATTTAGGCAGCATTTTTTCATTGATGCATGTTTCCTTAAATGATATAGACAAGTGTTGTGTATTTATTTTATGTAAATTCTTTTCATATCGTCTGATAATCTTTATAACATTATCATTAAAAGAAGAAAGAACATCACAATATTGATACATTCTAATCTCAAACATATTAATCTCCTATATCGTAATCAAATGCATACTAATTATAAACAAGATGAAAATATACTAAAAAATTCGTAAATACTAATATATCTACAACAGATTCTAGCAAAAAAATTAAATTAATCATATACTACACTAAATCTAGTAAATCCAACTGAATTATTCGCAATGTTTCTTCTCCCCCCGGTTAGCGATTTGCAAAAAACCAACATAGTTTACAAATTCAAGTGCCCTTTGGGAGATTGTATCTCCAACGGATTAAATAATATTTATATTGGTCACACCACAAACTCGCTTTCACGTCGCTTGACACTACATTTTAATGATAACTCTAACATTTTTAGGCATTTAAAACAACATGCCTGACTGCATACACAATTCCAGAAAATCCTTGTTGACAACACAACTATACTTAAACATGAAATCAATAAACAAAAACTAAAAATTCTTGAATCTATATACATAAAACAGTTGAAATCCAACCTGAACAAAATAAACTATATTCTTAAATGCATATAATTGGTAACAGAAGCCATTGGTTTTTACCAATGGCTTCCCATACTTAATACTTCTCGTTTTCACTCTCGCGTGGTCATGTGTGACGTCATGAGTTGCGCTGCAATTTTCGCTTCTAGCGTCTTGTATGCACGAGTTTGTTGTTTCTTGGAAATCCTCCATGTAAACAAAAAAAAGACTATCATTATTGTTTTGTTCATGTATTATTTAATATATTGTAATGTAATTGTCATCTTTGATAATGGCTTATATAAGCCGAAAGCTTAGATAGGATTAAAAAATATGTATCAATATTGTGATTTTCTTTCTTCGTTTAATGATAACGTTATTAAGCTTATCAGACGATATGAAAAGAATTTACATAAAATATATAGACAACACTTATCTATATTATTTAATGAAACATGCATCAATATATATATATATATATATATATATATATATATATATATATATGAATGATGAAGGTCTCTATAAATTAGAGTATCGTGATAAATGAATATCGTATATTTCATACCTATTTATAAAACTTGATAACCGGATTCGTAATTGTCAATCTGCAGTTGGAAATCCTGTTTTCGTCATGGGATTGAACGCCGATCACTGTCTTCAGTGGGAAATGCGCCACTGTCTCAAACTCAAGATAGACCATCGACAAAGTATATGAATAAAGCTTAATGTTTTACGACACAGATTTAAAGATGGAAAATGATATGTTGCAAGATTTTGTTACGTCAATCTGTAAAATTGTAATAGCAGGCCTGACTTTAAAATCAACAAAATTATCTCGGCTCAAACATCGACCAATGACCTCGTTGGGAAGTGTCCAACAAATCCATTCAACAGGCAGTTAGCAAATAAAAGCAGGCTTTATTAATGTTGTTAATAAATGAATGAAACATATTATTTGAAATTACTTTCATTTGGTCAGCATTATCTTCATTCAAACATGTTTCATTGAATAATATAGAGATATTTTGTCTACTTATTTTTATACTGATCCATTTCAGTTGTCTAATCAGTTTCTTGGTGTTAAGTTGAAATTCACCAAGGAAAGTGACGTCGTTTTATTTTTTCTAACATAAGACCTTTTCATGCTGACTGGGATTCACCTCGTGACTTTCTTCAAGACGTCCCTTGCATTGATATTTTTAACATTTCTATTGAGAATTGCGCTAGTCATGTTTCTTCTTGGGTCAGCCGACATAGATACGTTTACTCCTTCTCGGAAATATCAGGTGAAACCTCAATCTTCTTCGTGGTTCACGGCATCATATTATGCCGCTATAGCCAACAGCCATCACTATTTCCGGCTATACCAGCGCAACATTTCCGATCACAACATACACCTATTACTGGCTGCACGTAATAAATGTAAAAATGACTTCGAAGGAACTAAATCTTTGTTTGCCCAGAGAATGAGGCACCACATTGCGTCTAACAACTTTGACTTTCGTGATTACTGGCGTTTCTGTAATAGAATAAACCTTATTGTTGTTGCTATATCCGTAATAAATTTTCGTATTCTATTTTAGAATTATTTATAATTTATTTTATTTTGAGATAATACTAAACAAAATTTATTACGAACATAACAACAACGTATTAAAGTGTGTATAATAAAATTTACTAATACCATTTTACATTTCTACCAATTCCAGCTTATTGCCTTAATCCCGGTTCTTTTATTTTTAACCTTCTCCGTTTCCATTTTATCCTTTCCTCACCCCACTATACCCAGTCTTTTCGTTTACTTACGCTCTCTGTTAACCCTTGCGTTCTAGTGGCATTCCCGCCTGCTTGGGGCGAAATGCCTAAACAAATTATCTCCCTTGTATTGAAATGTTTCCGTAACTACCAGGAATAAATTTTAAAATTCTTGAAAAGCTGTTACAGAGCGTCGTTTTTTTTTTTTTAATTTTTTTAATAAAAAATCACCATGGCAACGGAATGCAGATTTGACAAAATGTTTGTCTTCGTAATTTACCCTTGAAGATGAACTTAGAAAATGTCAAAAGTACTTGGCTTTAAAAAAAAAAAACTACGGTGCTTTCCTTGATGAATTTCATCTTAACATCAAGAAACTGATTAGACAACTGGAAAGGATCAGTATAAAAATAATTAGACGATACAATGTCTATATTAATCAATGAAACATATATATATATATATATATATATATATATATATATATATGTATGTATGTATGTATACAGGTAAAAATTCGTGGGTAAGTAATCCAATGTGGATCCTAATAATATAAAATATTAAAACTGATCCACAAAAGAGAGCTCAATATATTTATTATAGAGCATATAAATGAATTACATAAAAAAGAAACTCAATTGTACACCATTCATATGGCCATTTCAACCCCGGGATATAGACCCTGAGACTTGTCAATGCAAAAACGTCTCAGGGACTATATCCCGGGGGTGAAATGTTCATCTGAATGGAGTAATAGGGTTTCATTTTTTATGTAATTCATATAAAGGATGTTCCAATAACTTGGACCGATTTTAAACTTAATTCACATTTAAAATCGGTCCAAGTTATTGGAACACCCTTCATATATATATATATATATATATATATATATATATATATATATATATATATATATATATATATGTGGAAGATTTTACTCTGAAAAATCGTCTGAGTCGTTGATGTTGTTATACTCCTGAATTTTATCGAATTGTGTTGGGGCGTCGGTAAAATTCGACTTGAGCGACATGCCTGTGTTTCCCGACACGATGCTCTCTCTTCTTTTGTAACTGCTCTTCATCTTCCGGAAACAACAGAAAGCCGACAGGAATGCCTGCCGAAACTTTTTATTCATGAAGCAATAAGTAATAGGATTACAGCAGGAGGAGACGTAAGAAAGAAGGTGGATGAAATATACGCCAACGGGCGATATCCTCGCCAGGAGACCCCGTTGGTCGAAAGCCTTCCATGTCTGCGTGAAGAAAAGCGGTGTCCAGCAGATGAAATACTCGAGGACAACAACGCACAACATCTTGATGACTCTCTTTTTCGCCGCAACATTTTTCTCGATGTTTGACTGCCTCATGCCGGATTGGATATCATAGCGGCGGCGGTAACATCGCGGGCCGCGCGTCGGGTTCTCATTGTTACCCATCGTGTAACTATTGCCTGTGCCATTCGTACTCGTGTTGATACGGCTCGTTTCCTTGAACACAGACATTTGGATGTTGTCTTCTTTCTTGCTATATTCAGCTTCTGAAACGAGTAATAAAAAAACAGTTTAAGGCAATGATAGAAAGAAAGGGAGTGCAGCGGGGTATAACGGTTCAGATTTTAAAAACAGAATCAGAGAACAGTTTTCAAATTTGAGCTAAAGTTATATTTATTACTAAGTTTCTGCGGAGGGCTATTTGGCCCTACTGCCCAAAACTAAAGGGACCTCTGCCCCAGATTAGAAAACAGTAATGATACATTTTGTGAAATAACACTGAATTCCTCAATTCACTCCATGGAACTTCAAAACTTCTCTTTAAATCTGATTCAGGCTATAAGTTCAATTCCAGGCAAAAGACCGGTTTCTATACCGTCAGAAATTTTGTCTAGTATATCGTAGTCCTGAGAAGAGGGAGAGCAATAAAGGAAAAAAAACAAGGCTAACAGATTGTAGTAACGAAAGTAGAAAGCACAGGAAAGTGTTGGCTGGGGACACTATCAGTCAGTCAGTCAGTCAGCCAGTCAGTCTATCTATCTATCTATCTATCTATCTATCTATCTATCTATCTATCTATCTATCTATCTGATTCTGTTCCTTATCTATCTATCTATCTATCTATCTATCTATCTATCTATCTATCTATCTATCTATCTATGTAATTCTGTTCCTTATCTATCTATCTATCTATCTATCTATCTATCTATCTATCTAGTTCTGTTCCTCATCTATCTATCTATCTATCTATCTATCTATCTATCTATCTATCTATCTAGTTCTGTTCCTCATCTATCTATCTATCTATCTATCTATCTATCTATCTATCTATCTATATATGTATATATATATATATATAATTCTGTTCCTTATCTATCTATCTATCTATCTATCTATCTATCTATCTATCTATCTATCTATCTATCTATCTATCTAATTCTGTTCCTTATCTATCTATCTATCTATCTATCTATCTATCTATCTATCTAATTCTGTCCCTCTTCTATCTATCTATCTATCTATCTATCTATCTATCTATCTATCTATCTATCTATCGTATCCCTAACCTGTTTGTATACAATGAGTAAACCGAAAGAAAAAAACCAGCGCACTACACCATGTAAATTGAGTTGGAAAAAATCAGTGCACAACGATAGAAGAGAGAGAGAGAAAGAAAGAGAGAGAGAGTGTGTGTGTGTGTGTCTGTGTGTGTGTCTGTCTGAACAGAATCATCATGAAAATCCTTACTCTAATTTTGGCAAAAAAGAGGCGACTTCAATTAAAAGGGAAAGTCATCCATGGTAAATTTGCCTCCAAGTTCATGAAACGTATAACCTTCCATAACAAAACTACGGCTATTATAATCTCGGATATTCAAAAACCATAGCGATAAAAACAAAAAGAAAAGCGATAGAAAGCTGAATGCACATGGTCGCATAATGATCAACTCACTCCTGAAAATATTATGTCACTAAATAAAAAAAAATTACCATATCCCCCTTACTCTCCTGTTCTTACTCCATCTGACTATCATCTCTTCAGGTCATTGCAACATTACGCTCATGAACTTGTTCCTTTTGACTGTCAGTTGTCGTCAAATACGACAGTACTTATTTGCCAAGGTAATACATGTGTCGCAAAAAAAGAAAAAATGCTAGTGTTGGTCGCTCTTAGTGTGGGTTCCCTCGGGAAATTAGAACTCTCGACGACATCGCTCTCAGAGTGATTAAGCCACACAAGCTCCTCCGCCAGGAAAAGAAGCGACAATCAAATAAATGTTTTATGCAGCAAGCGATCTTTTGGTATTATTTACAGCAAATTTCAAAGTCATATCTTTTGGCCTGTATAAATATGACCTTTCATCAAAGATGTAACCTTAACTGTCCGATCAGAAGTCGGGAGGTAAATAACGCAAGATATGTCGACCTATTAATAGGTTGACATTTCGAGAATAATTCGGTATTTTTTTTTTTTTTGAAGGAGTCTATTTTTGTTCTCCGAACAACAGGATGCATGGCTTCTTCTCTAAACACAGAATACATTTCCAAAATCGTACATCACAAGAGAGTACATTCGTCAAAATACTCAAAGGGGGGTCAATCCTGCCAGGATCTCTTAACTCCTATATGCATTTAGATCGGTTAATTTTACTTGCATTATCCCTTATAATGCAAATCGTCAGTGGATTTATATATACCTTTATGATCTATAATTAACTCAGTGTAGCATATCTGTGTAACGCTTCTACTGCTTACCATTGCTGGATAAACGAAGTTAGTAGTCAAGTATTTTCACTTTAGCGGACAAATAGATTTATTAGTGTAATTACAAGAATGGTCGTTGGTGATATGGTTCAAAGAAAGCCCTTTTCGATTGGAGTAATTTAATAATTACTGGAATCTGCTTTTCAGTAATTCCAAGAAATCTTTTCAGTGCCTCATATATATATATATATATATACATATATATATATACATATATATATATATATATATTTATCTATATATATGTATGTGTGTGTGTGTGTGTGTGTTTGTGTGTGTGTATTTCGGCAGCAATTTTTCATTGATGCATGTTTCATTAAATAATATAGATAAGTTTTGTCTATTTATTTTAAGTAATTTCCTTTCGTATTGTCTGATAAGCTTAATCACATTATCGTTGAAAGACGAAAGGAAAACACCATATTGACACATGTTTGAATCCAATCTAAACTTTCGGCTTACATAAGCCATTATGAAACATGACAGTTTTAATAAATCAAACAACAAATATACGAAACCACAATAATGGCCCGCCGTTGCTGTTTGAATAAGCTCAAAGTAACGACAAACTCTTATTTACATCTTGATAATGATTCAAGGCTAAAATCGTTGCTCTTTCGTACGCTGCGGCAATCTATTTTACAGTGTCAATCGAGAAAGAACCTCCAAGCATATATGGACCACCTCCGATCCTTACTGGGTACTCCATATATTCGACTTTGTGACAGATCTAAGCGTCGCTTAGAAAATACCTATATAGAGAGAGAAAGAGAGAAAGAATCCATATATATACATACACACACACACACATATATATATATATATATATAGTTTTTCGGTGTGCTATATTTATGGGATAAAGTGCACAGTATCAGAGATAGAGCGTTTGTAAATATAAAAGTGGACATAGAAGTCAACACTTTCGTCGATGGCCTGAAGATAGCGTCTAGCATGAAACTGTCGCCTCTGAATACTGACTTCAATGTTCACTTTCATATATATATATATATATATATATGTGTGTGTGTGTGTGTGTGTGTGTGTGTGTGTGTGTGTGTGTGTGTGTGTGTGTGTGTGTGTGTAGCGAAACAGTACTTTATGCGAATGACATAATTTAGCTCTTGAAGATATATTTCCAATTGAGCACTGTTGAGTGACAAGCTAATTCTAAAAACAACGGTCACCTGCGTAAATGCGAAAAATAAAATCAGCACTTTTTAATACTATTGTTTACTGGTCCAATTCAACTCTGACCATTAACCTTTTATCCGGGCTTGAGGCATTCGGTTTGTCTAGTCGCACTGAGGAGCTGTGATACAGCGAAACAGTACTGTCTGCGAATGACATAATTTAGTTCTTAAAAATATATTTTCAATTGAATGACAAGCTAAAAACAACGGCGACCTGCGTAGATGCGAAGCTCTTCATTAAAATGAATGGAGCACGATAACTGCTTGGCGTTTGTTTACGTTTGTAAAAACAATACGCTAGAGTTGGTAGAATCATTCTGTCGAGTGAAGATGGCTCGGTGGTAGAAACTCTGACTGGCATCAAATCCTTCTGAAATCCCCTCATAGGCCATAAGCGATCATCCATTCCTGTCCTTCGTAGCTCCTAATAAATTTTATCTTCCTGTTAGTTTTCCTAATCCTTCTCACGCCATCCATTTACTCAAACTTGCTAAATATGTCATGCGTTGTTGTCCTCTGTCCCTATTTCCTTCAGTCTGTCCTGTGAATATCAGATTTTCCAAGCCCACTTTCCTCATTGTGTGTCCTAGAAATTGCAACTGTCTCTTCCTGATGTTAAAACTAAGTTTCCTTTTTGTTTCTATATTCTTTAAAACCTGGTCGTTGCTCACATGTCCGGTCCATGATATCGTCACCATCCTTCTGTAGAACCATATTCCTGTTGCTTCCAGATTCTTCTTCATCTTTGAAGAGATTGTCCAGCACTCACAGCTTGTACGGGGGGGGGGCAGACATGAAGTAACAGTTTAGTACACTTTTCCTTGTTTCAAATAAAGTTTCTCTGTTCCTTAGTGCTCTTTTTAATGTATCTACAAACCTTTCCGCTTGCCCGTTTCATCTTGGCGGGGATTTGATGTGTTTCACCTGAAAAGTTTCACAAAATTCTTGAAAATCCGCAGATGTAAATTGTGTCCCCATTATCGGTGACTAAACAATCAACCACTCCGAACCGAGCAAACAGCTCGTAAAGGCAATTTATTGTAGTCTCAGAGGTAGGTTTTCTACAACGAAATACTTCTGGCCATTTGCTGTAACTGTCTACTACAATCAAGTAGTAGAAACCCTCTAACGGACCTGCGAAATCTACATGGATTCTCGACCACGGTCGATCTGTCTTAGGCCATCGCTTATGAGTGATCGAGGGTGCCTTGGCTGCTAAGGAACAGCCCTTTCATTTGTCCACCATATGTATAATATATTGATCCATGTTTGGCCAGTACACGTAACTTCGCATTAAAGATTTCATCCTGTTCTTTCCTGGGCGGCCCATGCGAAAATCCTTGAGCATTCGCCTTTGTAGCGTTTTCGGGGTTACTACTCTTTCATTAGATAGCAGAACATTATCCCATAACGAAAAATTGTCTGATATATGCTTATCTTTTCCTACAATTTTTGTTTTCGTTTCCTTTATAAATTCGTCATTCACTGCTTCGTTTCTTATTTCCTGTAATGTGACGGGGAGGTCTCGAATCGTACTACATAATGATGTTCTAATATCTTCCTCATGTCGTAGGGCTGCAATTACGGAATCTTCTAATGGCTCCGTTTTCTTTGGTATTAGTCTCGTAGGACCATCTGCATGCACGATTTTGTTTGATGGAAGATACTCCAATTTAAAGTTATAGTTTAATAAAATCGTCCCCATCTTAGCAATCTATTAGCAGTGTAGACAGGTAGACCTTTCTTTGATCCAAATATTGTCAATAACGGCTTGTGATCCGTCTCTATGGGGAAAAATCTACCATAAATATATCTGTGCAATCTCATAACCGCAAAAATAATCCCCAGCCCTTCTTTTTCGATTTGCGAGTAATTTTGTTCGGCTGGAAGTAACGTTCTTGACGCATGCCCCTTGGGTTTTAGTGTCCCATCCGACATTTTATGAAGTATACATGCCCCAACACCATAGGCACTCGCGTCACTCACCAACTATTATTTCAAATTTTGGATCATAATGCGCTAAAAATAAATCTGCTGTTAGAGTCTTAATGATGTTGTCGAAAGTTTTCTGACATTAATATGACCATTCTCAAACTTTTTCCTTATTCAACAGTTCGTTTAGGGGTGCGCGTAATTTGTGCATGTTAGGAATAAATTCTTGATAAAAATTTACTAAGCCCAAGAAGCTTTGTAACTCGGCTTAATTTTTTGGAGCCGGTATTTTTTTTTTATTGCCGTGGCTCTTTCTGGGTCTGGTCTTCTTCCTTCGTCAATAATATGGCCCAGATATTTTATCTCCTTCATAAAGAAGTCACATTTATTTCCCTTTACCTTAAAACCGTATTTTTGTATCTGCCTGAAAACCTCTTGAACGTGTTCTCAGTGTTGTTCAATATTTTTGGATGCCATCAAGGTATGCGATCCAGTCCGCCTAGCATAGTGTCCATTATTTGCTGAAATATCGCCGTCGCGACCTTGATCCCGAATGGTAATCTCTGGAACTTATATAACCCTTTATGTGTGTTTATGTACAACAACCTCGCGCTTTCCTCATCTACTGATACTTGTAGGTATGCTTCGCTCAAGTCTATCTTTGAGAAAACTTTTCCTCCGTTCAACTTTGTGAAAACCTCCTCTGGACTAAGGAGAAGATAGAAGTAATCCTTAATCCCTGCATTCAATCCCGTCGAGAAATCAGCACATAATCGTATCTCACCCGATTTCTTTTTCACGTAAACCGTAGTATAACTATATTCCACCTTTGTCAATATACCGGTTTCCACGAGTCTATCCAACTCTTCGTCTATTTTTTTAATGATGCGAAAGGTACATTTCTTTTCTTCTTGAATTTGGGTTGTACATTTTCTTTTAGTTCGATTTTGGCCGCCATTTTTTTACACCTCCCGAGGCCGGCTGAAAATACGTCGGGGAAACTCTCCTTTAATTTCTCCTTCAATTCCTCTGTATCGGTCGATAACTTTTCCACTTTTTGGCAGAACGTATTTATCGGTAAATCCCAGAGGTCAAATTTCTGTATCCAGTCAGTTCCAAATAAATTTTCCGTATTTTTTAGAACGTACATTCTTGGTCATCCCGTTGAACGTCACAT
This sequence comes from Acanthosepion esculentum, assembly GCA_964036315.1. NCBI lineage: Eukaryota > Metazoa > Mollusca > Cephalopoda > Sepiida > Sepiidae > Acanthosepion > Acanthosepion esculentum. The sequence goes on from OZ038490.1 coordinate 49,814,866, forward strand.
CTGTGATAATCTCCCCCTAAAATTTGATTTTTCTTCCTGTTACTGACCTGGCTATTTATCTGTTCTCAACATGGTCGGTTTGTTTAATTTCTTCCACGTCTGTAAGGTAATAATAGTTAAATCTGATCTGGAATCTAATTGTAATCTCATTTTTTTTGTTTAACATTTCTACTTGTACGTATTTTCGTATATTTATCCCATCCGCTTGGTCAGTTCTAGTGAATCTTACTCGGCTTTTGTTTTCTTTGTTCTACAGTGCGAACTTTTATGTCCCACTTTATTGCACGACAGACAACTCTTATAGCGGTATGGACAATCTTTGTATCAATGCAAAGTCCCACAGCGATAGCATGGACTGGGTGGTGGTTTCTTCTGAGCTTTCATTTGACTTTTTGTCGTAAAATAATTTGTTTGGTTTGTTTTTGAGGAGGGATAAAAACTTGTTTGTCGTTGTACTTTTCGTATGTGAGCGACGCCAGACTCTTCGATATCTTTCGAGTCCATTTTTACGCTTATACATTCCTCAGCCAATTTTTGTAGCGTCAATTCTGGTTAACTCTCAAGTTTTGCTAGAATTCTCCGTCTAATCTCCGCATCTTTAGTCGAAACCAGGCCTTGGACGAATATCAAACATTTAAAATTGTCCGGGCTGAGTTCAGATAACTTAAAGTCATCGCAGTGTTTGTTTACTATGGAAGCGAATGTTATATAGTCTTCGCTATCCTTTTTTGTTAGATTTAAACATTTCGACCTTTTGTGGAATAGTGAAGAGTTCGGACTAAATAATTCTGTTAAAAACTTCACGGCTTCCTTGAAAGTCAACTCATTCATTTTCCTCGGTAGGATGTAGTCTACGAATTTAGTGTATTCGCTTGACCCTAGTTTCCTCAATAGTAGACGTACTTTTTTCACGTCTGACGAATTCCCGCAATCAAACTCATATGAATCTTCATATCTTCTGAAGTAAGCCGCGAAGGTTTTGTCTTCGTCCGGTGCATAAGTGAAGTCTTTGATAGAGCTCCATATAGCATTTTGCGAGAATGTCGCTTCATTTCCAGTATTTTGTCCTTTATTTGTTACTGCCTGTAGTAGTAATTCTTGTAGTTCGAGTTGCTTCTCTACATTTTCTGTTGAATTTCCAATAGTTTTTCCTCGTTTTTCTGTTGAATTTCTAATTGTTTTTCTTCGAGCCTAGTCTGTCATTCCTAATTTTTTTGTTGCTGCTCGAATTGCATTTTCATTAGTTCCAATATGGTTGCCTTAAAGTCGTCCATGTTTACACCGTAATTTTGTGTAACGATTTTTCCTTTTATTCTCAGTGTAGACTTCAGGTCTTTGTCGCATGTTGTTCTGGAACCTTAGTACGAAAAAAATTTCCTGAGTAGAATTCGATTCTGTTCTGGCTGACAGGTAAAATTCGTGTCTTCGTTACCACTGTTAAGGTTGGTGTCCAAAAATTTTTTTCTTTTTTTTTTATCTTCCGCGTAGAACTTGTTTTTTCGTTGTTTTTTTTTCTCAATACATCCGTCGCCACTGTTATGGTCCAGGTTAAGACCAAGGAAGAACAACACGAACACAAAAGTAGAAATAACGAAGATATATTACACGGAATAATAATACAAATTGTGGAAGGTGTTAGTATGACTATCAGTCTGGTTTAGAGTGAACTACTATCGGCTCGACTCGATTCGTCTATCTCTCTCTTGAGAGGCGTAGTATACATAGTGTTAGGAAGAGTTCATTCTGTATTTATAGGTAAGGACCCATAACAGATAGATAGATAGATAGATATGAACAGCCCAGATAGATAAATTGTATGATAGATATATTTTCCCCGGTTTAGCAACCAATGATCATTTCCAACCTAGCTGTTTATTCCAGCCTACTCTTATATTTGATCCAGCGTTTTTATTCCAGTCAGCTTTTCTATTCCTTTCCAGGTTTATTCCATCCAATCCATTTATTCCAACCCACCACTTTATTCCAGCCTACCTTTCTATTCCAACCTTCTATTCCAAACAAGTCTTTTTTTCTAGCCTTCACTTTTATTCTACCCAACCCTCCCATTCCAACATGGAGCTCCCTTCTATTCTAACCTACCCGTTTATCCCAGCCTACACCAATAGTCGACCAAGCCTTTTCCTTCCGGTCTGTACTTCTATTCCAACCTTCGCGTTTATTCCACAGTACAGTTCATAATTAATCCTTTCTTCTGGCCCTCTTTCGTCATCCTCAGTGGGAGCTGTAGTAATTTTCTTTCCGTGTCGGCTACCAACACTGTGACTCCTGCTTAACTTATGTTGCTAAGAATGTGGCCGCCAATAGGATTCCTGAGAGAATTTCTGATCCTCTCAATCGCTGTGTACGTTGAATATGCCCGGTGTTATAATTCCTTTAAATTTTAATTCCTTTAAAAAGAAACAGAATTTTTTATTTAAAAAGATTTAAAACGTGATTAAGTTCGAAGTGAATAAACTATATAATAAATCAGTAACATATTCAAGTAAAAAAGTATATGCATTGAAACAAAGTGAGTTAAACAAATGACATCACGTAACATCCTCAGCATCCTTCTGAAGAACCACATTTCTCTTGCTTCAAGTCTGTTCTTTATCTTCCAGGAGATTGTCCTGTATTCACTACCATATAGCAGGACTGATATCACGTAACATGTCAGTACTATTTTCTTTGTTTCTGTTGCTTCAAGTCTCTTCTTTTTTCTTTGAGGAGATTTTCCAGCATTCACTGACATATAGGAGGACAGATATCACGTAACGTTTCAGTAATCTTTTCTTTGCTTCTGTTGTTTCAAGTCTCTTCTTCATCTTTGAGGAGATTGTCCTGCATTCACTGTCATATAGGTGGACAGATATCACGTAACACTTCAATACTCTTTTCTTTCTTCCTAGCAAAGTCTTTCCGTCTCTAAATACTCTCGTTACGTTTTAGAATACATGCATGGCTATCCCAATACGCTTTCGGATTTCAGTCTCACAATGTCCATCCTCTGTTGACACACTTCCCAGATATTTAAATTTCATCCCCTGTTTGAAGCTCATCCTTTTGCTAACAACCATGCATTGTGTCTTCATGAAGTTTATGTTTAGTCCTATCTTTTCGCTTTCTTTCATTACCTTCTGTAGGAGCTTTTGTAGTTTTTTTTTTGTGTCGGATACTGTTGTGAGACCAATACTTCCCTACATCATCGACTCTCCCAGTACTATATTATTATGTGAATCATGGGAGTAGCACCAGAAATGCGCAGCCGCGTGTTCTGCTGTCGAACTCTCTGTTTGGCAGAGAGGAACTCGGACGAGGCTTTGTCGCAGGGCAAAGTTTCGTCCGGGGAGGTAGACAGTCCCTAAACTCGTGTATACGGGTTGTAAATGGGCATATTTTTGTGCCGAGCCTACGGGCTCGGTAAGCCCACGTTAAACCGGCCTTGTGCCACATTCGACCCGTGTGTGTGTGTGTGGGGGGGTTGTTAAATACAGTAATGCGCAGCCGCGTACGATAGCAATATCGGACACCACTGGATAGTAAGCTCTGCTCACACTATTCTTTGTAACTTTTCTGTTTAATATATCTTTCTTACATCTAACCTGTGTTTCGTGTTTTCCTTCCGTGGCCCCTACTTCGGGTCCACATCAGGTATCAACACTGTATCATCTGATGTTCTACCTTTCATATTGTTGTTATATTTAAGTATAGACAAATATAGGCTCTTCTCTAATGTATACCGGCTTCTGTAGTTGAACTGATATAAAACTGTGTTCATGTAAAGTTTATGTAAAGGTTGTGAAAATATATGCCTTGTCGAAATAATGCATCTTTTTGCTTGTATCATTGTTAGCTTTTTAAAGAACATCAGTCTTTTGACGAAGGACATTCATCACCGGATGGTTGTCAGATGTTTTTTGACGGATGCCAGCTAACTGGAATGACAAGATAATATGAAGTATAAAAACTGATGCCAGAGAATTAAACGCAATAGGATTTCCTCTGACACAAATGAACTGCACCCAAAATATTCTTCATTAACGAGACATATTATTCATATTGATAGAGAGAGGTGGGAAATGGTGTACTTGGGTTGGGGAGTGTAAAAATATCGACTTTTAGTCTGATAGACTTTCAGAACTTATTTCACAGGCGATCAATATTTAATTTATCCTTCAAGGAAAACAAGATAGATAGATAGATAGATAGATAGATAGATAGATATGAACAAACTGACATAGATAGATAGATAGATAGATAGATAGATAGATAGATAGATAGATAGATAGATAATGAACAAACGGGGATAGATAGATAGATAGATAGATAGATAGATAGATAGATAGATAGATAGATAGATAATGAACAGAATGAACAGACGGAGATAGATAGATAATGAATAGACGGAGATAGATAGATAGATAAATAGATAGATAGATAGATAGATAGATAGATAGATAGATATAAACAAACCAAGATAGATATATAGACTGATAAATATGAACAGACGTATATAGATAGATAGGTATGAACAGACTGACATAGATAGATAATGAACAAATGGAAATAGATATGAATATACTTAGATAGATAGATAGATAGATAGATAGATAGATAGATAGATAGATAGATAGATAGATAGATAGATTGTTATAACTTTTCTCTATAAATCATATCATAGACCCATTTCTGCTTTCCAACATCATGTCTGATGCTAACCCCCCTGGAAAGTGCCTCGTTGCACCTTCTCTAGCTGACGTTCTCAGCTGACATGAAATGGAAATATTATATTGAATCCATTGCTAGGTCAACTGCTAAGAAAGTTGGTTCACTGTGTCGTGCGAGACAATTTAAGGATTGTGGGTTTTTTTTTATTACTAATATTATTTTGTTTAGTTTCTTGTAAATAGCTTTGTACTTTTTTTGTAAATATTCATTGGGGTTTAGATTTTTAAATATTTGTTTTATTCCCCTCCCACCACAGACAATGAATTGTACATATGGGGACTAGTTTAAGAATTTCATAGAGACATTGTGGTATTATGGTGGATGTCATAAGAATGCGTTGATTTGGTGTTAGGAATATTGTGGTATGTTTGGGTCAGTGTTTGTGGCTAGTTAAGTTTAATGTTTAGACAGATGAAGACCGTCCTTTTCCCCATTCCCCTTTTTGGTCTTGTGTCGCATTCTGTATTTTGACAAATAAATATCACTCTTCACTGTGGCACCCAGACTTTATGAATTTAAGCGCAGTGTGCGACTGGCGACGAGGTCTCATCAATTTACAGTTGGGTTACTTCGATGTAACTGTAATACCTAAACGGACAGTTTATTTTCTCTCACTTTTCTCTTGTGGAAATCTCTCCCAGCTGCATGCCTTCCAGTCAGCCTTAATCTAAAAAAAATTAAAAGCAATGTCAGTCGTTATCGACTGCCCTCCTGATTACTCTTCTTTTGTTCTCGTTCCTTAGAAACCTTTTTGTTTTCTAATTCTTTCTCGCCCAGTAACCCCTTACTGCTTAGCTTGGGCTGAACACGATTAGATAGATAGATAGATAGATAGATAGATAGATAGATAGATAGATAGATATGAATAGCATCAGATAGATAGATAGATAGATAGATAGATAGATTGATAGATAGATAGATTGATAGATAGATAGATAGAAACAGACTGGGATAAACAGAAAGAAAGAAAGAAAGAAAGAAAGAAAGAAACAGATTGACATAGATAGATAGATAGATAGATAGATAGATAGATAGATAGATAATGCATTAAGTATGGAATAGGCTAGAAAAGAGGAAGAGATTTTGAAAAATAATAAGAAGATGAGGAGACAGTAAATAAATCCAGAAAGAAATATAGAAAGAAAGAAAATCATAATAGAAAAAGAAAGAAGAAAGAAAGAAAGAGTGAACGAGAGAAGGAGAGAGTTAGATTGGGAGAGGTGAGGCAAAGTAAAAAGAAAGAAAGAAAATATAATGACAGACACACTGACAGCATCAGTCTACAAAATTGCAAAGAGCAAGAATTCAGAAAAAAAATGGATAAAGAATGGATGACCTAGGAATAATTTTAGAAATTAAAAAAAAACAAAACAAAAACGGACCCAGACGATTTGAATTCAAAGTGAACGATGAAAGGCAAGGACAACGCGAAAGGACAGACGAAATACATTCAAAAGGAAATCCATGGCGGTTGAGAAATGTAAAAGAAACCAAGAATCAAAAAATCAAACACAAAATAAAATAGAATTTTAAATAACGAAACAAAAAACGGTAATAAAAAAGAATCATCGTACAAAAAAAAATTTGAACAGTGGCACGAAATCTGGTTGACATTTAACACCGAACTGAATCACATTAGCTTCGTTACGACAGCGAAAGTCTATTTACATATGTCTAGCTTATCTTCCAATGAATTCTGACAACGAGTCCCCCCTCCAAAGTTCAAGATGGCAGCAAACAATTTTTTTTAAAGAATTAAAGACAAGAATTAATTTACTCCGACTCTGGACAGGTTAAATCTCATATTTAGTTGCACGCAAATCAAATATTCCGATCTACCAGCTGACAAATGTTCAGATGAAGGTCCATTCTTCAAAGATAGGACACACCATGTGACTTCCACGGAGTTGAATGATTCGCCTTTCATCAGTGTTCCGAAGGGAAAATGAGATATTTACACACAGACTGGACTTGAGTCTCGGGTCATTTATCCTTCTTAACCTCCGTCAGAGTCTACACGTCCTTCTACTTCCACTTTTACAAATATCACACCTCTTTAATCAAAATTATTTTAATAGATGTGAAATTAAAAAGACAGAGACATAGATAGATAGTGTTATGGTCCAGGTTAGGACCAAGGAAGAACAATGCGAACACAAGAGTAGAAATAACGAAGATATGTTACACGGAATAATAATACAAGATGTGGAAGGTGTTAGTATGACTGTCAGTCTGGTTTGGAGTGAACTACTATTGGCTAGATTCGATTTGTCTCTCTTTCTTGAGAGGCGTAGTATACATAGTGTTAGGAAGAGTTCATTCTGTATTTATAGGTAAGGACCCATAACAGATAGATAGATAGATAGATAGATAGATAGATAGATAGATAGATAGATAGATAGATAGATAGATAGATAGATAGATAGATATGAACAGCCCAGATAGATACAATGTATGATAGATATGTTTTCCCCGGTTTAGCAACCAATGATCATTTCCAACCTAGCCGTTTATTCCAGCCTACTCTTATATTTAATCCAGCGTTTTTATTCCAGTCTGCTTTTCTATTCCTTTCCAGGTTTATTCCATCCAATCTATTTATTCCAACCCACCACTTTATTCCAGCCTACCTTTCTATTCCAACCTTCTATTCCAAACAAGTCTTTTTTTCTAGCCTTCACTTTTATTCTACCCAAACCTCCCATTCCAACATGGAGCTCCCTTCTATTCTAACCTACCCGTTTATCCCAGCCTACACCAATAGTCGACCAAACCTTTTCCTTCCGGTCTGTACTTCTATTCCAACCTTCTCGTTTATTCCACAGTACAGTTCATAATTAATCCTTTCTTCTGGCCCTCTTTCGTCACCCTCAGTGGGAGCTGTAGTAATTTTCTTTCCGTGTCGGCTACCAACACTGTGACTCCTGCTTAACTTATGTTGCTAAGATTGTGGCCGCCAATAGGATTCCTGAGAGAATTTCTGATCCTCTCAATCGCTGTGTAGGTTGAATATGCCCGCTTGTTATAATTCCTTCAAACTTTAATTCCTTTAAAAAGAAACAGAATTTTTTATTTAAAAAAATTTAAAACGTGATTAAGTTCGAAGTCAATAAACTATATAATAAATCAGTAACATATTCAAGTAAAAAAGTATATTGATTGAAACAAAGTTAAGCAAATGACATCACGTAACATCGTCGGCATCCTTCTGAAGAACCACATTTCTCTTGCTTCAAGTCTGTTCTTTATCTTCCAGGAGATTGTCCTGTATTCACTTCCATATAGCAGGACTGATATCACGTAACATGTCAGTACTATTTTCTTTGTTTCTGTTGCTTCAAGTCTCTTCTTTTTTCTTTGAGGAGATTTTCCAGCATTCACTGACATATAGGAGGACAGATATCACGTAACGTTTCAGTAATATTTTCTTTGCTTCTGTTGTTTCAAGTCTCTTCTTCATCTTTGAGGAGATTGGCCTGCATTCATTGTGATATAGGTGTACAGATATCATGTAACACTTCAATACTCTTTTCTTTCTTACTGGCAAAGTCTTTCCATCTCTACAGATAGATAGATAGATAGATAGATAGATAGATAGATAGATAGATAGATAGATAGGAACAAGATGGTATATCGAGATAGATAGATAAATTGATAGATATCTGAAGAGAAACAGATTGATAGGTAGATAGATATGAAGAGAAATCGAGAGGACAGATATCACGTAACGTTTCAGTAATCTTTTCTTTGCTTCTGTTGTTTCAAGTCTCTTCTTCATCTTTGAGGAGATTGTCCTGCATTCACTGTGATATAGGTGGACAGATATCACGTAACACTTCAATACACTTTTCTTTCTTTCTAGCAAAGTCTTTCCATCTCTACAGATAGATAGATAGATAGATAGATAGATATATAGATAGATAGGAACAAGATGGTACATCGAGATAGATAGATATTAAACACTAAGTACAACAGAAGAGTATTACATGACTAGTGAGTGGGTGTCGGTTGACCCAGCGTTCAATCTATTCGACTCTTCCCCCAAGGCTTTCTGTCCTACTAATCTTATAGTAGGTGGAAGAGTCCAACTTTAGAGTGAGGACACCACAGCAGATCTGTACAACCTGCATCTTGTAAACGTCTTATTGGAATAATTAGGATATAAAAATTCTGATTGTACTTATACCAATGCAACCGGAAGTTATTGCTAGAAAAATATTAATGAAACAAATACATTTTACAAATATATAATTTGAATTTATTGCATATAATTTTAGTGAAACAAAGTAATAATATTAAACGTGATGAAATTAATATGTTGAATATTATCAATGGTAGCAATTTTAATCTGCATAATAGCCTTTTAAATAATGACAAGAGGTATATGAAAGTTACTCTAAAGTCTAAGCTCGTAGGAGTTGCAGGTAGCTGATTTCGGCTGACTATCACGAATTTTAAACCTACATATAAGACGCAGGGGAATTTAAAAAATTTAAAATTCGACTGTTCCACCAAGGCCATCTCTCCTACTAATCTTATAGTAGGCGGAAGAGTCCAAACTAGACTCTTTAGAGGGAGGACACCACAACAAATTCAAAAACAGGCTGTCGTCCTTAAAAATGTTAAAACGCTTAGATAGATAAATAGATAGATAGATAGATAACGAAATGAGAAAATTAGATCGAAGATATATATATATATATATATATATATATATATATATATATATATATATATATATATATATATATATAGGTATGAACAGACTGAGATAGATAGATAGATAATGAACAAGCAATATTAGATAGAGCGATAGATGAATAGATATGAACATAGACGTGGACAGACACAATTTGACAGACGGGATAAATATGAACAGATTTGATGAATAGTTATGAACAGATTAAAATAGACAGAAAACGAATAGATAAAAATTAAATAGATAGGAACATACTGAAATAGATAGATAGATAATGAACAGATAAAATTAGATAGAACGATACATGGATAGATATGAACAGACATAGATAGATAGATAGATAGATAGATAGATAGATAGATAGATAGATAGATATGAACAGACGTCATTTGATAGATATGAATAGACGTGACAGATATGGACAGATCTGTTAGATATGAACTGATTTGCTAAATAGATATGAAGATATTGAAATAGATAGATAATGAACAGGAAAAAGTTTACATAAATAATGAACAAACAAAATTAGATCGAGAGAAAGATAGATATGAACAGCTAGTTAACTTGATAGACAGATAATAAACAATTATCCGACAGGATTTGAACCTGTATCCTATACGGAACCGTCATATAGCCTGACGTGCCTTTAACCGATTTGGCCACAGAGGAACGTTTCAGTAAACAAGATTGATTTTACTGTTTTTAAACACAATTCTCGATGATTTTCTCTCGTACATTTATATCTTCTCAATTTCTGATTATATATATATATATATGTATAATGTTCTGATTATATATATATATATATATATATATATATATATATATATAGAGAGAGAGAGAGAGAGAGAGAGAGAGAGATAGTTAGATAGATAGATTCCACCCTTTACAGATGCGAACTTAGTTGGAATTCTATCTTTTCCCTCGTCACTATATTATCATTAACGTCATAAAATGCACTTCTGAATTCTCCCAGATTGGTTGCCAATCAAAGTTAAAGAGCGTAGCCTGCCTGATTATTTAGCGAAGAGGCAGATTAATGCATTTTCCTAAGGTACTATTTCGGATAAAAGAAACGACTGGAATTCGAACGCGGCTCTCCGATTTTACATCCCTATCCGGTATCCGTTGCACCAGTCGCACATCCACTCTCACCGGAACAGTGCTTATTTGACAGGTTCGTTTTTTTTTTAAAATATTTTTCTTTCCTGTACGAATATTTTTCTTTCACATTATTTACAATTTTACGAAAAAAGAAAATCGATCCGGAACGTTTATTTGAAACGGCACGTTGAAATTAGAAACATCCACCCACCCTCCGCCACGACTATTTCAAACCACGCTTTTATCTGTGGGGCATGACCCTGAATGTTAACTGGTAAATCAGATGTACAATCAATTTGATAAGAGACGCGCTTTGTTTCTGTTCCCCCTTCTCTTTCCCTTCTCTCTCTGTCTCTCTCTTTACTACCTAAATAGACTGAGTCTTGTTTCGGCGAAGAAAGGTCAGGAAAGGAATTTAGGGTCACTGGACAACAAAACAAAATAGCCTCTTAAGAAATATTAGGAAGGGAATTTGGCATTGCTTGACAACGAACAGTATGGCCTCCTAAGAAAGGATGTAAGAATCGGCCAACAACGCTCACGTGAGATTTTGGTATTGTAATTTTAGTTTCCCGACGTCCTCCGACGGAAACAGTTCGCGAGAAAAATATTCTCTCACCATCCGATCGTAAGGGTATATAAATACACTCATAGTTGTTGTGTAGGGAATAAGGAAATTTCGCCGCGACATCTTGGATCTATATGACTATTTAATGTGTAAAGGGTAAAAGAAAATCATACTCCAAGAAATACAAAGAAATCATCTTACTTTTTATCTTGGATGCAATCCAATTAACCAAAGGGAAGCAGAACACAGATATAATTCCGGCATTCTATATTTAACATCACGGAAGAAAAACAAAAACAAAAACAACCAACATTTGTGACGATTCTACACCAACTTTGTCTGCCTGTAATTACAAACCTTTGAACTCCAAATTCCTGAAATACAAGCCTTTGAACTGACATCCAATATCAGTTAAGTGTTCTTTTACTAATTGTACATCCATCACACAATACTTTTCCCATGATTTGCATTTTATATTTTATATTATATATAAAATTTATTTACAAATGTTAATCTTTTGATTGTTGTTCGTGTGTTCCTATCTGAGCGAACTCTAACTTTTTCTTATTTTCTTTTTGAAAAGATGATGAAGAAAGATGGTGACGAGATAGAAGAAGATCAAGATAATGAACATGAAGATAAAGAAGTAAAAAAAGAAGATGAAGATGAAAATGAAGAAGAAGAAAGCAGTAGAAGATGAAAAGGAAGTTGAAGATAAAGAAGCAGAGGAAGAAGAAGAAAAAGAAGAAGATGAAGATGAAAATGAAGATGAAGAAGAAGCAGAAGATGAAGAGCAAGTTGAAGATAAAGAAGCAGAAGCAGAAAAAGGAGAAGAAGAAGATGAAGATGAAAATGAAGATGAAGAAGAAGAAGATGAAAAAGAAGTTGAAGATAAAGATGCAGAAGAAGAATAAAAACAAGAAGAAGATGAAGATGAAAATGAAGACGAAGGAGAAGCAGAAGAGGATGAAAAGGAAGTTGAAGATAAAGAAGCAGAAGAAGAAGAAAAAGAAGATGATGGTGAAAATGGAGATGAAGAAGAAGCAGAAGAAGATGAAGAGGAAGTTGATGATAAAGAAGCAGAAGAAGAATAAAAACAAGAAGAAGATGGAGATGAAAATGAAAACGAAGAAAAACCAGATGAGTCAGTTGAAGATAAAGAAGCAGAAGAAGAAAAAGAGGAAGAAGATGATGAAGATGAAAATGAAGACGAAGAAGCAGATGATGATGAAAAGGAAGTTGAAGGTAAAGAAGAAGAAGAAGAAGAAGAAGAAGAAGAAGAAGAAGAAGAAAAAGAAGAAGAATTAGCAGATAGAGATGATGATGATAAAGAAGAAGTAGAATATGGAGATGAAGATGTTCATTAAAAAGATGATGATGATGATGCAGATGAAAATGAAGATGATGATGATGAAGAAGGATAAGCGGATGGACATGAAAAAGAAGAAACATAAGAAGAAAAATAAGCAGATGATGAAGAATAGATAAAGACGAGATAGAGAAGGAAAAGTAGGATAGGTCTGTCGTGACGCTAGATCCTGATCCCTCAAATATTAGACAGCTGTTTCTTTTGGAACGGACCCCCAAGAAGATGCTTCCCCCATCACGACAATCTTAACTAGTTCAAATCTATGTTCATCCGCTCTCTTCCCCACATATTCCCATAAACTGATCCTCTCAGTCTGTAACCATCTACCTCGGGTAGCTCTTGGACCTTGCTCAACATCTCTCTAATCGTCTTCCGGCAACTTGCTGAATAGATACCACATTTGTTGCATTTTGCAGATGTGAATATTGGTCTGATATGATATTAGTCACCTACATGTAAGTGTAGACATTTGAATGATCATTGCTCTTTACATGCTGATAAAACAAAATATGACTTTCTGCCATACATTTCCTCTAACGTCTGACTCATGAACATTAGATTTGTATAGATTTTACAATGCGTTTTGAAATTGAATATAAAATGAATATGCCTCGATTGCTGAGTTATTCGCCCCTTCGGGAGGCGCCGACAAAGAGGCGATCAAACAGCAAAAAGTGATAATCGATAATGATCGATTAACCACCCGCAGACAATGCTGTAATATTCATTGAACAATAGGGGGATCAATAAGGGATTCTGTCGCGTCGCTGAGATAGTTGCTTGAACCATTTCTCTCTAAATTTCAGGGGTGGCGAGTTAACATTATCTACTCTTGTAGCTAACGCGCCTGAGTGCAACTGTTTAATATAATGTAGTTGAAATAAAATCCTGTAGAAAAAAAATGGTGATGAGAGGGCGATCAAAAAGTGCAGTTTTTTTTTTATACGGGGAGATAGTGAATTTATTGTTATTAGTGTTTATCAATATATCTAGAAAATGTATTTTATTGCTATTAATAATTTCGTATAGGACAGAATTATTTTGGAATTGTTTTTGGAATTGATGTATTTCTTCCGTATTCTTGACTAATGTAATGACATCATCGACGTATCTTAGGTTGTACTTTTGACATTAGCACAATGTCGTCTTTAGGATGTTGTTTTTTTTTGTTTTTTTTCAAGAGAAATATAGTAGTGTTCGTCATTTGCAAAGAAAAAATTACTGTGTTCATCTGGAAGTTAAATTTTTTTTTTACTGGTGAAGTGAAGAACGCTGACTTTAGTACAATAACCAAAGTAAGGCTTCAGGGGAGGTAACTTAGTTATGAGTTGTCGAGAATTTTTTTTTTTTTTTAAATAAGTATTAAGAGCTATTGGGGCAGACCTCGATATTTTAAACTATCTACTGTATCACTGAAACCAAATAGCATATTTGATATAGATCTTTTGTGTTCTCACGTGATCAGAACGGAATAGTCCATTATTTATGAGATATTGACAGAGCGTAACGGTCGTGCGAACTAACGAAGAGTGGGACAAGCACAATTTTTATATGATTATTATTATTATTAACATCAATATCATCGTCATCATCAAATCAGAAATTATAATAATCATTAAAATAAATTAATGTTGTTCACTTATCGTATGGTTGTCTCTACTCCGAGTTTCGGGGAATTATATCAACTCTATACAATATTGATCGTAAAGGTAAATATTAAATATCAAAAAGTAGGTATCAATGATTAATCAAATATAATCTATTTACAATATATCGACCAGAAATTCAATTACATAAGATCTTACCCCAGCAAATTAGTTATATCTCTCTATATAAAATAGAGGATGTCTGTGTGCGTGTGTCTGTCTATCTATCTGTCCGTGTGATACCTTTTTCATTCGAGATCCATCCAATCGATTCTGGCCAAACTTGTCACGTACATTGTACAATGTAAGAGATAGGTTCTTAGCGTAAAAAATCGATAATTTAAAAAAATCAATAATCATTAAAGCCGATCAAATATCGATAAATTCAACTTTATGTTCATCCGATTTCATTCGAACCCGGCATGTAGGTTACTTACAACATGACGAGCTCAACGATACCGCATTTCTATTTCTACGTCACTGCGTTTAACGAAAAACTGCGAAAAACGAAAAATCGATTTCAACACAAATCGGTTTTAAAACAAATCGATTTCAACACAAATTTTAAACTAAAAACTCCCTCAATTTTCAAGCAATCTAATACAAACTTCACTCAATTGTAGCCAAAAATAAGTTGGTTGTTTAACAGTCATTTAACTTGATAATCGAGTCCACCCGTATAGTGGAAGCCTGCGTAAATAGCGAAAAATGGCGTTTTTTACTGGTTTCTTTCTTAATTTTTGTTGATCTTCCAACCAATTTTCATCAAACTTAACAATTGCTTTATAAATGTTAACTCTTTTACATCCCTGGTAGCACACTGAGAAATTGAATTTAAAAAACTCCAAAATATATGTGGTCTTAAGTGGGTCTTCATATTGCCTGGTTTGACCCTTCCTGTCCTCGGCTAACTTCGATTGTATAAATACAGACTACTTCTGTTATATTAGTAACTGCACTAATTCAAAATGTTTTTTTGAATGAAAGTACTTTAAAGTGAATGAAAAAGATAGACTCTGTGTTACATCTAAACATGCTGCTGTTTTTGCTCCATTCTAATTGAAAGCTTTTTTCTGATCAACCAGCTAGCTATGGCTACCAGTTACAAATATTTCTAATTAAATCAGATGACATTCACGTGGTATATTTACGATATAAGTATGTCGTCGATGGACTAATACGGAATTTATTGGGCAAACCGTGATGCATAAAATAAAATCTAACGTTGTGTATGCTATAAGTATAGGTTTTCCAAGTCTTTGGGGGGGTATGATGAGTAAATATATCTACTATAACAGCACAAATAGACGACCTCTCGAGCAAAAGCATATACAAGAATCCCTCAATTAGTGCGGCTAATGTGTACAAAAATGTGCATGAAAAGCAATTTTCAATTATTATGGTTAAGTATCCGTCTATATTTCTGAGATGAGGCATTATGTACATCATTTAAATTATTCGGACTATTATCCTCATCTTTGTCGCCATATTTATTAAAACATTCGATATTCCAACCACCTGAAGAAGGCCGGAGCGTGCAACGTTGTAACAAATACGGCGACAAATATGAGGACAATAGTCCGAATAATGTAAATGGTGTACATAATACCTCATCTCAGAATATAGACAGATACTGAAGGGCCGAAACGTTGTAATAAATATAGCAACAAAGATGAGGATAATAGTCCGAATAATGTAAATAGTGTACATAATACGTCATCTCAGAAATATAGACAGATACTGAAAGGCTGAAACGTTGTGATAAATATGGCGACAAAGATGAGGACAATAGTCCAAATAATGTAAATAGTTTACATAATACCTCATCTCAGGATGTAAATAGTGTATTATGGTTAAACTGAAGATAGTTTTTTTCTGCACTAATCGGGTATTATGTATGCACTAATTGAATTTTGGTATATAAAAATTTTAGCGCTCCAATCAAAAACGCATTAATGCACATTAATCGAGTGATGCCAGTATATGCAAAAATTGGTATATATCGCCAAACATCTAATTAACATAAATAAAAGAACATCATCTGCTGAATTATTTTAAAATTATTACCGAGAGAAATTTTTGAAAGATGAAAACGCATTAATCAAATGCGCATTAATCGAGGGCTAACTCTATACGATTTTAGTTTGTGGTTGTGTGAGCATACTTGGCCGTTTCTATGGTTTTTGTCAGAGCCAAGGAAATAGGAGGAATGTGTAATAGACAAGGAGATTGAGAGAGAGTGAGTGAGAGAGACAGGGAGAGCGAGTATTATTTCAGAAGAATTATTGAACTTGAGGTACTTGAACAGAATAGTGAGTTTCTTCGTTTCGTCTTTCGTTCGTTCTTCTACTTATAACCGATCCCACCTGACCCTTCATATCTTAAACTAATGTTTGTTTAAGTATCGTGTTGCAAGTCTGTTTTATTTCACATTTATATATATATATATATATATATATATATATATATATATATATATATATATATATATATATATATATATATAAGTAATTCATTGAGTCTGAAAGAAACCTCAACAGAATGCAGAAAGCATTGGACGGGCGTTTCGTCCTATATTTGGGATTCATCAGCAGTGCGCATGCACTACCGAGAATTGAAACCCTGAGTTATCAAGCAAACGTCATAGCAACTATATATATATATATATATATATATATATATATATATATATATATATATATATATATATGTATATATATATTATTTTGTTTCTTAGCTATCTATCTAATTATTCATATATATATATATATATATATATATATATATATATATATATATATATATATATATATATATATATATATATATATATATCATTCGGTTTCTTTGCTATCTATCTATCTAATTATTCATATATATATATATATAGTCGCCTGGCGATTACACTAGCATGAAACAGACTGTCGCCTCTAAGTGCTCACTTTCATGTCCACTTTTACATTTATATATATATATATATATATATATATATATATATATATATATATATATATATATATGTATGTATATTTCACTCGGTTCCTTATCTATCTGTCTATTTCAGTCTGTTTATAACTATTTATCTCAGTCTGTTCGTATCTATCTATTTATTTTCTGTAACATTCGGGCACGTGACTGCGTGTCTGTCTATCTCTTTCCCTATATAAATATATGTATATATTTAAAAAAAAAATAAAAACAGACCACTTTAAGGTTCCATATTAGCTCTGATTTACATTGAGCTCTCTGCATTTTCTCCTTGGGTCTACCCATACGGATTACCTAGTTTTTCGTAAACTATATATATATATATATATATATATATATATATATATATATATATATATATATATATATATATATATATATATATATGTCGACGAATGTAGAACGTAGGAAATTCTGAGTTGTCCATATATATATATATATATATATATATATATATATATATATATATATATATATATATATATATATATATATATATATATAATTGAATAGAAATTTTATGGATTTGAGTCATTTTTCTTAATATTTCATCATGTCGAGACTTAGAAACCTCGACGGAATGCAGAAAAGCACTGGTATGATGCTTGCGTTGTATTGTAACGGCCCGGGTTCGATTCTCGGTAGCTCATGAAGTATTGAAATAAAGTTCAAATATATATATATATATATATATATATATATATATATATATATATATATATATATTATTCTAGGATCATTTTCCAACTTATTCAAGATGATCTTCGACCTCTTTATCCTATCTTTCTGTCCTGGAGTAAGAAGTTGCCACACACGTTTTAGATACAATTTCATTTTCAAGTGTTTTTCACTCTGCTCTTTGGACTGTCATAGCTGAAACTCTTCTCTCATGAGCCAAAATCGTATGAACTGAGTCAGATCTTTTCTAATTAATCCCTTTTGCTCTAAACTGAAATGATGATCCCTCCTCCTGTTATAAAATCCAAATCCAGTTTTTCTTTCTACTGTTAAAGCTGATAATATTGTGGTTCTTGAATAGACCTTGAAGATGGAAGCCAGAGTAGGAATGATGGTTCTATTACTGAAGGCCTCAATGATCTTTTTCCTTTCACTATTGCACGATTTTAACCCGTTTCCTTTCTAGCTGAGTAATTCAAGGGGTTTTTCGGCGATTCTGACGACAAATGATGTCAAGATGGGGAACCGTCTTATCTGTCAGCCTGGAAAACTTGATTAGTTCAGAGGTTTTTTTAGATATTAAACATTTTGTCGGATGGAAAATTATCGCATGCTGTCACACTATTTGGAAAATTTTGCAGGTACACCCTTTATATATATATATATATATATATATATATATATATATATATATATATATATAAAAGTGAACATTGAAGTCAACACTCAGAGGGGACAGGCTGTTTCATGCTAGGCGCAATAGTCAGGCCGTGAATGTTGGATTTTTCACCGACTATTTATATATATGGGTCAGTGGTGCATTGTGTGTAATCTAGTCTGCCGATTATTTTTGCGGAAATGACTTGTTTGTTTATTTATTTAATTGTTTGGGTTAATTTATTTGTCTTTTATTTTCATTTTGTATTATTTGTTCTTTTCAGTTTTTGATGTTTTATTAACGTAGCAAAAAATTGTTGATGAATTTGCTTAGGTTGCTTATTTAATAGTTAGTGTTGGTCTGGGAAGATAATTATGGCTATTTATTCGTTCAATGTATAGATTGCTTCCTGTAGTCTATTCTGTTATTTTGGCAGGGGAAGTTTTATTTTATTCATATATTTGGATTTATAATTTTCACATTTTTTTGCTTATTTATGCTTATTCTTATTAGTTCTAACGGTTATTTTAGCGGGTGCGATTTGTTAATTTGTTCATTTATTTATTTATTCGGATTAATTTTGATTTGTTTTTTATATATTTACTCATTTTTTATTTTGTATATTTTTAACAATATCCCGTACGGTGTGGGGGAAGT
>OZ038490.1:49841460-49901460 GCA_964036315.1 Acanthosepion esculentum
TATTTAGTATGATTTTTTCCTAAATTTGATTTTGTTGATGTTGACTTTGTTTATTCACCTTCGAGGTGGGGGCTTTGGGTGTTTTCTCCGAGCGTGGATTTCCTTCTTATGTGAGAGAGAGAGAGAGGTCTTCTTATCGTCCGGTTTTCCTAAGTGTACAATAAAATACGTCAGGGTAGATCATCTAAGACAAGGAACACTCTGATCTAAAACCTCTGAGGCCTTGCGACCACACCCAATCACGGGAAAATCTTCGGGAGTAAACCCAAGTTGGCATCTGGCACGAGATAATTCACTTAGATAATTCGTGGCTTAAAAGAATTCTTTAACATTGGGTGGCAGTCATTCTAAAGATTGTCTCGATGTAGGGTTGGCGTCCCACATTTTGTATCAGCTATCGAAATAATTATCCAAATTGACTTTCCCAGACACCATAGCTCGTAACTAAGGGTTAGACATTGGTGATCAGGGGACAGCAATGCAGGACCGAACAGTGTGGAAATGGATTGTCAATGGAGTTCCGACCAACCATAGGGAGGTCAAAGGGTGATGATAGATAGATAAATGACTAGAAAACAAATTAGATATCATCATCATCATCATTATTATTGTTATCATCATCATCAAAATCATCATTCAACCTCCCTATGGTGCCTGGGAAGGTAGTTCATCTAGAAGGGAAATTCTGATTTTAAACCTCCGCTGCCATGCGGCCACACCCAATCATGTAAAAAGCTTCGAGAGGAACCCTGAGTACATTAAAATTCCAAGTTGGTCTCTGGCACGGGAGAATTCACTTCATGGCTTGAAAGAACTCTTTAGAGGCTGACACGGGAGCGTCTCACTTTTAAAAATTTTGGATCTAATCTAACTATGACAACAAAATCATTTCGCTTTCATTGTTTCCCTTAATAAAGTCGGAAGACGAAACACGTCAGAAAAAATTGTTATACTTATACCATATATATATATATATATATATATATATATATATATATATGTGTGTGTGTGTGTGTATGTATGTGTGTGTGTGTGTGTGTGTGTGTGTTTATAAACGTAAAAGACAACAGGAAAACTGTAATATTAGCTGACTCGTTTCGTCCAATTTGGCCATTCTCAAGGCAAAAATGGAATGTATTTATTGAAAACAAAGTAACTATTAACAACAAAACAAAATGTCCTTAGCAACCGGAAGAATTCAGAAAACGCTATTCTTTTCATATTGTCAACTGAAAATTACGTCAAGTTCTATCACGTGTGGAAATATTGTTTTTACTGTTGTGTTTACGAGTTCAGCCATTTTCTTTTGATTTCTTAATACAGTTGTGTACGTTTGCTTGAGAGAGTAGGAAAGGTGAAATAAGGAAAAAACCTGTTCGTAGATTAATATGTGGATAATATTCAATGGCGGCACTCTCGAGTATTTTCCTTCTGTGTGATTTATTTTCCTTTTTTATGAGAGTAGCATTTTTTAAATCAAAATTGTAGTTGAATTTATTTCTGTGTATGACTAGTGCATTAGTTAAGTTGTTTTTTGTGAGGTCTCTTTTTTGCTCATAGATGCGATTTTTAAAACTTTCTACTTGTTTCTCCAATATACTGGGAGGAACAGTTTTGGCAATTTCTTTTATAAATGCCTGCTTCAGAAATATTAATAAATTACATGAAAACAGATACATAATACCAACTCTGTCACGTCCACTATCCATAACAACCTATCACATCTAAATAATCTTGAAATAGTCAAAATCACTTCCAAAACCATTATGGATATACTCAGATTCTCAAACATTAATAGCAATAATATTTCTGAAGCAGGCATCTATAAATATATATTGGCAGAACTGTTCCTCCCAATGTATCAGGTTAAGTCTGAGAAATTTTTCATATGTGTGTGTGTGTGTGTGTGTGTGTGTGTGAGAGAGAGAGAGAGAGAGAGAGAGCGAGAGAGAGCGAGAGAGAATGTATATTACATATAGGAGGCATGGAGAAGTAATGGATAACGGCTTGGATTGAGGAATCGGAGAGCCGAGTTCGAATTCCAGTCGAATCCATTACATTCACTAACGTGAATATCTTTGGGAAAGGTGTGAATCCTCGTCTTCTCCCTATAGCAGGATAGACTGGGTTCTATAGCCTTGGATGGCAACTGGTCTAGGAGAAGGACAACTCTGAATTAAAAACCTGCGGAAGGTCGTTTGGGGACCTTGTGGCACTCAGTGCACCAGGTCTCTGTATTCGTCCCTCCAAAAAGTGTGGATGGTCCTGCACGAAACCTTCACCACTACAATCAAATGTCGGTGTTGGACACTCAGTTTCTAGGAACTGATCTGCTTGACCCTTATACGTCGAATTCGACGGGAGAGTCGATGATATATATATATATATATATATATATATATATATATATATATATATATATATATATTCATTCCTTCAAACATCATTTTTAGTCGATATCTGTGTTTAAAATGGGTGCCCAGTTTCCTTTTAATTTAAAAAGTGCCGACTATCGGGCTGTGCGCTCGAGGAAACGTAATAAAGAAACGGTTGATAAAATATAAGAAAATGGCGCCGAAACGATGCATTATTTTGATGAACAATCAGTTTGATTAATTTAGAACCACCCAACCGAACAGGAAATCAATGACCAATGCCGTGTCCAGCTAATTTATCTATCCCAGTCTGCACAGGACTTTCTTATCGAAATCTATCTATCTATTAAATCTGTTCTTGCCTCAGTTTCTTTCTTTCTTTCTTTCATTCTATCTATCTATCTATCTATCTATCTATCTATCTATCTATCTATCTATCTATCTATCTATCTATCTATCTAATTCTATTCTATTCTTTCTTTCTATTTTTCTTTCTTTCTTTCTTTCTAACTGATTCTATTTCTTTGTTTTTTATCTATCTATCAATCTAATTCTATTCCTTCTTTCTTTCCCAGTCTGTCTTTAGCTCATTCTGTTAATATCTATCTATCTATCTATCTATCTATCTATCTATCTATCTATCTATCTATCTATCTATCTATCTATCTCCGTCCTGGTTATGACGATAAACTACATACGCGTCCTTTGTAAGACGATAAACTACGGCCAACAGCAAGGCCTCTGATCAGGAGGTTTTGACGAGCATGGAACCACCTCTTAAATGACGATGTTCCCAGGTTCAGCCTGACCCGGGGTGGTAGAACCTGTTAGGGTCCCAACTATGGGAAAATAGTTTACCCTCAAACTAGCGTCAAAACATTATGAAAGTGTAAAAATAGGTTTTAATACCTGAAATACTTTGTAAAAAAATTATTACCAAATATACATTTTTGAAAAACAAATATTACTAGCAATATGTTTTTTGAAAATAAATATTACCAGCGAAGGAGAATTCTCACCAGAAGTATATTTTTGAAGGAAAAAATATTACCAGAAATAGATTTTTGGAAAATAAAAATATTACCAACAATGAAGATTTTGTCGGCATTAAATAACCCAATGAGGTTGATGTACCATAAAACAAAAAAAAAAAAACCAAATCTATCTATCTATCTATCTATCTATCTATCTATCACAGTTTATTCTTACCTCAGTTGGTTTCTATTTATCTATATACCTATCACACTCTGTTCTTACCTCAGTCTATTTCATTCTTTCTTTCTAGTAGTCTGTTCTTAACTGTTTATCACAATCTGTATTTACCTCAGTCTGTTTCTATCTATCTATCTATCTATCTCAGTATATATATATATATATATATATATATATATATATATATATATATATATATATATATATATATATATAAAGAATATGTCAATAAGCGTATATATATATATATATATATATATATATATATATATATATATATATATATATATATATATATATATATATATATATATATACGCTTCTTGACACAATCACCCATGCGAACGCAAAACACTTGGCAAAAGACTAATGCCGTATACCGATATCTTTTTCTCGTGGGAGATTGTGTCTCTGTCGATAATTTAAAAAGCATCGTGTATTGATTATGGCTCAACATTTCTCTGGGGATGATTGAAGTCGCACCTCTCCCAACTAAGTGCCATATATAAATTTTCTTGCCAATATCTGTCGGACAAACTTTATAAATCGTCCATTCGTCTGTGGATTGAATATTGCTTTCAAATCTGGTTTGGTGCTTCTGCTATGTCTTTATAGATTTTTGATAAAATCCAAAGAAGAATCTGCAATAATATAGGTCTTGCAATGTCACCCCACCGCGGTAACGTACTTCCCTGTGCATGTTCTATAAATACTTTCATGGTAAATGTTCTAATGAGCTTTCCTCTTTTTTATTTATTTTATTTATTTTTTATATAATTTCTTAATTTACTCCATCTTAGACAAGTTGTACATCTGGCAACTAGTTAGGAATTCATAGAGACTTGAGGTATTATGGTGACTGTAGTAAAAATGATAAGTTAGAATGTGTTGTTTTGGTGCAAAGAATACTGTGGTATGCTTCGATCAATAATCGTGGCTAGCTAAGTTTAAGATAAAATAGATTGAAGATCAGACTTCTTCTATCCCCCTTTTGGCCTTGTGCCACATTTTTGTATTATATCAAAATAAATGTTACTTTCCTCTATGGTAACTAGACTTTGTGAATTTAAGCGCAGTAGTAGAGTGGCTGCTAGGTCCCATCATGTTATAACCGTGTGTTCTATGCTAACAGTTTCTTCTCTCGCCACGAACATTACATTGGCCAAACCGGCAAGTCACGCTGGCAAAGGATCACAGTTCATCACGAACAAATTAGGTACCCTACAACAGAAAAATACCTCTTAGCCAACACATAGAGGACAAAATCTGCCAAATTTTAGTGTCTTTCCATTCTACTAGAGTGACTACCGAATCACTGAACAATGGAAATAAGGAAACATTTTTCATCAACAAGTTCAAACCTATACTTAATTCATTGCATCGGTAGATTCTACCAAATTTCTCTTACCATAAACGGCATATAGAGCCAGTTACGCCTCTTGATTTTCATCTTTTTCTTTGGTACGAAACATAAGCATCAACACGTGGAGATAGAAACAATTAAATTTTTTTTGAAAAACTAAACAAAATCGGTTAAAGTAAAAAAAAAGTTAAAAAAGGAAAACAACAAATTATTTTTATAAGAAAAAAAAACACTGAAAATACAATTCTAAGTAACAAAGTTTTAATTTTAATTCTTCTCTGTAAAAATTCATATATCATAAATAACACTCTATTAGATATTAGGTGCTTTTTTTTCAGTCCTCGTTCGGGTCTATACAATAAGTTTTAGTAAAGAATCTTTTTAACCAAAATATTTTTTACCTCTACATATATATATATATATATATATATATATATATATATATATATGTGTGTGTGTGTGTGTGTGTGTGTGTGTGTGTGTGTGTTGTGGTAGGATCCACCTAATTTGCATAGTGGAGTACCGACGATATAAATATGGTTGGTACCGGAAGACATGGAGGCAAATCAAGAGATCCAACTAGAGACTCTGTCCGACTGCGACTTAGTCAACACATTCTCCAGGAACGGTCTTCCCAGAAATATACAAAAGACTATATGTAAATATTGTGTACACTTTCTTATTTCAATACATTTTATTCTAACTACATTTTGTGTTTGCATTATTATTCCATGCATTAGTCAAGTTTCAACAATATGGTAGACTCTCCCGTCGTATTCGACGTATGAGAGTGAAGCAGATCAGTTCCTTGAAACCGACAGCCCAGATACAAGCACATAGGATTTGATTATAGTGATGAAGGCATTGTGCAGAAACAAATTATTTTTCTAAGAAAAAAGAACACACTGAAAATACAATTCTAAGTAACAAAGTTTTAATTCTTTTTATATTAAAATATTAGATGCCTTTTTAACAATCCGAATTTTAGTCTCTCTCTCTCTCTCTCTCTCTCTCTCTCTCTCTCTATATATATATATATATATATATATATATATATATATATATATAAAACAAAAAATCTCATACACTAATATTCCATGGTTATAATTTATTACATTGGAATCGTAATCACGATCCAATTTATCAGACCAACAAATTCAAGAAGAAATCGGAAAATATAACTCTGGGTATAAAAAACAAAATTTTAGTGAGAGTTTATGTGCGGGAGTGGGAACCAAGTTTGAAAGTGAGATGTATAAAAGCTCTAGAGAGGGGGTGTAACAGAAGAAAGAAGAACAGGAAAGGCCTTAAGGTGAAAATGGGGATTAAAATGTAACAGAGAGAAGTTTTAAAGAGAGGAGTTAAATCACGGTTTAAATGAGTGAGATACAGATAAATATGAATTATTTTTCGATGCATAATTAGCTACCGAATCGCTGACCTACATTAAAATTTTTTAAAAAAACAGACACCGGAAAAGTGTGTATATATTTGTGGTGACACTACGCACAATAAAAAACGATATGATCTAAACTTAAAATCAAGAAGATGAGAGAGAGGGGAAGAGAGGGGGGAATGATGGGGTGGGGGCAAACTAAAAACGAAGTGTATTTATAAGAGAAACGATGTGGAATAAAGACAATTTGACAAAGCAAGTAACATCACCTACAGGTTACAAATTTAGCATAAACATATCTGATCTAATTAATATTTAATCTAGTAAGGACCTATTATTCTTATGCCATATATTGACCACTAATATTATCTATATATATATATATATATATATATATATATATATATATATAATATTATTTGAAAATTAATATGGATAATTGCAAAGTGGATATAAATCTGAAGAGAGATCATAATGATGATGAAAGCGGAGTCCTTAGAAATCTGTGAAATAAATTATCACCAATGGATTTCTAAGGACTCCGCTTTTATCATTATATATATATATATATATATATATATATATATATATATATATATTCGCTGAACCGTCTGAGGATCGCTTCTTGGCCTGAAACGTTCAATCAGTATGCCAGCTTTTTTGTACCCAAAACGACATCATAGAAATTTTGGATTTTTACAAATTATATATACTCTTAAAGAAGTAATAGATATTTTGCTTATTAATCCAACGTATTTTATCACATTAAACATCGTTTCTAGTGGATACTCATACTAGAATAGACGCTCCGTCTATTTTTTAAACAGTATATTTATTTATTTTCGTTGATTGGCATGAATATTCGAGAAAAGTCAAAAAGTGCACACAGGCAGGATTCGAACCTACAGCCTTCGGGAAGACGGAACTATCGTAAGAGCCGACGTGCTTTAGACCCACCCGGTCACGAAGAAATTTCGCTGATCAAGTGTGGCTGATTATTACCTTTAAGCGAAATCCTTTTCGTCATCGATTATCGAAATTTCATATCTGCTCAGTTCCGTATCTGCTCAGTTTTGTATCTGTTTAGTTCCGTATCTGCTTATTTTCGTATTCAAGCGTAAACAAGGCAAGTAATTTTTTTTGTATTAATCCGAATATTCGATAAATCTTAATCAATACAATGCCTGCTTTTCAGGAAGATTCACTTTCCAGGTATTTTCGTCTCAGTGGATTATTTTCTCTTTTAATAAATGGAGCATTCCCTATATCATGATTGTGGTTCGTTTTGTTACGGTTAACAACCAATACGTTTTGTGTGTTGTTATTTAAAATGTGCTTTTGTGTTCATATAGTCTTTTGTTTACACTTCTTGAGGTTTCTCCAATGTATTTATTCAGGCAATTCCTACACTTGTAAATTCCTCCTTCAAGTTTTGGCTGGTTGTTTTGTTTTTAACCATTAAGTCTTTGATTGTGTTAGGTGTACTTGCGACAAATTTTATGTTGATTTTAGATAAATTGTTTTCGTTTGTCGTTGTAATAGAGTTAGTGGGTAGAATAACTGATTCGTTGGTTTTGGCAGAAAGGACAGCTCCTCTATTTTGGAAGATTTCATAAGACTTTTGTTTCAGATTGAATATGAAATAGGGAAAGGTCTACGTTATAAACAGAGAAATAATTCTTGGTATAATAGGCACAAACACTAAAACTACATAGGTAATAATTTATTTCATTAATGTCGTAAAAACGGCCCCAATTCATCAAACCTTAAAATTCAAAAGCTAAACACACACACACACACACACACACACACACACACACACACACACACACACACACACATATATATATATATATATATATATATAGTGGAACTTCGGTTCTCGAAAATCTTACATGTCGAACAAATCGATTTTCGAACAGAAAATTTCGGTTCTCGAGCAAAATAACCGAATCGGGCCGAGCCGAGCCGAGCCGAGTTAACCCGAATGGAATAATTTCTGATTCGACCGCTGTGTTGTATACATTTGTGTGTTGTGCCATGGTTTTCATTTCCAATTTTATTGTACTGTGACTTTTTTTCTCTACATTGATTCCTATTGGAAAAATAGTTTCCGTTTACGAAAATTTCTGGTTACCAACGGCCGTTAGGAATGAATTAAATTCGTTAACGGAGGTTTGCTATATATATATATATATATATATATACACACACACACACACACACACACATATATATATATATATATATATATATATATATATATATATATATATATATATATATATATATATATATATATTCATTGATTACAAGTTAATTGGCAACTTAGTGTGGTTTTAGTATGAACGTAAGGGAAAAAATAAATGCAGATTAGGATTTCATAATTGCTTAGAGTTACATGAAACAGGACGTTGTGGAAAGACATGATCGTTAACACATTTAAACTAATGAGATTGTGTGAATGGCTACTAAAGCAGGGACAAGGAAGAATAGTAAATAGACAAACGTTGCTTAGACTTACAAAAGACAGGATGTAGTGGAGAGCCATGATTGACCACATCCTTAAGAGACACAACATATAACAGAAGAGTTATATCAATGAATGCCAGAGAAGAAACAAGTATGAGTGCCAAATAAATAAATGCATATTATGAGGATAGGTAGGATATATAACGGTTGACCTTCGACTGCAAGTGGTTCAGATTGTTGTTAGTATCCTCTCCGGAGTTTTCACGAGTTCACGGTTGTCTGGGAGAAGCGGTCAGAGTAGAACTTATTTTTGCTAATAAAATGGGAAAGAAGACGATTCGACCCTCTGTATATAACTTGGCGGGTCCTACCTGTAAAGGTATGATGTTCTGGGAGCCAAGTTCGAATTCGAGTCGGTTTCGTTACATTCACTTAAGCGCTGAGAAAGCTACTAATCCATCACTTCTCCCCCAGATATGGGTTAAGTAGTGAAATATATTCTGGAAAATTATTGTTATTTAAAGAAAAAAAACTGTTACTGCAATATTCACTAGCAAAAAAAAAAAACTTATTATTCTTATAATCTATATTCTATCTCTCTTTGTGTCTGTGTGTGTGTGTGTGTATATATATCAATTTATGCACGTACACATTTCTCGACTGACTTCGATGACATTGTACACACATGTTGCAAATTTTCTAAGATAGGTCAAGAGAAAAGCTTCAATCTCCAGGCCCGGTCTTGACAGAAAAATTGACAAAACTGAAGAAGGGTACGGCTTTTTGCAAAGACCAAAGCAAAGTTAGACGCGAACAAAATTTTTACTGGATGAGTTGATTTTTTTTTTGCACTTATTGCAAAACATAGTTCATGTTACGAGGTTTGTGTAGAATGCTTGATAGCGTTCCTGTGACATTGGTTTCACACAAAAAATTGCAAAAAACAATGAAAAAAATTGGGTCTTAAAATAAAAACTTGAATAATTTCCACATTCGAACAACTTTTGATGCAAAAATTGTTTGAGAAGTATTATTGAAGCGTTAAAAGGAAAAAAATGACGGAGAACCTCTTATTAGCCCCAGCTTAACAGTAAACATGCGAAGGGGGAGTGAGGGAACGTTTATGCATTTGCTCTTGCAGTTGAATCAAGCTCTGATGCTTCATCCCTGTTTTTGTTTAATTGTTAGATTTATGAAGAATGCTATATTTGAAAGTTATTACGACGATAGGAAATTTACTGAATATTTAAAATATTGACACAATTTAACCTCGAGCAACGACCATACACGTTTTATCGATGGAATTCCTTCATTAGGAACAATCAAACACTGGCGAAGGACATACCGTAAAAAATGAGGTGGGGAGTTACTTAGTATACCAACAGGAGAGGGTCGCTGGCAGACATTTCTAGACAGTGGGTGCGGGTATACAAGAGGTGTGGTTATACAATTACAGCCATGTACACCCGGGCAACGCCTGGTACCTAGACTAGTCCTAAATATATTTCGGTTTTAAGTAGGAAACAAAGGGTTGATAAACTGTAAAAAAAAATCAAGATTAATTAATATAATTATTCTTATATATAATACGTTTGAAAATTTGCCATAGAAATAGCGATAGAGTAGTGATGGATTACGACGTTTCGCCTGTGAGAAAGTGGTTGTAGGGTTGAAAATAATTCATGGTCAACAAGGACACATAAACGCTTTTGAATTCTGTCGAGGTTGGAAAGTACATTGGGCACACTCAGCCATATATGGCAGTAATACTCTATTTTTTGGCATTCTGACAGTTGTAAAGATAGCGCATGGCTTGTAAGGTTTTGAACGGTAACAACATATAACCAGCATCTTTTCCAATTGATCTTATATATGAGTTTCTCTTTGAGTCTGGAATGCGCTTGATTTGCAATAGGCGCTTAATTCAATGCTCTTCCTTAATACTACGACATTTTGTCATGACTGGGAAAAATTCAGAGTCTACTCGGTGATGGTCGAACGTTACTAGCATGGTTTTAGAGGCATGAAACGTTAGAAGACTGTAAGTACAACCAGGCATAATAGATAAATTATGTAGATAAAATATGCGACTAGGACCCACACTTTTAAAGCTGAAATAGTTAAATGCATCCGCCACTTCTACTCTAGAAGCTTCTTTTCTCACGCTTCCCGACTGCGAAACTCCCTTCCTCTTACTGGCTTCCCTGATAACTACAATTTTCAAAAAATTAAATGAAACGTTAATCGCCATCTTCTGTTGCCTTGATCCGCGTTCTTCTTTTATCCTTTCCTCTTTTTCTCTCATTTTTACTCTCTCTAGCCCCCTGGGCACTAGTGGCTCTCCTGTCTTGCTTGGGGTGAAATGATTTTTAAAAACATGCAGCGTCTAGGATATTGGGATAAAAGTAATACAGATAACGATGGCCGTAAACAATGTAAGAATTAAATATTTTTCTCCGATTTTCAGCTGTGGTGGTTATCACCGAGACACAATACAATTCCGGCAGACTTTTTGTTTTTAATTTCTTTACTGGAATTGGTAAAATACAGAATTCACTCGGTAAAGTCATCCCGCTCGAAATCAACCAACACCCCAACCAAATATCGGGAAGCTTGACAGCTCTTAGAGAATTCTCGGGCGGCTGCCAGATAATGAACGCGAAACATTTTCCAAGGAGGTCTCTCGGGAATTACCAAGTCTACATTAGCAGTTTCATCAATATGCATCAGCTTGTCGCCTTCAGCTCCGTGGTCGTCTTGCCTCGTCCTTTCTCGATTGACACTGTAAAATAGACGACCGCAGCGTTAGCGATAATCCGAGCGAACGAAAGAGCAACGATTTTAGCCTTGAATCATTATCAAACTCTCCATAGCTATTATTATTATTATTATTATTATTATTATTATTGTCCATGGGGGTTAAGTCAGACAGCAAGTCTTCTCGAATATCAGTATCATCTGTATTTTTGCATACCCAATCACAGCCGCTCGTTTCGCCTGCATCCAGGTCCTCCTGGAATTTCCAACAGGATATAGATCCAGGGGGAGCTCTATGTCAAAAGACAGAGCAAAATTATTAATAATTAAAGAATATCAAACGCTTAAAAGCCCATAGATAATAATTTTTATTTCGAGATAGCTCTAAAAAGAAGCAGCACTCAATCTTGAAAACTTACAAACAAATCACAAATGAAATGGAAAAAATAAAATAAATAAAAAATAAACAATATATATATATATATATATATATATATATATATATATATATATATATATATATATATATATATTCCGCGTTAAATTCAAAAGATATTGCTATTTTATTTAGGGAGTGCAAAACGACAGTCAGTTTTGACCTATTTTGATATACTGACCTCAGTATTTGGTTTCAAATTAAATGTAAATTAGTATTAGCTTTTTATATAATTAACCAAGAAATTTAAGTTAAAAAACCTAAGTGTTTTGAGTTAAATGTTCATTAATTATATTCAGAAAATATTTTTTATTATTAATTATTTATTATTATTAATAATAATTATAATTACAATTCTTATTAATAATAACAATAATTATAATTATAAATATTATTAGTATTGGTATTAATAATAATAATTATTAATAATAATAATTATTACTATTAATTATTAATTATATTCAGGAATATTTTTCTTTTTCTTTAGCTTTTTATTTTATTTTATTATTTTCCATTTCATTTGTGATTTGTTTGCAGGTCTTGAACATTGAGAGCTGCTTTTTTTTCAGAACTCTCATGAAATAAAAATTATTACCTGTGTAATTTTAAGTGTTTGATATTCTTAATTAATAATAATTTTTCCCTGTCTTTTGACAGAGAGCACTCCCTGGATCTATATCCTCCTGGAAATTCCATAAGGATAGATGAATTTTCTAATTTCTGAATGGCTATCACAGGGTCGCTGTAGTCGTGTCGTATCTCCGGTAACTTTCAGTTGTTTGTTTACCCGCGAAATGGTGATTCCTCAGCAAAAGGCGTTCTGCGTTCTCGAGATCGCGAAAACAAATACAGTTGTCACGGTGCAGCCTGTTTTTCGAAGGCAATTCAACATTAATCCGCACTCTCCTAAGAATATTCGACGGTGGTTTAAACAGTTTCAAGTGAGTGGATGTCTGTATAAATGAAAAAGTTCAGGACGACTACAAAATGTTCAGTGAATGTATAAACTTTGAAGAAGCTAGTAACATTTTTAAGAGATCTTTCGTCCAAAAAAGGGGGACATATACGCCAGGTATGTACTTGCAACCAGAGCTCAAGAGTCTGGAGGAATTTGGTTAAGATTTTTTTTTAAAAAACTGCATTCCTTTTTTTTTTCTTTTACCGAAATATAGCATTCCTAATTTACATTGTTAAAAAAAAAAATGTAGGAACTTTCGTTTCCACCTAATAAACTGTTTATGTGTATTCACACTGTAAACGATAAATCCATTTTACTCAACAGACTGGATGAATTTGAGTATTTCTTTTTAAACTGCATTGCTTTTTTTCTTTTACCGAAATAAAGTATTCCTAATTTGCATTGTCAAAAAAAAAAAAAAAAAATTAGGGAGATTGTTGTTTTCATATGTAAATCTCATTCATATAAATAGCAGTTGATGGAGCCTAAACTAATCCTGACCTTGAAGAATAGTACTCCATGTACTCACTCGAATAGAGAAATAGTATAGTGAATAGAGTAGAGAATAACAGTACGTATAGTAATAGAAGATAGACTATAAATAGTGATCCAACTAGTAATAGACGATAGACTAGAAATGCAGATCCGAATAGTAATAAAGGACAGAATGGAAATACGATCAATTAGATGTTACGCTAACTTCCATGTATGCATTTTCTCTATGGTCATGTGATCTACTTAATTCAATAATGGGATCGCCTGTGTTTGCTCACTGGCGATCTATGTTCAAACTCAAGTGTCGCCAGCGATACTTTATTCCTATATAACAGTAAGAATCAGTGGTTTAACATAAATCATAGTTTGGATGAAATAACTTCCTACTTAGGCTATTCCTCTATGGTCACGTGTTCTACTTAATTCAATAATGGGATCGCCTGTGTTTGCTCACTGGCAATCTATGTTCAAAGTCAAGTGTCGGCAGCGACACTTTATTCCTATAATACAATATTGTCTTTGGAATTCATCTAAACCGTTCGAACTTTCGTTTCAAACAAACAAACTGTTTATGTCTATTCACACTGTAAACGATAAATCTATTTTACTCAACAGACTGGAGGAATTTGGTTATTTCTTTTTAAACTGATTTCCTTTTTTTTTCTTTTGCCGAAATTAAGTTTTCCAAATTTACATTGTCAAAAAAAAACAACAAAAAACAAAAGTGGGAGAGATTATTGTTTTCATATGTAAATCTCCTTTATATAAATAGCAGTTTCAACCCAATGAACTGTTTATCCACGCTGTAAACCATGAAGCCATTTTAAATATACCATTTTTTCCAATTCCTGTCGTAATGACGTCACGGTGTCGGTCTTTTCACCTTTTGGTTTCCTATAGGAATAGTGTATCATTGTCATGCTACGAACATTTTTGACGATTCCATATTTTAACTTTTGTCGTACCGTGGTAGCTGTTTGACGGGTGGGAATAAAGTGGAGTCGATACAGACTTCGCGGCTTTCGGGCGATGTTGATATTTTTTTTTCTTTAGATGTTCTTTTGTATTAGCGTAAAGTCTTCTACAGAATGGTAAATAATCCCGTTAAGCTATCACCTCATTCTTCATCACCATATTTAATAACATTTTGTCTACTTTGGGAGTTGCTTTTAAGAATCCTAAGCGAATTAGCACTTCGTCCAATGGCTTAATATTCATGACTACAGACCTCGTAATTACGGCTGTGTGGATAATGGTATAAAATTCCTATGCAATTTCCAGTTTTTGTCTCCTCTCTATCGATTCCGTTTGGACGCCTGCTTCATTTATGAAGGTTAGTAATTTGAGACAAGCTTTTAATCTCGATAATTGCTGTATTTTTAATTATCACCTTGCATTTCTTGTTACTAGAGCATTTTGTATGCATACTGAAATCGATATTAGCACTCAGATATATTTTAAAAGCTTAATTTTTGTTTGAATTTCTGGTACAAACGAGTGAATATATTTTTTTACATTAGGAATAATTTCTTAATCATTGTTGCTGCTATCACAACACTTTGAAGCATTGTACTCTTCCGCACTATTTAGGTGCTTGATAGTTACCCTGATTAATATATATATATATATATATATATATATATACAATATATATATATATGTATATATATATTAATATATATATATATATATATATATATATATATATAATATATATATATGTATATATATTTACACAATATACATATATATATATACAATATATATATGTATATATATTTACACAATATACATATATATATATATATATATACAATATATATATATATGTATATATATTTACACAATATACATATATATATATATGTATACAATATATATATATGTATATATATTTACACAATATATATATAGAAATGCGCACCTGAACTGGCACCTGCCCTCTCTAAATTGTACAACCGCTGCCTCAAGGACTCCTGTTTTCCTGACTGCTGAAAGTCCTCTACCATTGTTCCTGTCTTTAAGAACTCTGGCGACCCCTCCAACCCTTCTAATTACCGTCCTATCAGTCTCCTTCCCATCTTCGGCAAAGTCTTCGAGGCCATTATCAACACCGAAGTGATTACTCACCTGATATCCCACGATCTGCTCTCAGACAAGCAGTATGGTTTCCGCTTTGCCCGGTCTACTGCCGATGTGCTTACGGCCATCACTGAATTTGTCTACCAAGCTATCCATAGTAACGGCGAAGCCCGTTCCGTGGCCCTTGACATCTCCAAAGCATTCGATAGGGTTTGGCATGCCGGCCTCCTTCGCAAGCTCCGGGGTTATGGTATCACAGGTCGATTGTTTGATCTAATTCAATCGTTCCTATCAAACCGGGATTTGAAGGTTGTTCTCAGTGGATTCTTCTCCAACTCCTATCCCACTACCGCTGGTGTTCCTCAAGGCTCCATCCTTGGCCCTACTCTGTTCCTCATATTTATAAATGACCTTCCAGACGCCATAGACTCCCAAGTCGGTATCTACGCTGACGACACTACTATTTACTCCTGCCTCAAGCACAAATCTACTGAGGCGGACAAAATTAACCTGGCAGCTCAAATTGAAAAGGACCTCCAATCGGTTGTGGACTGGGGAGAGAAATGGATGGTCAACTTTAATGCCTCTAAAACAAAACTGCTCTCCATTAACCACCACAAGGACACATCCCTGCATCCCATCAGAATGTCTGAGGACCAACTTCTCGAGAGTTCCTCTCTGCGGCTACTCGGTCTCACGCTGTCCGCTGATCTGAGATGGAACAAATACATCGAGTCAATTGCATCATCCACCGCAAGAAAAGTTGGTTCCCTGTGCCGAGCCAGGAAATTCTTCTCCCCGGAATCGATCCTCCAAGTCTATAAGTCTACCATTCGACCTTGCATGGAGTATTGCTGCCATTTATGGTCTGGGGCCCCTGCGTGTTGCCTCAGGGTTCTTGATAAGATCCAGAGACGGATATGCAATGTGATTGGCCCTGATCTGTCATCTCGTCTGCAGTCGCTCTCTCACAGACGCGATGTTGCATCCCTCTGCCTTTTCTACAAGTACTTCCACGGTAATTGCTCTGAGGAGTTGCTTTCGCTTGTCCCTAAGCCTCGTGAATTTAAGCGTCCTACGAGGCTGGCATCCCGTTCCCACCCCTTCACCGTTGAAACTGTTAGATGTAGACGTCTTTTCTACTCCAATAGCTTCATGTCTCGCACATCTCGCCTATGGAACTCCCTTCCCTATTACTGTTTCCCTGACAAATACAATCTCCAACGGTTTAAGTGTAGCGTCAATCGTCATCTCCAATTGCCTTGATCTATCCACTTCCTGACATTTTTCATTCCTATCTGCTCTCGCTCTATATCTCCCGTAACCCCCCTGCCTCGATCGACCCTCCGTCCTTCTCTTCCACATCCCTTCCTTTACCACTCCTATCTGCTCTTCCTCCAACCCTTCTGTAACCCCATGCGTGATAGTGGCCACCGGCCTTGCTTGGGGTGATACGCTTAAAAAAAAAAAAAAAAAAAAAAATATATATATATATATATATATATATATATATATATACAAGAAAAACTATATATTACTAAGTTTATAAAAAATTAAAATTTACTGAATCAGAGAAATGAAATAGCTATTTTTTGCCGTCATTGTCAAAAATTTTCCTTAAATAATATTTAAAAATAAAATTTAAAAAATGCGAGCTGGTAATATACATACTTATATTTGATAGGGCCGTTGGAACAGTTGGTATGATGTTTGTTTAACAACCTAACTGTCTGGGTTTCAATTCTCGGTAGTGGATGCGCATTGCTGATGAGTCCCAAATATAGGACGAAACGGCCGTCCAGTGCATTCTGTTGAGGTTTCTTTCAGAATCAATGAATTACTTAATTATATATATGTGTGTGTAAATTAATAGGAAAGAACAATGCGATTTATAATTCAGAGTTCTTAGCATTTATTTTTATTTTTAAAAACAGTAACGATACAACAGTAGCGAATAATATTAACATTGTTTTCTTAATATATAATCATTGCATCACCGAAATTACCATGGTCCAAATTCAATCATAAAAATTAAACTTAAAATACAAAGTTCCGTTCCATTATCAAGCGATACTAAGAATATCTTTTTAGAAATTGATTTACTTAATTCATAAGTCCAGACAAAGTTGATATTTAAAGATGTTGGGGTTAATGAAAATTTCATCTTTTTTTATTTTAGGCGTGCTAAGATTCAACTTGTTTTGAGAACTCACGTATCAAATGCATTGTAGCTATCAAGTCAGTTAAGTCAGCGTGGGAGCTAGGGTATCTGTCTATTGATACAAACGTCCTTTATTCAAGTAAAAATTTGTGGTAGAGCCTATGTTCCAACACGTCGTTCAGGTTTCAATAGCAATACATTTGGCATTTTTATTTTTTATTTTATTTTTATTTATATATAAATTTCAATTACGATTTTTTCAAAAGGAGAATTCAAATATTATTTAGTCACATTTTTAATATTTATGTTTTTTCTTCGTATTTCTTTATATTTTATGTTTAATTGATATGATTGAGTTTTTATTAAAGGTTTCAGTTTTGAAACATGGCAATTCCGGTGTTGCGATGATTATATATATATATATATATATATATATATATATATATATATATATATATATATATATAGCACATGACATTTGATTATAGTGGTGAAGGTTTTGTGCAGATCCATCCGCACTTCTTGAAGGCCCGAATACAGAGACCTGGTGCACTACGTGTCACAAGGTCCCCAAACGACGCTTCGCACGATGGAGTGATTGCTCGCGGCTTGGATTGAGGAATCGGAGAACCGAGTTCGAATTCCAGTCGAATCCATTACATACACTTACTGGCTAATACCCTTGGGAAAGGTATGAATCCTATTCTTCTCCCCCCCCCCAGCTATGGGTAAATAGCAGAACAGACTGAGTTCTATAGCCTGGATGTCAACTGGTCTAGGAGAAGGACAACTCTGAATTCATATATATATATATATATATATATATATTTGTGTATTTAGGCAGCACTCCTTCTTTCAAGCACATTTTATTAAAAACGACTGACAAGGTGCTTTTATTTAGTTTTTTATATAATTTCTCGTGCGATCTAATAAAGTTTTTCTTTTCAGAGGATAAATTATATAAAAACTGTCCGAATGTTCTTTTTATCCGAGCGCTTTCGGCTATACATTTAGCCATTTTCAAGGATTATATTTCAACTGTTAGAATTAGAAATAGAAATAGTTTGTTATATGTATGTTTTATAAAGTGATTCATTTTAGATATATATATACATATATATGTATATATATATATATATACACATATATATATATACACACACATATATATATATATATATATATATATATATATACACACACATACACATACATACATATATATATATATATATATATATATATATATATATATATATATATATATATATATATATATATATATATATATAATGTATTTTTGGTTTATACGTTATATATTTTTATATATACAATTTATGTAAGTAAATCCTCTGTTTTTATTTAAACAGTATTAATTACTGTTGCCGGCCTTAATGTTCGATAAATTTCGTAGAAAATATGCGTTCTCCGACAGGAGTCGAACCTGAATTCCTATACGGAAATCAACATTTGACCTGACCTGCTGTTAACCATTCAGCTACAGAGAAAAAGTCCATAAAACTGAACTTTTTAAAAATTTTGTCTCAGAGTGCCAGATTTTGTCAGGAAAAATTCTAAGGTGACTTTCCCCAAAAACACGTGTAGGTGAAGGCAATCAAACGACGACTAAATATTTCTGTCAGATGAAGATCTTAATCGATAGCCGGTCCGTATCATTTTTGAAGTGTTCAGTGGGTTGTCTGGATCAGATAAAGCATCCAAGTTCAGGAAAACAAAATGACATTGAATTATTTCCGAGGTTCGTGTGTGCGCTTAGCGCAGCGGTTCCTAGCGCGTAAAGTGGGCTTGGCGAGTCGAGTTCAAATTTCAACCGTGGTCAGTTAACTTTGGCAAAGTATATATTGTATTCTATTAATACACAAGAGTGAATCATCCCCATTCCCTTCATATTCCATTAGTAAAGATATAGTTCCATTCGGACAGCTTCTTCCCAACAATTGCTGCTTTCTGGGACAGACTCCCGGTAGGATTTCTTTGCCAATCACTACAATCTTGACCTCTTTATATATCCTACATAACACCATGAATGTCAATTTTGATTTTATTACGTTCATACAATACCACACAGTAAAACCTTTTGTTGCGTGAAAATGTGTAGAAAAATGTGATTGAATAAATATATGTACAATGAACTACATGTTTTTTGTGATGTCAACGAACACTCTTTGCCACTTATGTAATGCCAACGAATAGTTGTCACTTTCGTAATGCTCGTTGTAGTAGAGACTTTGTAATCGCAGTTACATCTGTAGTAAAACCGTTGAACAATACTGGTGTCAGACGCCTTTGAATAGCACTCGCACTAATAGTACTTGCCCGATAATACTAGCTCGAATAGTAATCCATGTATTGATCCGAAAAAAGAAATAGTATAGTGAATATAGTAGAGAATATCGGTCCATATAATAATAGAGGATAGACTAGAAATGCAGATCCGAATAGTAATGAAGGATAGAATGGAAATACGATCAATTAGACGTTACGCTAACTTCCATGTATGCATTTTCTCTATGGTCATGTGATCTACTTAATTCAATAATGGGATCGCCTGTGTTTGCTCACTGGCGATCTATGTTCAAACTCAAGTGTCGGCAGCGACACTTTATTCCTATAATACAATATTGTCTTTGGAATTCATCTAAACCGTTCGAACTTTCGCTTAAACCAAGCAACCTGTTTATGTCTATTCACACTGTAAACGATAAATCCATTTTACTCAACAGACTGGAGGAATTTGGTTATTTCTTTTTAAACTGATTTCCTTTTTTTCCTTTTGCCGAAATTAAGTTTTCCAAAATTTACATTGTCAAAAAAACAAAACAAAAAAAAAAACAAAAGTGGAAGAGATTATTGTTATTCATATGTAAATCTCCTTTATATAAATAGCAGTTGATGAAGCTGCAGGCTAAACTAATCCTGACCTTGAAGACGAAACTACTCGAGAAATAGTAGTGAATACATTTAACTAATTATAGTTTACAACATTTTATTCACTACTGTTACTGCTTCGAATATCAACATGGACAGGGTGCTAAAACCGAAAATCTTAAGTCTAGACAGTAAGACCCCCCCATATTGCAGAGAAAATATGGAACCATTGGTACTGAACATTTTAAAATTTCTTCAAGAAAATCTTTTATAAATTACATGTCTTCTGACATATACAAACTGTTCAGCGAATGTACAAACTTTGAAGAAGCTAGTAACATTCTAAAGAGAGCTTTCGTCCAAGAAAAAAAAATGAGATATACTCCAGGCATGTACTTGCAGCCAGAACACAACAGGCTGGGGAATTTGTTTTTGTTTTTTTAAATTGCATTCCTTTTTTTTTTCTTTTACCGAAATAAAGTATTCCTAATTTGCATTGTCAAAAAAAAAGAAAAAAAAGTAGTGGATAATGTTGTATTCATATGTAAATCTCCACTATATAAATAGCAGCTGATACGGTTGGAGATTAAACTAATCTTGACCTTGAAGACGAAACTACTAAAGAAATAGTAGTGATTACTTTTAACTGATTATACTTTTTAAAAGACCGTTAATTGTGTGAAAATAAGTAGAAAAATGTGACTGAATAAAACTAGGTACACTTATCTAAATATAGTCTTTGAAATTCATTTAAGCTGTACGAACTTTCAAACCAATAAACTGTTTATCCACGCTGTGTACCATGGAGCCTGATTAAATATACCATCATGCCAATTATTGTCATAATGACGTCACTGTGTTGGTCTTTTTCACCTTTTGGTTTCCTAATCATATAGGAATAATGTTGTATTGTCACCCTAAACTCTACGAACGTAACCATTATATTTCTTGTATTACCGTATAAACTTCACTTATTGTCATACGCTCATACAACAGAATACATTAACCCTCTAACTTGAGTGGCTCTTGCGCCTTGTATTGGGTGAACATTAATATAAAATAATATATGTTTTCCTCTTAGGTATGTCCTCTTCAGTTTTGGTTGGCAGCCATTTTTTTTTAATTAATTTGTTTCATACGGCTTATAAAGCCTGTGGTTTATTTAAAGCTGAAATATATTTCGGATTTTATGAATACGTTGTTTTGTTTTTTTTTTGTGGGTGGATATTGGCTTAATAATTTGTTGAGAAAAGGAACGATTTTTAAGATACAAATACTACTATTTAATCCAGCGTTGGGGGAAGGAAATGGACTCGTGTCTTTTCGAAGAGTTTTGTGCGTAAGTGAATGTTAAGAACTCGATCAGATTTCGAACTTAGTTCTCCGATATCTCACCCGCACATCCAACCGTTTTAAAAGAAAGACATGTCTTAATTCAAACCCGGTTAGACCGTGGCCTGACTTTTGGCCGAGAGACATTTGGCCGACAGATATTTGGCCAACGGACATTTCACCGAAAAAGTACAAGTAAAAATAGTAACAAGTAATACTTTAAGTATTTTAATTAGTAGTATTATAAGGTAGAATAGGACTAATAATTACCAATGAATTTCAAGTGACTAAATTACTAAATCTAAATTTACAGTTAAAGGTTTTCTTATTTCAATATTTGTTTATTGAAATTAATATTTTAAAAAAATATTTGAGCGTATTTGGGTAAAATGTAGCACCGAATTATTTAAATTCGTATTTAACAGTAAGATACAAGTTGAAAATCATTAAAAACGAAATTAAAAGCTTAAGATTTTTGCTGTAGTAAAATGTGCTTTTTCTCAAAATACTTCTCATCTTACACTAATATTTGAAGTAAAATATAATATATACAGAATAGATATTTAAAAAAGCATATAAAAAAATTATAAATTAATACATTAAATAAATATATGTAGCACATTGCGATAAACAGTGTGACATGCATGTAAGTACCCCACTACATTTTCTGTAAATGTCCGTAGGCCAAATGTCCGAGTACCGGTTAGGCAACCCCAGCCCATAAAATTCTATTTTACACGGAAATCACAACAGCAACACTTTGTGTAGAGCGGATGGGGCTTTAGACCCTACAAGATAGACTACAGGGCTAACAACGCACACGTCTAGAGTTTAAATGTAATCTTTTGTCGACAGTTCAACTATCTTTCGTTTTTTTTTTAAACACAGCAGAAAACCGTATTGAATATGATTAGCATGGTGCCTACCTTTCGGGCTTGGTCGGGAAACGTGAGTGTATTAATATTAAATGATTATGAATTAAATCATAGGTTCGCGCCATAAACATTTATGGAATAATTAAATTATTAGCTAACAACAAAATAATATCAGTTTCTTTTTTTCGCCAAGAACAACCACATTGTGGAAAAGATACGTTCCTGAATACTTTAAACTCGACCTCTTCGAATCCAGAATCAATATTTATGATCATAAACTCAATACCTAACCATCTTCTCTAGCGTTCATATCACACACTTTATGCATAAAGTCCTGGGTATGACGATAAACTTCATCCGGCAGCAAGGCCTCTGATCGGGAGGTTTCGAGGAGCGTGGAACCGCCTCTTGATTGCTTTTATTCCCAGGTTCTCTCGGACCCGAGGTAGTAGCACCTGTTAGGGGTCTCAGTTATGGGAAAATAGTTAACCCTAAAACTGGGGTCAAACCACTATGAAAGTGTCGAAATGGATTTTTGTAATGAAAATTACCACCAATACATTTCTGAAAAAATTTTACAGCAATACATCTTTGAAAAAGAAATAAATCTTTCCAACCAACTGAGTCGACAAAAACCTCTTTAGAAAAAATACGTCGATGAAACCTGATCTCTAAACTGATTTCTCACAAAGAATACATATTCTATTCATACGAAACTATCCTAAAAATGTTGTCGGCATTAAATAACCCATTTACGTTGTTATGCCGTAAATTAAAATAAACCAAACCAGACACTCGACAAAAACTCTCTTTAC
The DNA here is from genome assembly GCA_964036315.1 of Acanthosepion esculentum. Classification (NCBI taxonomy): domain Eukaryota; kingdom Metazoa; phylum Mollusca; class Cephalopoda; order Sepiida; family Sepiidae; genus Acanthosepion; species Acanthosepion esculentum. The sequence goes on from OZ038490.1 coordinate 49,865,079, forward strand.
AAAAATATGTCAATGAAACCTGATCTACAAACTGATTTCTTAAAAAGAATACATATTCTATTCATATGAATCTATCCTAAAAACCTTGTCGGCATTTAATAACCCATTGCGATGTTGATATGCCGTAAAACAAAATAAACCAAACAAAACCAAACTTTAAGCATAATTATCATTTCGACTGTAAATATTTACTTTGAGTGGTTCTTGAGCTTTATACTGGACGATAAACAGGCTAAGGGATTTTTTAAAAACATTACCCAATGTGAAATCAACCGAAGAAGGTCGGAGAATTAACTGGACAAATTTTAATTTTATCAGAAACCTTTTTGTTATATTTCCTTTATATTTTCCTTTCTTTGTACTACAGTTCACCAAATATAAGCTTCGAGATAAAAAAAAACTAATCGTTACAAAATTCAAAGAAGACCTTATTATGATAAAATAATCACGTTATTTTTTGTTTTTAACCATTTCGTTACATTAATATTTTTTGTCTATTTGCATTCATATCGTTTTAGGTGGGTGCGGTGTTATGATGTTACTGAAAGTTAGATCTTATACGTTTGTTAAGTGAGGAATGAACGTCTGAGGGCATTTACTTAGGATATATTTTAAAGTCGACTCATTCTTTTACAAATATTCAACAATTATCTTAATATAAGTTTGCTTGCCCCTCATTTAGCACAACCGTTACGCCCTGCCAATACCTAATGGTTAATGAAGTGAGAAAATGAAAGAAAGGATGAATAAAGTAAAAGAAAGAAAGAAAGAAAGAAGTGATTAACGTCCCCTCCCAATAGCTTATGAATAATGGGCTATTCTGTTTTGATAGCGTGAAAAGACGGAAAAGACATATCAGAGACGCTACTTGGTTTCAGCGAGAAAATGAAAGAAAGAAAGAAAGAAAGAAAGAAAGAAAGAAGGAAAGAAAGATAGAAGTGTCTAACGTCTCCTGTGAATCTCTCATCAATAAGGGATTATTCTGTTTTGATGGCGTCGAAAGAGAGGAAAATATATATTACAGACGCTACTTGGTTTCAGTAAGAAAATGAAAGAAACAATAAACAAAGAAAAAGAAAGAGAGAAGGTAAAAAGAAGAGAAAAGTGTTTAACGCCTCCTGCCAATACCTAATAAACAATGACCGATTCCGTTTTGATCGCAAGAAAAGACGGGGACAGAGGTTACTTGGTTTCGGTGAAAGAAAGAAAGAAAGAAAGAAAGAAAGAAAGAAAACAAAATAAAATTGAAACGGGAAACACGTGAAATTATCACGATTAATAATACTTAATATTTACTATAATAACTAATACCGTTTCTATAGAATCCTATATTTGATAACTTACTTTTATTTTTTTTAATAATTAATACTGTGTGTTACTTTGTGTTAATGGTTTGTTTCAATTTGCTATAAGTTCAGAATATATATTTACTTTCTCTTTCCCGTTTGCCTCGTTTTCAATCTCTGAGTCTGTATCCATCTCTTCCACGGCGGACATTTTCACGAATAGTTGTGTTTCCTAAAAAAGACCTAAAGGGAGCTATCTCCTTTTTTACCCAGTTTAAATCATAAAACAAAATACATTTAAGAATTCCCTACTTCAATAAGTCCACCCCCTGCTCGGTCACAAAACAAATACGGAACTTTCATTGCACCCGATAACATCGGTCCGTCATCTCAGTGCAGACTGATGAAAAAGAAATAAGACAGCTAACAATTAATACGTATATAATTAAAACTGTATCCGACAGTGTTAAATGGATTAACACGTTTGAGTCTATTTGACACTCTCTACATCAACTACATCAATTTTGTCATGAAAGACTTCAACTTTGATAGACGTCTTCAGGTATACATCCTGGAAAAATATACAGAGTTCGACGACGTTTCACCTCTTAAAACGCAAGGAGAAAAGTGCATTCTGAGGTGATTAACAGAATGATAGGGGTGAAACTAAACTATGTGAAACGCATCAACTCATGGAAGATTTTAAGATGAACACGCCCCCAATTATAATTTCACTCCTTACACGGATCTCACTCCCCGTACTTTCGGTCTTGTACCACACTTAGAAGATCACTATCCACGTTGATCGTCTTTCTCTTGCATCGTTGCCTTCATAACTAGTGCAACTACTTTTTTTGACAAGATATTGCTCGATTAAGTAAATTTTTTACGGTTTATCAACCATTCGTGGGTTATTTAAAGCCGAAATATATAAGATTTACGAATAACTGATTTCTGTTGCAAGTGAATATTATATTAACAATATTCTGCGAATAACAATTATTTTCCAGATACACGTCTTACTATTTAACCCATAGCTGAGGGGGAGATGGATTGATAATATTCCCAAGGGTAATTTGTGGTAAGTAAATGGGTAAATAGCAAGACAGACTGGGTTCTATAGCCCTGGGTGGCAACCGGCCTAGGAAAAAGAAAACTCGTTGAATCGACAGTTGAATTTTCATTTGAATGGTGTATCCAACATTTTTAAACATTTACAACAGCATACTTATCCACATTTGCAATTTAGGAAAATTCCTGGTGAAAATACATTTATACATTTCCATGAAAATAATAAACTTAAACTAAAAATTCTTAGAGCTATCTATATTAAAAAATTGAAACCAAGCTTTAAAAAAAAATTATGACTAATGCACAAATGTTTTAAAATGTTTACAGTAGATAGTTTAAAATATCAGGGGTTTGAAGCATTACTCAAACTAATCGTACTAAAGTCCGCGTTCTTCAACAGAGCAATTTTTATTTGAAAATGAAGAACACTACATTATTTATCTTTCACAAAACAACATCCTGATGATGACATTGTGCTAATGTTGAAAGTACTCGGAATAAATAATATGTATCAACATGGTAATATTCTCTCTTCCTTTAATAAGGATATTAAGAAGATTGTCTGTGAATATGAGAAGATCCTATTGAAAATAAGTAGACAAAACTTGTCTAAATTATTCAATGGATCATGGCTCAATGAAAACATGCTAGGAATATATATAAATATGTATATATATATATATATATATATATATATATATATATATATATATATATATATATATATATATATATATATGAAGAAATATACTCTTAAAGTGTGCTATATTTATGGGATAAAGTGCTCAATATCAGAGATAGAGCGTGTGTAAATATAAAAGTGAACATAGAAGTCAACACTTAGAGACGACAGTCTGTTTCATGCTAGATATAATCATCGGGCCACCGGGCCACTATATATATACATATATATATATATATATATATATATATATATATATATATATATATATATATATATATATATATATATATATATATATATATATATATAAGGCACGGTTAAGTAATGGATAGCGGCACGGACTGATGAATCGGAGACCCGAGTTCGAATTCCATTACATTCACTTACGTGCTAATATCCTTGGGAAAGGCATGAATCCGCTTCTTCTTTCCCCAGCTATGGGTAAATATCAGGACAAACCGGGTTCTATAGCCTTGGATGGCAACTGGTCTACGAGAAGAACAACTTTGAATTCAAAACCTACGGAGAATCGTTTGGGGACCGTGTGGCCAACGGTGTGCCAGGTCTCTGTATTCGGCTCTTTCAAAAAGTGTGATTGGTTCTACACAAATCCTTCACCACTATAATCAAATTATATGTGCAGGTTGTCTGGCTGTCGGTTCCTAGGAACTGAGTTGCCTGACCCTCATACGTCGTAAAAAAGTCCCGGACGGGAGAGTCCACGATATATATAGGATTAATACGGATATAAAATTTGTCATTTAGCTGATTGATAAATAAAAAAAAAAACTTAGGTTAGCCGACGATGGACTTTACTGATGCAAATGTAAGTATCAAGTATCTATACCCAGCAGTAAAAATGCCGTTAGTTTTTCAGAATTTTTCAAATTTAAGAACGCTCAAAAGCTTTAAGGTAATTTATGGAAGATGCTAAGTGATAAATCTAATATATATTAAAGTGACTAAATAGTTTTATAGGATTTTTTTATAATAAAATTATTATTTATGTTATTTTAGTTTGGAAAATTAAGCTATGTATGATATATTTTATATAATAAAAAATCTTGAATTCAGCCATTTTCTTTTATCTTTTTAAAAAAACTTTACCCACATTTGTGTTGGCTTGAGAAAGAAGTATTTTTTTAAAGAAAGGAAATATTTTGGAAAAAAAATTTTGGAGCTTAGATTTATATTTTGATAGCTTTCAATAGCAGCACTCTTAAAAATTTGCCGTCTAAGTAAAAAATCAAGCATTCTTTTTTAATAAATGTCATTTTCTTTATATTTATTTCGATGTATAAATAATGCATTTGATAAATTGTTGGGCAAAAAATATTATGGAGACTTTTAGGTCCAGGTATTATCGAACATTATAAGTTAATTTGAGGTACTATTCTTCTTCTGTCATTGAGTACTTTTCTGACACACTGATAAATGTCAGTGGTTTTATGGCTATTCCATTCTCCGGTGTATTCGTATTCCCTCATCGGTGATTTTAGCTGGTGACGATATACGTATTCGCCAACTACTCGTATTATAACGCCTTTCGTTAGACAAGGAGGAAATAAATGCCAATATCACTGAACGAACAATGCTGACCGTTTGCAGAATGCATCCATATTGCCCAGGAAATTGACAGTCAAGGTCATCCAGACCCCTACACCAGAAAATAATGATTAACACACACACACACGCATAATTTTATCTCTTTTTATTTTATATTTCTTTTATGTTTTTCCTTTTTCTTACCTTATAATCTTTTTTTGTCTAACAACATATTTTATTTTGATAACTACCAACCATTTTTAGTTTGTATTATAATAATATTATTGGTTGGCTCTAAATGTAATATAACGTTATTTCTATGAAACAAAGTAATTTCCCGTCCTGGTTAAGACGATAAACTACATCGGCGTTCTGGGTACGACGTTAAACTACGTCCAATAGCAAGACCTCTCTGATCAGGAGGTTTTGAGGCGCGTGAATCCACCTCTTAATTGCTGGTGTTCCCGAGTCTACCCTGACCCGGGGTGGTAGAACCTGTTAGGGTCCCAGCTGTGGGCAAATACTTAACCACCAAACTGGGATCAAAACACCATGAAAGTGTAAAAATAGGTTTTAATAACAGAAATATTTTTTTTGTAAAAAAAAACATTATTAGCAGCAATAACTGTTTTAAAAAAAAAATATTATCAGCAACAAAAATTGTCGACATTAAATAACCCATTAAGGTTGATAGGCCGTAAAACAAAATAAACCAAACCAATCTAAACCAAAGAATACATATTCTATTCATACGAATCTATCCTAAAAATGTTGTTGGGTTTAAATAACCCATTGAGGTTGATATACCGTAAAACAAAATAAACCAAACCAATCTAAAACAAAGAATACATATTCTATTCATACGAATCTATCCTAAAAATGTTGTCGGGTTTAAATAAGCTACTGCGGTTGATATGCCGTAAAACAAAATAAACCAAATCAATCTAAAACAAAGAATATATATTCTATTCATACGAATCTATCCTAAAAATGTTGTCGGGTTTAAATAACCCATTGAGGGTGATATGCCGTAAAACAAAATAAACCAAACCAATCTAAACCAAAGAATACATATTCTATTCATACGAATCTATCCTAAAAATGTCGTCCGCATTAAATAACCCATTGAGGTTGATATGCCGTAAAACAAAATAAACCAAACCAATCTAAACCAAAGAATACATATTCTATTCATACGAATCTATCCTAAAAATGTTGTCGGGTTTAAATAAGCCATTGAGGTTGATATGCCGTAAAACAAAATAAACCAAACCAATCTAAAACAAAGAATACATATTCTATTTATACGAATCTATCGTAAAAATGTTGTCGGCATTAAATAACCCATTGAGGTTGATATACCGTAAAACAAAATAAACTAAACCAATCTAAACCAAAGAATACATATTATATTCTTTAATTATATATATATATATATATATATATATATATATATATATATATATATATATATAATTATTAAAGTAAATAATTGGCTATATCGTCTGAGGATACAAAAAATTGAAACAATGGTAGCGTAACTGACTGATCTCTTATTTTTTAAGTATATAATATTTAATTGAATAATATAGACATGTTATATATAATTATTTTTATAATAATCTTTTTTGTAGTTCTCAAATGAGTTTCTTGATGTGAAGATTAAATTCATCAAGGAAAGCGCCATAGTTTTTTTCTGACTCAAGTACTATCGATCTCTTCAGAGTTCCTCCTCAGGAGTGAATTACAAGGCAAACTTATTGTAGCTGTGATAAAAGCTGGATTTCGTTGTGATAATGATTTTTTTAAAAACACGCGTGAATGCGCTCCGTTATGATCATTTAAAATTTTTAAGTTTATCCGTTGTAACTATGGATTTGTTTTTTGCAAAACAAGCGTTCACAATATAAGGGAGTTGACCAGTAACTGGTAGAAATGCAAAATGACATTAAACGTTTGCCAAATGCACTTCAACACGTTGTTACTACACTAGTAATAAGTTTTTTTGAGTTTTGGCCACTTTTAATATAGAGCGCCACGCGAATTTGACTCTAAAAAAAACTATGGCGCCTTCCTCAAATTTTATCTGAACTCCAAGAAACTGATTAGACAACTGAAACGGATTATTATAAAAATAAATAGACATAATATGTCTATATTATTCAGTGAAACATGTTTGAATGAAGATATGCTGCCGAATATATATATATATATATATATATATATATATATATATATATATATATATATATATATATATATATATATATAGGCCAGCGTTTTTCGGCTCAAATGGCATTTGAGTCGAAAGATGCTGGCGTATTGATACCATTTGAAAATAGTCTATTCTCATGAAGTAATTTTGGATATTGCTCTTTTATGTAATATATACAGGGTGACCCCCGCAAAACGGGAATTTTTGAAGTGCGTATTGCCAGACATGAGCAAGTGGCAACACTGCGAGACAGTGACCTTGAGCAAGTAAGCATTTCGCCATTTTAGTAACAATAATGAAATTCACAGTATCCCAGCTGAGATGTTGCAGCAGTCAATGAGGAATCTCAACAGCAGATTTCAAGAATGCATTCGTACAGGAGGACGCCATCTACAGGACGTAATTTTAAAAAAATGAAAATGCCATCATTTTTTCTTAAATGGCATGTTTTAAGGTTTCAATTACTATGAATTAAATATTTTTCTTCCATCACTCTTGGTTTTATTGGATTGTTAAAAAGTTCCCGTTTTTAGGGCCACACTGTATATATATATATATATATATATATATATATATATATATATATATATATATATTACATGAATCATTCATACAAAAAGCAGATTCATGTAAATTGAACTGCACCACATACTTGATATATATATATATATATATATATATATATATATATATATATATATATATATAAACTTAGAAAAGTACATATATAGATAGATATATGAACAAACTGAGAAATAGAAAGATATATGAACAGAGATAGATAGATAGATAGATAGATATATAGAAAGCGAAACTAAAACGTGTCTTATATACGCGTGTGTATGTATGCACCCTTATGTATGTGCTCATATCTGTACGATTAGTGAGGTTTTATCTGCCTGCGTGCGTCCATTTCTAAATAGGTGTATAAATGAAACCGAGGAAGAAAAAAAAAGAAAAAAAAGAAGGGACAGGAAATTTGAAGCATAAATGGACCTAAGTTAAACGCCGTTTGGCTTTGTATCCATATTAGCGTTTCAATTGACCGCTCTCCAAGAACGTGACTTTTGTGGCTTGCGGAACGAGCGGAACAATTCTGAAGAAACAATTTCAAGAAATCAATTTCTCCTCCTCGAAGAATAACAACGCACGCAGTATTGCAAAAACATGACTTCTTTTCGGCAGCAAACAACAAAGAATAATAAGCCAGCCTTATCTATCTATCTATCTATCTATCTATCTGTCACAGTACCTAAGCCTATTTCTATCTATCTATCTTTGAAGTTACCTATCTTAGTCTGTTCTTATCTAAATCTTGTTTATATCTATCTATCTATCTATCTATCTATCTATCTATCTATCTATCTATCTCAGTCTGCTTCTATCTATCTATCTAAGTCTGCTTCTATCTATCTATCTATCTCTCTATCTCAGTCTGCTTCTATCTATCTATCTATCTATCTATGATTTCTTAAACTTTCTACATAGGTACCCAATACATTTGCATGCCTATATCCCAGTCTGATCGGATAGGCGAGCTCGGTCTAACGAAACAGAAAGACTTTGGTGCCCAGGTTGAAATGCCTCACTAATGATGAGGAATCACTCTACTTGCTGGTGATTCAAAAGGTCCTCTGTGTCTACAAGAGAGTTTGTTTGACGGACTAGGAGACATCTCCAAACTGCGTTCGCTGCAGGGTTGTAGGTCCGTTGCGCAAGGCATCATGGTTCGCATGCTGCGAGGAAAGTTCTTTGCCCTCGAGGCCAGTTCCGTTTGCAGTAATGTCGTGCCGCCGTTGACTAAGGCTGAGCACTATGTGTTCTTTTGCGAGTCATGATTTGGACGATGCGACAGAAGGAATTCATTATGGTTTTCCGAGCGTAGATGCGGCACAAGGCCGAAAGTATGGGGCACCCAGTGAGGACCGAACGCACTATTCATTCGTAACTGTTTTAGTGAGACAAGCTTGCTAACCATTACATCGTCTCCAGGTGCACTTCTATAGTGATTTTCCAAGATATGGCACAAGGTCGAATGTATGGGGCACCCTAGTGAGGATCGAACTCACTACTCAGTCGTAAATGTTCTAGCGAGACAAGCTTGCTAACCACTACACCGCCGTGAGGTGCCCATGCAGAAGTATATCTCTTTCCAACTAATCTTGTTTTTTAGGCATCAGCTTAAAGTCAAGATGAGGACGGAGGTGATTGTGGCTAGCTAAGTTTAAGTATAAGATAGATGAAGACCAGCCGTCCCTATCCCCAATTTTTGTCCTTGTATCACATTTATACATTGGGCAATAAATAATGAAACAGCAAAAGCGACAATACAGTAGTAATTTGCAGCTGGACTTACTCTAAGAGTGGACTGAACTCAATTAGTAGACATTACAACAGTGGCGAGATTCTGTAAGTTAGAAAAAAAATAACATTTTTTATTTCTACCAAAATGGAGAAGCTACAGTTACTTTTCCAACCACTGACGCAGGTTTTGGAAGCGTTCTTAAGCAAAAGAGAACGGATTCTGTTTCAAATTTAATTCCACAATGTAAATATTCGCGCAGGATAACCTCATGTTTGAGCCATATTTTTGACGTTTTTTTCTTTAAAATTATATGCGGGTTGGTCTGACGGGAAAAAAAGTGCGGCTACTACTGAGGTGTCTGGGAACAAAAGAACACGAAAGGTGCTGTAATTTTATATTACCAAAAAGAAAAAGTGACGTGGATTTTAACAAATACGCTTAAATTTCTGTTGACAATTTATGGCGAAAAGTCTATTTTTCCATACTCGATTTGAAGTTTTCAAACTGAAGAAAAAAAGAAAGAAACTATTTTTCTACAAATGTGGAAATAGTGAACAGAGAATATGAAAAGAGTAAATTTACTAACAGAATAAGACTTTTATTTAACAGAAGACCAGTTCAAGTGTCTAATTTTAGTGCTTGGTCTGAAGTCACACAAATATAGGGTGTTCCATTAACTTGAACCGATTTTAAATGTGAATTAATTTTAAGTGTCTAATGATTTTTTTTTTTATTCTTTCAGATTTCACAACTTAAGTCTTTGGCAATTACAACCATGGAAAGATTAACAATCAAACAACGTGTTAAAGTTATCGAAGCCAATTACGTAAATGGACGTTCAAAGTTATTGGAACACCCTGTATAACGAAATAAGGAAAAGAAAGGGATTGAACAGGACACAATGATAAAACTACAGACGATGGCTGAGGATGTGGTTTGCTTTATTTTGTTTTACGGCATATCAACCTCAATGGGTTATTTAATGCCGACAACATTTTTAGGATACATTCGTATGAATAGAATATATATTCTTTGGTTTAGATTGGTTTGGTTTATTTTGTTTTACGGCATATCAACCTCAATTAATTATTTAATGCCGACAACATTTTTAGGATAGATTCGTATGAATAGAATATGTATTCTTTGGGTTAGATTGTTTTGGTTTATTTTGTTTTACGGCATATCAACCTCAATGGGTTATTTAATGCCGACAACATTTTTAGGATAGATTCGTATGAATAGAATATGTATTCTTTGGTTTAGATTGTTTGGTTTATTTTGTTTTACGGCATATCAACCTCAATTGCTTATTTAATGCCGACAACATTTTTAGGATAGATTCGTATGAATAGAATATGTATTCTTTGGGTCAGATTCTTTTGGTTTATTTTGTTTTACGGCATATCAACCTCAATGGCTTATTTAATTCCTACAACATTTTTAGGATAGATTTGTATCGACGTGGGAACACCAGCAATTAACAGGTGGTTCCACACTCCTCAAAACCTCTTGATCAGAGGCCTTGCTGCTGGACATAGTTTATCGTCTTACCTAAGACTTGGATGTAGTTTAACGTCTTACCCAGGACGAACGATGGCTGAGGAGTCTCAAATGTTAATATATTTAAAACATGTCACGTGCCAGATTGAAAAAGCGGAAGAAATGAAAATGGAGGTCGAAGCAATAACAAATACGGCAAGATTATATAGTGCACCGAACGGCTGTTAAAGTTTCGAGGGAAAGCTTTTCCGGAGAATTTGCTCGTTTAAAACAAAAAATAAATCTTTCTATGTTTCTGTTGTGGGAAGCTTGGACACAAAAGATTTCTGCAGGTGAAAAATTTAAAAAACAAATGATTATAATTGTGCCACAGGAAAAGATTTTGTGAAAGTTCAGTGGGGAAAACAGATATTCGTAAACAGAAATTTTTAATTTATTGTATTTCTAACTAATGAATAAACATACTTTTCATATAATTAACTGTACAAATATATATTAAATAAATATTCAAAGAAAACAGAAAAAAATGCATTAATAGAAATAAATCCCATTTATCCATTTTAATGAGTGAAAAAGTTATACGAAAATGAATACATAATCTTCATTTAACACTTTGTAGAATCGCCATTATTCACTTCTACAGCAACCAACCTCTTCCTGTAGTTCTCAATTAATGGTTTGCAAATTTTAGTTGGTATTTTGTTCCATTCTTCTTCGCATATGGTCTTCAGATCTGTGATGATTGTTGCAGCTCTTGATTGGATTTGAATTTTCAAATAACGCCACAGATTCTCGATTGGATTTAAATCTGTGGACTGATTTCGCCATTTCAGGATACTTAAATTATTTTCAGCGAGACATTAGAAGATCCAATCAAAAGAAAGTTCAAGATTTTTAAGTATTTTCTTTTACTGATATTTTGCCAGTAACTTCTGCAGAAAAACAACCCCAATCCATGATGCTGCTGCCACCAGATTTCACTGTTGGAACGATGTTCTTTTGTTTGAAGGCATCACCATCTTTCCTCCATACATGATTTCTAGAATTATGTCAAAAAACAACTCAATTTCAGTTTCGTCTGCCCATAATAATCTTTTCCATTACGATTTTTCCGTATCCTTATGTTCACGAACGAATTTCAACCTGGCATCTCTGTGTCTTTTCAATAGCAATGGAGTTTTCCGAGGGGAACGTGACATTAGATTGATCTTATGAATTTCATTACTTATTGTCCATTTAGTGATACAGATTCCTGATAAAAGCAAATCATCCTGTAACTTTTGCCAAGTAATCATTGAATTCTGCTTAATTTGACGTATTAATTTCCTCAAAGATCTTGAAGAAATCTCACGTGTCGCACCTGTTTTTCTTTGGTTTTCAATAATTTGATTTTTTTTATACCTTGCAATAAATGAAATAATGTAAGTAAAGGGAATATTCTGGCTGCCTGAAATTTTCCTGTAACTTTTACCTTCTTTCAAGAGCTTAACAATCGGTTCTTTTAGAGAATTTGTCAATTCTTTAACTCTTGCCATGATGATAACCTTCTTGCACGAATATCAATTACAAAATGTTCTGTTTGTATTTTTAGGCCTAAAATAACTACTGATAACATTGTTGAAACATTCTAGAATATTTCACTTGAATAATCTAGTGTATTAAAGCAATTTAAATGTTTTGGAATCTGAAATTTGCATTGTACGAATACTCTTCCCCCACCATTAAAATGAATAAATGGGATTTATTTCTATTAAATCAATTTTTTAAGTTTTCTATGCATATTTAGTTATGCATTTGTGTACAGTTAATTATATGAAAAGTATGTTTATTCGTTAGTTGTAAATACAATACATTAGAAATATGTATGTTGTCCCACTGTAAGTCTCGCTACCCCAAAAAGAAAAAAAATACTTTGCATAGAAAATTTATTCGCGTCTGCATGAACAACAAACCAGTGATTCTACAATTAGATACGGCCTCTAATATTTCTATAATTTCGGAAGAAAAATAGGTTAGCAGAAATTGAAAGGAAGTTATTTCGAAGCAGTGGGTTGTACCTCAGGAGAAACTAAAAATAATATATGCATTGAATGGCGATGTCTTCTTTCGAAAAAAGAAGAAGATTAATACAGTAGCAAACGTGCCAAATGGAAAACAGCTGAATTAGATGCAGATTGGCTACACTTGTTTAATTTATAGAATGAACCAATCAATTCTATTTGAGTCCGTCAGATGTGAATATTAACAGTTAAAAGAAAAAGCAAATTATACACGAGTATAAAGACTTGTTTATAGCGGAATATGAACTCTGCCTTAAGGTGACGCCATTTTGACAGGTAAAAGAAAATGTGAAACAAACTTTTAAACAAAAAGGTCTCGTCCTCTTTGCTGTCATTATGACAGTGAACAAGGAACTGAATAAACTAAAACATATGGGACTTATTTTACCAATCAACTCTTCAAGTTGGGCAGAGCCCATTGTAATAGATAAAAAAAGACCGGTAAATTACGAGTCGGTGCAGAGTTTCGAATGGGGTTGAATAACGTCCTACAAGACCATAATTATCCATTACCAACGGCCGAAGTAGTATTTACAAAATTAAACTTTGAAATTATATTCTCCAAAATATTATTGTCGGATAAGTACCTTTAACTTGAAATAAGTTGGATGGCAACTGGTCTAAGCAGAAAGAAATGGCAACCTGCTGCTGGAAAAATCTGCTTCGTCATTCATTATCTGTCTATATTTCTGAGATGATGTATTATGCACACTATTTACATTATTCGGACTATTGTCCTCATGTTTGTCGCCATATTTATCACAACGTTTCGGCCGTTGTACGCTCCGGCCTTCTTCAGGTCGTTGGAATGTCGAACTGAACATTTTATTTCGCTCACTGGAGTAGACTGTTCTAGTTCCACGTCCCATGTTTAATGGATGTCAGTTTTCAGTTATCTCCTGTTAATTCCCCTCTCCAAGTTATCCACTGTCTTAACCAGGTATTGAACTCCTACACTTTGGGTCCTGTCAAGGAGACATGGCACAGTGGATAAAGGCGTTGGTTAGATCCAGTGACAGGATACAAAGAGTGATAGGATATAATTCCATTATTGAATATTTGCCATCTAAAGAAACGGGACATACGGATAATCTGTCGAGATTAATAAGTAAGTGTGGGTATTTACCTGAAGATACCGTCATTGCTTCTCTAAACGTGTAGGATCAAATAAGTTATCAATTACGAAAGAGGATATTTAAAGTGAATCCCAAAACGATGCTGTCTTGGGTAAGACGATAAACTACCTCCGCGTCCTGGGTATGACAATTAATTGCATCCGCGTCCTGGGTATGACAATTAATTGCATCCGCGTCCTGGGGATTACGATAAACTGAATCCGCGTCCTGGACATGACGATAAATTGCATCCGCGTCCTGGGGTAAGACATTAATCAACATCCAACAGCAAGGCCCCTGATCCAGAGGTATTGAGGAGCATGGAAGCACCTCTTAATTACTGGTGTTCCAAGGTGGTGGTAGCACCTGTTAGAGTCCCAAAAATGGACATATAGTTGGCCCCTAAACAGGGGTCAAAACGCTGTGGAGGTGTAAAAATAGGTATTAATACCAGCAATATTTTTGGAGGGAAAATCGTTGCCAGAAATACATTTTTGAGAAGATTATCATTAACAGCAATACATTTTCAAGAAAACAATTATTACCAGCAATGCATTTTTGAAGAAAAAGTTATTACCAGCAATGAATTTTTTAGGAAAAGTTATTACCAGCAATATATTTTTGAAGAAAAAGTTATTGCCAGCAATGCATATTTTATGAAAATTTATTACCAGCAATATATTTTTTTAATAAAGTTATTACCAGCAATGCTTTTTTTAGGAAAAGTTATTATCAGCAATATATTTTTGAAGAAAAAGTTATTACCAGCAATGCTTTTTTGTGGAAAAGTTATTACCAGCAATATATTTATCAAGAAAAAGTTATTACCAGCAATGCTTTTCTTAGAAAATTTTTTACCAGCAATATATTTTTGAAGAAAAAGTTATTACCAGAAATGCTTTCATTAGGAAAAGTTATTACCAGCAATATATTTTTGAAGAAAAAGTTATTACCAGAAATGCTTTTTTGAGGAAAACTTATTACCAGCAATATATTTTTGAAGAAAAAGTTATTACCAGCAATGCTTTGTTAGGAAACGTTAATACCACCAATATATTTTTGAAGAAAAAGTTATTACAAGCAATGCTTTTTTGAGGAAAACTTATTACCAGCAATATATTTGTGAAGAAAAAGTTATTACCAGCAATGCTTTGTTAGGAAACGTTAATACCACCAATATATTTTTGAAGAAAAAGTTATTACTAGCAATGCTTTTTTAGAAAAAGTTATTACGAGCAATGCTTTTTTTAAAAAAAATTTATTACCAGCAATGATTTTTTGAGGAAAAATTATTACCAGCAATATATTTTTTTTAAGTTATTAACAGCAATGCTTTTTTTAGGAAAAGTTATTACCAGCAATATATTTTTAAAGAAAAAGTTATTACCACCAATGCTTTTTTATGAAACGATATTACGACCAATAAATTTTTAAAGACAAAGTTATTACCAGCAATGCTTTTTGAGGAAAAGTTATTACCACCAATATATTTTTGAAGAAAAAGTTATTACTAGCAATGCTTGTTTAGGAAAAGATCTTACCAGCAATATATTTTTGAAGAAAAAGTTATTACCAGCCATGCTTTTTGAAGAAAATTATTACCAGCAATATATTTTTGAAGAAAAAGTTATTACCAGTAATGCTTTTTGAGGAAAAGTTATTAATTGCAATATATATTTGAAGACAAAGTCATTACCAGCAATGCTTTTTGAGGAAAAGTTAATACCACTAATATCTTTTTGAAGAAAAGATATTACCAGCAATATAATTTAGAAGAAAAAGTCATTACCAGCAATGCTTTTTTAGGAACAGTTATTACCAGCAATATATTTTTAAAGAAAAAGTTATTACCAGCAATGCATTTTGAGGAAAAGATATTACCACCAATATATTTTTTCAGAAAGTTATTACAAGCAATGCTTTTTTGAGGGAAAGTTATTACCAGCAATATATTTTTGAAGAAAAAGTTATTACAGCAATGCTTTTTTGAGGAAAAGTTATTACCAGCAATATATTTTTAAAGAAAAAGTTATTGCCAGCAATGCTTTCTTAAGAAGCGTTTATACCACGAATATATCTTTGAAGAAAAAGTTATTACCAACAATGCTTTTTTGAGGAAAAGTTATTACCACCAATATATTTTTGAAGAAAAGTTATTACCAGCAATATATTTTTGAAGGAAAAGTTATTACGAGCAATGCTTTTAAAGGAAAAGCTATTACCAGCAATATTTTTTTTTCAAAAGTTATTACCAGCAATGCTTTTTTGAGGAAAAGCTATTAACAGCAATATATTTTTGAAGAAAAAGTTATTACTAGCAATGCTTTTATTAGGAAAAGTTATTACCAGCAATATTATTTTTTCTAAAAGTTATTGCCACCTATGCTTTTGTCAGGAGAAGTTATTACCAGCAATATATTTTTGAAGAAAAAGTTATTACCAGCAATGATTTTTTTGAGGAAAAATTATTACCAGCAATATATTATTCAAGAAAAAGTTATTACCAGCAATGCTTTTTTGAGGAAAAGTTATTACCAGCAATATGTTTTTGAAGAAAAA
The DNA here is from genome assembly GCA_964036315.1 of Acanthosepion esculentum. Classification (NCBI taxonomy): domain Eukaryota; kingdom Metazoa; phylum Mollusca; class Cephalopoda; order Sepiida; family Sepiidae; genus Acanthosepion; species Acanthosepion esculentum. The sequence goes on from OZ038490.1 coordinate 49,881,420, forward strand.
GTCATTACCAGCAATGCTTTTTTGAGGTACAGTTATTACCACCAATATTTTTTTGAAGAAAAATTATTACAGCAATGCTTTTTTTAGTAAACGTTATTACGATTAATATATTTTGGAGAAAATATTATTACCAGCAATGCTTTTTTGTAGAAAAGTTATTACCAGCAATATATTTTTGAAGAAAAAGTTATTACCAGCAATGCTTTTTTTAGGAAACGTTATTACCAGCAATATATTTTTGAAGAAAAAGTTATTACCAGCAATGCTTTTTTGTGGAAAAGTTATTACCAGCAATATATTTTTGATGAAAAATTTATTACCAAGAATGTTTTTGGACGAAAGGTTATTATGAGTAATATATTTTTGAAGAACATTTATTACCAGCAATGCTTTTTTGAGGAAAATTTATTACCAGCAATATATTTTTTTAAATAAGTCATTACCAGCAATGTTTTTGGAGGAACAGTTATTACCACCAATATATTTTTGAACAAAAAGTTATTACCAGCAATATATTTTTAGGAAAAGTTATTACCACCAATATATTTTTGAAGAAAAAGTTAATACCAGCAATACATTTTTAAGAAAAGTTATTACCAGCAATACATTTTCGAAGAAAAAGTTATTACCAGCAACGTCTTTTGAGGAAAAGTTATTACGTGCAATATATTTTTGAAGAAAAAGTCATTAACAGCAACACTTTTTTGAGGAACATTTATTACCAGCAATATATTTTTGAAGAAAAAGTTATTACTAGCAATGCTTTTTTTACGAAAAGATATTACCAGCAATATATATTTTAAGGAAAAAGTTATTACAAGCAACGTCTTTTGAGGAAAAGTCATTACCAGCAATATATTTTTGAAGTAAAAGTCATTAACTGCAATGCTTTTTTGAGGAACAGTTATTACCAGCAATATTATTTTTTCAAAAAGTTATTACCAGCTATGCTTTTGTCAGGAAAATTTATTACCAGCAATATATTATTGAAGAAAAAGTTATTACCAGCAATGCGTTTTTGAGGAAAAGTTATTACCAGCAATATATTTTTGAAGAAAAAGTCATTACCAGCAATTTTTTTTTGAGGTACAGTTATTACCACCAATATATTTTTGAAGAAAAATTATTACAGCAATGCTTCTTTTAGGAGAAGTTATTACCAGCAATATATTTTTGAAGAAAAAGTTATTACCAGCAATGCATTTTATAGTAAACGTTATTACGATTAATATATTTTTTAAGAAAATATTATTACCAGCAATGCTTTTTTGTGGAAAGGTTATTACCAGCAATATATTTTTGAAGGAAAACCATTAACAGCAATGTTTTTTTGAGGAAAAGTTATTACCAGCAATATATTATTCAAGAAAAAGTTATTACCAGCAATGGTTTCTTGAGGAAAAGTTATTACCAGCAATATATTTTTAAAGAAAAAGTTATTACCAGAAATGCTTTTTTTAGGAAAAGTTATTACGTGCAATATTTTTTGAAGAAAAAGTTATTACCAGCAATGCATTTTTAGGAAAAGTTGTTACCAGCAATATATTTTTGAAGAAAATTTATTAACTGCAATACTTTTGGAGGAAAAGTTATTACCAGCAATATATTTTTAAAGAAAAAGTTATTACCTGCTATGCTTTTTTTAGGAAACGTTATTACCATCAGTATATTTTTGAAGAAAATGTTATTACCAGCAATGCTTTTTTGAGGAAAGGTTATTACTACCAATATATTTTTGAAGAAAAAGTTATTACCAGAAATGCTTTTTTTAGGAAAAGTTATTACCAGGAACATATTTTTGAAGAAAAAGTTATTACCAGGAATGCTTTTCTGAGGAAAGGTTATTATGAGTAATATATTTTTGAAGAACATTTATTACCAGCAATGCTTTTTTGAGGAAATATTATTACCAGCAATATATTTTGTTTAAATAAGTCATTACCAGCAATGCTTTTTTCAGGAACAGTTATTACCAGCACTATATTTTTGAAGAAAAGTTATTACAGGAATGCTTTTTTTAGGAAAAGTTATTACCACCAATATATTTTTGAAGAAAAAGTTATTACCAGGCATGTTTAGTTTAGGAAAAGTTATTACCAGCAATATATTTTTGAAGAAAAAGTTATTACCAGCAATGCTTTTTTGAGGAAAAGGTATTACCAGCAATATATTGTTGAAGAAAAAGTTATTATAGCAATGCTTTTTTTAGGAAATGTTATTACCAGCCATATATTTTTGAAGAAAAAATTATTACTAGCAATGTTTTTTGAGGAAAAGTTAATACGAGCAATATACTTTTGAAGAAAAAGTCATTAACAGCAATGGTTTTTGACGAACAGTTATTACCAGCAATATATTTTTGAAGAAAAGTTATTACGTACAATATATTCTTGAAGAAAAAGTTATTAACAGCAATGCTTTTTTAAGAAAAGTTATTACCAACAATATATTTTTTCAAAAAGTTATTACAAGCAATGCTTTTTTGAGGAAAAGTTATTACCAGCAATATATTTTTGCAGCAAAAGTTATTACCAGCGATGCATTTTTTAAGAAAAATTATTACCAGCAATATATTTTTGAAGAAAAATTTATTACCAGCAATGCTTTTTTAGGAAACTTTATTACCACCAATATATCTTTGAAGAAAAAGTTATTACCAACAATGCTATTTTGAGGAAAAGTTATTACCAACAATATATTTTTGAAGAAAAGTTATTACCACCAATATATTTTTGAAGAAAAAGTTATTAACAGCAACGCTTTTTTGAGGAACAGTTTTTACCTGCAATATATTTTTAAAGAAAAAGTTATTATCAGCAACGTCTTTTGAGGACAAGTTATTAGTAGCAATATATTTTTGAAGAAAAAGTTATTACCTGCAATGCTTTTTTGAGGAAAAGTTATTACGAGCTATATATTTTTGAAGAAAAAGTCATTAACAGCAATGCTGTTTTGAGGAACAGATATTACCAGCAATATATTTTTTTTGAAAAATATATTACCAGCTATGCTTTTGTCAGGAAAAGTTATTACCAGCAATATATTTTTGAAGAAAAAGCTATTACCAGCAAAGCTTTTTTGAGGAAAAGTTATTACTAGCTGTATATTTTTGAAGAAAAAGTTATTACCAGCAATGCTTTTTTGAGGAAAAGTTATTACCAGCAATATATTTTTGAAGAAAAAGTCATTACCAGCAATGCTTTTTTGAGGAACAGCTATTACCACCAATATATTTTTGAAGAAAAATTATTACAGCAATGCATATTTTAGGAAAAGTTATTACCAGCAATATATTTTTGAAGAGAAAGTTATTACCAGCAATGCTTTTTTTAGTAAACGTTATTACAATTAATATATTTTTGAATAAAAAGTTATTACCAGCAATGTTTTTTGAGGAAAATTCATTACCAGCAATATATTTTGAAAGAAAAAGTTATTACCAGCTATGCTTTTTTTAGGAAACGTTATTACCATCAATATATTTTTGAAGGAAAATTATTACAAGCAATGCTTTTTTGAGGAAAGGTTATTACCACCAATATATTGTTGAAGAAATAGTTATTACCAGCAATACTTTTTTGAGGAAAAGTTATTACCAGCAATATATTTTTGAAGAAAATTTATTACCAGAAATGCTTTTTTTAGGAAAAGATATTACCAGCAATGCTTATTTTAGAAGAAGTTATTACCTGCAATATATTTCTTTTTTAAAGTTATTACCAGCAATGCTTTTTTTAGGAAACGTTATTGCCACCAATATATTTTTGAAGAAAAATTTATTACCAGCAATGCTTTTGTGAGGAAAAGTTATTACTAGTTATATATTTTTGAAGAAAAAACATTACCTGCAATGCTTATTTTAGGAAAAGTTATTACCAGCAATATATTTTTGAAGTAAATTTTATTACCAACAATGCTTTTTTGAGTTAATGTTATTACCAGCAATATATTATTCAAGAATAATTTATTACCAGCAATGCTTTTTTTAGGAAAAGTTATTTCCAGAAATATATTTTTGAAGAAAAGGTTATTACCAACAATGCTTTTTTTAGGAAAAGTTATTACCAGCAATATATTTTTGAAGAAAAAGTTATTACCAGCAATGCTTTTTTGAGGAAAAGTTATTATGAGTAATATATTTTTGAAGAACATTTATTACCAGAATGCTTTTTTGAGGAAAATTTATTACCAGCAATATATTTTTTTTTAAAATGTCATTACCAGCAATACTTTTGGGAGGAACAGTTATTACCAGCAATATATTTTTGAAGAAAATTTATTACCAGAAATGCTTTTTTTAGGAAAAGATATTACCAGCAATGCTTATTTTAGAAGAAGTTATTACCTGCAATATATTTCTTTTTTAAAGTTATTACCAGCAATGCTTTTTTTAGGAAACGTTATTGCCACCAATATATTTTTGAAGAAAAATTTATTACCAGCAATGCTTTTGTGAGGAAAAGTTATTACTAGTTATATATTTTTGAAGAAAAAACATTACCTGCAATGCTTATTTTAGGAAAAGTTATTACCAGCAATATATTTTTGAAGTAAATTTTATTACCAACAATGCTTTTTTGAGTTAATGTTATTACCAGCAATATATTATTCAAGAATAATTTATTACCAGCAATGCTTTTTTTAGGAAAAGTTATTTCCAGAAATATATTTTTGAAGAAAAGGTTATTACCAACAATGCTTTTTTTAGGAAAAGTTATTACCAGCAATATATTTTTGAAGAAAAAGTTATTACCAGCAATGCTTTTTTGAGGAAAAGTTATTATGAGTAATATATTTTTGAAGAACATTTATTACCAGAATGCTTTTTTGAGGAAAATTTATTACCAGCAATATATTTTTTTTTAAAATATCATTACCAGCAATACTTTTGGGAGGAACAGTTATTACCACCAATATATTTTTGAAGAAAAAGTTATTACCAGCAATGTTTTTTGAGGAAAAGTTACTACGACTGTTTTTTTGATGAACAGTTATTACCAGCAATACATTTTTGAAGAAAAAGTTATTACCAGCAATGCTTTTTTTAGTAAACGTTATTACGAGTAATATATTTTTGAAGAAAATATTATTACCAGCAATGCTTTTTTGTGGAAAAGTTATTACCAGCAATATATTTTTGAAGAAAAAGTTATTACCAGCAATGCTTTTTTGAGGAAAATTTATTACCAGCAATATATTTTTAAAGAAAAAGTTATTACCAGTTATGCTTTTTTTAGTAAACGTTATTACCATCAATATATTTTTGAAGAAAAATTATTACCATCAATGCTTTTTTGAGGAAAGGTTATTACCACCAATATATTTTTGAAGAAATAGTTATTACCAGCAATGCTTTGTTGAGGAAAAGTTATTACCAGCAATATAATTTTGAAGAAAAAGTGATTGCCAGCAATGCTTTTTTGAGGAAAATTTATTAGCAGCAATATAAGTTTGAAGAAAAAGTTATTCCTAGCAATGCTTTTTTGAGGAAATGTTATTACCAGCAATATATTTTTGAAGAAAAATTCAGTAACAGCAATGCTTTTTTTAGGAACATTATTACCAGAAATATATTGTTGAAGAAAAAGTTATTACCAGCAATGCTTTTTTGAGGAAAAGTTATTTCCAGAAATATATTTTTGAAAAAAAGGTTATTACCAACAATGCTTTTTTTAGGAAAAGTTATTACCAGCAACATATTTTTGAAGAAAAGTTATTATGAGTAATATATTTTTGAAGAACATTTATTACCAGAATTCTTTTTTGAGGAAAAGTTATTACCAGCAATATTTTTTTTTTAAAAAATCATTACCAGCAATGCTTTTTTGACGAACAGTTATTACCACCAATATATTTTTGAAGAAAAAATTATTACCAGCAATGCTTTTTTTAGTAAACGTTATTACGAGCAATATATTTTTGAAGAAAATATTATTACCAGCAATGCTTTTTTGTGGAAAATTATTACCAGCAATATATTTTTTAAGAAAAAGTTATTACCAGCAATGCTTTTTTTAGTAAACGTTATTACGATTAATATATCTTTGAAGAAAATGTTATTACCAGCAATGCTTTTTTCAGGAAAATTTATTACCAGCAATATATTTTTAAAGAAAAAGTTATTACCAGTTATGCTTTTTTTAGTAAACGTTATTACCATCAATATATTTTTGAAGAAAAATTATTACCATGAATGCTTTTTGAGGAAAGGTTATTACCAACAATATATTTTTGAAGAAATAGTTATTACCAGCAATGCTTTTTTTAGGAAAAGTTATTACCAGCAATATATTTTTGAAGAAAAAGTGATTACCAGCAATGCTTTTTTGAGGAAAATTTATTAGCAGCAATATATGTTTCAAGAAAAAGTTATTCCTAGCAATGCTTTTTTGAGGAAATGTTATTACCAGCAATATATTTTTGAAGAAAAATTCAGTAACAGCAATGCTTTTTTTAGGAATATTATTACCAGCAATATATTGATGAAGAAAAAGTTATTACCAGCAATGCTTTTTTGAGGAAAAGTTATTACCAGCAATATATATTTGACTAAAAGTCATTACCAGCAATGCTTTTTTTAGGAAAAGTTACTACCACCACTATATTTTTGAAGAAAAAGTTATTACCAGCAATGCTTTTTAAGGAAATTTATTACGATCAATATATTTTTGAAGAAATTTTATTACCAGCAAAGCTTTTTTGAGGAAAAGTTATTACCAGCTATATATTTTTGAAGAAAATTTGTTACCAGCAATGCTTTTTTTAGGAAAAGATATTACCAGCTGTATATTTTTGAAGAAAAATCATTACCAGCAATGCTTTTTTAAGGAAAAATTATTACCAGCAATGCTTATTTTAGAAGAAGTTATTACCTGCAATATATTTCTTTTTTAAAGTTATTACCAGCAATGCTTTTTTTTAGGAAACGTTATTACCACCAATATATTTTTGAAGAAAAATTTATTACCAGCAATGCTTTTGTGAGGAAAAGTTATTACCAGTTATATATTTTTGAAGAAAAATCATTACCTGCAATGCTTATTTTAGGAAAAGTTATTACCAGCAATATATTTTTGAAGTAAATTTTATTACCAACAATGCTTTTTTTAGGAAAATTTATTTCCAGAAATATATTTTTGAAAAAAAGGTTATTACCAACAATGCTTTTTTTAGGAAAAGTTATTACCTGCAATATATTTTTGAAGAAAAGTTATTATGAGTAATATATTTTTGAAGAACATTTATAACCAGAATGCTTTTTTGAGGAAAAGTTATTACCAGCAATATAATTTTTTTTTAAAAATCATTACCAGCAATGCTTTTTTGACGAACAGTTATTACCACCAATATATTTTTGAAGAAAAAATTATTACCAGCAATGCTTTTTTTAGTAAACGTTATTACGAGCAATATATTTTTGAAGAAAATATTATTACCAGCAATGCTTTTTTGTGGAAAAGTTATTACCAGCAATATATTTTTTAAGAAAAAGTTATTACCAGCAATGCTTTTTTTAGTAAACGTTATTACGATTAATATATCTTTGAAGAAAATTTTATTACCAGCAATGCTTTTTTGAGGAAAATTTATTACCGGCAATATATTTTTAAAGAAAAAGTTATTACCAGTTATGCTTTTTTTAGTAAACGTTATTACCATCAATATATTTTTGAAGAAAAATTATTACCATGAATGCTTTTTTGAGGAAAGGTTATTACCACCAATATATTTTTGAAGAAATAGTTATTACCAGCAATGCTTTTTTTAGGAAAAGTTATTACCAGCAATATATTTTTGAAGAAAAAGTGATTACCAGCAATGCTTTTTTGAGGAAAATTTATTAGCAGCAATATATGTTTGAAGAAAAAGTTATTCCTAGCAATGCTTTTTTGAGGAAATGTTATTACTAGCAATATATTTTTGAAGAAAAATTCAGTAACAGCAATGCTTTTTTAGGAACATTATTACCAGCAATATATTGTTGAAGAAAAAGTTATTACCAGTAATGCTTTTTTGACGAAAAGTTATTACCAGCAATATATATTTGACTAAATGTCATTACCAGCAATGCTTTTTTTAGGAAAAGTTACTACCCCCACCATATTTTTGAAGAAAAAGTTATTACCAGCAATGCTTTTTGAGGAAATTTATTACCAGCAATATATTTTTGAAGAAAATTCATTACCAGCAAAGCTTTTTTGAGGAAAAGTTATTACCAGCAATATATTTTTGAAGAAAATTTGTTACCAGCAATGCTTTTTAAGGAAAAGGTATTACCAGCAATGCTTATTTTAGAAGAAGTTATTACCTGCAATATATTTCTTTTTTAAAGTTATTACCAGCAATGCTTTTTTTAGGAAACGTTATTACCACCAATATATTTTTGAAGAAAAATTTATTACCAGCAATGCTTTTGTGAAGAAAAGTTATTACCAGTTATATATTTTTGAAGAAAAATCATTACCTGCAATGCTTATTTTAGGAAAAGTTATTACCAGCAATATATTTTTGAAGTAAATTTTATTACCAACAATGCTTTTTTTAGGAAAAGTTATTTCCAGAAATATATTTTTGAAGAAAAGTTTATTACCAACAATGCTTTTTTTCGGAAAAGTTATTACCAGCAATATATTTTTGAAGAAAAGTTATTATGAGTAATATATTTTTGAAGAACATTTATTACCAGAATGCTTTTTGAGGAAAAGTTATTACCAGCAATATATTTTTTTTTAAAAAGTCATTACCAGCAATGCTTTTTAACGAACAGTTATTACCACCAATATATTTTTGAAGAAAAAGTTATTACCAGCAATGTTTTTTGAGGAAATGTTACTACGACTAAAACATTTTTGAAGAAAAATCATTAATAGCAATGCTTTTTTGATGAACAGTTATTACCAGCAATATATTTTTGAAGAAAAAATTATTACCAGCAATGCTTTTTTTAGTAAACGTTATTACGAGCAATATATTTTTGATGAAAATATTATTACCAGCAATGCTTTTTTGTGGAAAAGTTATTACCAGCAATATATTTTTTAAGAAAAAGTTATTACCAGCAATGCTTTTTTAGTAAACGTTATTACGATTAATATATCTTTGAAGAAAATGTTATTACCAGCAATGTTTTTTTGAGGAAAATTTATTACCAGCAATATATTTTTGAAGAAAAAGTTATTACCAGCAATGCTTTTTTGAGGAAAATTTATTACCAGCAATATATTTTTAAAGAAAAAGTTATTACCAGTTATGCTTTTTTTAGTAAACCTTATTACCATCAATATATTTTTGAAGAAAAATTATTACCATGAATGCTTTTTTGAGGAAAGTTTATTACCATCAATATATTTTTGAAGAAATAGTTATTACCAGCAATGCTTTTTTTAGGACAAGTTATTACCAGCAATATATTTTTGAAGAAAAAGGGATTCCCAGTAATGCTTTTTTGAGGAAATTTTATTAGCAGCAATATATGTTTGAAGAAAAAGTTATTCCTAGCAATGCTTTTTTGAGGAAATGTTATTACCAGCAATATATTTTTGAAGAAAAATTCAGTAACAGCAATGCTTTTTTTAGGAAAATTATTACCAGCAATATATTGTTGAAGAAAAAGTTATTACCAGCAATGCTTTTTTGAGGAAAAGTTATTACCAGCAATATATATTTGAGTAAAGTCATTACCAGCAGTGCTTTTTTTTTGAAAAGTTACTACCACCACTATATTTTTGAAGAAAAATTTATTACCAGCAATGCTTTTTTTAGGAAAATTATTACGATCAATATATTTTTGAAGAAAATTTATTACCAGCAACGCTTTTTTGAGGAAAAGTTATTACCAGCAATATATTTTTTAAGAAAATTTATTACCAGCAATGCTTTTTTGAAGAAAAGATATTACCAGCTATATATTTTTGAAGAAAAATCATTTCCAGCAATGCTTTTTTGAGGAAAAATTATTACCAGCAATGCTTATTTTAGAAGAAGTTATTACCTTCAATACATTTCTTTTTTAAAGTTATTACCAGCAATGCTTTTTTTAGGAAACGTTATTACCACCAATATATTTTTGAAGAAAAATTTATTACCAGCAATGCTTTTGTGAGGAAAAGTTATTACCAGTTATATATTTTTGAAGAAAAAACTTTAGCTGCAATGCTTATTTTAGTAAAATTTATTACCAGCAATATATTTTTGAAAAAAAAGTTATTACCAGCAATGCTTTTTTGAAGAAAATTTATTATTAGTAATATATTTTTGAATAACATTTATTACCAGCAATGCTTTTTTGAGGAAAAGTTATTACCAGCAATATATTTTTTTTTAAAAAGTCATTACCAGCAATGCTTTTTTGAGGAACAGTTATTACCACCAATATATTTTTGTTAGAAAAAGTTATTACCAGCAATGTTTTTTGAGGAAAAGTTACTACGACTAATACATTTTTGAAGAAAAATCATTAATAGCAATGTTTTTTTGATGAACAGTTATTACCAGCAATATATTTTTGAAGAAAAAGTTATTACCAGCAATGCTTTTTTTAGTAAACTTTATTACGAGCAATATATTTTTGAAGAAAATATTATTACCAGCAATGCTTTTTTGTGGAAAATTTATTACCAGCAATATATTTTTTAAGAAAAAGTTATTACCGCCAATGCTTTTTTGAGGAAAAGTTATTACCAGCAATATATTTTTAAAGAAAAATTTATTACAGCAATGCTTATTTTAGGAAAAGTTACTACCAGCTATATATTTTTGAAGAAAATTTATTACCAGCAATGCTTGTTTTAGTAAACGTTATTACGATTAATATATTTTTGAAGAAAATGTTATTACCAGCAATGTTTTTTTGAGGAAAAGTTATTATCAGCAATATATTTTTGAAGAAAAAGTCATTACCAGCAATGCTTTTTTGAGGAACAGCTATTACCACCAATATATTTTTGAAGAAAAAGTTATTACCAGCAATGTTTTTTGAGGAAAAGTTACTACGACTAATACATTTTTGAAGAAAAATCATTAATAGCTATGTTTTTTTGATGAACAGTTATTACCAGCAATATATTTTTGAAGAAAAAGTTATTACCAGCAATGCTTTTTTTAGTAAACGTTATTACGATCAATATATTTTTGAAGAAAATTCTATTATCAGCAAAGCTTTTTTGTGGAAAAGTTATTACCAGCAATATATTTTTTAAGAAAAAGTTATTACCAGCAATGCTTTTTTGAGGAAAAGTTATTACCAGCAATATATTTTTAAAGAAAAAGTTATTACCAGCAATGCTTTTTTGAGGAAAGGTTATTACCACCAATATATTTTTGAAGAAGTTATTACCAGCAATGCTTTTTTGAGGAAAGGTTATTACATGCAATATATTTTTGAAGAAAAAGTTATTACCAGCAATGCATTTTTAGGAAAAGTCATTACCACCAATATATTTTTGAAGAAAAATTATTTCCAGCAATGCCTATTTGTTGAAAAGTTATTACCAGCAATATATTTTTAAAGAAAAAGTTATTACCAGCAATGCTTTTTTTAGGAAAATTTATTACCAGCAATATATTTTTGATGAATAAGTTTTTACCAGCAATGCTGTTGTGAATGATGAATTATTGCCAGTCATACATTTTTAAAGGAAAATTATTGCAAACAAAATATCCCCAGCAATACATTTCTTTGAAAAATATTATCAGCAATACATTTTAAAAAAATATTATCTGCTATAGATTTTTTTTAAAGTATTACGTACAATAAATCTTTGAAGAAAAATATTATCATAAATAGATTTTTGAACGGAAAAAACATTACCAGAAATAAATTTTTGTATTAAAACATATTATAAAAACTTTGTCGGCATTAAATAACCCAAACAAAAATGATGACAGTTTTATTGTTGTGGATTCCGGGATGAAATCCGGTATCAAATATTAACAAACGCCATGAATGGATATAGGAAATAAATGTATTAACGTAATAATACAAACTGGTAATACAGGCTTGTCGTTCCAGGAATGCGGGTTAGTTGACAAATATATATCATGTCTTTGGTATCGACGTATCGCTGTATGACTTCTTACTGAGTCTACGTGACGGTTACTGTGACTCTTGCCGCTTCGTTATTCTACCGACCGACTCCTCTCTACTCCTACTACCACTACTTGACTACTACCATCCGCGTATTCACTGGTAGTAGTATATGTATACCTTGGGTGAGTCCATTTGTGTAAAAAGGGGAGACCCCTTAATAATTATGAAAATGAGCGAATATCTGAAGAGTTGTAAAAAGAAAGGAAGCAAATGAATTAAAAATGTTTGGACATTTTCCATATGTGACGGATGTACAATATATGGAGAACGAGCAGTAATACCAGAGATTTTGAAGAAACAAATGTTGAAACAGTTCAACGACGGACACCCTGGGATATCTCGCATGAAAGCGAGGTTACGTATGCTGAAAGAGCATGAATCAAGATGTCGAAGATTTAGTGAACTCTTGCCAAGACTGTGCGGTGACAGCTAAATCGACACCTGTAAAAAATTCAACCTTGTCCAAAAATGAAAAAAAACCTTGCCCCAGCTTACATATAGATTATGCAGGACCAATGAATGGAGGGTACTATTTCGTAATAGTAGATAGTTTTGACTAAGTGGCCAGAGGTGGTAAGATGCAACAGAGCGAAAACCAGGGTCAACATTAAAATATTACGAAAACTAGTTGCCGAACGTTTATAGATATGAGAACGGAACGTGGGACGAGAAGAGCCAGACAAACCTCTGGGTTTGGCAATAGTTATTTTGTCGAACTCTCTGCCTTCAGGTAGGGAGGAACCCAGACGAGGCTATGCCGAAGGGCAGCGTCTCGTCTGAGGAGGTAGATAACCCGCCGACCCCGTGTATGCGGGGCCTACGGGGAATTTTTGCACGAACAAATGGGCTCGGAAAGACCGACGTTAAACCGGCATTGTGCCACATCCCATTCTGTGGAGAACGTGGATAATTACCGAGTCAGGCAATACTCAGCTGGTCGAACTCTCTGCCTTCGGATGGGGAGAAGCTCAGATGAGACTATGCCGAATTACATATTTATCTTATTGCTCTTTTATCTTAATCTTTGTCGATTACATCTTTAGCTTAATCTTGTCGATTTTTCCCTTATCTTAATCTTTATATACTGATCTTAATCTTTCTTGATTAAATCCTTATTTTAATCTAGGTCAATTTACATGCATATCTTAATCTTTGTCGATTGCTCGCTTATCTTAATCTATGCTGATTACATACTTATCTTAATCTTTATTGATTACATCCTTATCTTAATCTTTTCTGATTTCTCCACTTGCTTCTCTTGCTTTCATTATGACCCGTGAGTGTTAAAGACTTCAAGCCCTCTTTCCTCATTTTGAACCACATTCTTTCTCTGAATGTAACTTGTCGTTGCTACTTTCTTTATGGATTCCATGAATCTCATACGTTTTGCCCATAACATTTCAAGAATAGAATTGCATCTACATGTTTTGCCTATCTGTGGGCATATTATCCCATATTCACAGTCATTATATATAGTAACGATTGCGTCATACAGTTCGCATGAAACTAGTAGTCGTGGCCGATTAGCAGAAACACATTGCATTTCGTCATACCCAATTTTAATTGTTAATATAAAATAACCGCAACTTGACACGTTTGTTTTGGTGCCGATTTCTGGCGTGTTCGAGATTGAAACCTTTCATCGTTCAGTTGCAAGTCAGTCTTTGACGAATGTTGACGTTTTGTCCACAACTATATGCCTTAAAGATAAAGAATGAAAAGTTACATTTTAGCCGTACTATGCTCTATGAATTTCGGGAAGGTATAGGCGACAAAAAAAAGCATTCAGAAGGTTATTTGATCCAAGCTTCAGCTCTTCGGAGCGTCAAAAAGTCGTTTGGCAGATTTCGTCTTGGTGATTTTTTAACGTCAAAGATCAGCCACGCCCCGGGCGACCTTGTGACGTCGATGAAGACGCTGTGCTTGCCATCGTGGATAATAAACCCTACATTTCGACAGAAATTGCTTAAAGTTTGAAAATCGATATCTCAACTGCCTTTCGCCATTTGAAAAAACTTGTGTTCAAGAAAAAAAAAACGGCCGATTTCGGCAAATCAGAATGGTGTCATTTTTCATGATGACAATGCAAGATCGCATATTACAAAACGGACCTTGCAGAAACTTAAGGAATTGATATGGGAAAAACCTCCAACACCTACCGTATTTTCCAGACTTGCCTCCTACCGATTTGCAGATGTACCGGGGTCTTCAGAATAATTTAAATGACAAAAATTTGGCTCTGTACAGTCAGCCGAAAAATACATCACAAGCTTCCAGCAAAAACTGTCATCAACAAGCTAGAGACAATTGTTAAAAAACAATAAAGACGATATACGGGGTGGTCCGAGAGTCTTGTTACCACTTTTCTCTCTTCCAAACTGCAGTAACTCGTGAAATAAGTGTCCAGGGTATGACGATAAACTACATCCGCGTCCAGGGCAAGACGATAAACTACATCCAACAGCAAGGCCTCTGATCAGAAGGCTTTGAGGAGCGTGGAACCACCCCTTAATTGCTCTGTGTTCCCAGGTCTACCCTGACCCGGAGTGGTAGCAGCTATGGGCAAATAGTTAACCCCGAAACTGAGGTAAAAAGCATTATGAAAGTGTAAAAATAGGTTTTAATACCAGAAAAACTTAAAGTAAAAAATTATTACCAGAAATAAATTTTTGGAGAAAAAAAAAACTATTACCAGCAATACGTTTGAAAAAAAAATACCAGAAATAAATTTTTAAAATACTATTACCAGCTATACATTTCTGAGGAAAACATATTACCAGAAAAAAAAAAGTTGAATCATACGCCGTCTTCAATGGCGTTTGATTTGAAAGACGTGCATGAGCGTTTTCTTATGTAGTGTGTGAATTCTTTTATTCTTTATCTAAACGAGACGCTTCTTTTCACCGTATTTGTCATACTTTCAATACGCGAACTAACGAAGGCAACAATAAGTTTCATTCGCTTCTGGCCTGATTCGGCAATAGCACTCACTGAACCAAATACTGGTTCTTGTCGTTTTACGTTGTCTCGTCAGGATTCACTTCTGTGACCATCAGATCTAGGAAACTAAAAAAAAAAAATCTGTATTAGTTTTTTGTTTTCATTCTCGGTTGAACGAGATGTAGATAAATGGCACCTGAAGTACACACAACCATTTCGAGATTACAACTGAATAAAATTAACCGTCTACAGATAACTATACTCCAAGCGACCCACAAAAGTTCGATCTGTTAAAAAATAAAACTGATACCAACTACTTCAAAAAGTATCAGCCAATCAAAACAAGGTCCTCACAATTCAAACGCGGTATTATCGCACGTGCCTAACAAATAATTCCTACTAATGACGACTCGATATTTTTGGCAAAGAAAAGGGCATAAAAGTCTGTAGCGGACCGTGCGGGTGAAGATGTGAAAAGATATCAGAAGGTTAAAATTTCCTGCTTGTCGGTCCAGCTACATGAGAATGTCGGACTTTAATTAAGTCCAAAGAAGACAAAGAAAAGAAACAAGGCCAATATACATGGGTAAACATATATATATATTAATAACAAGTTACACAAAGACATGAACAGTTACATAGTGTTTGTTTGTAGAAATTATGTGTGTGTGTTGTGAGTGTTCGTACGTACGTGTATTGTTCTTAGCGAGTTCCCAGAATTTGGGAAACGCTGTATCTGTGAGAGGTCACATATTGGAGTTGGTTGAAAGGAGAGATTTTGCAACACCTCCGCGCGAGGTGGCGGCCCAAGACCTGAGTCGGAAAAGAGCATTTTTTCCTCATCTCCACGTGAGGTAGCGGCCCAAGGCCTAAGTCGAAAGAGAGAGAGAGAGAGAGAGAGAGAGAGAGAGAGAGAGTGAGTGAGAGAGAGAGAAGGGTCAGCCAGTATTTATAGCCAGGGGAGAGAGACCCCTGTTGAAGGATTAAAGAACTGAGGAGGAGCTAACTGCGACAAGTCTCTTTCTCGTTTATCATCCTTTTCATGCAAGATGCCTGCGAGACAAGACGTGACTCTTTTTCCCCCTGTAGGGTCCCCCTTTGTTCACGAGTGAATGCCATGTTATCCGCCTAAGATACATCTCTTGCTTCATCATTGTACTCCTTTAAAGCCACTTAATTCATTAGCCGTCTACTTCGAGTGGCTCCTTGACCTTGTACTTCCGAACAACAGTATAAGAACCTCAGTTTAAAGGACATACCTATTGGTCAAGAAGTGGTCGGAGATGCTCACGCAGACAAACGATAAAGTCAATCTTCACTTACATGAATTGAAAGAAGAATACAGCAAAGCAAAACAAAACTAAAAACTGCTTTCCCTGAATTGCGAACCATTGAAATGAGTATTTAACAGCGTAGAAGGCGCACTTCTTTCCCAAAGAAGACATTTCTAAAACAAAATAAACCTGCGAAGTTAACACCTCTCGTATTTTTCTATAGCAATCGCCGTCGTCGTCGTCGTCGGTTATAATTTTATCGCAGAATATGTCAGCTGGTCACGACGAAAAATACCAGGATTTCATCATTTTGCTATTTAGACACGAAAGAAAACATGTTTTGACTTGGTCCCAATTCAGAACATGGGCGCAGATCCATGAATATTTGAGGTACCATACTGGAAAGATGAATAACGACACCTCCATAAAAAAAATATTAAAATACTGGTCATCTGAGAGACCCTATTTTGCCACAAATCAGCATAGCTAATCTCCAAGGACATGATTCATTGCGCCTTTCCGGGATAACATTCTCAGTTTACATGAAGTGGGAAGATTATATTGAATCCATTGCTAGGCCTGTTTGCTAAGAATGTTGGTTCATTATGTCGTTAGACAATTTTTCGCGCCAGAATATATCTTGCATATTTATAAGTCAGCCATTCGCCCATACATTGAATATTACCGTCACATTTGGTCTAGTTCGCCTGCTCTATATTTAGAGAATCTTGATAAAAATCTGCAATGTTATTGGTCCTGACCTGGCATCTCGGCTTCCGTTATCTCTCACCGCTATAATGTAGCTTCCTTGTGACTTTTCTATAAATACTTGAACGGTAATTGTTCTGGTGAACTTTCCTCTATAGTACCTGGGATTTATTAATTTAAGCGCATTCCTAGATTGGCAATAAGGTTTCATAATTATACTGTAGAAAATGGCTAGATCCAACCGTAAGTTCTGTGCTAACAGTTTCTTTTATCGCACTTGTGGAACTCTCTTCGGGTTTCTTGACTTCCAACCAACTCTGATCTTCAAAAGTTTAAATGATCTTGAAATGAATAAATCATTATCTACTGTCTTCTTGATTTCTCTTCTTTTATTGTTCTCGCTTCTTCTTAATAGTGGTTTCTTTTTGCTTGTATTCTTTCATACCAAATAAACCCTTGCGTCTTAGTGGCTTTATTGCCTTGTTTGCGGTGAATGATTAAAAAAACAACTTGTCAACACTGTTGCTCGCTGCGATCGCGTACTCTGGATAAAATTATTTAGTAGTCATCTCCCTGACAAATCAACCACGGTGAGATTCGAACCAGGATCTCATGGTCTAATCTACTCGATTAACGCGTCCTTCGCGGTCAACTTACTCGTAATCAGTTTTTCATCACGATTATATTTCGTGAGGGAAAGCCTTAAAAAACGAAGAGCACCTGACGAAAAGAATTAAAATAATTTGTTGATCTTTTTTAATATCTACTCTGATAATCTGTATTTGTTTTCATGTTTAACACTAAGAATGATAAAAAAAAAAACACAGATTAAAAATTTGGTCGTTTTGATTAGTTTAAAAGATACGCACTTCTCCAGAAATCAAGCCGAAAAAAGAAAAGGCCAGACATATTCTTCTTGTATGTGTTGTGCCCCGACAGGACGTACATGGATTTTCACAACTTCCTCTCCTTTGTAGCCCTCATTAAAATTTGTCTTTTCGTTATCTCTCCTAATCCCTGTTTAACAATACGATTTCTCACACATTCTTAGGAGATAAGTAGATAAATTCCTTTTCCTTTTAAGTCCACTTAATTATCTGAGTTTCTTAGGAATTTCGTCTCCAGTCAATGTTTGAGTCAACTTAATTGCCATTAAGTTTGCAGGATTCCTGTCTCCAGCCAGCCTTTGAAGTGGCAAACATAATTTTTTATCAATGATTTTAGATAATCATAAAAGTAGTCCTTTGAAGAATCTGACCACCCATTCAGCTTTTTAGGTGTTATACTTTTCTGGAATACAAGTAAACGGATAAAGGGGACCCCAGCCAGTATCCATATAAGCAGAGAGAGGCAGGAATCAGAAGTAAGGGAGTAGGTGACCAGCGGCCAGTGAGGAATGGGCCAGCGAGCAGCAGTCATCTAGACGGTCAGCGAATGCAAAGGTCCTCTTCCTGTGGCCGCAATTTATGGAGATAGCAGTTCAGCCGAAGGAAATCATAGACGGTTAAGTGAGAATTCGTACTGATGCTATTTCTCAACCAGAGAGTCTAGAAAAGCAGTTGTTATTCGTTGTGAAATTCGAACACGGTCAAAGAGACAAACCTGTGAACATAGCTAGCCGGGTGTATATTCCATACAACCGTTCTTCGATGTCTTCACGTTTGCGCAGTGAGCAACATGCGGGGAACGTCGTCACACCTGTTCTACTATTCTCTATCATTTTATCCTTCAATCTATCCTGTCAGTGTCAAATTATACAAGACCTCATTTCTCATTATGGATCCTAGAACGTTCGACTCTCTATTTCTGGGGCTACGTGTAGGTGACTCGTTTTGTTTTCCTCCCGACATACTTGTAGGTATTAGATGGATTCAAACACTTCTAAGAAACAGAACAAGCTAAATCTGAAATCTCTCACACTCTCCATATATATATATATATATATATATATATATATATATATATATATAAAGACATTTTTATGTTTATACGTTCTATTTATAGACAAAAATATTTAAGTAAATGCTCTGTTTATAATAAACAGTATTAACGACATTTACCGGCCTGAATGTCCGAGAAAATTTCATAGAAAATATGCGTCCTCCAAAATTTTCTCGGACATTCAGGCCGGTAAATGCCCTTAATACTGTTTATTATAAACAGAGCATTTACTTAAATATTTGTATCTATAAAAAGAACGTATAAACATAAAAAATGTCTTAAAATAATTTCATAATATACAGGGTGTCCATAAAGTTTGTGTGTACTTTAAAAAATTTATAACTTTATTTGTATTTGCGATAGAAATAATCTGTAAAAAATGTTATAAAGTTTAATGTACCTAGTTTTAAGTATAGCTAAAATAACTAATGTGATTTCAGGCATTACTGTAAATCAGTTGGCGAATGTTTTCCGTGAACTGCAAAATCGTATTACCCTTTGTATTGCTAATGATGGAGGACATGTGGAAAGTTAAATAAAATTTCAATAAAACCTTAAAAAATATAGATATTTACTTCTTTCTAATCCTTTTTACAAATTATTTCTATCGCAAATACAAATAAAATTATAAATTTTTAAAAGTGCACACGAACGTTATGGACACCTATATATATATATATATATATATATATATATATATGTATATATATATATATATATATATATATATATATATATATATATATATATATTAATACTAATTTGTGACTGGTACGGAAAATTCCAAGGAGAATATTAATCCAAAGAGAGCTCAATGTAAATTACAGAGCATTATAATAATAACTAGCAGTATGCCCTGGCGTTACCCGTGCTTGATTCACAAATTGTACGACTCATGCAGCAATCGCTATCACTTTACTTAAAATATTTTGCCCTTCCTTGCCTTTAAAGGTGTGCCCTTTGCCGTGCTGATGTTGCTACATGCCTTACTTCTTGTCTATCTCACACTACGAATTTTTTCTAAGCTCTATACTAAACATTAAATCTGTTACGAAAAAAGAACTAAATAAAATGAACACAAAACGATCAA
>OZ038490.1:49903960-49983960 GCA_964036315.1 Acanthosepion esculentum
ATATGTATATATATGTATATATATATATATATATACATATATATATGTATATATATATATATATAAATATATATATATTTATACATATATATATATATATATGTATATATATATATATATATAAATATATATATATATATATGCAGGCGTGTGCGTGTATGTGTGTCTATACATAAAATGGTTAATGGTCAGAGTTGAATCAGACCAGGAAACAGTAGTATTAAAAATGATCAATACACGTGTGGAAAAAATAAAATTAAAATTAAAATAACATGTAGAGCTTTAAGTTTTAAAAATTAGGAGATCTGTTGAATCCGCTACTTTGGTTTGAGAATACCGTAAGATTAAAACCAAGGTAGTGGAATCATCTGATTCACCTGATCCTCCAATTCTTAAAGTATATATATATATATATATATATATATATATATATATATATATATATATATATATATATATATATATATATATATATATATATATATATACTAAGTTTATAAAAATAAAAGTTTACTGAATCGGAGAAATAAATTAGCTATTTTTTGCTGTCATTGTCATAAATTTTACTTAAATAATATTTATATATAAAATTTAAAAATATATATATACTTATACTTGATATGAAAAAATAATTTTACATACTGTAAGTAATTCTAATACATTTGTTTTTTAAAAAGAAAAATAGTTTATTAAAAATTAAAAGTGAACAATTTTTAAAATTGTAGTTAAATAAAACGTATTTTAACCTAAACATCCCCCCAAAAAACTTTTAATATACACATAGAAAAAATGCCGTAAGAATTTTTTGTCGTTAACAATAAAATCAAAAAAAAAATCTAAACGACATGCATTTAGCGGATGTCAGAATTTGTTGAAAAATACATCCCTACCCACCCCTAAACATAACCCCTTTTTCGAAGGTGACTAATAACTGATACAACAAAAGTTAAAGAAAATGAACACGCTACCACCCCATGTCTGGATGAGTGGATTTCTCTGTATCCTTGGAAACAGCGAATTATGTACTTTTGTCGTGCCTTTAAAACTCAGTAAATTTAAAAATAAGTTACTCCAAAATTCACTTTAGGATGAAATGGAACTAATGATGTTTTTAATTTAATTACAAAATTAAATTCGAAGCTTGTAGCTTCCATTTTTGAAACATGGTTATTACTGTGTAACAAAAAAAACATATTGTAAATCGGTTAATTTATAATATATATATATATATATATATATATATATATATTATAAATTAACCGATTTACAATATGTTTTATATATATATATATATATATATATATATATATATATATATATATATATATATAAAAGTGGACATGGAAGTCAGCACTTAGAGGCGACAGTCTGTGCTAGTGCAATCGTCAGGCGATTGCACTAGCATGAAACAGACTGTCGCCTCTAAGTGCTGACTTCCATGTCCACTTTTATATTTACACACGCTCTATCTCTGATATTGAGCACTTTATCCCATAAATATAGCACACTTTAAGACTATATTTCTTTATTTATATATATATATATATATATATATATATATATATATATATATACCCTTGCGCAAATTAGTTGAAACAACAGTTTTAGTTTCCTTTCTTTCAAAATACGGTCAGTTTTAGATCCACTGGAGTGACAGGGTGTAATCGATTTCTATTTTTTGCCTCAGATTAGGTCATTTGCAGTGGTGTGCAGTAATATGAATCTTTTTTCGGGGTGTTTGATGAAATTTGTTTGGCCTTGAAGAATATTGCTTCATCCATAATTGCATCAGATTTTTAACACACCCAGGCACTATTGTCTCGACTGTCGATTAGTTGTCCTACTAGAATTAGTTCTTCGACCTAGAAATTGAAGGTATTACTCACAAATCTTCGTCAGGGTATGAGGTTAAAGCAATAGAACTAAATGAGATGTACTATACTATGGCACGAGATCAAATAATTAGAGCAGAAATAGAATAATGCAAACTTCGCAGATATTCCATATCAAAAGCTCGAAGTCACCTCTTGGAATCACAGAAATAATTCGGTTCTGACGTACGCCTTACAACCACGTTTTTCCCCTTTTTGGCGGCTTCATAAAAATATAAATGATTTAATGCTTAATAATAATTAATATATGGAGTCATTTTATTTCAGTTCAAAATAACGAAAGATGATTGAGGTGTAAAGACATGTGAAAATCAATATTTAAAGCCGATATTTGTTTTCCAATATATCGATCATTTTATTCGATATTTTATTTTCTATATCCGATATTTAAAATAATTATCAAGAATGCAAATTCAATAATTTCACGATTGTTATGAATATTTTGTCACCAAATTTATTTTTATGCTGATTTTACTAACATCGCATCTGCCTATCTCATGAAGACGACGCAAATATGCAACAATTGCAACCCCCACCCCACAAATAAACAGCAAAATCTAATAAGTCGGTTGTACTTTTTTACAATAATGTTCCCACAGTACAAAGCCAAAAAGCCACGTGTGGTAGAGGATTACCGAGTAAAAGTTACGATCCTCAGAGTGATATATAGGCAATAAAACGCTTAACCCTAGACATGAACAGGTTAAGATTGTAGTGATCGGGGAAGCACACTTTTGGGAGCCTATTCCACAATGTGGTTCGTGGGAAAAAGCTGTTCGAGTGTAACTTACATCTCACCAATGGAATACAAAGCGAATGAGGGTAGTTCGCTACAATGGGCGTGGCATGGCATGGCGGATTTTAGACATAAGGAATGTACAAGCTGGTCCGAAAGTCCTGTCATCCCCTACCAAAATGTAATGAGAACAATAGAAGAACACGTAATACAGTAATACAACGCTTAGGACACCTGTGCGCCCTTTTTATTCTAGGCTCAGGACACCTGTGCGCCCTGTTTATCCAAGGCTCAAGACACCTGTGCGCCCTGTTTATTCAAGGCTCAGGACACCTGTGCGCCCTGTTTATCCAAGGCTCAAGACACCTGTGCGCCCTGTTTATTCAAGGCTCAGGACACCTGTGCGCCCTGTTTATTCAAGGCTCAGGACATCTATGCGCCCTGTTTATCCAAGGCTTAGGACACCTGTGCGCCATATTTATTCAAGGTTCAGTGCACGTGTATGCCCTGTTTATCCAAGGCTCAAGACATCTGTTTGCCCTGTTTATTTTAGCCGCCGGATGCATTTCCTGTTTATGCTATCAGCCATTCCGATTTTCGCTCTCTCTCTCTCTCTCTCTATCTCTCTCTCTCTCTCTCACTCTCACTCTGATGTAGTGGAAGTGAGGTCAAAGGTCTTCCTCAACCGATATCCAACAATATGGCAGTTAATGCTGAACAATTTCTTCACAGATAGAGTAAGTGCCACTACAGAAAACGTGATAGCTAAGTTTTAAAATATATTTTTAAAAATGAAAATAATCTTTCTTGAAGCTTATATTTTAGGTTTCATTTCGTGCTAGTAAATTACATTTATTATTTCCAATAAACAAAATAATTTGTTGTATTTCAAAACTAATTTAAATTTACTGGAAGAAGTTTATTTTTGGGGGGGTGGGGGTAGCTATAAAATAGTGATCTTTTTAGTGTCATCCTTCATCATAACGTAATTCACTTTATTAAAAAAATCTAAATATATTTTCAGAAACTTTATTTGCTGAATATTAACTGATTTAATGTATAATTAAAATGATTTAAAACAAATATTATTGACTTTCTCAGAAATGTATTTTTAACACGGAGGTAGCTGTTTATTTAAGCTGTTGAATTGTTTGACAGCTTGATGAAAGATTGATGTTTATCTATTGTTTTTCTTTGATGACAGATTGATGTTTATATAATGTTAGGCTTTAACCGTAAGAAATAATTGAATATAACGTGAGCGCCTTTTATACATCATTTTTGAGTACTCAGAATTCTTAATAATAAAAAATATTCTCCGTAATCTAATGTAATACGGCTTATCAACTATATGCAGATTATTTAAAGCCAAAAATATGTTTAGATTGTGAGAATTTTTCTTTGGAGGTAATAATCATACAAGTCTTACTAGTTAACCCATAGCTGGAGAGAAAGGGTAGATTCATACCTTTCCCAAGTGTGTTAGGAACCCAACGGGAATTGGAACTCGGCTCTCCGACTAACAATTCCAAGCGATTCTCTATAACATTACCGAGAAGTGTAGAGGAAGACGTTGGGTAGCCAAGCTAATAAGCTTGTGTAATTGAATGGCGGAAAAGAGACTGGGAAGGAATAGTGAAGAGACAAATGTTACTTAAAGCGACAAAGAACTCGAAGTTCGTGGATAGGAATAATCTTTCACGCCTTGAAGCGACACGACATGTAAAAGAATAATTGGATGAAAAATATTAATACAATATGCTATGCGTCTTTTGATTGGTTGAAATATCGCTCTCTCGTTCCGCTTTTAAAAGTTTGATTCAGTCACATTCACGTTCTGATGGTAAGCTTAACTTACTTTCACTGCATGCCGTTCTTTTGTTCGGAAAATGTAAGAATGAAGAATTCTTTTGGTCTTCGGTCTGTGATCACTTCATTTTAGTTTTCACAAATAATAATAATAATAATAATAGTCTTTCTACTGAATGTCACATACTGAGATAATTAAATGTCTAATTTTAATACAATACTCTTGGATATAATGGCTCACGTTCACATCACGTTCAAACACCGGTTCCTGTAAGATCACTGAAGTTAAGCAACGTTGAGTCTGGTCAGTACCTAGATGGGTGAGCACTTAGGAATACCAGGTGCTGTAAGTTTAGATGTACATATGACATACTCGGCTTACGGCCACTTCACTTTCAAACACCGGTTCCCGGATGATCACCGAAGTTAAGCAACGTCGAGCCTAGTCAGTGCCTGGATGGGTGACCGCTTCGGTATACCATGTGCGGTCAACTTGAATGTGCGGATGGTATAATGACCTTACGGACACATGACGTCGAAACATCTGTTCCCGTACGATCACCGAAGTTAAGCAACGCCGATCCTGGTCAGTACCCAGATGGGTGACTATTTGGGAATACCAGATACCATAAGTTTAGATGATGTACATATGGCATAACATAATGGACTTACGGACACATGACATTCAAACACCGGTTCCTGTCAGATCTCCGAATTTAAGCAACGTCGAGCCTGGTCAGTACCTAGATGGGTGACCGCTTGGGAATACCAAGTGCAGTAAACTTGCGTGTGCGGGTGGGTGCTGTAATGGATAATTGCTCGAAATTACAGCTTGTTCATTTACGCGCAAATACTCTTGTGAAAGGTATGAATCCACCTCATCCACCCCAGCTATGGGTTAATTAGTATGACTTGTATCACGCATTGTCCACCAAAAATATTCTTACAATCTAAAAATATTTCCTGACTTTAAATAAACTGCAAAAGGGTTGATAAGCCGTAAAAAAAGCGAATCAATCAAAAACGGAAGGGGTAAGGTCTGTGTAGTATGACCTCACAGTTAATGTCTACCAATTTCTACCGAGGCGTTTTCCTGAAGGGAAGCTATCCTATCAACAAGCATATAATATCAGGGTCATTTTATTGTTAATTTGTGAATGGATTCCGGACCGTGTAGT
The DNA here is from genome assembly GCA_964036315.1 of Acanthosepion esculentum. Taxonomy (NCBI): domain Eukaryota; kingdom Metazoa; phylum Mollusca; class Cephalopoda; order Sepiida; family Sepiidae; genus Acanthosepion; species Acanthosepion esculentum. The sequence goes on from OZ038490.1 coordinate 49,909,576, forward strand.
AGTCTCTGGTGGGGTTGATCGATGCTATTGTTGACCATGTTTACCATAGTCTCTGAATATAGAATCCAGCGAAGTACGTAATCTGTTCAATGCAACAACGTTAAAGATTAACACTCACGAGCCAGACACTCTGCTGAATCTGACTATATCGCCAATACAACCAGCAGCTGTTCCGTAATTCTTTAGTCTTCGATATCAAAGGCTGGCATTGCATATTCGGGAAAACATGGCCGCCTTTATACACGTCGTATTTAATATTGTGAGCCTTCTGATCGGTTAATCTTCTATTGGTGAACTATAAAATGAGTCAGCTCATTTTCGCTGGCTCACTAGTACACCAAGGTATTCAAAAACTCCAACAGCTATGATGAATGTTACTCTTACACTTGTACCGCCGGACAACCAAGCTTTTTCCTGGGGGAATACAACACGCTTCGTGCTTGGCCAATTACGCACGCACAATCTAGCTTTAATCAGTCCATTTAGGAATAGGACGTTGAATTCAACGCCCTCTCAATCCCAGTAGAAACAGAGCATCGTCCTCTTCGTATGCAGGCCGGCTTGACTGTGGATCTTTACTTTTTACTCAGGACCTTTTTCGAGCCACCTTGCTTAAAACCTTCCATTTTTCATCGCCTCTTTTAAAGAATGAGACGTTTTTACCGAGTTTGAGCAGAGAATCGCAGTTGGAAATCCGACCCATGAAACAGTTTCCGTTAAACAGTGAGATACGCCCTTCCGCAAATAAGACAGTCATATGATATATGTGAACTACTCCTGTGATGTCCCGTGTGGTGTGACTTGGATTATTTTTAATCAGCATCTCGATTTCGTCATCATCAACGGCTGCTGGTCTACCGGAACGTTCTCGTTCTTCCAGTTTTCCACATCGGAATCTAGCGAAGCACTTAAAATTAATTTTATACTATACTAAATTTAATACAAACAACTTTAGCAACCGCACTAACTGCTCCCCACCAACTGAAGCATTGCAGAAAACCAACACGATATATCAATTTAAATTTTTCTTAGAAGATTGCATCACCGACAAACTAATGTCTATCTACGCACGAATGTTTCATCGTCCATTGCACGACATCTGCAAAAGTATTCCTGTCCACATTCAAAATTTTCAATAATATTTGCCGACAATACTTATGTAGTTCACCAAGAACATAATAAGCAGAAACTACAAACTGTCGAAGCCATCGTTATTAAAAATTAAAACCAACACTTTAAAAAATTAATTAGGAATATAGTACAAATGTTCTAAAATTCTTATAGCATAGAGTTCTTTAGAAATATCTATGTTAAAATTAAACAGTTTTTTTATCAAAAGATGCAAACTATAGCCTACAAGCAAGAATTCAATTCTTAACTAAGTTAAGTCCCTTTCATTAAAATATTTACAATACGGAAAAATTTTAGAGATCACCGTTTGTGACTTTGCGCATAACCGGAAGTGTTAATGGTTTAAACACAAAAGCAAATATTGATTTCGGACACACACAACCATTTGTCTTAGCCACCATAACCCTGAAGATGATATTGGAATATATCGAAAGTATTGAGAAAAATAAAAGTGAATAAATACAACTATGGTGGAGTAATAGATAGCGGCTCGGACTGAGGAATAGGAGAGCCGAATTCGAATTCCAGTCGAATCCATTATATCGACTTACACGTTAATACCCTTGGGAAAGGTATGAATCCTCTTCTTCTCCCCCGCTCTGTAGAAAGAAATGGCAACCTAATGCGGCGGGAAAAAATCCGCCTCGTCCGTCAACTATCGAAAGATACATGATCGCCTAAGCGTGTATCACGCATGACATATAACTGATTGATATTCCCTTACGTGCTAATACACTTGGGAAAGGTATGAATCATCTTCTTCTTCCCCTAGCTATGGGTAAATAGAAAGACAGACCGGGTTCTATAGCCTTGGATAGCAACTGGTCTACCGCAGAAAGAAATGGCAACCTAATGCGACGGGAAAAAATCTGCCTCGTCCGTCAACTATCAAAAGATACATGATCGCCTAAGCGTGTATCACGCATGTCATATAACTGACTGACCTTTCTCGCTCTCATTAACCAGGGAACAACAACGCTTATATGCGATTACGAAAGGGTCTTATTAAAAAATAAACAAACACACCACGTCTAAATTGACATGCTTGAATGAAAATATGCCGCCAAAATAAACGGAATGTGGGGACAAATTAAGGATTTTATTTGGTAACATGTATTTATGAACAGAACTAAAATGTATTTAGTTATTCAATTTATTTAAATTTGAGAAAGCTCAAAATTATTCTTTTGGCTGTGAAAGTCAAGGTAAACTATGGTGGATGCTAAGTGATATAATTTAATGGTTCTTAAAGGAACGTGAGCAAATGTTGTATTTGTTGTTGCTGAATTCATTTATCATTTTCTTTTCTATTTTGGTTATATACGAGTAATGGCTCACTGCTTTTATTCATTTACACCCGTCAATTAGAGCGGCTATCCAATCCCTGTATTAGTAGCCTGTTCAGGCACATTGGCGTTTTTTCATCACCCATAGAGAACACCCTACCATTACGTGGCAGTGATTTTCGTTTATGATAGATTTCATCAGGATTCTTCTGGTAAGCTTAGAGAGTAATCAGACATTCTTATTGCTCAACGTAGAGTCCAATAGTCTTATAAAAACCTTAGAGAATTCCAGTAAGATATCTTTAATCATTTCTAAGATACGACGGTACAAATCTTAATCTAACAATTGGACAATTTCGCTTTAACACGATCTGGACAATTTTGCTGTTACACCCGTTATATATATATATATATATATATATATATATATATATATATATATATATATATATATATATATATATATATATATATATATATGTGGGGGGTGCATTCGTGTTAAACCATGTGACACCTGAATTCTACCATAAAGAATAAATGCCGAAGGGAGGACTAGTTTGTAAGCAGATTGGCAAGAAGAGGTCAACAACAACAAACAAGTAACATTCATCCTGAGTAAAACTGCATTAAAACTAAAAGCTTATTGCATTCACGATGATATGATATACCGGCTACATCAAATGACTTTCATCTATATATCGATTGTCCTCCAGTTCTCTGATAAGTGATGAACGGAGTTCGTTTAGAGACATAATTGATTATAAAAGGTTATGCTGTCTGTGAAAATACGAATTCATACTTGTTTACAGCACAAAATCGTTCCAATAAAATAACGGGAGACAAAGCTGATCGACGGAATATAGCGACCAGTCATATTCGATTTGCAAATGAGAAAAGCAGACGATCGAGTCGTCATCTTTACCGCAAAAGAAGCAGAGGAAAACAAGGACAGTAAATTACTCAATGTAATCCGCATACATTATTTACATTATTCGGACTATTGTCCTCATCTTTGTCGCCATATTTATTGCAATGTTTCGGCCGTTGTTCGCTCCGGCCTTCTTCAGGAGGTTGAAATATCGAACTGAACTCTTTATTTCGCTCACTGAGTAAACTGTTCTAGTTCCACGTGCCATGTTTAATGGATGTCAGTTATCAGTTATCTCTTGTTAATTTTTCCCTCTGAAATCTCTCCACTGTCTTAACAGGGTATTGAACTCACACTGTTTAGGTTCTGTCACTGGATCTAACTAAACGCCTTTATCCACTGTGCCATGCGTCCTTATAGATTCTCTTTTTGGGTTCATTCATGAATAATTTTCGTTTTTGGGAGTAACCTTCAGGGAGTTTAGAACTGAACACTTTATTTAATCTACAGCGGGTAGACTGTTTTCAATCCGTTATCTATGTCTAGGGATATCTCCTCAAGTTCTTATCTTAGTACTGTCCAGTTGATGTTCGTTCCGTTTCACTGCCTGGCCAAGAGATTTAACTCACAATTAATGCGTCAATAAATTAACGATTCACTGCCCTACCATTACGTGGGAGGTATACTGTAAATTTCGGCGGACAAGTCGAGTTTTTGTTAAATAATAGTTTAACAGACTATTATATTTAGGGGGAAGTGTATCACTGCTCCGACATCTTGACGTTGACCTTTGGTTTGGTATACTGCAACTATGTTAAGCAGACCTTAGTTACAGTTTCTGACTTGATCAACAGTCTGATCAACGCCAGTATGCTCATGCCTTCAGTCACGATGACTTGAGACGGCTCCCATATAGCCCCATCTACCCAATTTCACCCACAAGACTTGGATCACCCTAATGTATGGTATTTCATGCAGTCTCTAAAGGTATCACAGGCTGGGTTCGCCAGTACATCAAGAAATTACCTGCCAGAATCACCAACGATGACGAAATTCGAACGTGCCGATTCATATATATATATATATATATATATATATATATATATATATATATATATATATATATATATATATGTATATGTATATATATATGTATGTATATGTATATATATATATATATATATATATATTATTTTAACACCTATTCTCGGGCGGTGTGAAAATAAACCCGGATAATACAATTTGTAAATAAAAATATATTTGAACAAACCGATATCAGGGGAAAAAAATTCAGTAAAAAAAGAAAAGACTAAAGACATCCGTGTTGGTCGAAAAACTCAATCAGCATTGCAATGCCTAATCAAAAGAAAAAACACCGACAGAGTAAATTAAGTAAAAATATAAAAGTGCTCAATACACTAAGTAGAGCAAAATCTAATATATATATATATATATATATATATATATATATATATATATATATATATATATATATATATATATATTATAATATTTTTTTTTAAAATATGATTCCTTCGCTACATAAGAGTTCTCTTGTTTCAAAAGGCGAGAGCCGAGACCCCTAATATAATTTTTGAAATTAAGTTGAATTAAGGTGTCTGGTCACGCTTCCTCGGAATCTCCCAAATTCTCGCTTGACGAGGAAGCGTGACCAGACACCTTAATTTAACTTAATTTCAATAATTATATTGAGGGTCTCGGCTCGCGCTTTTGAAACATGAGAACTCTTATGTAGCGAAGGAATCATATTTTTTTTTAAATATTATAATATAAGCTCTACTTCTGTATGGAGCACTGTCTTTTTAAAAATAAAAACAAAAATACTAAGGAACTCCGGATTATTTACCTAATGTGTTCTTTCCTATTTTTCTGCATACCTGCACACACACACACACACACACACACACACACACACACACACACACACACACACATATATATATATATATATATATATATATATAAATTTCTATTTATTTGTTGAGGGAATCGGCCTTATGGCGGTGGGGAACCTAAATAGCATGTCAGGACCAATAACATTGGTTGAATTCGTTGAATTTTATCGAGAATCTCTAAATATATATATATATATATATATATATATATATATATATTAGAAATATCAGACCAGATGTGACAGCAATATTCAATACATAGAAGAATCGTAGACTTATAAAATATATAACTAAATATGTATTTTTACACACACTAACTCTCTCTCATTCTTTATATATATATATATATATATATATATATATATATACTTATCTATTACTGTAATTATAATTGTAGACAGAAGACGATTTTGATTGAGTGAGGAGTCAGCGTGAAAACGACAGAGATAGAGGAAGGGTTTTCTAGTAGTCGAGTCTTAACTGTCGAACAAAGTCAATGTATTTCCTTTTCGTGTCTGGAAACGGCTTCCCAGTGGAGATAGAGCAACCCCACTGGATAGGTAGAAATGTATATGTCGATGTTAATAAAATAGTCAAGTTAAAATTCCCTGTGTTGAAGGTTCTTTCCATCTGGAATCAAAACGACTAGCAATGACCGACCGGGAAAAACGAGAGTGAAGATACAATATGTAAGTGAATTGGCACCGTTGACCCACAGCAGGGAGATATGCAACATTTTCAAGCGTAAAAAGAATATTTATGGGGGTCGAGTTTTCAGGCTTAAAATATATATTTTAGTGTAACAGTTTTAGGTCACTGGTAACCTAGAGTATGTTGTGGGGTTGTCCTATAAGGTAGGTATGGTCTTAACGCAGAATTTTGAGCTAAAGAACTTATAAGCTGCAATTTACGAATATGTGGGATGTGTTTCGTTCGCATCCTGTATTTTTATGGCAATTGTTCCGAGATTTTCTCACGGCTACACTTCTCGCCTGTGGAACTCTTTTCTGGTTTCTTACTTCCTGCCGCCTACGATCTTCCAAAATTTAAAAGCAAGAAAGCTTTTAGAGTCATTGAAGAAAGAATGGAATCCGTTATCAAACTTTGAGAAACTTTTGCAACGAATGCCAAAAATTTGTGCTGAAATAATCAATGCTAAAGGGGGTTATTTTGATGAGAGCAAAAGTTAGTCATAAAATCTTTTTTTCTTTCACTCAAGCATAATCATTTTCTTTCTTATTTAAAGTACAAAACAACTACTTCTTGGTCCAACTTAAAAACTATCAACGCTTTTCTCAAACTTTTGAACTCTACTGTGTATATATATATATATATATATATATAATTAAGTAATTCATTGAGTCTGAAAGAAACCTCAACAGAATGCAGAAAGCACTGGACGGCCGTTTCGTCCTATATTTGGGACTCATCAGCAGTGCGCATCCCCTACCGAGAATTGAAACCCTGGCAGTTATCAAGCAAACGTCATATCAACTGTTCAATATTGAGTCTGATTTGCTACCGCTCCGTCAGCGAGGCCCGTTTGCAATGAATGACTTAATTATAATTATCAAATCCTCCTAACAATTTCTATCATATATATATATATATATATATATATATATATATATATATATATATATATATATATATATATATATATATATATATATATATATATATATATATATATATATAAGGCTTAAACATTAATATGGAATATTAGTATTAGAGCCTTTTATATTATATTTTTGCCCTGTCTTGTACATTGAGCTCTACCTGGATTTTATCCTCTTAGAAATATATATATATATATATATATATATATATATATATATATATATATATATGTATGTATATATATATATATATATGTATATATATATATATATATGTATATATATATATATATATGTGTGTGTGTGTGTGTGACAAAAATATAATTCTGTGGTATGCTATATTTATGAGAGAAAAGTATTCAATATAAAGCACAGTGCGCATGCAAATATAACCAGTGTAGACATAGGTATCAATAATGAATGGTGACAGTTTCATGATTAAACACAATCGTCAGTCCATGACGATAGCATTTAAGTATGAAACACACTGTCGCTATCTAATTTTAGTATCAATGTCCACACACTGCTTAATGGTATGTAATGTTATTGGTTCTAACCTGGCATCTCAACAAAGTACTTTCCCACCGCCGTAACGCGGTTGTCCCCTGTCTTTTTTATAAACATTTTCGTGGCAATTGTTCAAATTAGCTCTCTTCCTTGGTAACTCGACTGTGTGAATTTAAGCGAACGACTAGATTGGCTGTTAGGTCTCATCATTTAACAGTTGAAATATGTAGAAGCAACCCTAAGTTCTTGTAGAAACTTTGTACACTTGTTGTACCCGTTGGAAGGGTAGAAATGAGGGAATTCAACTCTAATCTTGTGACGAAAATATAATGAAAGATATTATTTCGTCTTCACAGAAAAGTTATTGAAATGAGTTCCAGTCGACCCAATCTAATTGAAAGGGAGTGAAAATTTGCAAATTCGTTCGAAGAGAGATATATAAAATGCAAAAAGTAGTTAACCAGAATGTAGCAGAAGTATTTTTTCTTCCTCCATTACAACCGTGCTCCCTCTTTCGAAGCTGATTGGACGTGTTACCGGAACTGTCAATAAGGGTCTTAACTCTTTATTTTCCAACGTTACTTCTACAAGGAGAATTACTTGTAGGCAACATTTTGTGTTTTTTGTTGTAATTTTTTACACAGAAGATGATTGCCATCGCGAGATTACACCAGTAACAACTAAGAATTCGTCATGATTTCTTTCGGCATTGGCGGCCACAATTTTAACAACGTAAGATACGTAGATGACACTGTACTGATAGCAGACACTGAAAAGAAATTACAAAATCTCTTACGGAAGGCAGCGACAGTGAGTGTGAAGAAGGGACTAAGCATAAACTGCAAAGAAACGGAATGCACGGTCATCATTAAAAGGATTAGCCCGAAATGCGGGAACACTGCAATCAAGCAGACACGGAAGTTTAAATATCTGGGAAGCATTCTGACAGAGGACGGTAAATCCGACACTGTAGACGTATTGGGATGGCCAAGGACGCATTTCAAATGCTGGGCAGAGTATTGCAAGACAGGAGGATTTCTTTGGTAACGAAGAAAAGAATACTGAGCTATTACGTGACATCTGTCCTCCTTTACGGCAGCGAATGTTCGACGATTTCCTCAAAGATGAAGAGGAGACTCGAGGCGACGGAGATGTGGTTCCACAGAAGGATACTAAGAATAACATGGACCGAGCGTGTGAGCAACGATGACGTCTCGGAGAGGATGCAAACAAGGAGGAGGCCTATACTTAACATCAGGAAGCCGAAGTTTTTGGGCCTGGAGAATCTGATACTCAAGGGTCGAATAGAGGGAAAGAGAGACAAGGGAAAACAACTCATGACATACCTGACGGACTTAAGCAAGTGGATGACAGAACGTATTCTGGGGTAGGAAGCAGAGGGAAGGGATTTGTTGATAGCTGCAAGGGATAGAGGGAGGTGGAGAGCCATGATCGCATACGTCCTGAAAGGACACGGCACGTAGAAAGAATGTTACCATTATAGTTTTTTACCTTCCCTTTCCCCAAACAGTCGGACTTGATATCCCGGCAGTCTATTCTAATAGTTTCTTTTCTTGCATTTTTCACTTATTAAACTTTCTTCCGCTTTTTTGCTTCCGGTCCCGAAAACTTTAAATGCAAAATCTATCGGCATTTTCTGTCATCAAGAAGCCTGTTCTTTTATTGTCTATTCGCTTGACTAACGTATTCTCGTTTTCTTTCACTTACTTTCTGTAACCTATTACGTCTTTGTGGCATTATCGCCTTTTCTTGACAGGAAAGGATTTAAAATAGAAATCTGTGAATGAATTAAACAATAGATTTGTTTTTGTTTTTTTTAAATCGATTCTGTCCATCTTTATAAAAACGATAAAAAAGAGCGAAGGGAAATTCCGATTTTATTCGATTTTAGGTAAAAAAAAAAAGATAAAATGATTTTTCTATTTTTTTCTGCGTTTATTGGGAAAAAGTCATCTGTTTTTAATCATCGAGCAGCAAGGGAAATATAACGGGCACATGCTTCAATAGTGGACTCATACTTCTATTTGATTTATCATAGATAAAGTCTGAAAATATTCATCAAACCTATTTACACTACTGTGTGAAAGTCTTATTCACCATTAATTATATATATATATATATATATATATATATATATATATATATATATATACAGGTAAGATGAGAATGAATAGAGTACAATTCCAACGTTCGTACATTTAAATTAAAAGAGAGCTCAATACAGAGTAGGGCAATATTATTTATTTTCGGATATTAAAGCAACATGTAAAAGTCGCTACACAACTGCAGTCTTGTTTCAAGACATATCAATGCGTCTCCTCAGACGATTGTAAATTACTGACCAGTGAACAAGTAATTAATTGTTCACTCGCCAGTAATAACATAATTAAGTAATGTATATATATATATATATATATATATATATATATATATATATATATATATATATATATATATATATATAAAGGAACAAGACAGTAAGAAAACTGTGTAGTTTTAGATGAAGCATTTAGAAACGCTATTGTATATTCATATGGTCAACTGGAAAATTACCAATAGTTTCACATGTTGAAATATTTTTGTATTATTTATTGTCTTTTTCTACGGGTTAAATATGTGTTCTACGACAGGAATCGAACCTGTATCCTATAAGGAACAGTCATATAGCCTGACGTGCTTTACCGATTTAGCCACAGAGGAGCGTTTCGGTTAGCAAGGTCGATTTTACTGTTTTTAAACTGCAATTCTCCATGATTTTCTCTCGTACATTCATATCTCCTCGATGCGTATCCAAATGTAAACAAAGGACGTCACACATTATAAAATGGAGAAAGTCCGTCACTTATTTTAAGATATTTTTTATGTTTATACATTCTTTTTATAGATACAAATACTTAAGTAAATGCTCTGTTTATAATAAGCAGTATTAACGACATTTACTGGCCTGAATGTCCGAAAAATGTTCATAGAAAATATGCGTAAATGTCGTAAAATAGAGCATGTCTTAAAATAATTGTCGGACTTTGTCCATTTCATATATATATATATATATATATATATATATATATATATATATATATATGTGTGTGTGTGTGTGTGTGTGTGTGTGTGTGTGTGTGTGTGTCTGTGTGTCTGTGTGTGTTGAACAATAAAAACATTAAAAAAATTAAAATCTTCAGATACACTGGGTTGTATATTAATATTCCTTTGTTTTTATTATTATTTCATTTAGATTCCTCGACTAGTTTCGGCCCCAACATGGCCATCATCAGAATAAAAATAATTTTCTGCTTGCTGGTAGTAGTGAACTACAGAAATGAATGTTTTGATGAAGGAAATGAACTTTTGTCTGTAGTTTTCATTTGTTTTTTTATTTGTTTTTTTTTTTATCATGAGATTTGGTCAGCTCTTGTGTTGGTCAAACAGTCTCTTTCAAGTTGTTATTTGAGATAAGAGCTGGATGGATTCATGCTGCTTTGAATTCCCTTGGTAATTTTGACAGAATCTTTGGTTCCTGGAAAGGGGGGTGTCTCTGTTAAGTGTTTGTGTGTTATTTGGTTCTTAGGGAATGAGTGAGTATGATGTGTGTAAGCGTGTATATTACTATAGGTGTGTGTTATCATTTGAATCATTAGGGAGTGAGTGAGTATGATGTGTAAGTGTGTATATACGTGTGGGTGTGTGTATAAGTGTGAGGACTCAACACCTCTGTAAGCATGTCTGTCTTGTGTGGGTGAGAAATGTGGGTAGTTTTTGATTTGTAGGGTTATATATATATATATATATATATATATATATATATATATATATATATATATATATATATGTATATATATATATATATATATATATATTTATATATATATATATATATATATAAATATAAAAGTGAACATAGAAGTCAACACTTAGAGGCGACAGTCTGTTTCATGCTAGATGCAATCATCGGGCCCGATGATTGCATCTAGCATGAAACAGACTGTCGCCTCTAAGTGTTGACTTCTATGTTCACTTTTATATTTACACACGCTCTATCTCTGATATTGAGCACTTTATCCCATAAATATAGCACACTTTAAGACTATATTGCTTCATATATATATATATATATATATATATATATATATATATATATATATATAATGATTTTTTATTTAATAATCTGACATATTTTATTATTATTATTATTTTTATATATTTTATCAGAATTCTTATTAAAGAAAATAAGATTTCTCGAATATTCAGGCCGGAAGACGAAAATAAATAATATACTGTTTAATAAATAAATGGAATTTCACGTACAGTCGATCTGATAAAGAAAAATGAATAAAAACGCAAGAGGAAAAACGATTCTTAGCCAACGCGTTTCGTCCTGTCAAGTACTTTATCATGGCAAATGTAAGATTTATTTTGTTGCACGTGTTTATATACAAGAGCAAGGACGTCATTGGTTTATATAGGCTTTTACATTGAAAACGTTCATCAATATTCATCAGGTGGTTGAAAAGTCAGTCAAAACAAGTGGTGGACACAAATTGTCATAAAATATTTCGACCATCTCATGCTTGTGTGATTAAAGTTAAAATCCTATATATTAGGTACCTTCATGAGAGCGTGTATTTTTTTTTTATTTTTCTTTTTAATGGGAGCCATTAATTTTGAAAATCTTGTAAAAATAAAAATAATTGTCGGATTTTCATGAAACTTTCAGAAACTATTCACAAATGATGGAAATTATTATAAATATGTTTATTTTCTTTTTTTAAGTAATGGTAATTTTTTATTTTATTTATTACACCCCCCCCCCCACAAGTAATTTCATGAAATCTCATGAAATTCTAAGTGTTATGATTTAGCGATTAATTAGTTAAAAACACAAGGCTTTGACCAAAGCAAATCATATTTACTTTTTTTTTATTTCGGACCCGTCTACCTTAAAATCAGCTCTGAATTGTAACATACAAAACTCAATAAAACAAAGATATTTAATTTCAAAAACTTTTACCTGCTTTTACTTATTTGTAGGACTATGGATAATATTTCCTGAAGGCAAAAAACATTTTCGATGAAAAATAAATTTTTACAACAATTATTTGTTATTTCTTATTGTTAAATTTATGTTTATTGCTTAAATTGTTAAATATTTTAAAATTGATTAAAAATCGAGTTGGAGTTAGTCAATGGTATTATTAAGTAGATAAATATCATTTACAGATTATAAAATAAACCTGGTTACAATCAGAAAGTTGCCTTTAGGTAAAAATCTAATATAACATATTTTTTTTTTGTGTTCAAAAATAGCTTAAATTCAAATATACGGAAGACCGGAAACGAAACATCATGAAAACAAAAGAAAGCCACGTGGTTTGCATGACTAAATGTTGTTCTCCACTGTCAGTTAGCCTTTTCATTTCAAAATTAATAAAATGAAGGGAAATACAAATAATACCATGAAATAAAATATAATAAATGTATATATTTATATTCTACACTTAGCCTTTCATAAGAAAGATACCTAATTAAAGTCATTAAAATACAGTGTAACCCTGACATAAGAGAGTTGTCGGGGCCCGGAGACGAAGTCTCTTATATCCAGGTTTCTCTTATATCCGGGTTTGATCTATTTTGTTTAGGTAAGTATGGCTCTAATTTGGGACCACATAAAATCTCTTATATCCGTGTTTCTCTTATACCCGGGTCTCTTATATCTGAGTTACACTGTAATTAAACTAATTTGTATGCACCTTATGAAATTTTTTCTGTCAACAGTCTTAGTTAAAAAATTTTCATAAAGCATCGTACACGTAAAGATGGAAAGCTTTATTTTCATAAAGCATCGTACACGTAAAGATGGAACGCTAAGAAACAATTAAAAATTAAAACGTTGTAATTTTCCCTTAATAACTGGTTACGTAATTTGGTTCAATAAAAAGCTAAATTATTTCCCTTTTGTCCATCCGTACGATGAAATTAGGTCGCGTAAGCTGTCAATACTTTTTTTTTTAAAGTACACTTTTCAGCGCGTAAAGTAAGTAATGTTTTCTTTCAAAATATGTTAAATAAACATTTAAATTTTAAATTTTGTAAAAATAATTTTTTTTTAAAAGTGTAACTATTTCTTGGCAGAATTTTAAACGGAAAAATTAACTTTTTTTTATAAAATTTAAAAAATGGCTGACAATCGAAAAAAAAAAAAAACATGATTTTAAATTGGACGTGCTCGAAATGATAAAAAAAATTAAAAAAATAATCAAAATATAGTTTGATCTTTCCTCTTGATTATAGTATAAACAGTTAGACAAATAAAAATTATTTTCGTCAAGTTTAAGGCCATTTTTATCATGCTATGGCTCATTTTCTGGCAATCTCATGAAGGTACCTACTATATATATATATATATATATATATATATATATATATATATATATATATATAAAGGTTTTAACTTTTTTGTAACCATATATTCCTGTCTCATAAATCGATGAACTTTTATTCAAAAGTAATAAAACAGGCATTAATTTATTTCACTTCTACAAAAAGATTACCGCAAACCGAAAATTCGTTTTTACCATATACTCAATAAGGGTAAAAGTAAAGATAGCTCAGCTTTATTTTTTCAGTTTGCTAATGGTGTAATTGGTTAGTACTCATATATTTTTTAACGAATTTAACACTTTATAGCTTATGGGGAATTGAAGTGGACCCCATATAAGATTTTCACGTGGTCAGTGCAGACGTTGCATTAGATAAAGGATAAAACGCGACTGGCCTCTGAGTTATACAAGTTGTATTAAACAATATCACAAATAAGTCCTTGCAAACTTAATGGTGTCTACGACAAAACTTTTCTGCTGAAGAAGGGTCGATATTTTCGCCATCTACGGAGGCGGATAACAGTATAGAGCCGGCTGGTCCTATAAGTTTTTATTTCGTACGTCTTACCAAGAGTGAGTGCTCTTCAAAAATAGGTAGAAAACCCCGCTAATCAGCAACTGTAAGCTGATTGGCTAACCTTAAACTGCCAAGGGCAGATAACCATATCTCATATTTTTCAAATATTTCCAACAAGGAAGCAAACATGCACTGAGCATCAGTGCATGTTACCTTGTTAAATGCACTTTATACGCAACAATTTAGTCAAGAGGTAATGATCAGTAAGCGAGTCAGCAGAGTTTACAGTTAGCGTAATATTCACTTTACAATAATAAATGCATTAAACTTCAGAGATAAGAATGGTTAGTAACAAATTATAAAAAGATTACGAACCTTGCGGGAAGACTACGTTGGTCTTCTTTGGCATTATTCTGTCTATACTATTCTGTTAATAGAGAAAATATTAATTACTGTATTTTATTTTATTTTAATGGTATTAATAGTAAACAAAATCTGAACATATTACTTTTATTTTATGCCTGATATTGGCCCTTCTTTCTTCTGATGAATCTTCTGGGGGTTTCCTTGCGTCATGGTTTTGGGTCAGGGACAATTCCTATGGAAATAAGTGTTTTAGATTGTGTATCACCACAGACCTGCCTCCTTTCATTATGTCAGCTGAGCGAACGTCCGAAATATAATTTTGTGACCCTGCCCAATTGCCAGAATGGCCTGGGTTTACCTGGGTTCTTAATTAGTACAAATTTATCAACATGGATTTTGCTGTGATAATCCATCTCATGCAGTTCTTTACACCCTTCTCTGAGGTTGAGTAAATATTCCTTGTACCAATTTTCTTTAAATTTCTCTAATAGGTCCTCTCTGTTTCTCCGAGACTCTATCAGTTTGTTTCTCGTTGGTTCAGTACTATTGTTAGCTGGCATATTCTGACGTACTAATATTTCTCTATTGAATTCGACCTTAATTGGATGAGCCGAAGAGTATCTATACGTCAAGGGTCTTGAATTAATTGACCTTTGTATATCTAATAACAATGTCAATAATTAGTAGTAATTTATTTTTGATCTTCCAATTGTCTTGAAGTGGCTGATTTTTATTGTTTTGATCATGCGCTCTCAGACACTTCCTAGCCATGGGGAATGAAGAGGCAATTATATGTGTGTGATTGTTGTACTTTCAAAAGTGTCAGCAAACAATTTATTATTTGTGTGGATATCCGTAATATTTTTGCCCAGGACGGCATTAAATGATTTGGCATTATCACTGTATGGATGGCGATAAAGATTGGTAAAACGTGTTATGGCTTGAATGAAGGACATAGTGCTCATATCCAGTACAATCTGATCAAATCGCCTGTTAGCTTGGTCTAAGTAGGTTTTAACTTGAAAATCCACTTTTCTTAACACCCTCTTGAGGCAATTTAGCCATTTAATTACTTTTTCCGAAAAGTACGATCGCTGACCACCGTCCTTTTTCAACACCACCGGATGGATAATCTTACTCGAGGTAATAAAAATTTATTCTCCACACAGGTGTTTGTACAGGTGTGTATACAGAGATATATGTTCTAATTTCTGGCATAATGCAGTTATATGTTCCTTAGGAGAACAATTCTTGCATGGATAAGGCAATTTAGCTTTGGGGCTGGGTACTCGTTTTATGCTTTGACCTTGAGCACTTAGCATTAACTCATATTGCTCTTTGCGAGCCTCAACAGTAGAGAACTTGGTACATTTAGTCATACGATGTCCTTGATTAGCACTGCAATACATACCACTGGAGCTTGTAGAGAAATTCTGTAGAGCTACCACAGAACCTTCCTTTTTCGTAGCACAGTGTAACCCGGATATAAGAGAGCTGTCGGGACCAGAGAAGAAGTCTTTTATATCCGGGTTTCTCCTATATCCGGGTTTGGTCTATTTTGTTTAGGTAAGTATGGCTCTAATTTGGGACTAGATAAAATCTCTTTTATATCCGGGTTTCACTTATATCCGGGTTACACTGTATATATATATACAGTGTAACCCGGATATAAGAGAGTTGTCGGGACCGGATACGAAGTATCTTATATACGGGTTTCTCTTATATCCGGGTTTGGTCTATTATATATACATTAACACAGGCTCTAATTTGGGACCAGAGAAAATCTCTCTTATATCTGGGTTTCTCTTATATCCGGGTCTCTTATATCGGTGTTACACTGTGTGTATATATACAGTGTAACCCGGATATAAGAGAGTTGTTGGGACCGGAGACGAAGTCTCTTATATCCGGGTTTGGTCTATTTTGTTTAGGTAAGTATGGCTCTAATTTGGGACCAGAGAAAATCTCTCTTATATCTGGGTTTATCTTATATCCGGGTCTCTTATATCGGTGTTACACTGTGTATATATATGCAGTGTAACCCGGATATAAGAGAGTTGTCGGGACCGGAGACGAAGTTTTTTATATCCGGGTTTCTCTTATATCCGGGTTTGGTCTATTTTGTTTAGGTAAGTATGGCTCTAATTTGGGACCAGAGAAAATCTATCTTATATCCGGGTCTCTTATATCCGGGTTACACTGTATTATGTTTATATTTTGAGATTCCACTATCGTTAATTCTTTACGTGTTAGAACTAGTTCTGATAAATTCATTGCTATGTTCGAATAAGTCGTTAAGAGTCGGGTAACTAGTTACCGCCCTATGTATTAGTTCGCGCCTAAATTTATGAGGAAGCACCTCGAATACAATATGGCTGACCAGTTTCAAAACTGGTGTGTCACCCTCAAAAAAAAAAAAAAAAAAAATCCGACCCATGGAAAGTTTTAAGTTCGTACAAATCGGCACGAACCCCTGCTAAATATTGTTTTACATTCACAAATTCAGTATTGTATTTAGATTGGGTTGTCAATATTTGTTTATACATCTCATTATGGTACGTCTAAATATTCTTCGGTTAACCGTTCTATCAAAACGTTGAAGTTTCGTCTCCTAAAATTGAATGGGACAATAACTGGATGGCATAGCCTGTTAAAAAAACTTTTTTAAATTGCTAGCCTAGTTCTATGACACAGTTCGGAATTTGAGCCAAAACATTTTTGTAGTCAAACTTCTTGGTATCAATCCCGCCAAAAGTTTTACACTGTAAAAGATATTCCCATTGTTGCTGCTACTTTGAGTGCTAGCATTTTCGAACGACGTACTGTCACTGGATTTTTTTTTTCGGGACTGCTTAATCGAGTGTTAACATCACCCTCATATGTACTATCGTCCCTTAAGTCTGCCATTAATCCCATCTGCTCAATATTTATTTCGGCATACATGTAAAGTTCTCTCATTTCTAAAGTTTCTATGTTAACATTTATAGTTATTTTAGCAGTACTCTTAGTTTATAACAGGTTTAACACCTATTACTTCTTTATAGCTGCTTCCCGTTTTTTTCTTTTTTAAAAAAAATCACGTAACAAGTCACTTATTAAATTACAATTCAAACAATATTAATACAGCATATTATTAAATATTGAACCAATGAATAGATCTGCCCTTTGTGGGTAGCAGGATACTCAATGCCCTTTTAAAATTTTATTTCCTGGAATTTTTGTATAGGCGTAAACAATTTCTTGCCTAGTAAATTCTTTTTCCTTTAGTTAAAGATTCATGGTTCAAAGACAACAGCTAACAATAAAGTTTGTAAAAATTGAATTAAAAATTTTAGATTGTAAAACGTTCGTAATCTGAACAACATTCATTTAGTTTGTCTAATATTAATGTAAATTTGCAAAATCGTGGTTAAATCTGCCACAATCTGACTTTAAATCACAATAAGTCTGCAATATTTTGGCAAATTTGCATTAAGCTGCAAAATATTAATTTTCATTAAGTTTGCAAAATATGGGGAACTGAAGTAGACCCATATAATATTCCCACCTGGTAGATGCGGCCGTTGTAATAAATAAAGAATAAAACGTGATTAACCTCTGATTTATAAAAGTTGTATTAAATAATAAAACAATTAAATCCTTGCAAACTTAATAGTGACTGCGACAAAACCTATCTGCAGACTTTGTGGTGATAACGGTGTAGAACTGGCTGGTTCAGCAAGTGTTCATTTTGTAGATCTTAACAAGAGTGAGTGTTCTTCAAAAAGAGGTAGAAAAGCGTGCCAATCAGCAGCTGTAAGCTGATTGGCTAACGTTAAACTGCCAAGGGCAGATAATCGTATCACTTATTTCTCATAAGCTAAAGCAGAACATACAAACTTGCAAATAAGCAAAAACAATGTCTAGAAGGTTCTAGACATTTCTAGAAGGCCCCGGAAATTTCTAGAAGGTTCCAGAAAGTTATAGTTCTTCTATACTATAAATTTCGTGTTGTGAGCAGTAAAAAAAGTAAACCGATTTAAACCCTTCTTCATCATTTCTGAACTGAAATTCATGGAATTTTAATACAGGAAATCAATTATTTTACAAAAATCATAACCCGACTCTATATATATATATATATATATATATATATATATATATATATATATATATATATATATATATAGTCGGGTTATGATTTTTGTGTCTTTGATACATATATATATATATATATATATATATATATATATATATATATATATATATATATATATATATATATATATATATATATATATATATATAATCAAAGACACACTCAGTATAACGAATGTGGAGGGAAAGTTGGAACGTGATTAAAAAAAAGAGATAGATTTTAATTACAAATAATTATAATTCAAAAGGGGGTGAAAATAACAAGTTCCCAAGAGTATAAAAAGGGAAAAAAGGCACTCACAATCCCTCCAACAAGCGTGTGTGTGTGTGTGTGTATATATATATATATATATATATATATATATATATATATATATATATATATATATATATATATATATATATATATATATATATTGTTTGCGCATTATTTTTATAAATACAAATATTTAAGTGAATGCTTCGTTCATAATAATCAGTATTAACAACATTTACTCGCGCCTTAATGTCCTGAAATCTGAAAGAAAATATGTGTCCTCCGACAGGAATCGAACCGGTATCCTACACCGAACCGCTATATAGCGTATATATGAGAATTCAAATAACTTGACAACAAACCTTGGTTATAATTATTGTCTTAATGTTAGGGTCAGACTAAAATAGAAATCATTCTAAATAACTAATATTAAATTTTATGAAATTGAAAATTAAAATGCCCATATCAACACTTCATATGTATCTAAATTGTAACGAAGCTTTACATTCCCATTAGAATAACGTTTATTTTGAGTTTTTGGCATTTCAATTAAAACAAAATAAATATTAAAATATATGCATTTTTCCTCAGTTTCTTCTTCAAATAATTTTATAGTATAGGGTGTCCATAAAGTTCGTGTGTACTTTAAAAATTTATAACTTTATTTGTATTTGCGATAGAAATAATCTGTAAAATATGTTATAAAGTTAATGTATCTAGTTTTAAGTATAGCTAAAATAACTAATGTGATTTCAGGCATTACTGTAAATCAGTTGGCAAATATTTTCCGTGAACTGCAAAATCGTATTACCCTTTGTATTGCTAATGATGGAGGACACGTGGAAAGTTAAATAAAATTTCAATAAAACCTTAAAAAATATAGATATTTACTTCTTTCTAATCCTTTTTACAAATTATGTCTATCGCAAGTACAAATAAAGTTATAATTTTTTAAAGTGCACACAAACTTTATGGACACCCTGTATTTAATACTTAATACAAAATAAATTTAAAATTGTTAATTTTTAATTTTCAATTTTATAGTAAAATTTAGTATTAATTAGAATGATTTCTATTTTAGTCTAACCCTAACATTAAAGCATTAATTATTATAATCGAAGTTTGTTGTCAAGTTTTTTGAATTCTCATATACTTGTGTTTTAATTGGTCATTGCAGCTTATGTATCGAGCTGTTTGGTCAATTTGAATATTTTAAAACTCTTTACTCGACAGTGAACACCATCACTTAATAAGACACCAGAAGTGTTGAAACAAATGGGTATTTTTGTAGTGATTTTATAACGTATTTATGTTATAATTTTCGAATATATATATATATATATATATATATATATATATATATATATATATATATATATATATATATATATATATATATATATATATATATTACTGTCATCCACAGGCAGACTGTTTCACAGCTTTTCAGTGTGGCTAGACGTCCAGTTGCCTTTAGCTCGGATCGAAACCCGACTGAATTACCGTTAGTCGGAAATTCTGCCACTAAGCCGTCGGCGCACGGCAGGGATGAAGGTGAATTTTAGCGTATTTATTTTTAGATAAACAAACAGTGACCGACAGGACTCATTCGCTTTTGCCGAAGAGTCACGCTATATCAGCCTTAACAGTCACTGTTTACAAACCCACACTTCCTTCCCCAGAGAGCTCAACCGAAATTAATTTTTTCAGGACCCTATATATATATATATATATATATATATATATGTAAATATATATGTTGAACAAGCAGGTCTGTTCAGAACGTTAGCGATAATGTCTCTCCAAAATGTCTTCTTTTGTGTAGCTTTTAGTAAATTTTGCCTAGAGATCTAGTGACTGGTAATCTACCTAGTACTCTAGAACCTTGCTCAGTATTTTAGCTATTTTCAGTAATGCTATCGTTTCTTCCTCGGATTCCAACTTCTTTCATCCGTTTTGCTCGACTATTCCAAGTGCTCTAATGGCAATAAGTACAACTGTCATATTTATGTGCTTAGATTGTTTTTCATTACATTAGCGAGGGCGAGTTTTTTACCCAGCTTCTGAAACATTTTAAATGTAGGATTGTTGTTAACGTAATACCGAAGAGAATAAATTTAAATTTACTTTCTTGTATGACAACGAAAGGCTGCAAGAAATCGTTTCATTATTATCGCAAGCAAGCATATGTGACTCCTTTTTTGACATCTCTGGCGCGGGCCAGTCTTTTAGCGTTTAATGCACATCGCCGCATTTAAACGTAGATCCAGAGCCAATAGCCATGAGCAAATGTCGAATGACTTCAACGTGTTACCGGATATTCGAAGCAGTAAGATGCTTGTCATTACTGGGCATGCGCGCTTTTGTATTTGTCATAAAATTTGGTCGTTCATGTGTAGGTTAGTTCCGCTTGGCGGTTCTGTGACTGGTTTTGTTTAAATAAAAGTTAAGGGTTGTTCTCTAGATTGCCAGGGGAACAGGACAGCAAATAAAATAAAATTAGACATTATTTCTGGTTTGTAAACTCTATTCATTGCTGTGGGAACTACAATTCATTGTGTGTTAACACGGCTCTTAAAAGATACAGGTAAGCTTAAGCACGCATAGATAGATTTGTATACCAATATAGATAAATGACACAGGCCTATTTTCTTTCTTTTTTTTTTTTTTTTTTGATATGGTGTACTTGGTGTTTTGGTTAATTTCGAAGAATTTCGGCGTGGGGCTGAATCTAAAAATGCTATCCATTTGCCACAATTATTTTTACGTTTTCTAAACCAGACTAGTATATCCAACAGAAGAAATGGTCAGAAATGGATTAGGTCAGATTATTATCCTTGAGCGAAGGATTACGTTGATGTGATCTGAACCTGTTACCGGATATTCGAAGCACTATAACGCTTGTCATGACTGGGCATGCGCGTTTCAGTCTTTGTCAGAAAATTCGGTTTAGTTTGGTATGTTTTTTGTTGTTTTTTTTTTTGTTTTACGGCATATGAACCTCAATGAGTTATTTAATGCCGACAAGATTTTGATTGCTGGTAATATATTTTCCTTTAAAAATGTATTGCTCGTAATATTTTTTTTTTTTTTAAATATATTGCCGGTAATAATGTATTGCTGGCAATAATTTTTTCCTTCAAAAATTCATTGTTGGTAAAACTTTTTACAAAAAATGCATTTCTAAAACCTATTTTTACACATTCATCGTATTTTGACCCCGGTTTGAGGTTAAATTTTTTGCCCATAGCAGGGATCCTAACAGGTGCCACCACTTCGTGTCAGGGTGAATTTGGGAACCCCAGCAATTAAGAGATGGTTGCACGTTCCTCAAAACCCCCTGATCAGAAGCCTTGCTATCGGATGTAGTTTATCGTCTTACCCAGGACGCAGATGTAGTTTATCGTCTTACCCAGGACGCGGATGTAGTTTATCGTCTTACCCAGGACGCGGATGTAGTTTATCGTCTTACCCAGGACGCAGATGTAGTTTATCGTCTTACCCAGGACGCGGATGTAGTTTATCGTCTTACCCAGGACGCGGATGTAGTTTATCGTCTTACCTAGGACGCAGATGTAGTTTATTGTCTTACCCAGGACGCGGATGTAGTTTATCGTCTTACCTAGGACGCGGATGTAGTTTATCGTCTTACCCAGGACGCAGATGTAGTTTATCGTCTTACGCAGGACGCGGATGTAGTTTATCGTCTTACCTAGGACGCGGATGTAGTTTATCGTCTTACCCAGGACGCGGATGTAGTTTATCGTCTTACCCAGGATGTTAGAAAAATGTGGGCTTCCATGTCTAAGGTAGTTCCGCTCGGGGATGTTGTTACTAATTTTATGTAAATAAAAGTTAAGGATTTTTCCCCCAGAACTCACCGTGAACACGGACAGCAAATAAAATGAAATTAATTTGTTTATGGCCGGTTTATAGATTCTATTCATTGCTGTCAGGCCTACAAATGTCTGTTACTTTGTTTAACGGCATATCAACACCATATGGGTCATTTAATGCCGAAATTAAATTTCCTTGGTAACATTAGTAATTTCTTTTATCAAAATATATTACTGAATTCCTTTTTTCCAAAAATGTACTGATTTTTACAATGAAAATATATTGCTGATATTTTTTTAACATAAAAATGTATTTTTATACTTGAGCTTAGTGTTGAGTTTAATTCTTCTGCCGATACCTGGTACCCTTACAAGTCCTACCATCCTGGGTCAGGGTGGGTGTAGGAACAACAGCAATTAAGAGATGATTTTACGCTCCTCAAAACATCCAATCAGAAGCCTTGGTGTCGGATGTAGTTTATCGTCATACCCGGCATGTCTTTGTGTGTTAATACAAATTTTGAAAGATACAGGCAAACTTAACTTTATTACAATATACACTATTGGAAAAAATGTTTTTTTTTATAATTTTATATTTATTTATTTATAATAATAATAATAATAATAATAATAATAATAATAATAATAATAATAATAATAATGATATCTCTATAAGGTATCAGATGTTTAGAACTGAGGATTTCCTTCTCCTAGACTGGTCGCCAATCAAGGCTATAGGACCCATTCTGTCCTGGTAGTTTATGCATAATAGTGAAAAGAGACAGATTCATACTTCTCCCAAGCACTTAAGTCAATGTGACGAACACGACTGGAATTCGAACTCGACTCTCCGATTTCTCAATCCCATTACTCCACCGTGCCTCCAAGATAACCGATTATAATTTAGCACAAATTCTAGTCATGGATCAAACTCTCTCTCTCATTTTAGGTCGGCCATCTTTAGTTTGACATCTCGCCATAGGTCACAAGAGGCCACGTTGATATAGCAAGGATTGAATCACCTAATTAATGAATGCACGTTTCTCGTTAAAACTTCTACGAATCTATATCTTATGTCTTCTTCTTCTTCTATGTGCCGTGTACATTCAGGACATCGGCGATGAGGGTTCTCCAACCCATCCACGTCGTTTTTAACCCTTAGTAAAGTTTGTCTTTTTGCTATCTCTTCTAATGCACGCCCTGCCCGCCATTTAAACAAGCTCGTCAGATCGGTTATGTCATGCTTTCCTTCATCCTTCAGTATGCCGATTCTCTAAGCGTAGGTTAGATTTGGCACAAGGCCGAAAAGGTAGAGCACCCAGTAAGGATCGACCGCACTATTCAGTCGTACTCGATCTAGCGAGACCAGCTCTCTAACTCTTAGACCACGTGGAGGCGCTCAAACGATATCCTAAACGTAGTTTAGATGTGTCACAAGGCCCAAATTCTCTCTTTATCCGTGCGGTTATTATGCAGCATTCATCGCCTTACAAGAGAATGGATAATGCCTGGCAATCCAGAACACTTTGTTTTCCAACGAAACTTTTCCGTTTCTCAGCATCTTGCTTCCCTTTTGCAATGCCTCTTTCGCTAGTCCAATGCGTATTCGGATTTCGGTGTCGCATTTTCCAACCCCTGTTAAAACACTTCCCGGATATTTAAACTTCTGTACTGAATTAATGTTGACATCTCCAGTTTGTAACTGTTAGATTGGGTTTAAACTCTTGTTAATGACCATTCTTTCTACCTTTTGACAGTTCCTTGCCTGAAAACCGATTTTCTTTAAAATTAAATCTTTTACAGTAAAATTTAAAGCAGACTATACGATTGCATAGATAATGACTTTTGTGAGGGATTTACGTCAATCAAAATGATTTACAAGCAGACTGATTCCACGTACCTCTTTTTATCGTACCCAGAACTCACATTCTTATAACAGTAACAATTTCAATGTGTTAATTTCAAAATAATAATAATAATAATTATTATTATTATTAGTATTATTATTATTATTTTTGCCGCATCCCTTCAGGACATAGGCGATTATGACCCTCCACGACTCCCTATTCTTTGTGAGCCTTAGCAGTTTTTTCTCTCTTCGTTAGGGCTTACTTGCTCAGTTCATGGAATTCTCAGTATCCTTCTGTAGAACCAAATTTCTATTGCTTCCAATTCTCTCTTTGTGGTGCGGTTATTGTGCAGCATTCATCGCCTTATAAGAGAATGGATAACACATGCCAATCCAGATCACTTTTCTTTGATTCTAATGACATTTTCTATTTTCCAGCAACTTGTTTCGCATTAGATATAATCTCTTTTGTTCACCCAATGCGTGTTCCATCCTTTACTAAAACGCTTGCCAGATATTTAAACTTCTGTACTTGATTGAGTTTGGCATTCCCAATTTGTTATAACTCGCATCTGGGATTTTCCGTTTACTGAAGACTGTACTTTCTGTCTTCCTGCAGCAGAGGTTTTGTCCTCAAAGATTACAAAGTCTCTTTCTGGCTCTCGTGATTTTAAATAATTCTGACAGCAGACGTTTCTCCAGACTTTCGATATCACAAATTCATTTTGACGTCTTTCGAAATTTCAAAATCTTTCCTGTAGCCTTTCAAGATTTCAATTCAAATCATTCACACAGATCTTTGAGATTTCAAAATCTTTGATATATATTTTCGCGAATTCAAATCTTTCTCGCAGATATTCGAGATTTGAAAATTGTTCTGCCAACCCCTAGAGACTTCTAAATATTTATCAAGATTTCAATATCATTCGCGTAGCTCTTCGCTTTTAAATGTGGTCATTATACTGTTAACAAATATGGGCGTGTAATCGCATGATTAGAACGTTTGCTATCGACCTGGGTTCGAACTTCACTCCGGTCGATTTGTCAGGAAGGTGACTTCATGTTATCGGTCTGGGAGGTGATCTCATCACGCAGCACATTTTGGAAAGTCCTTTGAAAATCATAGCATGAGTTGCCCCATTCCTTTGGAGTGAAATTGGGTAGACAGAACAATTTGGGAGACGTCGGTGGTTGTGCTAGCACGAAATCATAAGTCATCGTGACCGAGTTTTTTGTGTTTACTGAGCGGGTTCTGATTGTTGATCATGCCAGATAATGCGCTCTCCCAGAATCTGAAACTTAGGTTCACTCAGCATAGATGCATTACGAACAAACACAAATGTGCCTGAGAAGGTGTCTATAACAGGGACTGACGAGCCTCCCAGACAAACATAATTGGATACGAGTGGCTATTATTATTATTATTATTATTATTCATAACGTTGAGCAGGCGTCTGCAACAGGGATTGATTAGCTTCCCTAGTATACAGATATACTCGGATACGATCATTATTATGCATAACGCTTTAAATAAGCACAAATGTGCCTGAGCAAGCGTCTGCAACAAGGATTAGCTTTTACAAATTTTGGGGCGAGTTCCTCTCACCAAAACAAGGACAAATGTCCACATAAACATATGTCTGCAAATCCTTCCTTTTTGAGTCATTAAGTTTAAAGAAAGTTTACGGTAGATGGCGCTGTGTTGTCATAGAGACTCGGTTACATTTGTCCTTCGTGTACATTTGTGGCTAGTCGGTCTTCAACGTTTAACGCCTATAGTAGTGAGTTAACTGAGAATGGTTCTGTTTAACAATATATTCACATCGCCTGCAGACAGGTATGATTTTTACAGACGACATCGCGAATGGTAATGGACCCGAGGCTGCACGGCTGTA
The DNA here is from genome assembly GCA_964036315.1 of Acanthosepion esculentum. Classification (NCBI taxonomy): domain Eukaryota; kingdom Metazoa; phylum Mollusca; class Cephalopoda; order Sepiida; family Sepiidae; genus Acanthosepion; species Acanthosepion esculentum. The sequence continues at coordinate 49,936,154 of OZ038490.1, forward strand.
TCAGATTACGTTTCCAGACCGAAGGCAGACGGATGAGGCAACATTTGGAAAAAGATAAAATAACAAATTTACATATTTAACATTTGTTTGTAAAAGTATTTTTGGCTTGTTTCTTGGGTTGTACTTTTAACAGGCTCTACCATAATCTTTAAGCTTAAAAACGCAACGTCCTGGGTACGACGTTAAACTGCATCCTGCAGCAAGGCCTCTGATCAAGAGGTTTTGAGAAAGCGTGGAACCACCTCTTAATTGCTGGTGTTCCCACGTCCACCCTGACCCGGGGTGGTAGAACCTGTTGGGGTCCCATCTATGGGAAAATAGTGAACTTCCAGGTCTTTTCCAGCACATTGAAACAATGTTGTTGCCAACTACACTTTTTCGAAACAATGATGTTGCCAGCTATACTTTTTTGAAACAATGATGTTGCCAGCTATACTTTTTTGAAACAATGATGTTGCTACCTATACGTTTTTGAAACAATGATGTTGCCAGCTATAAGTTTTTGAAACAATGATGTTGCCAGCTATACTTTTTTGAAACAATGATGTTGCCAGCTATACGTTTTTGAAACAATGATGTTGCCAGCTATACGTTTTTGAAACAATGATGTTGCCAGCTATACGTTTTTGAAACAATGATGTTGCCAGCTATACTTTTTTGAAACAATGATGTTGCCAACTATACTTTTTTGAAACAATGATGTTGCCAGCTATACGTTTTTGAAACAATGATGTTGCCAACTATACGTTTTTGAAACAATGATGTTGCCAGCTATATGTTTTTGAAACAATGATGTTGCCAGCTATACGTTTTTGAAACAATGATGTTGCCAGCTATACGTTTTTGAAACAATGATGTTACCAGCTATACGTTTTTGAAACAATGATGTTCCCAGCTATACGTTTTTGAAACAATGATGTTGCCAGCTATACTTTTTTGAAACAATGATGTTGCCAACTATACTTTTTTTAAACAATGATGTTGCCAGCTATACGTTTTTGAAACAATGATGTTGCCAACTATACATTTTTGAAACAATGATGTTGCCAGCTATATGTTTTTGAAACAATGATGTTGCCAGCTATACGTTTTTGAAACAATGATGTTGCCAACTATACTTTTTTGCAACAATGATGTTTCCAGCTATATGTTTTGTGAACTTCCAGGTCTTTTCCAGCACATTGAAACAATGATGTTGCCAACTACACTTTTTCGAAACAATGATGTTGCCAGCTATACTTTTTTGAAACAATGATGTTGCCAACTATACTTTTTTGAAACAATGATGTTGCCAGCTATACGTTTTTGAAACAATGATGTTGCCAGCTATACGTTTTTGATATATTTAGTAAATACTGGATCTGGCATTAAATAATCCATAGTGGTTGATATGCCATAAAACCCTATACAACCAACTAACCATTAAAAACGCAAAAAGAAAGGATTTGCGGAGATACAGTGCTATTCGATAAAAGTGTCTCACCTTATCCTTTGAATTTAGCTCAACTTTTGTTTCATCGGAGAAGAAAACATTCTTCCAGTCTTCTACGGTGAAATTTTTGTAATAGTGAGCCCATTCAAGTCTCTTGGCTTTGTTAGCTTTGCTTATTATAGGCTTAAACCTTCGTGTACAAGATTCGTAGCCTTGTTCTAACAGCCAACGACGGACTGTTGAAGAGGCAAGACTAACACCTTGCTCTTTGCTTAGACTGGCTGCAATTTCTTGGCTAGTTATAGTCTCTCTTGATTACCCTGCCTGTTCTATCATCAATCTTTTTCTTTCGTTCCCTTGTTTCCTTCCATGGAGCCGGAGTGGCATCATTATGTGCCCTAAGCACTCGAGAGACAGTTGATTGCGAGGTTATACCAATTTCTGTAATTTCTCTCGTAGAGGAAAATAATATATGCCTTAAGTGGTTCTGATGCGTGTTTGCACCCTTTCATCTGGTTAGTGACTTGAGTGGCTATTTCAAGCTGTTTTTATGCTGTATGAGGCTTTCGGAAATATTCTGGAATACTCTAGATTTAACTTAAGCTGTTCTAGAATTCTCTAGAATATTGTTCTGAGTGTATTGTAAAATAGTTTTCAATATTTTGTCAAAAGCTCTTTAAATTTACCAGTTTAATCATTAGAATGCGATATCTGAGTCACTTTCTTTGCGCAGAGTTTTTTTTTTCCCTGAATCTCATTTATATCCAAATTTATAATTATCAATAGAATACTTTAGGGTGAATAAACTTTTTTTCCTCGGTGGTCGGGAAGGGGTCTTTATATTAGTAAGATTAAAAATTATTTTAACCCCCAAAACAATAGAGACAAAATATTTTTAGTAAAAGAAATCAAGTGAGTCACTTTTATCGAACAGTCCTGTATGTTGATATGGACTTTTGTCCTTGGTTTGGTGTGAGGAACCCACCCCCAAAGTTTGTAAACGTATTTTTATACACCCTGCATATTACCAAGGGGAGAGAGTTTCACATGGACGATATCAGAATACCTATCAGATGAAGGACGCCATTTGGAGAGTCTTTGCAAAAATCAACAAAGCACAGATTCGTAAAATATCACACAAGACATGACACCGCATTATTTTGTGACAAAAAAAAGGGATGGTGTTCATAATGACCTTCTCGATGTGTGACAGTGTTGTCAATGAAATTGAATAAACTGAATACATGTGCTTTGTATTACAGTATTACTTGTTCTTCTATTGTTCTCATTACTTTTTGGTAGCAGAGGTGACAAGTCTTTCGGACCACCCTGTATATTTAACAGCGTCTATCGTAAACTTCAAACTTAATGACTCAAAAACGAAGGAATTGCAAACATATGTTAATATGGACTTCTGTCCTTGTTTCGGTGTGAGGAACCCACCACCAAAGTCTGTAAAAGTATTTTTGATGCAGCTTGTATATATGAATGTGTCTATAAAAGCAATAGTTTGTGATGCTCAAATTGTAAAAAAAAATAAAAATAAAAAATAAAAATGAATTGTAGGTTGAATATCTTAAAACACTAATAATAAAAAAATGAAATTAAGTTATCTCCCTTACATATTCTCAACATAAATTGACTATAACGGATCGTGTTTCATGCGCATTTACAAAAAAAAAAAATAATAATAATCAAAACTATCAATTATATTGAATTTTGTCTTACCAAGTCACCTCTGAAGATGATTTTAGAAATTAGAAATAACCAAAACTATGGCGACATTCTTAATCAGTTTCGTAATAGCACTAAGAAACTGATCCGTGAATTTGAGAGGATTAAAATAAAAATAGTCATGTCTAGATTATTCAACCAAATATACTTGAATTAAAATATGCTGCGTAATTATATACACACACACACACGCACGCACACACACACATACACACACACACACACACACACACATATATATATATATATATATATATATATATATATATATATATAATAAAAAGACTTAAACACTAATATTCCATGGTCATAATTTATGTTTAAGTCTTTTTATTATATCCTTACTCTGTCCTGGACATCGAGTTCTACGTTTAACGTATCCTCTTGGAATTATTTTCATACATATATGTATGTGTATATATAATTGCATATGTATGTGTATATTTACCACTAATATTGTCTATATATATATATATATATATATATTCAAATGAGAACATGTCATATTTGTCTACAATCACGATACATTTGTCGCTTATATATTTTCCGCAAGACAATGATGGCATGTCTATGTTCCAGTTTATCATCGCATAAAAAATAACTTCCCCACTTCCACCCTCTGAGCTTACTTTTCTATTTAACCTAGATCTGACATTTTATTGGTTTAGCAAGACATACCCACAAGTCTATGACAAACTATTTCTAATTCTAACAGTTGAAATATAATCCTTGAAAATGGCTAAATGTATAGCCGAAAGCGCTCGGATAAAAAGAACATTCGGACAGTTTTTATATAATTTATCATCTGAAAAGAAAAACATTATTAGATCGCACGAGAAATTATATAAAAAACTAAATAAAAGCACCTTGTCAGTCGTTTTTAATGAAATGTGCATGAAAGAAGGATTGCTGCCTAAATACACACATATATATATATATGCATATATGGAAAATATATAATGCAAATATATATATATATATATATATATATATATATATATATATATATATATATATATATATATATATGTACGCATATATATTTTTTCTATAAATGTTATATATATATATATAATATTATATATATATATATATATATATATATATATATATATATATATACCGCGCAGATATAATATATATGGAAAAATATATAATATATATAGAAAAAAAATATATATACATACATATATATACATATATATATATATATATATATATATATATATATATATATATATATTTATATATATATATTATATATGCGCGATACACACACACTCACATACACATATATATAAATAACAAAACAAATTTCGATAAATAAAGTACATTATGTACATTGGAAGACTCAGCTATAGATAAAATAGCAAGATAAACTGGGTCTTATGGCCTTGGGTGGCAACCAGTCTAGGAGAAGGAGACTCTAAATTCAAGTTTACAAAGTGTGTATACATGCGGCCTCTGAACGGCTTTTGAATCCAGATTCCCACTGAAACACCAAGTCGCCCAATATTCTATAGGAAACGAGAGAGACTAACTGTCTATATTGGATTTCAAAGTTGTGTTTATATAGATATTTCTCTTGAAGGGGTCCATAGCTTTCGTGGGATACTTAAGGATGTGCGTGACTCAAAAAAGGTTCGGGACCACTAGTCTAAATGTGTTTTTATTATAATCTCTTATAATATATATATATATATATATATATATATATATATATATATATATATATATATATATATCAGTCTACTCATATCTATCTATCTGTCTGTTTGTCTATCTATCTATCTATCTATCTATCTATCCCATACACCTTGCTATCTATTTATCCTATTCCGTTTACATCTATCTATCTATCTATCTATTTATCTATCTATCTATCTATCTATCTATCTACCTATCTATCTATCTATCTATCTATCTATCTATCTATCTATCTATCTATCTATCCCATTCCCTTTACACCTTGCTATCTATCTATTTATCCTATTCTGTTTACATCTATCTATCTATCTATCTATCTATCTATCTATCTATCTATCTATCTATCTATCTATCCAATTCTCTTTACACCTTGCTATCTATCTATTTATCCTATTCTGTTTACATCTATCTATCTATCTATCTATCTATCTATCTATCTATCTATCTATCTATCTATCTATCTATCTATCTATCCCATTCTCTTTACACCTTGCTATCTATCTATTTATCCTATTCTGTTTACATCTATCTATCTATCTATCTATCTATCTATCTATCTATCTATCTATCTATCTATCCCATTCTCTTTACACCTTGCTATCTATCTGTTTATCCTATTCTGTTTACATCTATCTATCTACCTATCTATCTATCTATCTATCTATCTATCTATCTATCTATCTATCCCATTCTCTTTACACCTTGCTATCTATTTATCCTATTCTGTTTACATCTATCTATCTATCTATCTATCTATCTATCTATCTATCCCATTCTCTTTACACCTTGCTATCTATCTATTTATCCTATTCTGTTTACATCTATCTATCTATCTATCTATCTATCTATCTATCTATCTATCTATCTATCTATCTATCTGTTGTGGACCCAGAATAGCTCCGAAAGAAAACTCGAACTCAGCAAATCAGTGAAAACGTATTATTAACAAAAAAGAACGAATACAGAAGTGTTGCGCGTCCGACTGACGGTTAAGTACAGTAGTCAACTCGTCAACGATATTTACTGCACCCCACCAGGAGGGAAAGATGTGGCACAAGGCCGAGTTTAACGTGTAATAAATATGGCGACAACGATGAGGACCGTAGTCCGAATAATGTAAATAGTGTACATAATACCTCATCTCAGAAATATAGACAGATATTTTCTGTTTATACGTTGTTTTTATGGATGCAAAATTTTTGAGTAAATGCATTATGAGTACTTGTAAAAAATGTTTGCTTAAAACATTAGATTGTATAATACCCAGAAATTCATACACAGATGTCCTCAAAGACACATGGCACAGTGAATAAAGGCGTTAGTTAGATCAAGTGACAGGACCCAAAGAGTGTGAGTTCAATACCCGGTTAAGGGAGTGGGGGACTTGGAGAGGGGAATTAATAAGAGATAACTGATAATTGACATCCATTAGACATGGCACGTGGAACTAGAACAGTCTACCCCAGTGAGCGAAATTAAGGGTTCAGTTGGACATTCCAACCACATGAAGAAGGCCGGAGCGTACCTCGGCCGAAACGTTGTAATAAATATGGCGACCAAGATGAGGAAAATATTCCGAATAATGTAAGTAGTGTATCTGATGTGATGACTAAGCAGATGAGTGCCTGTATGGGATTAGGTTGAGGCTTTTTCAGTAGCATTTATATTAATCTAATAGGAGCACCCTTTTGAATGTTCCTTTTTATACGTCCTTCATATAGTTTTCTCACTTTTTTTACCTTAGTTATTTATGATATGAGAAGTGAATCTAAAACTATTTCAATGCTCGCCCACCTTCGATATTATTAAACCTATTTTTGTTTCGTCTGTATAGCTTACACGGTCATGGTGACACCCTGTCTTTTTATTGGCCCTGATATATTTTTAAAGGAACCATAGATATTTATATCTTTCTTAAAGAGGTTATTGCTTCCTATAGGTCGACATTGTTCCCTCTAATTATAAATTATTTACAAGCACGCGAGAGCGTGCGCGCGCACGCACACACACACACACACGCATGAATACGAAGGTAGATGAATATTCCTGTTGCCTGCTGAGTAAATTTTGATCTGAAATTTTCACTGTATAATGTTCGATCCATATAACTAAATATTCCCCAACGGAATAAACGAAAATACGAAGAAACAATATTAACGACATCCCAATGTGGATAAATATGCCCATAGCCTTACATTTTGTTATTTTTAATAATATTTTTCACCCAGTGCAAGGCCCAAGAGCCAATCAAGGTAGAGGATTACTGATTGAGGTTGATGCACTTAAGCGGAGGAGGTAAGAAAAATTTAAACGTGCTACTCGATGTGCAGCTAGGTCTCATTAATTTATTGTCGAACTTACGAAATGTGGGACTTGCTTCCGGCTTCTTGTGTTCCCTGTCAACTATTCAGATATTTAAAGGCAACCGTAAATCGCAACCTTTGTCTTTCTCAGCTTATTTCACTCTCGGTAACCATTTACATCTTAGTGGCTATCTCACCTTGCTTGATAGGAAATGTTTAAGCAAAGAGTGCTACTTAATATATTTTCTGTTTATACGTTAATTTTATAGATATAAATATTTAAGTAAATTCTCTATTTTTAATTAAGCAATATTAATTACATTTACCGTTCTCACTGTTCGAGAAATTTCGTAGAAGATATACGCTCTCCGACAGGAATCGAACCTGTATTCCGGTACTGAAACCATCATTTGAACTGATATGCTATACCATTAAGCTACGGAGAAGCGTCTGGTTAGCAAAGTCCGAATTACTGTTTATAAACACACAATATTCGACAATTTTTCGCGATCAATCATATCTGTTCACGAAACGTATCTTAACGTAAACAGTGACAACATATAATTAAATGGACTTAGTCCAACAATTGTTTAATATATTTTCTGTTTATACTTTATTTTTATAGATATAAATATTTAAGTAAATGTTCTGTTTTTTTTTGTTTTGTTTTTCTTTCTATTAAACAGTATTAATTATATTTACCGGTCTGAATGATCGAGAAATTTCGGAGAAAATATGCGCTCTCCGAAGGAATCGAACCTGCAACGCTTATATTACATCTGTACTATATATAAAAAAAAAGTTTTATGCAAAAATATATATGACCTAATAGATGAAAACATTAGTTAGAACATATCAGATTCCCTAGCAGATTTGAGTTCAGTCCCTGGGTTTGGTAGTGCTGAGAATCCCAAACTCTTGTTCAATGGAAGAAACGAACAAGCGACGCAAAGGTGAATAAGAATTGGTGAACATTAATTGATATGAAGCATATCTGAAACACGGAAAGCAGAATGAGAACACTCTAGCTATGGATTGATTAAAGGGTTGGCATTTCAAGAAGGTTATCAAATTTAAAAAAAAGCAGACACTTAAAAAAAGCGAGAGGATACGGTAACTGAAAGTTGTGAGGATTAAAACCAACACGAGTATGCTGGTCTCATTAGTAAAGCATATAAGACAGATATCTGAAGAAGGCCGGTGGTTACAACGGTTGAAACGTTGTGATCACGACATTGAATATTAATACGATCATATTTGAAACATAGAAACTTTAATACAAAATGTCCAAGATGCGAGCTGCGAATTGGATATGTCAAAATGAAACAAGATAGGTTCGCCTATCGTACGGGTCAAACTCCTACCCGGCTTTTGAACAGGAGTAGAGATTTATCCATAGTTCCCTGTTTAGGATTGGGTTTCCGGTTCCTTCTAAAGTCTACTTCAACTCTATGCTTCTAAGGTCTCCTCTCCGGTCTTTTGAACAGGAATAAAGGTTTATCCCTTGTTTCTTGTTTAAGATTGGTTTTCCGGTTGCTTCTAAAGTTTACTTCACCTCTATATTTTTAACGTGTTCTCACCTGTCTTTTGAACAGGAGTAGTAGTTCATCCCTTATTCCCTGTTTAGGATTGGGTTTCCGCTTCCTTCTAAAATCTAGTTCAACTCTATACTTCTAACGTCTCCTCCCCGGTCTTTTGAACAGGAGTAGTGGTCTATCTCTTGTTTCCTGTTTAGGATTGGGTTTCCGGTTCTTTCTTATTCTGTTTCACTCCTAGTAGCACCTTGCATCTTAGTGGCATCATCGCCTTACTTGGGGTGAATTGACTGTACAAAAAAGTACAAGTTGTCAATATCTGGGAAGTGTTTTAACAGACAACGGAAAGTGTCGACCCCGAAATCCGAAAGAGAAATTGGAATATCAAAATATGCCTTCAAAAACACTCTGCAAAGTATTAGTATAAGCAGCGAAATTCGACAGAAACAAAGAGGATGCTGAACTGTTAAGTAATATCAATCCCCTTACATGACAATGAATTCTGAACAATTTCCGAATAGATGGAGAGAAGACTGGAGGCGACAGAAAAGTGGTTCTACAGGAGGATGCTGAGAATATCATGGACGGAGCGGGTAAGCGACGAAGCAGTCATAAGGAAAATGCAAACAAAAAGGGGCACTTACACACAGAATGAAAAAGAGACGTCTTAAATACCCCTGACTCGTTGTGTGGAAGGAGAGTTTAGAGAATTTGACACTCACAGAGCATATCGAAGATAAAAAAGACAAAATATAGAGGTAGGCAACGGAACATCAACATGATGAGCGTGTGTGATTGCATAGCGGAAAGGGTATTGAGAAGGACGGGGAAAATAGAAACGTTACTAAGAGCTACAAGGCTTAGGAAGTTGTGGAAAGCCATGATCGCACACGTCCTGAAGGTTCATGGCCCAAAGAAGATAATGATGATGATAACAATGATAATGATAATAATAATGATGATAAAAATGTTGATAATGATAATGATAATAACAATGATGATGAAATGGTGATGATAATAAAGATGATTATGATAATGATAATCATAATAATAATATAGTTAGAGTAATAATTATACTACTTTATAATAGTGATAATGAAGATGATAATCATAATAATAATATAATTATAATAATAATAATAATATAAAGATGACGATAATGATAATAATAATAATGATGATAATAATAATAATGATAATTATATTAAAATATGATAATAATTATAATAATATAATGATAATTATGATGATAACAATGATAATGATGATTATGATAATCATGATGATAATATAACTATAATAATAATTATGATAATATAATTATAGTAATGATAATGTTAATGATAATAATAATGATGATGATAATAATGTTAATGTTAATGTTGATGTTGAGGATAATAATGATAATTATAATAATAATATGATAATAATGATGATAATATAATTATAATAATGATAATGATGATGATAATAATATTGATAATGACGATGATAATGTTAATATTGATGATGATAATAATAATAATAATCATATTATACTAATTATAATATAATGAGAATGAGAATCAGTCAGTCGTGTTCCATGCGTGATACATGCTTAGGCGATCATGTATCTTTCGATACATGAATGACGAGGCAGATTTGTTTTTCCCGCAGCAGGTTGCCATTTGTTTCTGCGGTAGACCAGTTGCCATCCAAGTCTATAGAACCCAGTCTGTCCTGCTATTTACCCATAGCTGGGGGGGGGAGATGAGGATGCATACCTTTCCCAAGGGCATTAGCATGTAAGTGAATGTAACGGATTCGACTGGGATTCGAACTCGGCTCTCCGATTACTCAATTCGATCCGTTACCCATTACGCCACCAATAATAAAAAAAGCTAAATATACATATCAATGTTACTGTGTCTCATGTTTATTCTGTTTAAATTGATTGAATCTTTCACGAAAGGTGCCCAGATTAAAATGAAGCCATGAAACGAATAGTAAATATTTCCTGGAGATTAAGATTTAATCGCAGAAAATGTCACTGTGGAAAGGATCCGCCAAGGGCTTAATTGCTAAATAAAAAGACCCTTTGGAAATTCGCTTAGATTGAAGATTTCATTTCTTTCAATAACTTCTGGCAATGCAATCATTTCTGGATTAAACCTTCAATATGTCGAATCCATTCAGGACGTTGGCAATCATGGCTCTCCACAACTTCCTATCCTTTGTAACTCTTAGCTACCTTTGTCTTTTTACTATCCCTCACTCTCCCTGTTCTGCCATCCATTTACAGACGCTCGTTAGTTATATGGTCATGGCTCTCCACAATTTCCTATACTTTGTAGCAATGTCTTTTTACTATCCCTAATCTCGTTACATGGGTGATAATGGCCCTCCACAACTTTCTATCCTTTGTAGCTCTTAGCTACCTTTGTCTTTATACTATCTCTCTCACTCCCTGTTCTACCATCCATTTACACAAGCTCGTTAGGTTGTGATCATGGCTCTCCACAACTTCCTATTCTTTATAGCTACCTGTGTCGTTCTACTATCGCTCCCGCTCCCTCTTCTGTCATATATTTACACAGGCTTGTTTGGTAGGTGATCATGACTCTCCACAACTTCCTATTCTTTGCAACCTTTAGCTACCTTTGTTTTTTGCTATTCCTCTCAATCCCTGTTCTGCCATTCATTTACACAATCTTTTTAAGTGAGTTACTCGCTGATTCTCTCTATCTCTTCAAGACGCGGTTTATCATGGCTCTCCACAACTTCCTATTCTTTGTAGCTCTAAGCATTATTTGTTACCTTACTACTCCTCCCATTCCCTGTTCTACCATTGATTTACATAAATTTATTAAGTACGTTAATCACTGATTCCCTCCTGTCCTTTCGAGACACGGTTGATCATGGCTCTCCACAACTTCCTATCCTTTTTAGTTCTAAGCAATGATTGTCCTCTTACTATCCCTTCCAGTTCCTCTTCTACCATCCATTTACACAAACTAGTTAAGAAAGTTACTCGGTGTTTACCTATGTCTCTTTTGCCATCGATATGTTCATGTGAGTGTCGAATTTTCCAAGCTCACTTTCCTCATTCTATGTCTAGGACATTTCAACTGCATCTTTCTGGTTCTAATTCCTCTTTTTGGTTCCATTTTCTTTGGAACTTCCTCGTTATTCCCATGCTTCGATCATGGTAATCTCAGCATCCTTTTGTTGAACAATATTTCTGTTGCTTAAAGTTTTCTGTCCAACCGTGAATGATTGGAGACAGTTCATTTGGCCGATGCAGCTTACATCGGGTTGCGCCAGTTATGGCGAGTAGACGAGATTTTTGCCTGGTGAAAAGATGGCTTTTGATTTTCAATGAGAAATGGAAAATGTGCATCTTTGGCTTATTGGACTAAAGACGATTTGACCAACTGAGAAGCAACGACTCGAGTTGGCCGGACACCAGTTCTAGCCTCGAATGACGCCGTGCCAGCTCAACGCAGTGAGATCAGCTCCGATTCAATATTATATTCATTTTGCTGTTCAGTTTCCAAAAGGTTTCGGAAGGAAATTCGAAAAAAAAAACAACGTGAATTCCCGATTAGATATGCATGGCGTAAATGTAGACACACAAGCTGATACGGAAAAGCTTTCCTTTCCATTTTTGCTTAGAGCGCCCCCTGTATTAAAAGCAACCGATTAATTAACTACCGAACATTACCTCCCTTTTATGGTCTGTTCATGGAAGACTGGGACTATCAACATTTATTTCTTAGCTTCGTCATATTTTAATAAAAAAGTAAAGCTTCTTGGAAATAATGAAAAGTTATTGAATAACGTTCTTATTTGTATTTATTTATTTTTTTTGGTAGAGAGACGGGAATAAAAACGAATTGCTTTGAAAGCAAATTATCGAGAAATGGCGTGAGTTGACAGGCAAGCTGCCGATGACAATTTATCAACTGTGCAGACGGAAGCAAATAGTCGAGCCGTGTCCTGCTCACGCCGACCACGAGTAATTATGAATTATTCTTTGTCATCTCTCGCCTCTTTATTCTTTCTCCGTACACACACACACACACACACACACACACACACACGCACGCACGCACGCGGGCGCGCGAACGTACAGACACAGACACACACACAGAGATACAGAGAGAGAGAGAGACACACACACACACGCACAGACACACACGCACAGACACACGCACAGACACACGCACAGACACACACACACAAACACACACACGCACAGAGAGAGAGACACACACACATGCACAAACACACACACACACACACACACAAAGAAATGATCTAACATTAAGATGTCCATAAAGATGGCGACGGGTCCTAGAAAATTACTTAAAAATACCAATGAAACCGTAACAATTGTTTATTTTACAGTTCGTTATTCCACTGAACAAAGAATTTAATATAATGACTCACCAAAAGATTATCACTATATCAAAGGCCTGACAAACTTGCCTAATTTTCCCTGCATTTTTACTCACACACACACACACACACACACACACACACACACACAGCTATATATTCATTTGTGTGTGTGTGTGTGTGTCTATTATTTTTTTTAACATACAACGTGTATTAACACGTGCGATACCCTGTCTTTCATCAGCTGCCGACCAGGGGTGATATCCCGGTTTCGGTGGCTATGGCGGGACCGCCACCCCTGGCGCCACCAGCAGCGTTTGCCACCAGGCAGGGTATGGAGATAAGCTAATTGATCGTTCCACTTTGTAAATTCTCGTAATGAAATAAATGAACGATTGTTCCTCGTTACAGCTTCTATCCGTAATGAAAGTTCCTGAACGCGTTTGCCGTTATTGTCGCGCTCGTAAAAAATAATATATATATATATATATATATATATATATATATATATATATATATATATATATATATATATATATATATATATATATATATATTAGTATTAGAAGTTTTATAAGTAGATGACACTATACTCGATCGGAAAACCTTTGGTGCCTTGATTTGCAAATAATCAAACCAATACCAAAGGGGAAAAAAGGTGTATAAAAAGAAAGAACCAAGAACATGTACGTTAGCCGAAAATAATCGTCTACCATGCAAGTCCAAAGCCCAAAGAAAAAAAAAAACCGATACGAGTATGCAAAAAAACTAACTAACTAAATAATTAAAATAAAAGGTAGGTTTGTCTGGCTGTCTCTCGCTTTATATATATATATATGTATATATATATATATATATATATATATATATATATATACATATATATATATATATACTATTTTTATTAATTTATTATATGTGATTATTCGAAAAAACATGTTGAAATCGCTACACAAAAGGTTTCATGTTTCAATACTTCTTCAGGCTAGTAACTGATGATTAAATGATTTTAAAATGAGAAAATTTTAAAACAAAGCGATACCTCTTTTCTGAAAGTTAAAGGGGGAGGGTATGTCAAAATTAAAAATCGACTTGTGATTATGTCTTGATTAACCAATTAAATGTTAGATCTGGGCTAAAGAGTAAAGTAAGATCAGAGGGGGGGTATTTTTACATGCCATGATAAACCGGCCATCATTGACAGTTGCGGAAAATATGCAAGCGACAAATATATCGTGATTGTCGACAAATACGACATGTTCTCATTTGTATATATATATATATATATATATATATATATATATATATATATATATATATATATATATATATATATATTCTTAGTCGATAGGGATATATGCCAGAAATTATATTATTAAAGAAAACATGCGCCATCCGACAGGATTCAAATCTGCGTCGCCTGTTGCAAGAGAAAGTTTCGTTAGATTTATGGTTAAATATGGTTAAATAGCAGGACAGACCGAGTTCTATAGCCTTTGATGGCAACTGGTCTACCGCAGAAAGAAATGGCAACCTACTGCGGGAAATAATCTGCCTCGTCAGTCATGTATTGGAAGATACATAATCGCCTAAGCGTGTATCACGCATGACACATAACTGACTGATATTCACTTACGTGCTAATACCCTTGGGAAAGATATAAATCCACTTCCTGTCCCTTTCCAGCTATGAGTAAATAGCAGGACAGACTTGGATGGCAACTGGTCTACCACCAAAAAAATGGCAACTTACTGCGATGAAAAAATCTGCTTCATCAGTTATGTATCGAAATATACATGATCGCCTAAGCGTGTATCACGCATGGCACATAACTGACTGATAACACGGTCGAAGGGTAATATTACAAACAGAATAAAGACGTCAAACTTCCTTGACATATGTTTACATCATTCTGAAACACCGGTTCCCGTCACTTCCGCGATTAGTGACCGCTTGGGAATACCAGTTGCTGTAAACTTGGATGTGTAGTTTTTTTAATGGATAATCGTTTGGGAGTGTTAATCAGAGGAACGAGTTCTAATCCCGCTGGGTTCATTATATTCACTTACGCGCAAATACACTTTGAAAATGTATGAATCAACTATTCTCCCCCAGCTATAGGTTAATTAGCAAAGCTTGTAGTCTTTTTTCACTATTATATCACAAAAAGAAGTATTAAAATCTAAAAATATTTTCTGGCTTTAAATAACATGCAATGAGTTGATAAGCCGTAGAAAAGCAATCAATCAATCAATTGTATTTCTGTAGGTGGTCTGTGACCTGGGATGCTAGGATCTAAGTTTTTTGTCTCTGTTTTTCATCCTTAGCTTTCTGTTACATTCCCATTTGCGTGACTATTCCCGATGCCACTTGCATTTGTTACAAAATAGTAAATGCAATATTAATGCGCGTGTGTCGCCCAGTTCGATCTCAAGACAAAATCACTTTGCATTCGGAGGATCGAATATTCGTTTAGAAAATTAGCGATATGGCGAAAAACACGTGTTCGGGATACATGGTTAACGACCAAAAGCAAACGTTTTTAGCACAACGTTGAAAATTTGACACACAGTTGAAAAAATTCGCAAGAGACTGACACGTCTGCACAAAAACAATATCCTGTCCGCTTGCAAAAGGTGCTGGTGGCGCCAGGGGTGGCAGTACCTCCTTAGCCACCGAAATTGTGTTACTTCCCCTGGTTGACGGCTGACGTGGGCAGGGTATCGCACGTTCTTTCATACGTTGTATGTAGAAAAATGTGAAGGTATAAAATCGTTTTTTCAGACAGATAGGTCATTTAAATAGGTATTTTAACTACCGTTGTTATCGAGAGGAAATAGAAATACTTTTGCGATAATAGACATTGTACCATAATTGATCTTATTTCTTCTTTTTTATAAAAATGTCGATTGTTAGCGTAACAGGCCCGTGTGACACACCCAGCAGTTCGAGTGCTTTTTTTCGACCCGAAATAGGAGATAAGTAACGTAATGTGGTCATATGGACATAAGAAACCATACTAAAGTTTGAGGAGTTTAAATGTTGATTTTCAAAGCAGCCATTCTCCAGTGAAAGATTAATCTAACAAAGTGCTTCACACGGCTTTCCCGCCATTTTGATTTTTGTCGAATATAATTAATCTTTAACACAGATTCTTTTGGCGTCAGTTTGAAATGACCGTCTCTTCTTTTCCATATATTCAGACCGTTCTCCTTAATTCTTTGGTTTCAAATGAAAACTTCTCCAACATGTTTAGCGAAATTTTCATTTTCAAGATCAAAGATTATAATTATGTTTTGAATATATGGCAAAAAGTAAGCGACATTTTATATTTATGCCAGCAAGATTCGGCTTGATAACGTATCATAAATGATTTTATGTATCGGCAGAGAATGATTGACTAAAAGAATGCATGCCAAATTTTTATTATAAAAATGTTTTGTAAATGATTTAACTACAAGAATGCATTACAAATGATTTTACTATAAGAATGCATTACAAATGATTTTACTATAAGAATGCACCGTAAATGATTTTACTACAAGAATGCATTACAAATGATTTTACTATAAGAATGCATTACAAATGATTTTACTATATGAATACACTGCAAATGATTTTACTACAAGAATGCATTACAAATGATTTTACTATAAGGATTTTAAATGATTTTACTATAATAATTCATTGCAATTGATTTTACTAAAATAATGCTTTGTAAATGATTTTATTATAAGAATGCATTTCAAATTGTTTTACAAAAAGAATGCTTTGTAAATGATTTTATTATGAGGATGCATTGCAAATGATTTTACTGAAAGAATCTTTGTAAATGATTTTATGAGAATGCTTTGGAAATGATTTTATTATAAGAATGCATTGCAATTGATTTTACTAAAAGAATGCTTTGCAAATGATTTTATTATGAGGATGCATTGCAAATGATTTTACTGAAAGCATCTTTGTAAATGATTTTATTATAAGAATGCATTATAATTGATTTTACTATAAGAATGCATTGTGAATAATTTTATTACAATAATGCTTTACAAATTGTTTTACTCTAAGAATACATTGCAAATGATTTTACTACAAGAATGCATTGCAAATAATTCACTCTAAGAATTCATTGTAAATGATTTTACTACGAGAATGCATTACGAATTATTTTACTATTATAATGCATTACAAATGATTTACTATGAGAATGTATTGCCAATGTTTTATTCTGAGAATTCATTACAAATGATTTTACTGTAGGAATGCATTGCAAATGATTCAACTATAGGAATGCATTCCAAATGATTTTGCAGTAATAATTGATTACAAAGGATTTTACTATAAGATTTTACTATTCACGAATAATTTTACTATATGAATGCAGCACAAATGATTATAAGGTATGAATGTACTCCAAATATTTTTATTATAAGAATTCATTACTCTTTATTTTACTGTAAGATTGCATTGCAAAATTTCTATTACTATGAGAATGAATTGCCAATGTTTCATTATGAGAAAGCATTGCAAATGATTTTACTGTAAGAATGCGTTGTAAATGATTTTAATGTAAGAATGCATTGCAAATGTTTTTACTATAAGAATGCATTACAAATGTTTTTATTTTTCTCTAACGAATGATTTTACAATAAGAATGCATTACATTTGATTTTACTACAAGAATACATTGCAAATGATTTTACGATAAGAATGCTTTGCAAATGAATTTATTATACGAATATATTACAAATGATGTTACCATAAGAATGCATTGCAAATGCCATTACTATAAAAATGCATTACAAATGATTTTACTATAGGAATGCACTGTAAATGATTTTACTATAAGAATGTTTTGTAAATTATTTTATAATGTGAAAAAAATCCAAATGATTTTGCTATAGGAATGCATTACTAATGATTTTTGTAGGGATGCATTTTAAATGGTTTTACTATAAGTATGCATTATAATTAACTATAAGAGGGGGTTACAATTATTTTATTATGAAAATGCATTAGAAATCTTTTTGTATAGGAATGCATTACAAATGATTTTAATGTAAGAATTCATTGAAAATGATTTTATTAATGGTTTACATTTCAATTGACTTCACCATAAAAACTAATTACAAAGGATTGTAGCATATATTGTAAACAATCTTACAATATAAATGCATTACAAATGATTTTACAAAATAAATGTATTTCACATGTTTTTAATGTTGCATGCAGATGACTTTACTATAAGAAGATAATACGAAAGATTTTAGCATTGGAATGCAATGAAAATGATTCTATTATAGAAATGCATTACAAATGATCTTAATAGGATTTAAGATTGCATATATATATATTTGGCGATAAACAATGATGGCCGACCAAGAAGCATGCTCCAAGATTGAACAGCGGTCAGTTATCAAGTTTTTGGTTGCTGAAGGGTGCAAACCAGTTGAAATTCATAGGAGAATGTCAACTGTGTATGGTGCCACATGTTTCAGCCAAAAAATGTCTACAAGTGGGCTAAATTGTTTAAAGAAGGACGGAGCAGTGTTGAGGATGAAGACAGGCCTGGGAGGCCTACAGAAGTGAGGTCTCCTGAGGTGATCGAATCAGTCAATGACCTCATTCAGTCTGACAGAACGGTGACAGTGGATGACATTGAAAGGAGTTTGAGCTTATCTGTTGGGACAAACGCAGGGGTCATCAGTCAGAAGGAGTCATCTTGCATCATGACAACGCAAGGCCTCACACAGCAGCCCAAACGGTGCAGACCATCAATAAGCTGGGCTGGGAACTGCTCCCTCATTACCCTTACAGCCCAGACCTTGCCCCTTCAGACTTCTACCTGTTTGGTCCCTTGAAAGCGTTCACGAGAGGCACGAAGTTTAAAAGTGACGATGAAGTCAAAAGTGTTGTGAGCGACTGGCTGAGACATCAGTCCAAAGATTTTTACGCCGAGGGAATACGGAAGCTTGTGCACAGATGGGAAAAGTGTGTGACAGTGCTGGGAGACTACGTTGAAAAAAATAGTAAGCTTCTATCTGTATTAGAAGTCCTTATACCGAAAAATTCACCTTATTTATTGAATGACCCTCGAATATATATATATATATATATATATATATATATATATATATATATATATATATAGGGTGTCCATAAGGTTCGTGTGCACTTTAAAAAATTTATAACTTTATTTGTATTTGCGATAGAAATAATTTGTAAAAAGGATTAGAAAGAAGTAAATCTATATTTTTTTTAAGGTTTTATTGATATTTTATTTAAGTTTCCACATGTCCTCCATCATTAGCAATACAAAGGGTAATACGATTTTGCAGTTCACGGAAAACATTTGCCAACTGATTTACAGTAATGCCTGAAATCACATTAGTTATTTTAGCTATACTTAAAACTAGGTACATTAAACTTTATAACATATTTTACAGATTATATCTATCGCAAATACAAATAAAGTTATAAATTTTTTTAAGTTCACACGAACTTTATGGACACCCTGTATTTATGAGGAATATATATATATATATATATATATATATATATATATATATATATATATATATATATATATATATACGAGGAAAAACTATGATAAAATGGAAAAGGTTTCCGTGTGTCGCGTTTCGTCCTTTAGGACTACTTCGGTCTAAAGTGATGTTTACGTTGATGCGACTACAGATGCACAGGACAGAGAGGGGCGCTGAGAAAGTTTAAATTATTATTATTTCGATGTGTGTGCTGAGTATATGATCTAGCCAATTTAATTCACTTCCTTTTACTTAAAGTTTGTGCAATAGAATTAATTATTAATTAATTTTTAATTAATATAAACTTATTCAAATTAGTTCTTAATTAATACAAAACAACAAAAAGTAAGCTAAAACTTGAAGAACTTACTACATTCCCCGTAATAACTGACCCAAGAAATACATAGAAACGTCAAGTAATTTAATTATATGAACACAAAAGTGATATTTCCAAATCATCAGTTTAAAAGCGTTAGTTGCTCATCGTAATGTGTTTGACCATAATTTTAAATTACAATATGCTACTCTAATTAAAAGAAAAAGCAATTTGTTAAGACGACATTTGTTAGAAAGTACTTTAACCGTTATATCATCTAGAGTTAATTGGCGTCCAGGATCGTAAAACATTTCACCTTTCTTGGCAGATCTCCTATTATCAAAACGTAAGATATTTAAGAACAAACGTTATGGAGACATAAACAAACAGAAAAAATATATATTTATTTACTCGCAAATTACCGAATATGTCGGCGTACAAGGTGACCTTTTAACTTTCAAAATCCACTCAAAAATAGAGGGAACGTCTTATACTCCAAATATAACGTGTGAACTATAAATCCTGTAGTTTATGATAACTTATTCGCATGGGAGATTTTTGAAGGTAAGCTAACCCCTACTTCGCCTCCATTTTTCCGATAATGTTGGACAAAAACACAACCGGACGTGCGTCTCAACAGTTCGTTTAACGAACAGTGGATGGTTGCGGGAAAAATTTATTCTTTTCGTTCTTTTTATGTGCCGTGTCCTTTCAAGACGTAGGCGATCCTGGCTCTCCACTTCCCCCTATCCCTTGTAGCTCTCAATAAGTTTCGTTCCTCTGCCAGCTCCCACAGACCACTTTCTGTCGTCCATTTGCATCAGTCCGCCAAGTATGTCATGCGTTGCTTTCTCTTGTCTCTCTTTCCCTCTATTCGACCTGTGAGTATCAGATTCTCCAGGCCCTCCTTTCTCATTACGTGTCCCAGAAACTTCAGCTGCCTCTTCCTGATGTCAAGTATAAGCCTCCTCTTTGTTTGCATCCTCTCCGTGACGTCATCGTTGCTCACTCGCTCAGTCCATGATATCCTCAGCATCCTTCTGTAGGACCACATCTCCGTCGCCTCGAGTCTCTTCATCTTTGTGGTGACCGTCCAACATTCGCTGCCGTAAAGGAGGACAGATGTCACGTAACAGCTCGGTACTCTTTTCTTTGTTACCAAAGAAATCCTCCTGTCTCGCAATGCTCTGCCCAGCTTTTGGAATGCGTCCTTGGCCATCCCAAATACGTCTCCGGATCTCATGCGTAGGCTACTGAAAACACAGCCACCAACTTTCGAGTTACTATAGATTGTGGTAGTTAATTGACAATATCCCACCACCAATTTTTCATTACAATTTGAGTGAAAATGAAGTATATAGTTACTGAATTTATTTAATGAATTCATTACTATAAACCTTTAAAAACGATTTGGGGTGGGGTCTTTTACATCGAATATAGCTCGAATGCTACTTTTTCAACATTTGGGGATCGGCTTATACGCACAGTCGCCTTGTACGCCAGCATATTTTTTGGAAACGTATGAATGAATTCAGTTATGATTTAAATAGCAGGATATACCAGTATCCTATAGCCTTGCTTAGCAACCAGTCTAAGCCAGCAAGTAACGGCAGCCTACTGCGGGAATTCCTCTGTCCTGACAAGGCAATCATAAACCTAAAAGATACATGAGGAAGAAAGAAAGTTATTGCTAGTTCAATCTTAAAGTCGGGTAGTTCAAACTATAATTCACTCTATAGAGGACTAATAATAACTGACCAGTACTAAAAGCAAGCAAAATAGTGCAATGGAGTAATAACTTAGAAAATATGTTCACCACATTTTTTAAATACTCTACACCCCTAGGAAACATTTCGTCAATGTGCATGCCCACTAAAAAAAGGAACGTCAGAAAGATTTGAATTATTTTACAGGCACATATTTCGTGACTGGTGAAGAAATTGATCTGAATAAATTAGTTAATTTAGCTCAACAAAAATTTATCCACAAACAGAGTAATTAGATTTTTAATTCCAAAATAGACAGGAAAATGAATCATATATGTGAAAAGAAGATTCAATTATTTCCTAGTTTCGGCTTCTGGTTCATGATGGCGTCAAAACGTGGAACGTTCATGCAGATTGCAATCAGCAGGCCTGCTTTTGAATTCAGGCTCTTCTTAGGTATCTCTATTGATTGACTCAAGAAAACTAAATCCGCAAATTAATTGATTATGATATAATAGCTTTTTTTTCATTCATAAATTAAATGGGTACAATAGGCGTTGATAATTTTCAGAGGTGAACTGTCCCTAACGTTTCCGTGATCTACGAGTAGCAGATCAAGTGATGCTTCGTTATTCCTGACAGATGGAATTGTGGCCATGTATTAAATTTACATTATTTTCAATCCGCCTTTCAGCTGTCTGTCGATTCGAGTAAACGCAGTGAATTCAAAACTGAACACTTTATTAAATCTACGATTGAGTGATTCATTCATTTTTTTTACGGCTAATCAACCCATTGCAGGTTATTTAAAGCCAGAACATATTTTTAGATTGTAAGAATTTTTTTTGAGATAAATCATGATTTAATGTTAGAACTCTTATTAATTAACCCATATCTCGAGGCAGAAGATGTGGATGAATACATTTTATACACATTTGCGTGTTAGTGAATAACTCTAACAGCTGGTTGATTGATGTTTCATTACTCAAGTACAGACGTCACTCTGTCCCACATGAAATTCCCATCTCGTATCTCCTGTGGATGTGGGTACCATATTTTGTGAACAATTGGCCTAGACGATCAGGGTGTTGGTTGGTGAGTTTGGCATAGTAACTGTGAGTTCGAACACTGATAGGATTAATACTGAATCGTACTAACTGGAAAGAAGACAAACAAAAACTCAGCAGTACTAAATATATATATATATATATATATATATATATATATATATATATATATATATATATATATATATATATATATATTCCGAGGCATGGACGAGAATAATCGACTCCCATAAATATGGCTAACGTCCCCATCATGTTGAAACATCGATTCTCGTACGATCACCGAAGATGAGCAACGTCGAGCTTGGTCAGTACCTCGATGGGTGACGGTTTGGGAATACCAGGCGTTGTAAGCTTGGATATGCGGGTGGTGTAATAGTATTATGGCTTGGAAATGTTAATCGGACAACCGAGTTCCAATTCCTGTTGGTTTCCTTATCTTCGCTTACCCGCAAATCCCGTTAGGAAAGGCATGAATCCACCGCTTCCTTCCCTGCCATGGGTTAATTAGTAAAAGCAAACCCGTAGATCGCAATCTGCAAGAATGTTCCACGTTTTGACAGAATCATGAACGAGAAGCAGCTGCTTAGAAATAATTGAATTTTCTTTTCGCCTATATGATTTATTTTCATGTCTATTTTGTAAATAAACCTAATTACTCTATGGATGCATTTTTTAGCTAAATTAATTATTTTTCAGGGTCAAATTGTTCATCAGCGATGAAGTATATGCTTGTAAAATAATTCAAACCTCATCTTTCTGACATTGCTTTTTTAGTGGGCGCGAATATTGAGGAAATATTTCCTAGGGGTGTTGTTATTAAAAAATATGACGAACCTATTTCCTAAATTATTACTCCATTGCACTATCGTTTTGGTTTTTTGGTTCTGCTCACTTATTACTTGACCTCTATAAACTAACGCTCGGACTTCAGATTGAACCCACAAGAACTTGTTTTATTTCTTAGGTGCCATGCGTGCATCCCACCTGAAACCTAAATCGTGTCCATTTTCAAATCATCATTGACTTGGCAGATGAATTCCCGCAGTAAGCGGCCGTCACTTTCTGCAGTAAACTGACTGCCACCGGGTGTCCTGATATTTAACCCATAAATGGTGGTGAGAACAGATGGATTTATACATCTCACAAGGACATTTGCAAGTAAATGAATATGCATTTTTCCTTTTCTTTTTAGTTTCGATCATATTTATGATTAGATAAATTCTAATCATAGAAGAACTGCCAAAAATGTTGTTAATTTAGAAGATCGAGCAATTAAAGCACTTTCTATATATTTTACAAATTATATATTTTACATATTTTAGAAATGACTTTCTCTTTTAAGTAGCAATTTTTAAATCAGAGTTATGGTCAGATTCATTACGGTGAGTAATTAATGGATGTAGCGTGTTGATTTGAAAAAAAATTACTGTTGTGCTCATATAATTAAATACCTTGCAGACGCTGTGTGGAACTTCTTCCTCACTAATGGAATATGAATGGAATGAGGGGTACCTAGATGTGAGGGTTTGGACTGGTAGAACGAAAGAATGTAGTTCGCCTGAACATCTACCCTGTTCGGGGCGAAACACATTCATTGATTTTCTTTGACGGTTTTTACTCACGCGCGCATATATCAATCATAGCGTTGTCCACAGGTATTTCTCTCTCGGGTCAGCACCCTCGGCTGGGGAGACTTCAGATCAACTTCTTAAGTGGTTAATTTTGACGGCATAATACCACGGCTGAGTGGTTATTAAGCTATTGTGGTAGAAGTAGTTTGCTGGTCCGCGATTCTCGATAACATAACAATCAAAATCCACCTGACAAATGCTTTATTTTTAGTGCTGAAGTTATAGCTACAAACTTTCGATACCATAAGCAGTCAACTTAATAGTTTTTTTTCAGGTTCACTATCCTTACTCATAATACTGAGAAACGAAATTACAAACAACCTCTTCATAATTAATTTACTAAAAAGGATGAATCTCATCTTCAACAACAAAACAAACTTGTCGTCTGTTGGGTACGTAGCCATATCGTCAAAGGAGTATATAAAAATTAACATTTGAAATTTGAAAATCCCTATACAGACTTCAAAACAACTATAATCTTATGCACTCTTAGCAAGTGGCAAGAATTATGGAACTGTTATAAACTTTACAAAATCAATATGGGTAATTCAGTTTGCGATGACTGAAATGGATTAACGTGCTTGCTTTTGTCCAGTCGGGCTCCTTGATTTTGAACAGTTTGCAGACACGCCCCACCTTCTCAAACCACTCAACAATAGACGGACCAGTAGGGGAGCCATCAAATTTCGGTATTAATTTCAAATCGAACCGGTCCATAATTGTCTAAGTACTGCCGAAATAGCTTGTGCGTAATTCAGTTCGCCCGTCGTTTGCGATGGCTGAAATGGATTAAAGTGCTCGCTTTCGTCCAGTCCTCCGGCCTACCACCTGAGCTGTTCCTAGTGATCTCTTATTCTCTCAGTCTCGTTAGTACGTACGCCGTCACGCCAATGCTTTTTCTTCAGTCTTCCTCCCAGACTCGCTATTTATGCCCGCGTCAGGGGCAACGAAAAATTTGCATACGAGACTTACTTCTCGTTCGCCCGAGACTTTCTATTTTTTAAATTCAAGCTGGTTTGAATTCTTAGTCTTTTTTATGTTTAATTTTTTTTCCTTTGTATATTTGCCCGCGATACGGGAATTTCTGAATAATCCATTTCTCTTTTAATGCTGGTCGCGATCTTTCAACAGGACCTGACACGCCAAGCAAATTCGCTTTGTGGGAGGTAAGTCTTCTCGTTCCTCACAAGCAAACCCATTCTTGAAAAGTGATATCAAAGTCTCATACTTTCGCAGAAGGAAGAAGTGACTTTGTCATGAATCATAATTGGGCTCTCCTATTGTTAGGATTTTTTATGTACCGTATGTACTAGTGAGCCAACCAAAATGGGCTGACTCATTTTATAGTTCGCCAATAGAAGGTTAACCAATCAGAAGACTTAAAATATTTAATCCGACGTGTATAAAGGCGAATATTTTGTTTTCTCACCGAATATTCACTGCCAACCTCTGATATGGAAGACCTTAAGAATTACTGAACAGCTGCTACTAGATATTGGTGTTGTTTCATTGAACAAATTACTTACTACGTTGGATTCTACATTCAGACTACGGTGAGCATGTATAACACCTATATCACCCACTCAGTTCTCTTTAAAAAAAAAAAGCAAAAAAAGCGGGGATAGTCTATTTTGCCGGACCCAATAAAATAGACATGCTTTTAAGCTTATTTTACTGGTCTTGGTAAAATAGACCCTCAAGCTATTTTGCCGGTAAATATCTTTATTATTATGAAGGCAGGTAATGTTAAAAATATCAGCACACTGATTTAACACAGAAGTTTATTTATGTTCACCATCAATTGTTATGACAATTTAAAATATTTTTCACCATCTGTTGTTAAAACACAAGTTAAAATCATTTATTCATCATCAGTTATTAAAAGAAATATGGAAGTCTCTGAATATTTTAAGCACTTCTAGCATAATAGTCTCTGTAAATCCAGAACGTTCTCTTGCAAATAAATAGATAATCATACGGTAAAATAGATAATCATACGTTTAAGCTTATTTTACCGGTCCCGGTAAAATAGATAAACATGCTTTTAAGCTTATTTTACCGGTCCCGGTAAAAATAGATAAACATGCTTTTAAGCTTATTTTACCGGTCCCTGCAATTGTGCCGGTAAATATCTTTATTATTGTGGAGGCAGGTAATGTTAAAAATATCAGCACACAGATTTAACACAGAAGTTTATTTATGTTCACCATCAATTGTTATGACAATTTAAAATATTTTTCACCATCTGTTGTTAAAACACAAGTTAAAATCATTTATTCATCATCAGTTATTAAAAGAAATATAGAAGTCTCTGAATATTTTAAGCACTTCTAGCATAATAGTCTCTGTAAATCCAGAACGTTCTCTTGCAAATAAATAGATAATCATACGGTAAAATAGATAATCATACGTTTAAGCTTATTTTACCGGTCCCGGTAAAATAGATAAACATGCTTTTAAGCTTATTTTACCCGTCCCGGTAAAAATAGATAAACATGCTTTTAAGCTTATTTTACCGGTCCCTGCAATTGTGCCGGTAAATATCTTTATTATTGTGGAGGCAGGTAATGTTAAAAATATCAGCACACAGATTTAACACAAAAGTTTATTTATTTTCACCATCAATTGTTAAGACAATTTAAAACATTCTTCACCATCAGTTGTTAAAACACAAGTTAAAATCATTTATTCATCATCAGTTATTAAAAGAAATATAGAAGTCGCAGAACATTTTTAAAAAAACTTCCAACGGATCAGTCTCTTCAAATCTCAAATTTGCTCTTGAGCATGTTTCTCTTACCAATTCACTTCAGGTAGATCCACTGAAGAAAACCGTCCTGATTATGACGATAAATTACATCTAATCGGCGAGTACTGAGGAACAGAGAACCACCTCTTAATTGCTGTTGTTCCGAAGTCAAGCTTGAACTGGGGTGGTAGCATCTGTTAGGCTCCCAGCTATGGGCAAATAGTGAACTCCCAAACTGGGATCAAAATACTATTTTTGCAATGAAAGTGCCAGCAATACATTTTCATAGTAAAAATTACCAGTAATATGTTTAAAAAAAAGATTTTAAAAATTATTGCCTGCAATAATTTTGGAATAAAATATTACTAGCAATCAGTTATGGATATTTTCTAAGCGTAGCTTAGATGTGGCACAAGGCCGCAAGTTTGGGGCACCTAGTGAGGATCGTACTCACTTTTCAGTCGTAACTGATCTCGCGAGAGAAGCTTGCTAACCACTACGCCACGCCGAGGTGCCTACGTTGGTCAGTTATGTGCCATGAGTGATACACGCTTAGGCGATCATGTATGTTTCGATACATGACAGACGAGGCAGACTTTTCTCCTAGTAGGTTGCTATATCTTTCTGCAATAGACCAGATGCCATCCATGGCTATAGAACTTGGTCTATCCTATTATTTACCCATACTTCGTAGGAGAAGAAGGTTCATGCCTTTTTCCCAAGGATATTCACGTAATTCGAACTCTGCTATCCGTTACTACACCTTGCCTGCCATTATTATTAATACATTTTTATTTAAAAAAAAAAGGTGTAACATTTTCATGAAATAAAAATTATGTAATTATTTTATTTTTGTAAAAGAAATTACTAATGCTCCCAAGAAAATTAAATTTAGATATTAAATAACACATACGAATGTTGATATGCCGTTAAACAAAAACAAAAAACAAAAATGACTGCATAGCATATCACGAAGCGTATATCGTGAAACATATTCTAACCGATTGTAATGACCGTGCCCTATAGGTCAACAATTTTATGCCATGAGTAATCTAGAGGACCTTTTCAAGAAGACAAAAGTAGACACGCTTCTTATCTACACGAAAGAGGTTAGTCTATAACACAAATTATAGTACTAAATAACTCTGCTCTAAAACCATAACTTGAGGACCCAAACATTGTTTAAAAGCCATATATTTAATTTTTAAAAAAGCTTTCGGCATTAAATGATCAACAGAATGAACATATTTTAATCGATTCTAATGTCCTTGCCACTATACGTATTTTGTGAAATGTCTCGTGTAGCTATATCAGTTTGAACCGATATCTTGTTAAATGGAAAGCATCTGAGCAGAATTGTTTCAGACACTTATTTGTCCTGGCGATTATCAGCTAAGCGGACATCACAAGGTCCATGGTAAACGACCCTGACAAAGAGGGTCACTGAATAAATATAAATTACATTTTTAAACAAATATGACATGACAGAGAACAGTGTCCTCTATGATACAGTTTTCACGACTACCCGAAAAGAGAGAGACCGGCAGATAGGAGAGAGGACCCACGGAGATTGACGAGAGACTGCCTTGCAGTGACACGAAAGGGAAGACACTCGTCTATAGCAGTATGTGGCAACCAAAATAAAATTTGCTTGCTGCTAAAAAAAGTCTCAAGTTTTTATTTTGTGGGTTACGATCTGGCCGAAGGGTTATATTTAAGCCACAAGAGTTTGACTGGAGAAAGTGAGACCGTAGTCTAGAGGACATTTTCTAGCAGATAAAAGAGTGAACGATGGTGAAACTAACGACCCAAAGGATTGTTTACAATCTATATATTCCTTTAAATAAAAAATATCGGTATTAAATAAACGATAGGCAATCAGTTACTCAAAAACTGAATTAGATGAGCTTCCTAAGTATTTAGAGCAAATAGCACACAGTTTCTTATTTTCTTGTATTTGATTTAGAACAATACTTTTCATGTTTCCCGACTGGAGCACTTAAATTTCCTTTCTTGTATTTCCATGGCCTCCCTTCATTAATTATTGTTGTAACGAACTGAGCTAAGCCTGACGAATGTCAACAATTGTAAGGAGGGAAAGGATATAAATTTAAGGACACCGCCGCAAAATAAACGTTGTAGATGATTGCTAGTATCAGACAGTGTTTCCTTGGTTCTATGTACCAACAGGATAACCAAAATGGCGTCTATGCGGGGGAAGGCGAACAAGAGGCGGTGATAGAAAAGGAAAGAACAAAATGTAGGAGACTTGTGTGAAAGGAAACGGGAAATACAGAAAAAGAAAACAAATGCCGGAAAGTTAAAAGAAAGGCAATAAAAGATTTTTAAAAAAAGCAGAAAGAAAAATATACAAAAAAAAAAACGTAGAGAAAAAGAACAACAATGGAAAATAAGACAACGAAAGAAGAGAAAGTAAACGGAACATAGAAAAAGAAAAATACAAAGAAGGCAGAAATCAAAAAGGGAAGAAAAGGGAGAAAGACAAAGAAAGAAAGGACGAAGATAGGAAAAGAAGAAAGAGAAAGAAAATCAACAAAGAGAAAAAGAAAGCCAGTGATAGAAAAAGAGGAAAGAGAAAGAGAAAAATAAAAAGAAAGGCAAAGACAGAAAAAAGAGACAAAAGCAGGAAAAAAGAACGATAATGAGAAAAAGGAGAGGTAAAGATTGAATAACAACAGAAAAAAAGAAGAGAAAAAGAAGAGAAACAGAAAAGGAAGAAAGAGAAAAAGAAAGAAAACGAAAGACAAAGATAGAAAAAGAAGACATGACAGAAAAAGAAAGGAAAATAAACAAAATATAGAAAAAGACAAAAATACGAAAAGAAAAAAAAGGCAAGTATAGAAAAAGACGAAAGAAAAGAATTACAATGAAAAGAAAGAGGAGAAAGAAAAGCAAAGAAAAAAGTAACAAAAGTTAAAACAAAAATAATAAAACAAGTTAAAGAACAAGAAAGAAACTACAAAAGAGGAAAAAAGAGAAGGAAAAAAAAATAGAACAAAGCAAGAAATAAATAAATACCGAATAAGAAGAAATAAAAAGAAAATGAAATAAAAAGCAAAAATCCCGAAGAAAAGAAAATAGAATGGAAAAAATAAGAAAAAGTACAAGTCAGCCAAACCTAAAAAAGAAGGAAAAAAATCCAAGAATTTAGGCACCCCCAGTCAAAATAAAAATACAAGAAGCTATGCAAGCCAATGAAAAAGTTAGGCTAGCCAAAATAAAATATGAAACAAAAATATGAGGTTCGGCAAACCGACAAAAAGAATAGAGACATAAGCAAGATAGAATGAAAAAACAAAACAAAAAAGAATCAGATGGTGTTTTCTTAAGCATTGCTTAGATGTGTCGCAAAGCCGAAAGAAATGGGCACCCTGTGACGATCTAAAGCAATATTCAGAAAGTAATGGATCTAGCGAGACAAATTTGCTATTATACTATGTCGAAGTGCCCAGACTAGACATAGCTTACATGTGTCACAAGGAAGAAACGAGGGAACACAAAGTGATAACCGAACTCACTGTTCAGTCGCAATTTATCTAAACAGGGAACCTTGTTAACCATTACAGTGGTCAAAATGAAGCAGATGTAGAGTAATCGCTTGAGAGATCGAGGAATTCAATTCCATTTCATTTTTTTCACCATTTTATTAAATTAATATAAAAATTAATTTTTGCGCAAGATTAATGTAGGTTTTCAAAATTATTCTAAGGTTATTTCTTTTTATTTATTTGTACAATCGGTTAACAGTAGAATGTCGTCTTAAAGACTTATGTAACTTTCTGGAATGTTGTAAAATGTCTACCACATAAATTTACAGAGACGAATAAGAGCCCAGATTAAAACACTCGTTTTTATCTTCTATGTCGTCCTTGAAAAAGTGATTTTTGAAGAGGAGCTAGAAACAGGACTATTTTTGTTTGAGGGAAGAAAAGAAATTAGAAAAGAAAAGAAATCATTATAGTCGACCAGAAAAAAATCCGATGAAAGGGAATCATTTTAACTCCGAACGGACGTCAGAAGGGCTGGATGTAAGAGATACGAGTCGTTGCAATTATCAATCCATCTTTTGAAGCCTGTAATTACTTTTATGCTTTAAATCATCCCAGTTTATAAACGGCTTTCTGTCCGACATTTTGCTTCTTTTTCAGATACTCTTTGAATTTATGCTTCTTTCCATCTTCGATCAGATATGAAATACAAAAATAACAAACGAGCTTATCTGATATGAAACAAAACTTGAATTAGGACATCGTTAATATAGAACAAAATAGAAATAGATTTTGCTGATTGGTTTGGCTCGAACGTCCATCTTGTTTTATTTACCTTCCATTTTGTTTCCTTTCATTTGTTTTTTTGTATCTCCTTTTCTTTTCATTCCTTTTTTCACCATTTTATTCAATTAATATAAAAATTAATTTTTGCGAAAGATCAATGTAGGTTTTCGAAATTATTCTAAAAATACGGCACAGCTGGTGCAATTGGAAGATATCGAGAAGGAGAAAACTTGGCAAAGCAGAACTCAAGCCTGTCTTTTTTTCAGGGTGATTCTGTAATCATCATAATTGATGGATTAATTCGTTTTTTATGACTTATCAACCCTTTACAGGTTATTTAATGCCAGAAAATAATTTTAATTTGCAAGATTTTTTTTTTTGCGTGCAAATACCCTTGCGGAAAGGAATGAATGTAACTGGCTATAAAGGAAATGCGTTGAAGGTAGATTTCATTGTCTTGGTGGGAGTGCGGGTGGCGTAACGAATAGTAACACGGACTGAGAAATCGGATTCGAATTCCAGCCTGGTTCATTACATTCACTTACGCGTCAAAGGAAAGATATGAATCCCTCTTCTCCCCTTCCCAACTATGTATTAAATAGCAAGATTCGTATGTGGAAAAATGATTGTTATTTTTTTTTTAAATATTCTTATAATTCAAAATACGTTTTGTTTATTAAAATGAGAGTTTTTGAAAAAGGCTAAGCATCCTTAACGATCTTACTCCTAGCTATTTCGATTCACAACCAGTTTTTTTTCCTAACAATTGATACACTCATCACAAGAACACACCACTCTCTATTTAATTTGAACATGAACCAAAATATCGCATTTTCGCAGGGGACATAATACTATTTAAATGATGATAAAACTTCTGGATATATTTATGTAGAAACAAAGAATGATAATGGCTGCTGAATTCTTCCGATAAACAGAATGAAGAATTACACACGTTAATGGTGAAGGAGAGACAAACAATTTGTGTTAAGAAAATGTAAAAGGCTGTAAAGTAATAAAAAAGCATAAACAGGGAATTTTGAAGCAGACCCTAATAAAAGAGGAAGCCGGAAGGAGGCCGGCAACGACAGTCACTCACAATAACCAAGAGAACAAAAGAGACGAGCTTAACGAAGGTATGGGATCCACTAGGGATCCGCCAGGTGTGTTACATGAAGGGACTAAAAAAAGGAAATCCAATTTGGCCCAATTCACGTGAACCAGGCTTGCAATACGTACCCACCTTTCGCTGAAATCTGCCGACGCATTAAAGCACACGTACTTCAGATCAATGGACACAAGATGTTCAAAATCAATAGGAGCCGTCAGCTCGTCGACATGGTCCCAAAACAGGCGCACCAGTGGACAACGGAAGAAGGCGTGCCCGACCGTTTACTCCAAACCACACTTACACCAGTGGAAATCAGTCATATCTGTCATGCCTGCCTTAAATTTCTCGCCATATTAAAAGAAGACAACCCTAACAATATTTGCTGACAAAGGATCCTCTCTCAACGCGCGACGCAAGAAAAGCAAACTCGAGGCGTGTCGGTAACTCATAACATGCGGCATTCCGGGCTCCTATGACACGGACATTATAGAGAGACCTCTCGGCACTACTTTCAGTTTCCGTAGTCTAAGCTGTGAAATGAGCGTTACTTTAGCGTGCGGTCTACCAGGTCATTTACCGTTTTCACACACTTAACCATACAGATCAAAATCATAAATAAGGTTTAATAGTACATTAACGATCATCGTTATTATGGAATTTATACCGTAAATTCATACCATGAAATGCAGACCGCACGCTAAAGGTGATTTCACAGCGTGATCGACAGAAACTGCGGTAGGTGACACTCTAAAGTAGTACCAACTTCTCTGTTGGTCATAGATCGGCCTCCCCAACACAACAGGGTGACGTGCAGGCGTTTTGGCTGATCATAGCCCAGAGAGGGTTTATAAATCGTAAAAGAACAAATGAGCCAAATATCGTCTTTGAGGCAATTCCGTTTTACTATTTGCCAAACGATACGCAATGGCACAAGCCCGCAAGGGTGGAGCACCTAGTGAGGATCGAACTCAGTCGTAACTGATAGAGCGAAACAAGCTTGGTTTTGTTTGGTTTGTTTTTGTGGCATATCAACCTCAATGGGTTATTTAATGCCGACAAGATTTTTATTTTTTAAAAAAGTATTTCTGGTTATAATGTATTGCTGGTAATAATTTTTTTCTTCAAAAATTCATCATTAAAACCTATTTTTGCGCGTTTTGACCTCGTTTTTTTAGCAGGGTAACTATTTGCCCATTTCTGGGACCCTAGCAGGTACTACCATCAGGGTGGACCTGGGGACACCAGTAATTAAGAGGTGGTTCCACGCTCCTCAAAACCTCCTGATCAGAGGCTTTGCTGTAGTTTATCGTCTTACCCTGGACGCGGATGCATTTTATCATCATAACCAGGACGCGAAACATGCTTGCTAACCATTACACCACGTCGAAGTACTGTATGAACAAATTGTGTTGAGGGAAGTTTTACTGTATTTGCCGGTATTCTGAGGTCATTCAGATTTGCAAATTCTTTTAACTTTATACATATTGTTAACACGCAGTTGATATAAACGGAAAAGGTATCACTCGATTTGTAAATGATTGAGTTATTTATTTGTCTCACGGTACATCAACACTTTATGGGTCATTTAAGTCCGAGTTTTAATTTTCTTTGAAGTTTTGAAGTGATAAAAATATGATATATTTTATTCTTCTTTCACTATCGAATACATGGTAGATGATACTCAGATTTGTGTGTATATACATATTTGTGTGGATATAATCACTCGAGGTGGTGATATGTGTGTTTTATGTTGTAGTTTTGTTGAAGTTATATTTTTTAATACAGTTCGATTTAAGAAATTGTAGATATTATATGAACTAATATCATTAAAGTGTTGGTTGTTTGATTTTGTTTAGCGGCTATAGCCTCTATAGGTTATTTGATGCTGAAATGTAAATATTTTGAACGCAAGTGTATATCTTCAACCAGAGTTAAATGCATTGTTGGTAATTTTTTTTATATATAAAAATGTGTTGCAGGTATTTTTTTACAATAGAAATGTATTTTTATACTTTCACAGTGTTTTGCTTCTGTTTACGGGTTCAGCATTTGCCCATAGCTGGAACCCTAAGAGATACTACCACCCTGGGTCTGGGTGGATCTAGGAATAGCAAAAATTAAAACCGCCAATCTTCTGTTTAGAAGCCTTGCTGCCGGATGTAGTTTATGGCCATAGCCAGGAATGCTTTGTAAATGAAAGGCACTTAAAAATGTGATGCTTATATGTTTTACTATGAAAATGTATATTTATTTTTATTTGAGAGTTCTCTATTTTCCCATAGCTGAGATCCTAACAGGTGGTAGAAGCCCGGGTCAGGATGAACAGCAACAATTAAGAAGTGGTTCGACGCTCCTCGAAACCTCCTGATCAGAGAAACAGGAAACAATCATTAGGAACAACGTAAATTACACATCAGTTCTCTTCAAAGGCTATGAGTGCAGGACAGTTCCCTCACAGATGAGTGAAGAAGAAGAAGAAGAAGAAGAAGAAGAAGAAGAAGAAGAAGAAGAAGAAGAAGAAGAAGAAGAAGAAAATATAAATGGGAAGATGAAGAAGAAGCAGAAGAAGAAAGGAAGAAGAAAATATAAAAGGGAAGGGTGAAGAAGAAGAAGAAGAAGAAGAAGACGAAGAAGAAGAAGAAGACGAAGAAGAAGAAGAAGAGAATATAAATGGAAAGGGTGAAGAAAAAGAAGAAGAAGAAGAAGAAGAAGAAAAAGAAGAAGAAGAAGAAGAATGTAAATGGGATGAGTGAAGAAGAAGAAGAAAGAAAAAAGAAAGAAAACTAGGAAAGAAGAAGAAGAAGAAGAAGAAGAAGAAGAAGAAGAAGAAGAAGAAGAAGAAGAAGAAGAAGAAAAAGGAAGAAAGGAAGGAAGAAGAAATTGTAAATTGGTCGGGTGAAGAAAAAGAAAAAGAAGTAGTAGGAGAAGAAGAAAAGAAAAAGAAGAAGAGTGTAAATGGGATGAGTGAAGAAGAAGGGGGAAGAAGGAAAGAAGAAGAAGAAGAAAGGAAGAGGAAGATGAAAGAAAGAAGGAAGAAAGGAAGGAAAAAGGAAGAAGAAGAAGAAAGGTAGAAGAAGAATGTAAATGGGACAAGTGAAGAAGAAGAAGAATGTAAATGGGATCAGTGAAGAAAAGGAAGGAAGGAGAATGTAAATGGGACGTGTGAAGAAGAAGAAGAAGAAGAAGAAGAAGAAGAAGAAGAAGAAGAAGAAGAAGAAGAAGAAAAGTATTTATGATTAAAAAACGAACAAAAATAATGTCATCCCCTTTACTCACGTTTTCCATTTGTCCGATTTTAACCTCATTTAATTTACAATGCTTCCGTGTCTGAAGTGGTTTAGACGACGTCCATGAAACAAAACTTGCGCGATTGCATGCTGAGTGTATATTTCTGATCTCATCCTAATGGCCCTAGCAACTGAAAAAGCGTACTGAGTCAAAGTATGATGATGATAATAATAATAATAATAATAATAATAATAATAATAATAATAATAATAATAATAATAATAATAATAATATCAACAAACTAACGATTATCATGAAAGCATCTGAAAAGAAAATTTTAAAAATAGCTATGAAATCAAAAATAAATCTAACAATTAGCAATATTGTCGCTCTTGAATTATTTGGATCAAAACTGTTTTAAACACAGCGCCTTCTTTTTTCTTTTCCATTTTTAACATAAGGCCTTTTGGGTAGCTATCTCGAACTTTTCCATTGAATTATGTCCGAAAGCAAAATGAAATGTCAAGCGAGTAAAGAACCAAACGAGGGGAGATAACTATTGTCACTGGGTTACAGATTTTCTGTCAGATATTAAGTTTTCTTTAACTGAAAAAATATTGAAGCCATTAAGACGACCTTCCTATATCCATCTATATTAAATTACATTTATGAAATAAAAAATCTCATTCGATTTCTGTACATTTTCTACATTTTACATTCTAAAATGGTCCAAAGATTTTCATTACCATCATCAAACCTATGACCGCGCGTGTTCGTAGGGTCGCTGCGCAAGTGAGCACAAGACCAGCTGCCTCCATATGTCTTGCACCTTTCGAACGTTGCGAATCTTTGAGCCTCTGATAAGGAACGTCAAATCAACTCAGTAATGTTGCCCGCCCATTTTTTCTCTGTCTGCCTTTTCTCCTTTTGCCTAATTTGGTACCTTGGAGGATGGCAGTGGAAAGATTAATGGCTCTGGTGACGTGTCCATACCATTTTCAGCTTCCACTACGTGGTGGTGGTTCTGAGTTCTTCCAATAGAATTGTTTCACTTTTGATGGTATATCGCAGTGTGTTATTTATGACGCAGTCTACGTAGAATATTTCCAGAATGGTTCTCTCGCATCCGATTTCTAGTACGCGGATTCTTCGGCGTGGTTCTATTGTTAATATCCAAAAAGAACATATTTAGAGGAACAGTACAAGCCAGAGTCTGATCATTAACGTTCAACAGGATTAATTCCGGGAGGTAAGCTTGCGCGTGAATCTGCAGCTGTTGTAGAGGTTTTTCAATCCATTTCTTTCTCCTTCACTGACAAGTAGTCGGTAAATAGCCTACGAAAGGCGATAAAGTCAAGCAATACAGACTTTACGCGTCATGCTATTTAACACAGCGACAAAGAAAAATAACTTTCTCCTGGAGAAAATACGGTTAATTAGATAAAGAAGTGGTGGTACATGGATCTCCAGCAGGACGTGAAAACGACCTTAGCGATGCCGCCAACACGGACATCTACGAAACGACGACTGTGACCACTAAATACCAATGACATATGATGTGATAATGGCGTGTGTCAGTAACAGTCAGCTGATAATAGATGGCGTTTCTCCTACAAAAGCAATGCATAGTTTCTGAATATATATTCCCTACACTCTGCATAAAGTTTTAAATAATTCTAGGTTGCCAGGTTGGAACACTTTTGAGAAATACCCCGCGACAAGATATTTGATGCGGCTTTTAGGAAGACGTCAGCAAATAAACTGGATTCATTTCAGCCAATAATAAAAAAGGGCAATTCAAAATATAGTAACAGTAGACATTGAAATGTAACTCAATAAGCTGAGTATAGACCATTGAGGCAGCCCGGTTATATTAGAGCATTGCAATTGATTTTACTATAAGAATGAATTGCAAATGATTTTCTTATGAAAATGCATTGTAAATGATTTTACTATAAGAATGCGTGGCATATGATTTTGCTATGTCAATGCATTGCAAAGGAATTTATTATAAGAATTCAATACGAATATTTTTACTATAAGAATGCATTACAATTGGTTTTCCTATAAGAATTATTAGAAATGATTTTACTGCAAGAATGCATTGCAAATGATTTTACAATAAGAATGTGTGGCATATGATTTTTCTATATGAATGAATTGCAAATAAATTTACAATAAGAATGCTTTACGAATATTTTTCTATAAGAATGCATTACAATTGGTTTTACGATAAGACTGCATTGCAAATGATTTTACTATAAGAATACATTACGATTGATTTTACTATAAGAATGCGTTGCAGAAGATTTTGCTATATGAATGCATTGCAAATTATTATTTACTATAAGAATGCATTACGAATATTTTTACTATAAGAATGCATTACAATTGGTTTTACGATAAGAATTATTAGAAATTATTTTACTGCAAGAATGCATACCAAATGTTTTCACTATAAGAATACCTTACAAAGGATTTTACTTTTAGAATGTTTTGTATAAGATTTTGCTATATGAATACATTGCAAATGAATTCACTATAAGAATGCATTACGAATATTTATACTATAACAATACATTAAATTTGGTTTAGCTATAAGAATTATTAGAAATGATTTTACTGCAAGAATGCATTGCAAATGATTTTACAATAAGAATAACTTACAAATGATTTTACTATAAGAATGTGTGGCATATGGTATTGCTATATGAATATACTGCAAATGAATTTACTATAAGAATGATTTACGAATATTGTTCTATAAGAAAGCATTACAATTTGTTTTACGATAACAATGCATAGCAAATACTTTTACTATAAGAATACCTTACAAATGATATTACTATAAGAATGCGTTGCATAAGATTTTGCTATATGAATGCATTGCAAATGAATTTACTATAAGAATGCATTACGCATATTTTTACTATAAGAATGCATTACAATTGGTTTTACGATAAGAATTATTAGAAATGATTTTACTGTAAGAATGCATTGCAAATGATTTTACAATAAGAATACCTTACAAATGATTTTACTATAAGAATGTGTGGTATATGATTTTGCTATATGAATGCATTGCAAATGAATTTACACTAAGAATGCTTTACGAATATTTTCTATAAGAATGCATTACAATTGGTTTTACGATAAAACTGCATTGCAAATGATTTTACTATAAGAATACATTACGATTGATTTTACTATAAGAATGCGTGGCATAATATTTTGCTATATGAATGTATTGCAAATGAATTTACTATAAGAATGCATTACGAATATGTTTACTATAAGAAAGCATTACAATTGGTTGTACGATAACAATGCATTGCAAATAATTTTACTATAAGAATACATTACAAATGATTTTACTATAAGAATGCGTTGCATAAGATTTTGCTATATGAATTCATTGCAAGAATTCATTGCAAATGATTTTACTATAAGAATACCTTACAAATGATTTTACTTTTAGAATGTTTTGTATAAGATTTTGCTATATGAATACATTGCAAATGAATTCACAATAAGAATGCATTACGAATATTTATACTATAACAATACATTAAATTTGTTTTACTATAAGAATTATTAGAAATGATTTTACTGCAAGAATGCATTGCAAATGATTTTACAATAAGAATAACTTACAAATGATTTTACTATAAGAATGTGTGGCATATGCACTGCAAATGAATTTCCTATAAGAATGCTTTACGAATATTTTCTATAACAAGGCATTACAACTGGTTGTACGATAAAAATGCATTGCAAATAATTTTACTATAAGAATACCTTACAAATGATTTTACTATAAGAATGCGTTGCATAAGGTTTTGCTATATGAATGCATTGCAAATGAATTTACAATAAGAATGCATTACGAATATTTTTACTATAAGAATGCATTACAATTGATTTTACAATAAGAATTATTAGAAATAATTTTACTGTAAGAATTCATTGCAAATGATTTTACTATAAGAATACCTTACAAATGATTTTACTATGAGAATGTTTTGTATAAAATTTTGCTATATGAATACATTGCAAATGAATTCACTATAAGAATGCATTACGAATATTCATACTATAACAATACATTAAATTTGGTTTTACTATAAGAATTATTAGAAATGATTTTACTGCAAGAATTCATTGCAAATAATTTTTAATATAAGTATGCAATACAAATGGTTTTACTATAAGAATACTTTACAAATGATTTTACTATGAGAATGTTTTGCATTTGATTTTGCTATATGAATGCATTGCAAATGAATTTACTATAAGAATGCATTACGAATATTTTTACTATATGAATTCATTACAATTGGTTTTAATAGAAAAATGATTAGAAATGATTTTACTGCAAGAATTCAGTGCAAATAATTTTTAATATACGAATGCATTAGAAATCGTTTTTATATAAGAATACATTGCAAATGATTTTAATATAAGAATGCATTACGATTATTTTTTCTATGAGAATGCATTACAATTAGTTTTACTATAAGAACTATTAGAAATGATTTTACTGCAAGAATTCATTGCAAATACTTTTTAATATAAGAATACATTACAAACCGTTTTACTATAAGAATGTGTTGCATATGATTCTGCTATATGAATACATTGCAAATGAATTCACTATAAGAATGCATTACGAATATTCATACTATAACAATACATTAAATTTGGTTTTACTATAAGAATTATTAGAAATGATTTTACTGCAAGAATTCATTGCAAATAATTTTTAATATAAGTATGCAATACAAATGGTTTTACTATAAGAATACTTTACAAATGATTTTACTATGAGAATGTTTTGCATTTGATTTTGCTATATGAATGCATTGCAAATGAATTTACTATAAGAATGCATTACGAATATTTTTACTATATGAATTCATTACAATTGGTTTTAATAGAAAAATGATTAGAAATGATTTTACTGCAAGAATTCAGTGCAAATAATTTTTAATATACGAATGCATTAGAAATCGTTTTTATATAAGAATACATTGCAAATGATTTTAATATAAGAATGCATTACGATTATTTTTTCTATGAGAATGCATTACAATTAGTTTTACTATAAGAACTATTAGAAATGATTTTACTGCAAGAATTCATTGCAAATACTTTTTAATATAAGAATACATTACAAACCGTTTTACTATAAGAATGTGTTGCATATGATTCTGCTATATGAATGCATTGCAAATGAATTTACTATAAGAATGCATTACGAATAATTTTACTATAAGAATGCCTTACAAGTGGTTTTACTATAAGAATTATTAGAAATGATTTTACTGCAAGAATGCATTGCAAATAACTTTAATATAAGAATGCCTTTCAAATAATTTTGCAGTAAGTATGCTTTGTAAATGATTTTATTATAAGAATGCTTTACAAATAGCTTATAATAATGTCTACTAGCGAAGTGATTTCGCCAATAATCGCATTCATATTGCTGATTGATTCAAGGTATGATTAACCTTTTGTATTATATATATATATATATGTATATATATACACATACATACATCGTATATATATATATATATATATATATATATATATATATATATATATATATACATCATATATATACATATATATATGTATATATACACATACATCACACACACACACACACACACACACACACACACACATATATATATATATATATATATATATATATATATATATATATATATATATATATATATGTACATACATACAATTACAATGCGCCTTCAGATTTCGGAGTCACATTTTTCGATCTTCTGAATCCGAAGTTGCAATTAAATATCAGCATTAGTTATGTGGATGTCACACCACATTGCGACTATCGTGACCAAACTGGTATAAAGCTTCAATTTTAACAACTATCACAGATAACGGACATATTGAAAGCGAATTCTTAGAATGCAGGTAAAACTAAATGAACCAAGTATCATATAGCAAAACGATTGTATTCTTTTAACGCAGAAAAATTGAAGGTTTTTTTTTTTGCCAACCGAGAAAAATTG
The DNA here is from genome assembly GCA_964036315.1 of Acanthosepion esculentum. Taxonomy (NCBI): domain Eukaryota; kingdom Metazoa; phylum Mollusca; class Cephalopoda; order Sepiida; family Sepiidae; genus Acanthosepion; species Acanthosepion esculentum. The sequence continues at coordinate 49,977,943 of OZ038490.1, forward strand.
CGCGCTGATTTTGACAGCTGTTACAATGAAATAAAAAACGGTCTTTTTGAAGGAAATTAATAAAAAAATAAACGCTCCTAATGCTATCAAGAGAAAAAAGACAGTGTTTTTTACCAACCAAGAAAAATTGCAGATTCTTTTACCAACTCAGAAAAATTGCAGGTTTTTACCAACCCAGAAAAATTCCAGATTCTTTTACCAACTCAGAAAATTGCATTTTTTTACCAACCCAGGAAAATTGTGCGCTGATTTTGACAGCTGTTACAAGGAAATAGAATACGATTTTTTGAAGGAAATTAATTACTAATAAACGCTACTAATGCTATCTAGAGAAAAAAAAGTGTTTTTAACAATCCAGAAAAATTGCAGATTCTTTACGAATCCATAAAAATTGCAGATCCTTTTACCAGTCCAGAAAAATTGAAAATGTTTTATTAACCCATAGAAAACTGAGGTTCTTTTACTAATCCCCCATAATTGCAGGTTCTTTTACCAACCCCCAAAAATTGAACCCTGAAAAATTGCAGCATCTTTTACCAACCCAGAAAAATTACAGATTTTTGTCAACCCAGAAAATTTGTGCATTGATTTTGACAGTTGCTACAATGGAATCAAAAATGATCTTGAAGGAAATTCATTAAGAGTAAACACTCCTAATGCTATCTAGATAGAAATACTTGTGGAGAACAATGATATCCCACATCCTGATGGGGTATGGCAAAGAAGAAGTAGGAGATGTTTTTCTCTTCTTTGCCATCTTTTTCTCCAACTCCTATCCATTTACCCTGTCAGTATATTTCTTGGTTGAGATTCATAAATATCAAATCCAATCATTTTAAAAATAATTAATCATCACCAGTACGTAGAAGACTGAAGAGTTAGAGGCACCAGTATTAATACAAACGTCCGATGTATGACTCACACGGCAAGTTATTCTTGCTATCGCGTGTGTGGATCTCATAAACGAATTCGCAATTCCGTCCTACGGAAATTAAAATTCATATTTTATCAAACACCGTATCATACCCTTATCACGATTCTAATTTCTGCTTTACCGACATGGTTTATTTATTTATTTTATATAGATTTCTATATCGATTCTCCAGATAGATTTACAGTCACAAGGCTTTTGTAGATTATTCAATAGACCAGTATAGTACTCGTCAAAAATAACAGGTTTGTTTTTGAATCGGTACTTTAGACATTTCTGTAGTACCTCTCAACTTTATACAGGAACAAGGCTACACTCGCTGACACTTCTGACTAAGCTTTGTGTAATATCTGTACGCTTTGTGTAATCTCACACATTATATATATATATATATGAAAATTTTTAGAGTTAACCTGTAGAAAAGACAATATTTATAAATATAAATGACAATAGGAAAACTAATAGTTGCCAATCGCGTAAATTACTATAAGAAATTTGCGCATTATTTATCATCTCTCAGTTGCGTCTCTCTCCTTGGACAGAGTGCGCTCAGGGGCTTCTCTGTCAAAGGGCAGAGGGGCAACTGAGAAAATAATACTGAGAGGAGCCCAGCCCTGGGGAACAGCTGCCCGAGCCCGCGCCTTCCCATTGCACAAGAGGGAGGGATCGGTTCTCGCACCAAGGCCAGCGCAACCGACAGTTGCGAGGGCTGTGGACAATTTTTGTCCCGCCCGGATGCACATGCTCGGGGCCCCACTTTAAAAAGACCTTGTGTCACATCTCATTTTCGTGGGGGAATGAGTAAACAGCCTGTAATAGTTGCCGACGCGTTTCGTTCAACGTAGACTTTCTCAAGGCAAAAAACGTTTTTGCCTTGAGAAAGTCCATATTGGACAAAACGCATCGGCAACTATTACAGATTTCCTATTGTCATATATATATATATATATATATATATATATATATATATATATATATATATATATATATATATATATATATATATTAAAGTAAGATGAGAACGAATAGAGTACAGATCCAACCTTCGTAATATTGAATTTTAAATAAGATCCAATACAAAGTTGACTAATATTGTGTATATACATACATACATACATATATATATATATATATATATATATATATATATATATATATATATATATAAGATGCAACGTTCATAACACTTAATTTAAATCAGGGCTCAATAAAATAGACCAATATTATATATATATATATATATATATATATATATATATATATATATATATATATATATATATACAGGTAGGATGAGAACGAATAGAGTAAGATTCCAACGTTCGTAACATTTAATTTAAACGAGGTCTCAATACTAAGTAATGCAATATTATTTATTTCGGGATATTACATCGAAAACATGTGAAAAACGCTACACAATTACAGTCGTGTTTCGATGCGTATCAAATGCATCTCATCGGGCGATTGCAAATTACTGGCAAGTGAAGGATTTATTTAGATTTAAAAGCAAAATACAACCATTATTACGAAAAAAAAAAGAAAAAGTTGGTGTATATGGTTTGTGGACTTTACTCAGATCAACCAATCGATTAATGTGGATCATATTCGATGGGTTGATCTGCGTAAAGCCCACAAAACTTATACATACCATGAAGTTAAAATTGATTTTTTTTTAATTTGTAGGTCTGATGAATTGGATCGTGATTACGATCCCGATGTAATAAATTATAACCATGGAATATTAGTGCTTGAACCTTTTCTATTATATATATATATATATGTGTGTGTGTGTGTGTGTGTGTGTGTGTGTGTGTGTGTGTGTGTGTGTGTGTGTGTGTGTGTGTGTGTGTGTGTGTAATTTGGCAGCAACTTTTCTTTTAAACATGTAGTATTGAATGTTAAAGACAACATAGTCTTGCATATTTTCTTTTGAATTTTCTCATATTCTCTAATGAGACTTTTTATTTGAAAATGATTTCGAAATATGTACTGTCCATACGATGACCTAGCGCTTTCGAACATCATTGGTCATCTTCAGGGTCAATATTTTTAGTCAAAATTTTTAAACAAACATTTGCCAATTATCTTGTAGCGTAATCATGTTGCTACTTTTTTACAAACTAAATAAACGTTAAAATCCTTTTAAATTCAAAAGACGCGATGATGTTATCACGTGCAGGGCGAAGATTTTTATCATGTGACATATATATATATATTGTTTGTGTGTTTGTTTTATTTGCGTAAAGGTGTGGGGAAAATGAGTTGTACGTTTTCTCACTTCGCTGAGAAATTAATGGGTTTTATTTGGAATCATGCAGACTTTTAATAAATATTCTCAAGAGAAACCAGTGTTTGGGATTTTAATCTTTCTGACTGGGCAAAATTACATGTCTATTGCCTAAGGCTAGATGCCCGCCAAAATTCGGATATATATATATATATATATATATATATATATATATATATATATATATATATATATATGTATGTATATAGATAGATAGATAGATAGACAGACAGATAGACAGATAGATAGATAATGAATAAGTTCTGATAGATAGTAAATAGATTGAAATAGATAGATAGACAGATATAGACACATTGTTATGAAAAGACTGACATAGATAGATAGATGCAAACAGACTGACAATGAAAGTAAACTGGAATTAAATTTAGTAGCCAGCTTCCTCTTTTAGCAGGGATAGAATAATGCAACATCTAACATACGTTTCTGCATTAAGATTTTCACTGTCAATATATATATATATATATATATATATTTAACAATAAAAAATATCAAAAAATTAAAATCTTCAGACACACTGGGTTGTATATTAATATTCCTTCGTTTTTATTATTATTTCATTTAGATTCCTCGACTAGTTTCGGCCAGCATGGCCATCATCAGGAAAAAATAATTTTCTGCTTGCTGGTAGAAATGAACTACAGAAATGAATGTCTTGATGGAGAAAATGAACTTTTGTATGTAGTTTTCATTCGTTTTTTTATTTTTTTAACATGAATTTTGGTCAGTCGTTGTGTGGGTCAAACAGTATCTTTTAAGTTGTTATGTAAGATAAGGGCTGGATGGATTCATGCTGCTCTGAATTCCCTTGGTCATTTTGACAGTTTTATTGGTTCCTGCAAATAGGATGCGTCTCTGTTAAGTGTGTGTGTGTCATTTGGTTATTAGGGAGTGAGTATGATGTGTGTAAGCGTGTATATTACTATGAGTGTGTGTTATCATTTGGCTCATTGGGGAGTGAGTGAGTATGATATGTGTAAGTGTGTATATTCGTGTGGGTGTGTGTATAAACATGCCTGTCTTGTCTGGGTGAGAAATTTGGGTAAGTCCTGAATTTTGGGGTTATATATAAATACTATCTATATTGTGAAATTTGTGATTAAGCCCGTCTGGATAGTGCGTTTTTAAACGTTGTATCCACATATTTTCATGGAACTCTTTCTAATGTTATCTACTCTTAACTTTTCTATTCTCTCTCTCTCTGTCTCTCTGTCTCTGTCTCTCTCTGTCTCTCTCTCTCTCTCTCTCTCTCTCTATATATATATATATATATATATATATATATACATATATATATATAGATAGATAGATAGATAGATAGATAATGAGCAAGTTGGGATAGATAATAAATAGATTGAAATAGACAGATATAGATTGATATGAAAAGACTGACATAAATAGATAGATATATAGATAGATAGATAGATAGAAAGGTCATATGTTAAAAATCGCCTTGGGACACCGTAAGGTTGAAACCACGGTAGCGGATTCAACTGACCTCCTGAATTTTAAAATTAAAAGCTCTGCATGCTATTTTTACTTTTACTTTTTTACTTGTATTCAGCACTTTTTAATACTACTGTTTCCTGGTCCGAATCAACTCTCACCATTGACCTTTCATCATATTATATATATATATATATATATATATATATATATATATATATATATATATATATATATATATATATATCAAAGGTATATTTAGTCAGCAAGTATAATTACAAATAATCGATAATGTCTGTCTGTGTAATTATTTTATTGTATTTTTCCAATTATCGAATAACGTGTTGAGTATATGTCGAGTGCTCGACATTGTGAATAAACTCTGAGAAGTGCACATTGTGTTATAGCATTGTTCAAGATCTTTCGACCGCCTCATGCACTTTCCATACTGGTAGTCTTTGAAAAGTTGGAAGTATATATATATATATATATATATATATATATATATATATATATATAATGATAATAATGGACTCTCCTGTCGGTTTCGACGTATGACGATCTGACAACTTAATTCATTCAGTTATGAAATTTTGTACGATAATGTGCGATGTGGCACTTACGACCCCATAGTGATTTACAAAGGAGGCCGCATATGGAGCAAGAGTGAGGATTGTAGGATGAGTTCACTTAGATCGGCTGACCTTTTAGATCTTGCTCTCGCTTCTTGAAGAGGATTCAGACAAGCAGATTGGTAACTGCTGAGTCTACTAAAACACGTTGATCTCCATTCTACCCGCTCCAAGACTAAGCGCTCGAGTGTGTTATGTGGTATATTGACAGCTGACAAGTTGCTTGTCTTTGTATCTTAGCCATGGGCGTCCTACATTCCTGTAGCCCTGATCTAACTGACTGTACATTAGGATCTTGGGTATCCTGTCATCAGACATTCTCAAGACATGACCAGTCCATCGTAACTGAGACTGTATGAGAAAAGTCTCGATTCTCTCCAATATTACACCTGTTAAACAGGTTTACGTTAGATGTCCTATCTGAGCCGTACAATATAATGGATTCTTCTATCGTGAACGATAAATGAGGGTCAGCAGTGGATGGTGCATGCATGCTAGCAGGGGCTATTATGGAGAAAAACAGGTTAAGGGAAAGACATATTTCATTTGTGATTTCTTAAGTGTGATACTAGCCCAGCCTTGCTGGGGGCGACAAAGCCACACTGACAGATGAAATTTGTTGAAGTAGAATTTTGATATTAAGGTATTTTCTGTTTATACGTTATTTTTATAGATACAAATATGTAAGTAATTTTCGAACTTTC
>OZ038490.1:49986460-50008960 GCA_964036315.1 Acanthosepion esculentum
AGAAATATATATTAATAAATACACATAGATCAGCGTTATGTGTGCAACTCGAGTTTCGTTGGTTACCCAAGTCATCGGGCACGAAATATAGCACATTAAACGTAGATATATGTGTGTGTATATATATATATATATATATTTGTCATCCACAGACAGACTGTTTCGCTGTTTCACAGCTCATCAGTGTGGCTAGACGTCCGGTTGCCTCTAGCTAGGATCGAAACCCGACTGAATTTGCGTCAGTCGGAACTTCTCCCACTAAGCCGTCAGCGCACGGCCAGGGATGAAGGTGAATTTTTAGCGTGTTTATTTTTAGATTTAGATAAACACACAGTGACTGACAGTGACTCAATTCTGCCGAAGAGTCGTGCAATATTAGCTTAAATAGTCACTGTTTACAAATTCACACCTCAAACCAGAGAGCTCAACCGAAATTAATTTTTCAGGAGCCAATATATATATATATATATATATATATATATATATATATATATATATATATATATATATATAAGAATATTTAGAAAGTTTTACCTGGTTTCCCGTGAAAATTTCAATATAAACTGTTCAGTGTATTTTCGGCTTTTATATAAAATATATTTTTACAGAGTTTTTGTTGATGTTGTTGCTGGTAGTGGATCTCGTATATTATATACAATGTAAATCGATGGCTAATGAGTTTACACTCGACTTGCACTGAAAACCAACATGAAAGGTTGTTTTCAATGGCTAGGAATTAATGCAATCATTACAAATAGAGTAGAGTTATATGTGTAATATAAGTCCATTGCTAATGATTTTACGACGAGATTACATTGGAGATCAACAAGAATGGAGTTGACAGTGTTTAGAAACTATTGCACGCATTACTGATACAATAAAGGCTCTTGTATAGAATGCGGCCATTATATACATAATGCCTTGGTAATGATTGTACTACAGAATTCCATTGGAAATCAAGAAGAAAGGTATTTTCAGTTGTTAGAAATTAATGCAAGCATTACTTAAATGGGGCTATTATAGATAATGTAATTTTTTTATAGGCATTTCACCACAAGCAAGGCGGCATCCCACTAGTACGCAAGGGGTTGCAGAGTGGGAGCGAAAGTAAAGAGGCGTGATGGAGGAAAGGATGGAGAGAAGGACAGGGAATAAGTCATGGCATCTGGAGATGTCGATTGACATTACAATTGAATAGTTGGAGATTATAGCTATCAGGGAAACAGGTGATAGGAAGGGAGTTTCACAGACGGGAGGTGCGAGACATGAAGCCTATTGGAGTAGAAGAGGCGGCTACATTTAACCGTTTCGACAGTGAAAGGGTGGGACCGTGATGCCAGCCTAGTAGCACGCTTAAATTCATGCAGTCTGGGAACAAGCTCGTCGGAGCAGTTACCGTGAAATTATTTGTAGAAAACACAGAGGGAGGCGATGGCACGTCTGTGAGAGAGCGACTGAAGACGAGATGCCAGATCAGGACCAACCACATTGCTTATCCGTCTCTGGATCTTGTCGAGGACCTTAAGGCGAACAGCGGGGGCACCAGACCATATATGGAAGCAATATTCCATGCAAGAGCGAATGGTTGATTTTGTTCAATTTTAAGAATTAGCGACACCCTTAAATGGGAGCTATGAATTGAAGACGTCAGAATCAATCAAGTACATAAATTTAACGATATGAGAAAATTTATAACGGGAAAATGTGACACCGAGATCCGAAGGCGTATTGGAATAGCTAAAGATGCCTTCCAAAAGCTAAGCAAAGTATTAAAAAACAGGATACAGAAAAGGAAATAATGTCCGTGTTACTGACATAATCGGGTTATTTTATGAATAATCACTTGCTTTCATACATGACTCTCCTATATCCTTGTACAATTGATATCGTATCTCTTGCATGGACAAGTGCATTCATTCCTTCCCCAAAGTTATTAGTGCGAGATTAACACGAGGCATCAATCAAAACTTGAATTCTATTTCTTCTTCGATGGGCCATGTCCTTTCAGCAGGGGAGCGATCATGGCTCTCCATAACTCCCGATCCTTCATTGCTCTTAGTAATGTTTGTCTTTTTGCTATCTCTCCTCATCCTTGCCCTAATAAACATTTAGACAAACTCGTTAGATAAATCTGCAACCCTCTTGCCTTTGACATGTCCTACGAGTGTCAAATTTTCCAAGCCTTCTTTTCTCATGATGCGTCCCAGAAATTGGAATTCTCTCTTTTTGGTTTTAGGTTTTAGGTGCAATTGTCTTTTTCGTCTCCATTTTTTAAAAACTTTCTCGTTGCTTACATATTTAGCCCATGGTATACTCAGCATCCTTCGGTAGAACTACGTCTGTGTTGCCCCGAATCTCTTCTGCATATGTGAGAAGATTTTCCAGCATATTCACTGCTATATTTTCTAAGCGTAGATTAGATGTGGCACAAGGCCGAAAATATGGAGCCCCTAGTGAGGATCGAACACACTACTCAGTCTTAATTGGTCTAGCAAGACAAACTTGCTGTCCGTTACACCACGTCAGAGTGTCCAAAAATTACATTCGAAGCGTAGCTTAGATGTGGCTCAAGGCCGAAAATGAAGATCACGCAGTGAGAACCGAGATCACTACTCAGTCGTTACTGATCTAGCGAGACAAGCTTGGTAACCATTACCCCACGTCGAAGTGTCTAAACTTATCTGTCATATAGGAGGATATATATTACAAGAACACACTGGAAGGATAGTAAAAAGAAGAAAATTCTTACTCATAGCTATAATTAATAGGAAGCTGCGAAAAGGCTTAATCGCCCACGTCCTAACGAGACATTATATGGAAGTGGCTCTTCGCTGTGTTTAATAGCATTTTCAGACAGAAGTGGAAAGAGTGCGTCGTAAAAATTCTCTTTGATTTTTTTTCTAGCACTGACAAAGAAACGAAGATAAATTCCTGGTTAATTGTAGTGTTTCATATTTTTCTCTTTTTTTTAACATAATAATAAACAAAACCGTGAACCCAGATTGTTTATCTTTTGCGGATGAAATATTGAGAAAACAAAGCGAGAAACTGTATATCAGAAACGTATGTATACAAGACTCGTAATTTATTGTACACTTACGTCTCATCAACAACTAGAAAGTGGTTATTGATTGTTAGAATGATACACATAACAATGCCGTTATTTTACAAGTCATATCAAATGGGGGAAGCAATTAGAAAGCTTTTAACGCATGCGCGTATTTGAATGCGTTTGTTCGTTCGTTTTTATGTTGGCAAAAGTCCAAAATACTCTCCGTGTTTCGCTAGAATAGTTGTGTTTGTTTTTGGCGGGATATCAAACTCTATACGTTATTAAATTCCAAAACCTAAACAATCATAGTGATAGAGGTTTTACTAATTAACCCATTACTGGGAGAAGAAGAGGTAGGTTTCCCCATATGTCTAGCCAAAAGAAAAAACAACGACAAAGCTACCTAAGCTGATACGTAAAAGTGCTCAATACACGAAGTAAAGCAAAATTAGAATGCCTAAAGAGCCAGAACCTATGTACCTTGGTTTCACCCACCGGGGCATCAGGATAATTCTGCCTGATCCTGATGATCCAGTAGGTGAAACCTAGGTAGATGAGTTCTGGCTATATAGGTATTATATATATATATATATATATATATTACTTAATTATAATTATCTCAAATCCTCCTAATTTCTATCAGTTGTATATCCTTGCTTGAACCGGCTTCTAATGCTCTGGATGGAGCGGCTTGGGGATAGTAGTCGTGGCTCGAGGGGGAACAGGCCTATGGGTAAAAGAGAAACTCGGATGAGTTCCACCACGGAATATCGAGCATCGCTATATCAAGTCTAATTCGCTACCTCGTCGTTACCGAGTCTCGTTGGAACAGCTGGTATGATGTTTGCTTGATAACGTAATTGTTCGGGTTTCAATTCTCGGTAGTGGATGCGCACTGCTGATGTGTCGCAAGTATATGGCGAAACGATCGTTCATTGGTTTCTGCATTCTGTGTAGTTTTGTGTTAGGCTCGATTAATTAATTAATTCTACTATTTTTTTTTCTTCGTCTGTCTTTTATCTTAATATTTTGCGTTTCATTGTAACGGTCGGGGCTTTTGTTTTACATTCTACGACGCTTAAGCAAGCTGCTTTGATATCTTCGAAAAAACCGTCTGGCTTACTGATTAGGTTATGAAAGCTTATCGATAAACAATCATCATTCAGATAATATAACTAAATATTTCTGAGGGGATTATTATTCCACCTTCTTTAATTTTGATTAAATAGCAGTTGACATAATAGTTTCAAGTTGCCTAAATTTCTTAGATGAAACATATTGAAATAATGTCCATTTTTGGCTAATCTTCCTTTCAGCAAAGACAAAAAGATGATGAAAGAAATAGTCGTCAAAAGTTAATAATAATTGCCAATATTTAATCTGAGAAATTCAGGCAACTTAAAACTATTACGTGTAAAAGCAAGAGAAATAAGATGAAAGAAATACTCGTCAAAAATAGTAATAATGCCAAAATTTCGATCTAAAACATTCAGGTCACCGGAATATATTACGTTTATTTATAACGTGAAAGAACAAAAATCGGCCTTCTCCTTGATAGGCGAAGGGTGACCGACAAAAACTTAAATCGTGGATAACTTTGTCGGACAGTCGGCAAAATTAATGCGCATGCTCAAATATATATTATCGATTGTAATCGGCTAGCGTGTTGGTTCATTATTTAATACTGAACGTACAATGGAATCTCTTATACTGAGATATAGTTACAAAAATTAACAAAATATTATCATACATATCACTAATCATGAAAATAGTGTGCATTAACACTCATACACACGTATATATATATATATATATATATATATATATATATATATATATATATATATATAGAGAGAGAGAGAGAGAGAGAGAGAGAGAGAGAGAGTGAACATTGAAGTCAACAATCAGAGGCGACATGCTGTTTCATGCTAGACGCAATCGTCAAGCCGCCCTGACGATTGCGTCTAGCATGAAAAAGCCTCAGAGTGCTGATTTCAATGTTCACTCTTATATGTATATATATATATATATATATATATATATATATATATATATATATACCGTCCTGGGTATGAGGATTAACTACATCAGCGTCCTGGGTAAGACGATAAACTTATCCAACAACAAGGCCTCTGATCAGGAGGTTTTGAGGATCGTGGAACCACCTCTTAATTGCTGGTGTTCCGGGGTCCACTCTGACCCGGGGTGGTAGCAGCTGTTAAGGTCCCAGCTATGAGCAAATAGTTAACCCCCAATCTGGGGTCAAAACACTATGAAAGTGTAAAAATAGGTTTTAATACCAGAAATACTATGTAAAAAAACAAATTATTAACAGCAATACATTTTAAAGAAAAAAAAACATTTTACGAGCAATACTTTTAAAAAAAAAATATTATCATTAATAGATTTTTAAGGAAAAATATTACTAGCAATAAATGTTTGAAAAAATATTACCAGCAATAAAGATTTTGTCGGCATCAAATAACCCATTGAGTTGTTGAGATGTCGTAAAAACGAACCAAACCAATCCAAACTATATATATATATATATATATATATATATATATATATATATATATATATATATATATATATATATATATATATATGTACTTGTCCTAGGTAAGACGATAAACTACACCCGACAGCAAAGCATCTGATCAGATTTTGAGGAGCGTGGGACCAACACTTAATTGCTGCTGTTTCCAGGTCCACCCTTACTCGGGGAGGTAACACCTGTTTGGGTCCCATCTATCGGTAAATAGTTACCTCATTTCCTAAACTTAAGTCAAAAAGTGTAAATAATGTAAAAACCATGGCGCTGGGATGTAGAAATGCCCAAGATGGTGGTTGGGGGCGCGATTAAACCATCGGGGGAGATGTCCTTCTTACCCTTAGTCAAGGCAGACATCTAGGAGAAGGAAAACTCTGAGATAACACCTGCGGCTTTTGATGGTGACCAATGACGTCGACTTGCTCTTCTCTTCGGTAAATATCATCTTTTGCTTAGAGAGTGGGACTGGCTCTGTGCACTGCCTTTGCCCACTATAAAAGCTTCATGCACTGGTATTGCTTAATATTTTTCTCCGCACAAAGTTATCCACCGTCAAATATGATATTTCGTTATTTTGTCATAGAAAATAGCTGTGCGACGTTAACGGTCTCTGTATAGCAGATACAGTTCCAGATACGGTTCTATTACGTCATACCGCGGGATAGACCGAAGTATTACAACAGAACCAATGTCTAGATGCAATGTAATATGTTGTTTTGACGGCGCACATCTTTGTTTCATTCCTGTGTAAACACTCTGAGGATGGCTCATGAGATCCGAGATCTTAGGACCAAAATAATAAGAAATATCCAAATGTTGTACAACTTTTGTCTTTATTTTCACCAGAAATTAAGGCAAACATTTGAACATTAGAACGGCTCACGATCAGACATAATATACATTCATTGTCTGTTATATTTAATAATATATGTTTAAATAATGATCTGCTGCCCCGATACAATATATATATATATATATATGTATAATTATGTATTCGAAAATTCTAAGATAAATATGTTATAAAATCACTACAAAAATAGCCATTTTGTTTCAACACTTCTGATGTCTTATCAAGTCATGATGTTGAATGTAGAATCATTCAACATCATCATTTGATAGGAAACCGGAAGTGTTGAAACAAAATCGCTATTTTTGTAGTGATTTTATAACATATTTATGTTAGAATTTTCGAATACATAATTATATTTGCTCTACTCTGTATTGAGCACTCTTTTAAGAATAGTATTTGTTGCTTATTGGAATTTATTCAGTATACACCAATCTTATACTTGTATATATATATATATATATATATATATATATATATATATATATATATATATATATATTAATGTGGAACGATGACAGGCCTGATGATTACGTTTAAGGATGAAGCAGACTGTCACCCCTGCGTGTAATATTCAAGAAATGTCCATCCCAAACAATATGACCACAACTTAAACAATATTCATTTATTAAATAAAATAAAAAAGTAATATGAAGTTTAGTTTCAAGAAGTTTAACCTCGACTACTTCCTAAAAAGCATACTCATCCCGTCACTATCCACATACATCCTAAAATTAGTAGAAAAGATAGAAAGCTTCATAAAAGGAATGGGGTGGAAAGCACGTTTCTTTTTAAACCAAGAACTTAACAGATACGACTCACAAGAAAAAATACAGATTTAAAACAAAAAATGTCTACCGCAACACAAAGAATGACTATGAAATAGTTTTAATTTTTTTTGTGAACCCCTGTGTACTAATGAGCCAACCAAAATGAGCTGACTCATTTTATAGTCCACCAATAGAAGTTTACCCAATCAGAAGACTTGAAATATTCAATCCGACGTGTATAAAGGCGGCCATTTTGTTTTCTCCGAATATTCACTGCCAACCTCTGATAGGGAAGACTTTGAGAATTATTGAACAGCTGCTACTAGATATTGGTGTTGTTTCATTGAACAATTTACTTACGTTGAATTTCTACATTCAGACTACGGTGAACATGTATAACAAATAGTCCTAAAAGATAGTGAATTCCCGAGAACACTCACATACACACCACACAGCAGAAAAAAGCCAATAGGTATAGAAACATCATGTTTCAACACACCGTACAACAAAAACATAAAAACAAACGTAGGAAACACATTCATTAAACTCATACACAAATACTTGCACGCATCAAGCACTCCCCACAAGATATAAAAATAACACAGTAAAAATCAGCTACACTTGAACCGAGAACATGGCACAAATAATAAAAGAAGCACATCAGGGAAAGAACCAACAAACTACCTGAACAAATTAAACGACAATTGCGTTCAGAAAAATGGAATATACAAAGCTACTATAAAATCAGTAGATAACGAAGAGAAATATACATAGAAGTAACAAACGGACCCTGGAAACAAAGAAACTACGCACACAAATTTTTTGTAGTAAATACGCGAACAGCACAATGCTTTATAAACGCATCTGGGAGATTAAAAACAAAAATCGAAATCATACCAAAAATATAATGGAAAATAAGAAAAACAGTATTAGACGGCAACAATAAATCCAAAAAACTGTGAAATCTGCAGGCAGTAAAAATAGCTATAATTATATTCCGAGATCAACACAAACTACTAAATAAACGATCAGAACTTATCGGAAAATGCAGACACAAAAAATATTTTACTACATGATTTAAAAATCGAAAACTGTAAACGAATAAGAATAAACGAAAATAAATAAACGAAAATATGTAAAATAAATTAATCCAAACAAATAAATAGGTAATTAAACTAAGTATCAATAAACAAATTATCAAACGATGAAACGCAAATAAACACATTATTAATATTAACAACCAACAATAAAATAATCAATAATAAATTTTTTAAATGTTGACAAACAACGCTATGAACAACCAAAAATACTTCATTCAGATCCGCAATAATCCCAACCAAAACCTCTAGAATAATTCGAAACATAACCGTACTGCACGCCAAAATAACCGTTAAAATAATACAATAGATTACCCACACTGCGTCATTGACCTGAATAAATAATCGAGCAAAAACGCAACGCACATGGACTGGTGGTTGCTTTTAGCATCAAACAGACTGCCGGCTCCGGGTGTTGATTTCAATGTCCACTGATATATATATATATATATATATATATATATATATATATATATATATATTTCGTTGGATTGATGTGAGTTTGTGAACCTGGGTTTCACGCTATTTGCGATCGCCAGACACATTGACGATCGCAAATAGCGTGAAACCCAGGTTCACACAACTCACATCAATCCAAATTAATATGTTCGCTCTATCACTGATATTGAGCGCTTTCCAATAAGTACCGCGCATATATAATATATAAATAATATATATAAAAAATTGCATATATATATATTCACACACACACACACACACACACACACACACACACATATATATATATATATATATATATATATATATATATATATATATATAGTTAAATCCAAAGATTTGCTAAAATACGAGCATTTTTCATGTAAAATTATTTTAAGATACTTTTAAGAACATTCAAAACGTTGTTTGAAAACCTGTTTTTCTAGCGTCAACATCATTCTTATGAAGATCCCCCCAAAATTCGTCGATTCGTGGTTAGCGTCAAAAGACGTGTTTTTCTTTTTCGACTTGGAGTTCAAATGCTGCCAGAATGATAGGGAAAACTAGTGGCTAGCGATGGACAGTCCTTTCAGTAACATGTTTCTTACTAATTTTTGTAAATAAATCATGTCATAGGACCTAATAAAGCATGTCATTCAAGGTCCTAATAAATTCCACTAGAACAGCTTTCCGCGGACCGCTGCTTCGTGGACCGCTGCTTCCGACTCCCAAGATGATGCTTCCCCAATCTCTGCACTCTTAACATGTTCAAGTCTAGCATTAACCGTCATCTTCTCCATATATCTGCATAAACTGTGCCTCGCACTCTGCAACATTCTAGTTGCTCTCTGGTTTGTACAGGGGGAACATCAATGTTAAAAAAAAAAACGTACTGACCTTTGTAAATACAGACGTTTATACACGACATTATCAGAAATTGCGAGCAATTACAGCAAAGTTAAAATTTATTGGTAATTTCCTAACAAATTCTCGTCTACGTGAGTTAGGCTATAAGCAAAAAGTTCCTAAAATACGACAAAATATTGCATTACATAGCATATTTTCCCAACTTTTTTTTAAGACTGGGTAGTTAAAGAATATATGAAAAAGTCATTTACGTTGTATTCGGCAATTACTTCTTACAGTTATATACACTTTAATTAAATTTTCCAAACATAAAGGTATCAATAACACTCGTTGCCACTTTATGATATCAATGTCACTTTCGTAATGATCGTTGTAGTAGAGACTTTGTAATCGCAGATACAGACTATAGTAATGCCGTTGAACAATACTAGTGTCAGACGCCTTCAAATAATACTGTCACTAATAGTACTTGCTCGATAATACTCACTTGAAAAGTAGCCACCGAATAGTGATCCGAATAGTAATCAGTATAGTAATTAATACGGTGGAGTGATGGGTAGCGGCTCGGATTGAGAAATCGGAGAGCCGAGTTCGAATTCCAGTCGAATCCATTACATTCACTTACATGCTAATACCATTCTTCTCTCTCCAGCTATGGGTAAATAGCAGGACAGACCGGGTTTTATAGCCTTGGATAGCAATTACTCTACTGCAGAAAGAAATGGCAACCTACTGCGGGAAAAAATCTGCGTCGAGAGTCATGTATGTACAGATACATTATCGCCTACGCGTGTATCATGGGGTATAACTGACTGATAGAGAAGAGAATCGTAATAGAGGATAGAATAGAAATAGTGATCAATTAGACGTCACGCTAATTTCCATATATATATATATATATAAATATATATACAGATAGATAGATATTTCCTTTACTATCATATGAACTATTTATTCAAAATGGGGTCACATGTGTTTGCCCTCTGGCGATCTATGTCCAAACTACTTTAGGCAGCAACACTTTACTCCGTCAACACCTCCTCCTCTTAATCATCATCATCATCATCATCAGCCTTCGACCTCCTTATGGTTGATCGGAACATCATCGGCTATTTCTTTCCTCATTGTTCAGTATTATCCTGCATTGCTGTCCCCAGATCCACAACGTCCAACCCTGAGTCCCTAGCCATGGTGTCTGGGAAAGACAATTTTCATGAGAAGACACTTCCAGAAGGATACCATAGGTGTAAGGATTGAGACGATTTCCCTGTCCGCTCGGTGGCAGTAGCCAGCGAACAATAATCGTTTTTGTTTTGAGCTTAAGAGAGATTTTAGTTAAGCGTTGCATGAGATCTCCAGCTGATGTTCTGGATTTTTCTAAGTAGATTTGTATATGTTCCAGCCAGTCGTCTTTCAAGACGAGCAGATAATGTCCAAGTTTCTGATCCATACAGTAGGATTAGTTCAATTAATGTTCGAAATGTTTGAAACACCTCATAAAACACCCACCTCCATGTGAAAAAAATGTTTTTCAGCGATATTTTAAACCACAAGTAATATTTGTTTCGTTTCAGATTATTCTTTTCGTCATTAAAGAAAGATTAATTAAAAAATAAAACTACCAGGGTAGATTGTCATAGTTCCGCGTGCAACGCCTCTTCAGTATGTCTGAATTATTTCCCTTTAACTCAACTCTCCAAGTTTTGGTTCATCACTGCTGTGGCCTGGTATTGAACTCACAACAAATTTGGGACTAGTCACTGGATCTAACCAAGGCCTTTATCTACTGAAGAAGTCCGGAGCGTACAACGACCGAAACGTTGTGAATATGGCAATGAAGATGAGGATAGCAGTCTTCATAATGTAAATAATACAAGTAATTAAAATTCCTCATCTCAGAGATACAATCACCTGAAAAAGGCCGGAGAGTACAACGGCCGAAACGTTGTGAATATGGCAATGAAGATGAGGATAACAGTCCAAATAATGTAAATAATGCAAGTAATCATAAAACGTCATCTCAGAGATATAGACAGACAAGATGGAATTATAATCCACTCTGAAAAAAAAATACAGTTCTATTGTCTGAATGACGTTTATTGATGAGCTTTCGTAGCCTAATAAGTAAAGACCGTTCTATGCCAGACAGGCTTCCAGCGATATCAATGAAGCTTGCTTCGTGGTCTTAGAATATAAAACAAAAGAACTGAAACCAAATGACGTCTACATTTCAATTATTCCCACTCTGATTTCTGATATATTCTTTGATGAAAACTAGTCATTGTTTTGTGAATGATTTAAGTTAGCGCCTCTATCATTTCAGCCTTTCCAGATTTATTCCTGTTTTCAGACGAAGCGTCTCTTGGTACGTTTTGAATTATTTAGTTCCGCAATCCGTTGCTGTTTTAACTTACTGCCCGCGCAATTCCTGCGGTGCACGTTTTATGGTGTCATTTCGTCGTATGTGTTTTTTATATGTATGTCTAAAACCTACCGTCTTTTTCCGCATGACATGAGAAATTTTGAACGAAAATTAAAGGCAAAAAAGTGGTCGTATTATACACAAGTATGTGTTTTCAGAAATGTTTACTCAAACAACCTCTCATTTCAAACAGAAAGATTGCAAATACAGTCATTTAACACAATCTAAAGAAAACGGCAAATTCTGTCTGTCTGTGTGTCTGAAGCTCCTATAACTCGGGCCACACATGTCTACATAGGTATATTATACCTTTTTGGAATCAGAATGATCCCGGGATTGAAACTAGGCCCTTCATCTGGTGCTTGAATATGCGGAATTGGGATCTGTCCCGATGAAGAAAGATCAGTTAAAAATTCAAATTTTAAATAACTGAGAAAAAATAGTAGTTTCTAATTTATATTGAGTTTAAACTAGCACAAAAAATTGTTAATTTAAAAATTGTTTTAAATTCAAATTAAAATATATCCAACATTTTGTGAATTGAGGAAATCGATTTCTTCAAAATACCAAGGAATCAGGGTTAAAGTGAGAGGTTTCGTGACGTGATGTTTTGAAGACCCACAGAGATTGTGATTTGAAGAACTCAATTATCGGTTTGAATTGGATTTTCGGCCCAAATCGGTCTTTTAACCGGCATTGGAGACTTATTGCGTTAACATATTGTGGAATTGTGGCTGGTCGGAATTGGACTCATAGCCCAAATTTTAATTAAAGTTGGCTTTTGAAATTCCATGGAGTGAATTGAAGAATTCAAAATTAGAGGTACCTTTAGCCTGCTACAGGAGGTAGCTTAAATCTTTTAAGCTAGTAGATAAAAAACACAGATAGATATTAGTAACAGTTGTTTACAAGGTGTATTTGAAATCTTGGCAATATTTGCTTTTTGTGAATCGGCGTAATTTTTATAATTAACAGTTTTGCCCACTCTTTTTTTTTATAAAGTTTTCTCTCTTCATTCTTAATGAAAGACAATAGTTTTTATTTATTTTCTTAGCGTTTAATAATAAATCCAAATATTGTAATGGGATTGACAAATAGATTTTTACCTATTTGCATGTGTTGGTTTTAAGAGGAATTAGCAGCATGGCCTGGCGTTGCCCGTGCTTGATTCAAAAATCGTACGACTCATACAGCAATCGCTATCACTTGACTTAAAATATTTTTGCCCTTCCTTGCCTTTAAAGGGATGCCCTTTGCCATTCTGATGTTGCTACATGCCTTACTTCTTGCCTATCTCACACTGCGAATTTTTTCTAAGCTCTATACTAAACATTAAATCTGTTACGAAAAAAGAACTAAACAAAATGAACACAAAACGATCAGCTTTAAAAAACTGGAAAAAACTCGTAACTGGAAAAACCGAATGAAAAAAGAATGTTAACAACAAATACTTTTTCACACCCAACCCAGTTCTGCGGAATCAGAATCAACGTTGAGTTTAAGCAAATGAACGAGCCAATTGGAGTAAAGTGCCATGCAGATTTAAATTTTTCCCACTTGTGACGAATGCAGCTATCGATTTTTTTTGCATGCTAGTTAACATTCGTGTCAGTCAGCTGTTGGCTCTCCCGCTGGCCAATAGAATCTTCCTGCCTATTCGTGACAGCCAGCTATAGGCTGTCACTCTGGCCAGAAGAAAATGGCCGCAAACTACATGAAAACTGCCGTAGAAGCATGAAAACATCGATTATTTCCACTATCGATGGGAGTTGGGAAATGCAAAGTCTTTCTTGGCGTCCCGCTAACTTGGAGCATGTGCATGTAAATTTCGGTGCAAATCCGTCGAAGATTGCGTCCGTGCATTCGTTACACACACACACACACACACACACACACACACACACACACACACACACACACACACACACACACACACACCGTGCCTTTTATAGCTAGAGATAAAGTATAAAGTGTCAGACGAGGAGTAAGTTGACTATTGATCAATGTTGAAACGTACAGTATGAAAAAGGATTTTACTAATTTCAGCACAGGTTTTATTTATATATTCATTTCTTTTAAGAGGTTTTTGTATCACAGATTTTTAAGACCAGTTTAATAAGAAGAGGTGATAGGCTGGAGAAGACTAGTTGTATAATAACTGTAGGGGGTTCATAGATCAGGGTACTTTCAATGTATCTTTGTCTGAGTGAATTATATATAATTATACACATATCTCTCACCATACTAAATAGGTCTACCATTTATATATTATTTATCTCTCACTGGCTTCCTTCAGTGAGTCTCTCTAGCTCTGCTCTTGCTTTTATCAACTTAGATGATAGGATTTTCACTCCTTTTCTCTTTGCTAATTGTAATGGGACCGGCAAATAGGATTTTACCTATTTGCATATGTTGGTTATAAGAGAAATAAAGTATAGACTAAATAGACGGGGAGTAAGTTGACTACTTATCACGTGTCATAGAACAACACTATACAACAATATGCCGTTTCTGATAGGATGTTTAAGTTGCTTGGATGAACAAGAATTTGTCAAGACTTGGATCCGGTGTTTTACAGCCCAAGCTGGGGCTAAATAAATTGAAAAAACAGTAAGGCAAGATGGAGAGAAAAAGAAAAAATAGACCTCTTCCTAGGTTCAGAAGGTTGTGAAGTTATAATGAAAATTTCTGTTATGGCATGCGCCAACTAATTGGAGAATTTGAATTTCGGCCAAATTTCAGAAATGATAAAAAAAATAACAACTTAAAGAGAAACTTGTCATAGCAGAAAGAACCAAATTACTGTCCGTTAAACAGAACAACGAAAGACATTAAACCTCTTCAGTTCGGGGAGGAGTAATGGAATTGGTAAATAAGATTTTCTATATTTGCATACGTTGGTTATAGGAGAAATAAAGTATAGCGTAAAGAGTCAGATGGGAGGAAGTTGACTACTGATCACAGAGGAATATGTCGTCTAGTTAGACTTTATTGCCTTTGAACATTTAAGCTTTTTCATTTTTCTTTTCTAAAACTTTTCAATTTTTCAGTTTTCTTTTCTCCTTATTTTGTGCATATTTATTTGTACGCCTTTTTCGTTTCTTTCGTATTTATTTCCTTTTGTTTGTATTTTTACCCTCCCCCTGTTTTTATTTACTTTTTCCATATTTCTTTGTTTTAGTTCTTACGTTTTTATTGGTTTTATTTTTCCACGTTTTTGTTTTTATTTTGTTGTTCTGTATCTTATGCCAGCATTAAAAAAAAATCATATATAGAAGCAGGCAAGACTTATTTTGTTCAACCGTAGCGGCTATCAGCCACCATGAGCGAAAATTCTAACACACCGCCGGTGCAGACGAAAAAAAAAGCCTCAGCAAAAAAACAGGCCTGGTCCGACAGCGGACCAAAGAAAAAAGATGCTGCTTATTATGAAGAACAGCGGGCAAAATATGAACAGTATCTGCAAGGAAACGAGTTCTTCACAATTCCTGAGGCTCTGAAAGCTGTTAATGTTAAGATAATCTCCCTAGTAACCTCTGATGTGAAGAGTCGTAGACTCATTGGAGTTAGCAGAGACACTATGGAGGAGACTTTAAAAAGCCTTAAAATTACTCCCATGATTTGGGCGAGAAAAAGCAATGCCATGTGGGACGTTCTTCTCTGATTGGAAGAAGAGGCGAAACAGCTTGCAGGAAGTATCCTGTCAACATATGCCATACGACTGCAAACAGAATACATGGGAACGAGGAAAACGAAAGTCACTGTGCACGGAGTACCAGTAGACATCTGCGAAGACCGGATAGGAGCTTTCTTCGCAAAATTTGGCCAGGTAGATGAAGTGAATGCGGTGTAGAGTAAAAGTGACATTGCAACTGGTGATGTGGTCCTGAAGGTGGTGCTCACGCGACAGAATTTCCAGGACATTCCAAACATACTGACATGCCACGACAAGAGGATGCTTGTGGTGGTTGAAGGTAGGATGCCCTGCTGTTAATCATGTGGTGCTGCAGGGCAAATGGCAAAGGCGTGCCTTCAGAAAAACCCGACAACAAATACACCTCCAGCATCAGCAGCAGCAGCAGCAGCAGTTCCAATAGAAAAAGAAAAGGCCCCTCAAGGTAGCTGGACTGAAGTGAAGAGGAGGGCAAAAGTGACATTCCCACCCTCTCCTCAACAACAAGTTAAGAAACCAGATCAAGCAGCACAAGAGGAGCCGTGTGAGGAGGCCAAGAAGAGGCAGCAGCAGCAGCAACAACAACATAGATTCCCCAAATCACCAAAGCAACCACAAAAACATGTGGAAAAAAAGCAGCAACGACCGGAAGTAAGGCAGCAGCGGAGGAAAGAAAAGCAGCAGCAACCAGAAGAATAAATGGAGGTGATGGTAATACCTCCACCTAGCTCTTCTTCTCTTAAGTGGTCCAGAGAAGAGGAGGTGGAGGAACCGGAAAGACCAGTAGAGAAACGTGCTGGGCGAAGTAGAACGGAGAAGAACGTGGTAAATTCCAGGTCCCCCTCTGTACCAAGTTCACCGAAAGATACAACGGAAGAATCTACAAAAGTTAGAATCCTCCCACCTCACCTACACGAGCTCCATCCCTCTCTCCCTCCACTTCCTCTGCGAGTTTAATGTCCACTCCCCCTCACTCTTCCCCTCATTTTCCCACTTCTTCCACACACCACCCCGACAGAGAGAAGAAAAAGAAGAAAAAATTTTATCCCGACACAGAGACAATATGTAAAGTGGACAATGAAAAAGTGAAGAAAGGGCTATCCAATCAAACGAAGTCACTTCTTGGACTTTTATTCAAAACGACAACCATAAAAGAGAAATCATTTGAGGAACCTCGACATTTCCCAGCTGCTCCCGGGGTAGTCACCTCCGTGAGAGAACTGGTAGATACGTCAAAGTTTGGGACCATCTACTTGAAGCCACAGAAGCTTTCCCTAATGTTCGAATTAGAGGATTCATACTTAAAGAAGCTAAGACATTTTTGTGCCGGGAGGGTCCCTATCTTACTCCATCCCTCCCTATATAGAACTGTGAAACTAACTTACCCCATGGACGTCGGCGGAATTGTCCTGGAAGGACAGATGACGTCGGGACTAGGTACAGGGTGCCTAGGACAATCCGTCGGGGTCCTTACTGAAGCAGATTTCTGGCCTGTATGTGAGTAGGTTTTTTTCTTTTCTCTCTTTTATTTTTTGCAGGCCTAGTAGATGTCTATTAAGATAGCCACTTTGAATGTGAGGGGCTTGAGGAATCGGGGTGAGGCAGCCCGCATGCTCCGTGATCTCTTGTCTTTCGGTGTGGGTGTCGCCGAGATCGAAGAGACTCACTTTGTTTGCAGCGTCGATGCGTGTGTGTTGTCTAGCGACTTTGTCGTTTATTCAGCGTATGAGGACCGCTAGGCCAGAGGAGTTTCTTTGGAGGTGAAGCGAACCCTTGATGCGAAGGTGGACCTTATGCAAACCGAGGGACGGTTGATCGTGGCCGATATTGCCGTGGTTCGTTTAGGGTCGTTGCGGTTTATGCGCCAAATGACCGGGAGGAGCGGGTCTCGTTTTTTCGGCAGTTTGGGCCGTTACTGGTAGATTCAACGCGCCTAGTCTTAATGGGGGATTGGAATGCCATCATGGACCCCATGATAGATAGGGACGGTGAGCTAGTGAGAGTAGGTGCGATCGTAACCTGGTTGATCTGATCGTAGAGTTTGGTCTCGTCGATAGATACCGAGTCGATCACCCCGGGGCGGAATGGTGGACGTGAGCTCAGAATTGGCCTTTTACCCAGGTAGTTAGCTACCTGGATAGAATGCTAGTTAGAGGAGCCGACGTAGACTTGTTAGATTGTCCCACGTTCCACTGGGAAGGCTGTGCCCGGGTGGCGTTAGAGTGGCTGGTTGCTGGAAATTCAATCTGTCCTTACTGGACGGGCGGGACTTCCAGGAGCTGCTAACTGCCTTAGTGCAGCGGGAGTTAGTGGGGGCGGTTATCGGGAATAAGTGGTGGGAGAGACTTAAGAGTAGGATTAGGTCCTTCACCACTGATTTCAGCAAACGGCTCACCCTAGATAGAGCTGAAAAGGTGAAGACACTTAAGGCTAGATATTTCCCGGGCAGTGGCTGGGGGGATCCCCTAAAGATAGCCTTAGCTAGGGAGGCCCTGGAGCGTTTTACTAGCGAGCGCCATATGGGCCATATAATTAGACATAGGTTAAGCAAGATGTCTTCCGAAGCTGTGAACATGGGCGCAGACTTGCGCAAGGAAGAGATCCGTCGAGGTTCTAATCTTTACATTCGTGAAGTCAAAACACAAGAGGGGCATACTCTTCGGGCCACTGAAGAAATGTGCGAGGCGTTTCGGCGGCATTTCGAGAGCCGCTTTACGAAGGGGCCTGGTCTTCGTGATGAGGAGTTTCGTAGCTATTTGGTTGACTTTCCTCGGCTTTCGCCGACTGAAGCGGCTAGCTGCGAATGAGAGATCACGGAGGGCGAAGTCTACGCGGCATTGAAGAAGATCGGCAGAGGCAAGTCGCCCAGTCTGGATGGTTTGCTCTATGAGGTTGTCGCACATGTTTGTCCCGATTTTGACTGTGGTGTTCAACTGGTTCTGGCAGGGGTCCATCCCCAACCGGCTCACCAGGGGTGTGATCACGCCGTTGAAAAAGGGCAAGGGTGTTGGGGGAAAATTAGATGATTACAGGCCCATAACTGCTAAACACAGAGTTAAAGATTTTGGCCAAGATCCTGCAGGAGCGTTTGCAGTCAGTTGCTGAGTCTCTGTTGGGTCCTGAGCAGACTTGTGTTGTGAGGGGCCGAACAATTCAGAGCAACCTGCATCTGATCCACACGATCATAGAGGGTGTAAAAGACGACTATGAGGCCGCGCTGATCAATTTGGATCAGTCCAAGGCATTTGATAGGGTTGACCATCACTACCTTGCTGCTGTGCTGCAGTCCGCCGGATTCGAACCCGACTTCTGCCGCTGGATTAGCCTCCTGTATCGCCCCACCAGTGCTGTGGTACAGGTGAACGGGAAGCTGTCGGGCGCTTTTGCGCTGTTTAGGTCGGTTCGTCGGGGTTGTCCACTGTCGCCCCTACTTTATGCTTTGGTGTTGGAGCCTCTCCTTCGCCGGCTGAGGGACAGGGCGTGCAGTCCGGCTGGACGGACGGTCCTGTCCGCATTCTTTGAGTGTGGTTTGGACCCGACTTCCAGCTGGAGTAAAATTGGTCTGAAGTACGAGCAAAGGTCGACGCGGCCGGTCAGACTTGGCGTCGACGGAAGTTGTCCGTGAAGGGCAGGGCGGAGGCGTGTGCCACTTACGTTTTCCCGATTGTCCTTTATCGATTTTCCGTACTTCCTCTCTGTAAATACCATATGAAGCCGCTCGAGTGCTCGCTATCCTCCATTTTATGGAGGGGACGCGGGCATCAGGTCGACAGACGAGTCTGTGCACAACGTTCGTGTCATGGAGGGTTGGGAATGACACACTCGGTGAGCCACAAACTCGCCTCGTGGTTGGCTTTCCTACGCCGCGCATTGACAGGAGATTCCATTATGGCGGGGATTGTTAGGGATGCGTTCCCTTTCCTTACTATCAGTCTCCCCCCATCTCGCGGGTTGAGCGCCATCGTAAACCCCGGGATCATTCGGATTTCCTTCGCGGGAATGACTCAAACAGGGAAGAAGATGAAATGAGACCAAAATCTCCATTAAGAAGATAAACGTAATTGGTTGAGCCGGATTGGCTGCTCCCTTTACAAAACACTATCGTATCACTCACAATTGGATTGCAGAAAGAATGGTGCAGACAGTAAGAATGGGATTGAAGCCATTTTCCCCAAGAAGAAATACTATAGACAGTTAATTATCAAACTTACTGCTTATTATAGGATGATTTCACATGCAGACAGATTGCAAAGCCCATCTGCGTTAATGGGAAGACAAATAAGATCTCTATTAGCAATGTCTTACTCGACAAATGAAAAGATATGGTATAATAAACACAACGTAGCAAAAACTGAGAAAGAGCTAATTTCATCATGTAAATGGGACATAACACAGCCATTATATCAAAGAAAAGAAAAGGCTAATGGCTCATTCTGACCAGATAAAACCAAGAATTGAATAGGAAGATGTTGTGAAGGAAGAAGATCTTGACGAAAAGGAAATGCTGAGTTCTTCAGATCAGAATAATATAAAAGAAGACGAGCCTATGGATGATAGCCGGAATGACTCAGACTTGGAACAGGATCAGATAGTACAAGATCTTCATTAAAAAGAACAGAACTTAAACCTCAAAGGATAGAGGATGAAAGGGGTTTTAGATATTCAAGAACAGCGGTCAAGGAAGGTGTAATCGGATCAACAAATAAGATGCTACCTATTTGCATATGTTGGTTATAGAGAAATAAAGTCTAGACTAAAGAGCCAGACGAGAGGAAGTTGACTATTGATCACGTATCGTAGAAAAAAAAAACTATGCAACTAATATAATAAAGTCATATCAAGCAGAAAAGTATGACAGATTAACATTTTGAAATGTAGTACCGGGTATGTTTAGTTAGCACCTTTATCCAAAAATTCGAAAATAAGTTTGAAATCGGAAATTAAAAGAAACACGCAATGGCTGAACACCCGGTTCATTTCTATTCTTTAATATCGTAAAAAATTAAATATTTTAGTCAAATAAAGTTTAAGCGTATAATGATTTTTTTCTTATTCTTTCTGATTTGGCAGGCATTTGGGCGATATTATTTTTCACACATATTTACTATGCTCTTAAAAAACATGATCCAATAGAGAAATGAATAAATCTTCACCAATAACACTGCTTTGTTTACGGCTGGCTTTGATCCGTCTTAATGAAACACCCTTATATATTATCCGTCTTAATGACACACCTTTTATTTGTGTTATCAGTATACATACCAAGTTGGGAACTGATGGCATCGGGAAGATCGCTGATGAAGTTAAGAAACAACGTAGTTCCTAGGATACAACCATAGGGACCCTCGCATTAACGTGAAATGATCTCGAAGCAAGGCTGTTCCTTACATATAATCCGTCTTAATGAAACACCATTTATAAGGAAAGGTTGATGAATGTCGACAATAGAGCATCTGCAGCTATACACAAAATATTGGAACAAAACGAGTGATTCCGTTATTATTTACTTTTTTTCGCATTTTTTAAAATGAAGCGTGGCTGGTTCAACATGAACTTCATCAAACGATTTGTTAAGAACGATTGGATTAATCTGAATATATAATAGAGAAATAAATAAAATTTCACCAATAACACTGAGTTATTTAATGCTGACTTTGATCCGTCTTAATGAAACACCCTTTATATGTGCGACATTGAGATATTAATGAATAATATGGCAAAACTTTCAAAAGAATTAACATAGGAATGGCTCTCTGTACTACGGAGTCGTCTGATACTCAAGTCGTATTATATACAAAATACGGTACATTCGATAGAAAACAAAAGAATTCTATTTTTAAAACTATTTCTTCTATTTGCAGCGTCCCGGCATCATGCCTCTACACATCTACCTCTCCTCTTTGAATCTTAGCAATGTTGGAATTTTTTACTATCCTTCCAGCTCCCTGATCTGATAATTAATTGCACAAGCTCCTTAGGTAGGTTATTGTATCCTTTGCCGATCTTTGCCCTTTTCCCAACTTGCTTTCGATATGTCTTGTGAGTGTCAAATTCTCAAAGCCTTCCTTTCTCATACCAAGAAAAAGTATCATTTTTGTTTCCATTTTCGTTAAAACTTCTTCATTGCTCACATGTTCAGTCCATGGCATTCTCAGCATCTTTCTGTGGAGGCTCATCTTTACATAGCAGTTCAGCTTTTCGTCGTTCCTAATTAATTTTCTTTATCTAATTTAGTATTTTATTTGTCAGATGACTAATTGTCAATATTCTTGTATTATTTCGAACTATTGTCGCATCTTGGTTGATATTGATTTTATTATAAACAAAACCTTTCGATCAAGTAACCTCTGGTCATCATCAGGTGTCCATTGATTGGCGCATATTGGATTTTTGGGGAGATGAGTAATTGTCAATATTATTGTATTATTTAAGTTCTCATCCTGGTTTATATAGATTTTATTATAGACACAGCGTTTCGACCAAGTACCCTCTGGTCATCATCAGGTGATCATTGATTGACTGATATAGGATTTTTGTCGAGATGAGTAATTGTCTATGGTTCTTATCTTGGCTTATATAGATTTTTATTATAGACAACGTTTCGACCAAGTACTATCTGGTCATCATCAGATGTCCATTGATTGGCTGATATGGGCTTTTTGTCGAGATGAGTAATTGTCAGTATACTTGTATTATTTCGAACTATTGTTCTCAACTTCGTTTATAAAGATTTTATTACAGAGACAACGTTACGACCAAGTACCCTTTGGTCATTAT
>OZ038490.1:50013960-50063960 GCA_964036315.1 Acanthosepion esculentum
CGTCTTACCCTGGACGCGGATGTCGTTTATCGTCTTATCTAGGACGCATGGAAACTTATGGCCCACCCTATAGTATCATTTTTTATAAGCAATCTGTTAATAAGTAAGTTAATAAGTAACCGTAAGCAACTCCACTACTGACGTCACTCTGTTTTCTTCTACAATTTCCTCTCATTTGTAGCACTTACTAAATTTTTCCATTTACTATCTCTCCTAATCCCTGTTCTGCCACTGTATGGAGATTATAACAATTTGACAAATATTAATTCTTAAAAAATATTTTCGCTTTTTTTCTGACTTTTAACCTAAAGCTAATTTCATTTTCGCATCTAAACGCTTTCCATGACGCCACATCCTCATCATCATTTCGAATTCTCCTATGGACTGTACTTATCAAGATAATTTATTATTATTATTATTATTATTATTATTATTATTATTATTATTCAATTTTTGCTATGGTCACGCTACCTACCAAGTCCGCGGAAAAACCTAAGGCAAGTAGTGGTGTATTGTTATGTATACATTTCATGAAATGTTTTTCCAATTCCCATAGCATAACTAGCGTTACATGGACAAAATTCTTCTTAGTGTGCCGGCTGTATTTATCAAGTCAATTTTTTGTTTTTCTCTTCAGCTGGGATTTCCTGGAATTTTTATCAGTGTGTTGTTGTGTTCCTTTTTTTATCATTCCCAGCGCACCTACTATGACTGGTACTATTCTTGTTTTCAATTTCCACTTTTTTCTATTTCGATTTCCAGATCTTTATACTTCGATAGTTTTCAAATTCGTGGTTGCTATTTTACAGTCCGCTGAGCAAGCCATATCAATTAACAAGCAAGATTATTTTTCTTTTCTGTTTTTGACAATTATGTCCGGCCTATTTTGCGACCATCTTCCTGTCTGCAAAGATGGTGTAATCGCATGGAATTGTGATCGTGCTTGTCCCTTCCTTCTTTAGGTCACACGACCGTTATGGCTTGCCAATTCTTCATAAATGATAGACTATTTCGTTTTGATCGAGTTGTAAGAAGGGAAAAGACACTACTTGGTTTCAGAGAGAAAAATGAAAGAAAGACAAAGGAAGAAAGAAAGGAAGATAGAAGTGTTTAACGTCTCCAGCCAAGACCTCATAAACAATGAACGATTCCATTTTGATCGCAGGGAAAGAGGGGAAAAGAGGCTACTTGGTTTCGGTGAAAGAAAGAAAGAAAGAATAGCTGATAAAAGTGTTTAATGGCTTTTTTAATGAAACGGAAAAAGTTGTCAATTTCAAATCTTCATTTGTACCCACTTCTTAAAATAAAGTCCAGAATGCATAATTTATGATTGTTATTGCAACATTATGTTAAAGATGTAAAGGTCAAATATTTAACGATGCGACAGGGGAATTACTCCAGATATTTTATTGTCGTAGAATTCGTCATGATCTTCTTCAATCATTAACTGAAGAATTAAGATTCATCAGAAAATTCAAATAAGGAATCCGTGAAAATGAAAAAAAAAAGAAAGAAGGGAATATAGAAGTGGGGAGAGAGAATCAGATTAAGCTGATAACGACAGATACTACACTTTGATCTCAACCAAAAGGCTGAGAAGTGATGGCGATCGCTATTACTGTGGCATTTTTCCAGATGCACAGTATCAAATGACAGAAACCGTTTAAGGCAATCGTCAAACTCCACTTAAACAAATTAAATAAAATAACATCGTCTGCTGAACTATTTTAAAATTATTATTAAGAAAAATGTTCGTAAGACGGGGATTTTGTTAGAAAGAAAGAAAGAAAGAAAGAAAGAAAGTAAATAGGTAAGTAAGTAAGTAATAGATGGAAATTTATGGTTTTGTTAGGTTTGTTGGTGGTTGGAATGTCGAACTGAACCCTTTATTTCGCTCAAACTCCAATTAAACAAATTAAATAAAATAACATCGTCTGCTGAACTATTTTAAAATTATTATTAAGAAAAATGTTCGTAAGACGGGGATTTTGTTAGAAAGAAAGAAAGAAAGAAAGAAAGAAAGAAAGAAAGTAAGTAAGTAAGTAAGTAAGTAAGTAAGAGTGGGAGATAAAAGTGTTTAACGTCTTCTGCCAATACTTCATAAATAATGGACTATTCTGTTTTGATTGAGGGGAAAGAGGGGGAAAACGCTACTTGGATTCAGTGAGAAAGAAAGATTGTCGTAGAATTCGTCATGATCTTCTTCAATCCTTAACTGAAGAATTAACATTTACTTCTTAATATAACGACCAACATTGATTGTCACTGCAATATTTTGTTAAAAATGAAAAAGCCCATATCAATGAAAAAGCCCATTCTGTTTATGTGGTTTTTGATCACGATGTCTGGACGATTAGCTTTGATTTTTCTGTCTGTGTGTCTTGTAAAGTCCAATAAAATTCTTACAGGTCTTATCTCTGTAACCGCGTCTGGATGGTGTTCATATCCGTCTCTTGCAGTTTCCTTAACGTAAAAGTTGCATGTTTTCCAGTGCAGATATTGGCTCACCTAATCATGCCGAGTTTTATATTCAGTGGGTGCTAACACAGTGCAACCTGATACAAGATGGTCAATTGTTTCTGGATATTTATCACAGAATCTGTATTTCGGGTTAACACCAGTTTTTAAGTATGTGTTTCGTAATTTCTAGTTAGCAAGCATCGGCCCTTCGGTTTCAGCTTTTAACCCTGCACAACATAACAACTAATTGCTACGGGGTTCTGTCTATATCAGCTTATTTGTTACAGGCACAATTTTGAACATGAAGTGGCTTATCTTGCCATATTTTTTTTTTTTTTTGCATTTGGTACATTGCATTTTCTTTGTTTTCAGGGAGAATCAAACGTACTGGAACACTGGTAATGAAAACACTGGTCCCCATACTATATAATCTTCAATCTAGGTACTGAATTAAGTATATTGACAAGGAAGGGGATTGATTTTTTTTTTGTTTTTTGGTTGGTTTGTTTTATGGCATATCAACCTCAATTGGTTATTTAGTGCCGACAAGATTTTTTATTGTTGGCAATACTTTTTCAAAAATGTGTTGCTGCTAATATTTTTTTCTTCAAAAATGTATTGCCGGTAATAATTTTTTACAAAAAAAAATGTATTACTGGTATTAAAACGTATTTTTAAACTTTTTGTTTTGACCTCTGTTTGGGGGTTAACTATTTTCACGTACCTGGAACCCTAACAGGTGCTGCCACCCCGGGTCAGAGTGGACCTGGGATCACCAGCAGTTAAGAGGTAGTCCCAATCTCAAAAATCTCCTGATCATAGGCCTTGCTTTAGGACGTAGTTTATCGTCTTACCCAGGACAGAAAAGGAATTGTACTGAGAAATAAAATATTTATTGTGAAAAATAAATGTTTTTCTTCTATCATCTACTGACTCACCGGCTCGTGTTGTTTGACTAACAAATGCGGCGTGATTGTAATCAGGAGAATAATATCCACTACTTTATGAAGAATCCACCGCAGTTTTAACCTGAGACATGTTTATTTTTGCAATCATTTCACTCCAAGAAAGGCGATAAAGCCACAAAGACTCAAGGAGTTACTGATGAATATAAGAAATATCATTATTAAGGAGAGAGCATAATAAAAGAACTGGATTCAGGGCGACATTTAAATTTGACTGGAAAGCAAGAAGCCGGAAGAGAGTTCCACAAGGGAGAAGACGAGGTGAAGAAACATTCAGCATGGAACTTACGGTTGCATCTAGCCATTTTAGCTGTAAAACAATGAGACCTTGTCGCCAATCTAGTACTCGGCGTAAATTCATAAAGTTGAGGAACCAAAGACGAAAGCTCATCAGAACGGTCACCATCAAAATATTTATAGAAAAGTCGCATATTTTAAGGCAGTGGGAAACTGATGCCAGGTCAAGAGTAACAACCTTTCAGATACTTCTTTGAATTTTGTCAAGAATCTCTAGATACACTGAAAAACGCCAGACCAGATAAGACAAAAGGGTAGATCTATAAATGTGCAAAATAAATTCTGCTGAGCGAAATGATGTCGCGCGACACAGTTAAGCAAAATTTGTCGCAGCAGGCCAAGCGATTGATTTAATATAATCGTTCCACGTTGTATCGGTAGAACTCCTTACACCAGGAAAGCTCAATGAGTCACTCGCCTGGAGGTTAGCATCAGCCGTGCTGATGGAAGTCGATTAAATGAGAGTGGTCTTTCGTTTTAGAGGCGTTAAAAATTACCATGCCATTTCAGTTGACAACAGATTTTCCCATGATTTCTCTCGAACTCTCATGTCTGCTCGAAGCGTATCTTAACGTAAACAAATGACATCATATATTATGAAATGGACTAAGTCCGACAATTATTTCAAGTAAATTTCTCGGACATTCAGTCCGGTAAATGTAGATAATAGCATTTCCTCCTATGTGATATCAGTGTAGTTTTTATAAAAACATATGATATACTTTGTGCCCGATGAGCTGGAAAACCAGCAAAACGCAAGTCCCACACCAAAACGTAGGTATATTTATTAATATATATCTTTGCTCTGTCTAATCACATCGAGCACTGTTATGTTTACACCTAATGAATAAATTTGATGATTATTTATTTGCTTGCCTGTGTATGCACGCCAACACGCGCGTATACGGTTGCCTATGTCTGGTCGTTTGATTTATCTAACTAACTATATATATATATATATATATATATATATATATATATAATGTTGTGAACCAAAATTAAATATTTCGTTACAAGATGAGGAGGGAATATTTACGCAATATAAGTTTACTGAATTTGATTCGGCAAAATTCTGTTGGTAATTTTATATCCAATTTTGAACAAGGATATAGTTTTATCCCTTGTTTAGGATTGGGTTTCTTCTAAAGTCTACTTCAACTCTATACTTCTAACATCTCCTCCCGGCCTTTTGAACAGGAGTAAAGGTTTATCCCTTGTTCCCTGTTTAGGATTGGGTTTCCGCTTCCTTCTAAAGTCTACTTCAACTCTATACTTCTAACATCTCCTCCCGGCCTTTTGAACAGGGGTAAAGGCTTATCCCTTGTTCCCTGTTTAGGATTG
The DNA here is from genome assembly GCA_964036315.1 of Acanthosepion esculentum. Classification (NCBI taxonomy): domain Eukaryota; kingdom Metazoa; phylum Mollusca; class Cephalopoda; order Sepiida; family Sepiidae; genus Acanthosepion; species Acanthosepion esculentum. Next base: position 50,019,024 of record OZ038490.1, read on the forward strand.
GGTTTCCGTTTCCTTCTAAAGTCTACTTCAACTCTATACTTCTAACATCTCCTCCCGGCCTTTTGAACAGGGGTAAAGGCTTATCCCTTGTTCCCTGTTTAGGATTGGGTTTCCGTTTCCTTCTAAAGTCTACTTCAACTCTATACTTCTAACATCTCCTCCCGGCCTTTTGAACAGGGGTAAAGGCTTATCCCTTGTTCCCTGTTTAGGATTGGGTTTCCGTTTCCTTCTAAAGTCTACTTCAACTCTATACTTCTAACATCTCCTCCCGGCCTTTTGAACAGGGGTAAAGGCTTATCCCTTGTTCCCTGTTTAGGATTGGGTTTCCGTTTCCTTCTAAAGTCTACTTCAACTCTATACTTCTAACATCTCCTCCCGGCCTTTTGAACAGGGGTAAAGGCTTATCCCTTGTTCCCTGTTTAGGATTGGGTTTCCGTTTCCTTCTAAAGTCTACTTCAACTCTATACTTCTAACATCTCCTCCCGGCCTTTTGAACAGGGGTAAAGGCTTATCCCTTGTTCCCTGTTTAGGATTGGGTTTCCGTTTCCTTCTAAAGTCTACTTCAACTCTATACTTCTAACATCTCCTCCCGGCCTTTTGAACAGGGGTAAAGGCTTATCCCTTGTTCCCTGTTTAGGATTGGGTTTCCGTTTCCTTCTAAAGTCTACTTCAACTCTATACTTCTAACATCTCCTCCCGGCCTTTTGAACAGGGGTAAAGGCTTATCCCTTGTTCCCTGTTTAGGATTGGGTTTCCGTTTCCTTCTAAAGTCTACTTCAACTCTATACTTCTAACATCTCCTCCCGGCCTTTTGAACAGGGGTAAAGGCTTATCCCTTGTTCCCTGTTTAGGATTGGGTTTCCGCTTCCTTCTAAAGTCTACTTCAACTCTATACTTCTAACATCTCCTCCCGGCCTTTTGAACAGGGGTAAAGGCTTATCCCTTGTTCCCTGTTTAGGATTGGGTTTCCGCTTCCTTCTAAAGTCTACTTCAACTCTATACTTCTAACATCTCCTCCCGGCCTTTTGAACAGGGGTAAAGGCTTATCCCTTGTTCCCTATTTTGGATTGGGTTTCCGCTTCCTTCTAAAGTCTACTTCAACTCTATACTTTTAACGTCTCTGCCTAAACTCATTTTTCCTCAGTAGGAATAGATAGTTTCGATTATCGCCCGGTTCATACAACTCCCCGGTTTTTGAAAAGGAGTATAGGTTTATACCTTGTTTAATTTTTAGGAATGTTTTCTCAACTGGCATCACCCCATGCAAGGCAGTAAAGCCACTAAGACACAAGGGGTTACAGGATGTGGAAGAATTAGGAACAGAAACATTAATAATGAGCGGGAAGAAGAAAGAGTAATCGGGAAGACAGTAGATAGCGATTGGCGTTTCCTTTTAATTTTTGCAGAATAAGTTGGCTGGAAAGCATGGAGCCGGAAGGGAGTTCCACAAACGAGAAGTGCGAGAAAAGAAACTGTTAGCATAGAACTTACGTCTACCTCTAGCCAGCTCAACTGCAAATTGATGAGATCTCGACGCTTAAATTGATAAAGTCTAGGTAACATAGCGAAGAGTTCATCCGAACAATTACAATGAAAGTATTTATAGAAAAGACACAGAGAGGCCACCTTACAGCGGTGGGAAAGTGACTGAAGCCGAGCCGCCAGATCAGGTCCAATAATATTGCTGATTCTTCTTTGGATCTTATCAAGGTGCTCAAGATACATAGCGAGGGCGCCGTAACATATGTGGAAGCAATATTCTAAGCAAATATGAATGGTAGACTTATAGATATGTAAAATCTTTTCCGGTTCCTTCTGAAGTCTTCTCATTCTCTTTCTTTTCCAGCAGCCTCTTGTATTTTAGTGGCATTATCGCCGTACCTGGGGTGAATTGATATAAAAAAGAAAATCTACAGCACATCACTTGTATTTTTCGTTATTCTTCGAAATTGTGAGACGTGAATACTTTTGCATCACACTGTGCATTGATCCGCACGCCAGTTGTTGCTTATACTCAATGTTGAAATGTTAAATCGTTTTTCACGATCGACAGTCATCTGAGTTCAGGATTTAAATTGATTTGAATCGAGTTTTTTTGCCGGCTGAAAGGTTACAAATCGAAGCTTCATAAATATATTTTTCTATCGCTATAAAGATAGCTACATATTTAGGCGTGCCCCTATCTACATCGATCTAATTCATATATCATATGAACGCCTCTATCTATTCATATATCATTTGAAAGCGTCGAATAAAAGTCTATCGTATAAATATTCCCACAATGCACTAAGGTTACACAGATATGGGTTTCCGTTTTCTACTTGAAGCTATCTGATTATGTTCTTTTTTTTATTTTGGTAGATAAAATCTTCGATTAAAATACGAAAATATATTCTTCAGGCATTTGACTTCTAAATACGGTTTATTTAATAGATACCTCCCGGTGTGCGATAGTGAGTAAACTTGTATCCCGCTAGCGAACAGCCTAGCGTGGATAGAGGTTCCTGGGTGGTAGCTATGTGCGCAAAATTCTTAGAGGTACAAAATTTTCAAAGAATATTTTTTTGTTAAGCATTTCACCACAAGCAAGGTGGGGGTGACACTAGTACACAACAGAGAGTGAAAGTAAGGGAAAAGGCTTGGCAAGGAGGGGATTAAGGAAAGGATAAAAAGAAGAACGGAGAAGGATAAAAAAGAAAGAGGATTAATGCATCAGAAGATATTGATTGACATTACCTTTAAATTTTGAAGATTATACTTGTTAAGGACGCAAGTAAGAGGAAGGGAGTTCCACTGTCGGGAAGTGCGAGAGAAGGAAGAAGCTGTTGGAGTAGAAGAGGCGGTTACATTTAACTGTTTCGACAGTAAAAGGGTGGGATTGATATGCCAACCTAGTCTTTCTTTTGATGTGCCATGTCCTTTCAGGACGTACGCGATCATAGCTCTCCACCTCCCACCATCCCTTGCAGCTCTCAAGTTCCTTCCCTCTGCAATCTCCCCCAGACCACGTTCTGTCATCCACTTGCTTAAGGCTGCTATGTATGTCACGCGTTGTTTTCCCTTGTCTATCTTTCCTTCTATTCGACCGGTGAGTATCAGATTTTCCATGCCCTCCTTCCTCATTATGTGTCTCAGAAACTTCAGCTGCCTCTTCCTGATGTTAAGTATAAGCCTCCTCCGAGTTTGCAACCTCTCTAAGACCTCATTGTTGCTCACACGATCGGTCCATGATAGCATAGTAGCACGCTTAAATTCATGCAGTCGGTAAACACACACACACACACACACACACACACACACACACACACATATATATATATATATATATATATATATATATATATATATAATTTTATAATTGTTGGCTTCCTCTCTGAGGAGCAATACATGTCGATTTATTTTCCATTGGGATCCTTTCAAATTCACAGATTAATGTTTTGGTAGATTTAGAAAATTGATTAAGAAAGATACCAAAATTTTCTTTCAAATAGTTTTTATTTTCCCAAGTACTTTCAATATCATCTGAGACAATCTTCAGGGGATTAAGTTGTCCGTGAATATGTAGATGTGTTTCGGCAAATTTAAAACATTTCAACTGTTCTTTTTACTGCGTTATTGTTATTGTTATGGGAACTTACCCATATTAATAATGGACTATTCCGTACATCATAAATACTGCGCCTCAAGAGGGAGCAGCAGTTCAGAGTCAGTCCTTTTTGGACGACTCGGCTAGACGGTCGAACTCTCTGTCTCTGGGCAGAGAGGAACCCGGACGAGACTCCGCCGAAGGGCAGAGCCTCGTTCGGGGAGGTTGACCAACCCGATCCCGTTTATACGGGTTCTACGGGCATTTTTTGGCCGAGCCTACGGGCTCGGTGAGCCCACATTAAACCGGCCTTGTGCCACATTCGAGACACGTGGGCGTGTTGTTGAACATAGTTCAGAGTCAGTTCAGAGTTCAGGTCAGAGTCAGAGTCAGAGACAGAGTCGCGTCAGACGATTACTGTGAGACATTGGAATAGTGATACTTGTCGAGACAACATATTTCTCTCTAACCAAATCTGATAGTCATTACTAATTTGTTTGTACTTGTTTGTACAGATTTCTGTTTATATCTGTGTTACTCCATACCTGTGTTCGAGTTATTCTTCATTGGTTCTACCTTGGACCATCACCGTGGTACAAGGATATATATATATATATATATATATATATATATATATATATATATATATATATATATATATATATATATATTGTGTATATTTAGGCAGCATATTTTCAGACAAACAGGTTTGGTTAAATAATTTAAATATATCATGTCGATTTATTTTCGTTGTGATCCTTTGAAGTTCACGGATTAATTTCTTCGGTAGTCTTAGAAAATTGATTACGAAAGATTCACAGGTTATACGGATATTAGTTGAAAATACATTTATATTAAATTAAAATATAATAAGCAAAAAGTAAAAATCATAGAAGACAATTTTATAAGAGAATTAAAAGCCAAAATAAATAAAGTCAACTATGAGTATAGCAACAAAGTTCTTAAATATTTGTAAAAACACGTGAATTTTGAAATCTAGAACGCTGCATAACTGTTATGGGTCCTTACTACAGAATGAACTCTTCCTAACACTATGTATACTACGCCTCTCAAGAGGGAGAGAGAGACGAATCGAGTAAAGCCGATAGTAGTTCACTCCAAACCAGACTGACAGTCATACTAACACCTTCCACATCTTGTATTATTATTCCGTGTCATATATCTTCGTTATTTCTACTCTCGTGTTCGTGTTGTTCTTCCTTGGTCCTAACCTGGACCATAACTGTTATGGTCCAATTTCCTTGTACCACGGTGATGGTCCAAGGTAGAACCAATGAAGAATAACTCCAACACAGGTATGGAATAACACAGATATATTACAAACAGAAATATGTACAAACAAGTAGAAGTATTAGTAATGAACTATCAGGTTAGGTTAGAGTGAACTATGTTGTCTCGACAAGTATCACTATTCCAATGTCTTACAGTAATCGTCTGACGCGACTCTGTCTCTGACTCTGACTCTGACCTGAACTCTGAACTGACTCTGAACTATGTTCAATAACACGCCCACGTGTGTCGAATGTGGCACAAGGCCGGTTTAATGTGGGCTCACCGAGCTCGTAGGCTCGGCCAAAAAATGCCCGTAGAACCCGTATAAACGGGATCGGGTTGGTCAACCTCCCCGAACGAGGCTCTGCCCTTCGGCGGAGTCTCGTCCGGGTTCCTCTCTGCCCAGAGACAGAGAGTTCGACCGTCTAGCCGAGTCGTCCAAAAAGGACTGACTCTGAACTGCTGCTCCCTCTTGAGGCGCAGTATTTATGATGTACGGAATAGTCCATTATTAATATGGGTAAGTTCCCATAACAATAACAATAACGCAGTAAAAAGAACAGTTGAAATGTTTTAAATTTGCCGAAACACATCTACATATTCACGGACAACTTAATCCCCTGAAGATTGTCTCAGATGATATTGAAAGTACTTGGGAAAATAAAAACTATTTGAAAGAAAATTTTGGTATCTTTCTTAATCAATTTTCTAAATCTACCAAAACATTAATCTGTGAATTTGAAAGGATCCCAATGGAAAATAAATCGACATGCATTGCTCCTCAGAAAGGAAGCCAATAATTATAAAATTAATCAAGACACATGAGAGATCTAAAATAAGACAAGGAAAATAGAATAGCTTCGACCAAAATGTCATGAATGTTAAAACAGGTGTTGGCAGAAAAATAGTATTTAGAATCTGCAAAAATTTGAATATGAAATGTTTTTAAATACTCTACTAGATCGGATAGGAAACCCCTGTTGTAGATGCCTGCTCATAGAGCCCACTTGTGGCTTATATGCAGCTATGCTGAGAGGACTTTAGTTACAGTTTCGGGGAGAGAGCGCGTTATCTAGCGTCATCAACAGTCTGAAGAAGGCCAGCACGTTCAAAATCTCGGTTACGATGACTTCGGGCTAGCACCACCGACGGCTCTCAATTTCACCGTCTACCCAATTTAACAACGTTTAAGTCAACACTTGGTATGGTTTTCAGACAAAGGTGCCGGACGCTGGGATCGCCTCTTCCAAACCGATAACATCATAAGTCAGCTTCCACACAAATTGGCCATGGCGTGATTCGAACCTGGGTCTTATGGCCATATACGTAAATATGATAAAAATGTAATTTTAAGGTATGCTATATTTATGGGTTAAAGTGCTCACTATGAGGGATAGAGCGTATGACATTGGGCTAAAAAAAAACAGAGGCGAAAGTTTTAATCCTTTCGAGTCCCCCGATACATAAGTGTCCCACAAATGTTTTCAACACGTCCTGCCTGACATAATTGTCCTCAAAACGCATTGATATGGGACATAGTGTCCCATTGCTATATTTATAATAATACATTCAATAATATTATCTTTCTAAGTCAAAATCATTTGGATGTGTCTACTGAAAAGAACAATAATATCTTTTTGCTGTTGACAGTAATTACGCCAATCTGGACTTGAAAGGGTTAAATATAATTTTCAAATTCGAATGATGTGAAAACGTTTTTATTAAAAGTTATTTTCAATTGATAAAAAGCAACAAAAATGTGAAAAAACATTTAAATGACAGATAATTATAACAAAAGGCACGTTTTATTATTACGGCCTTTTTATTATTTGTTTACATATTGTTTTAACTATTGTTTGCGTCACGTGGCAATAATTGTAAGTTAAATGATGCCCTAAAATAAGTAACCAAACAATCATTTTATGTTCTCCGCATATCGGTTCCTTTTAGAATAGGCATAATATCAATGAATCTATCGAATTCCGATTTTCGAACAGTGGAGTAATGGATAGCGGCTCGGATTGAGGAATCGGAGAGCCAAGTTCGAATTCCAGTCGAATCCATTCACTTACGTGCTAATACACTTAGGAACGGTATGAATCCTCTTCTTCTCCCACCAACTATGGGTAAATAGCAGGACAGAATGGGTTCTATAGCCTTGGATGGACTACCGCAAAAAATGGCAACCATACTGCGTGTTGTCGAAAGATACATGATCGCCTAAGCGTGTATCACGGATGGCGCGATAACATACATTGTTATCCTTCAGGAATTTTAGAAAATCAAAAGTGTCATTCAATCTAGCGCTATGAGATTTTGGGGGTTGACCTTTTTTTAACAATATAGGTATGCATCCATCTCCTCCCCGGACTATGGATTAAATAGTAGGAGTTATATCTCGAAGAACCATTGTATTCTAAAAAAAAATATCTTAATACAATATTCACCCCCACTCCCAAAAAAGAATTATTCGTATAATCCAATATATTTTTCGGTTTTAAATAACCCACGGAGGGTTGATAATCCGTAAAAATAAATAAATGAATCTTTATCAAAAAAATCTGCCGCAATGTTTTATACAATTTAACTAGAAAAACCAACAAATGGATCATGAATACCGAAACATCATCGATACCAAGACATGCAGTATCAAACATTGAATCATTATTATTATTATTATTATTATTATTATTATTATTATTATTATTATTATTGTTATTATTATTAATATTATTTTTATTTCCTTTGATATCTGGCGTTTACACATTTCTTTCCGGGTCCCGCCCAGGGACCTAAGTTTAGAAATGGCATCATGACACTTTTCACTGCAAAAAAAAAATAATAATTACATAGATAAAGCCCTTCGTAAAGTGTGGGCTGTACTTGTCAGAACAGTTTTTTGTATCTCTTTGAGGCATGGACTTCCAGGGATCCCTTCAATCAGCCTACTTGAATCTTTTCCAACCAGTCCAAGGGCTCCAACTACAACAGGAATTGTTGATGTTCCCATGTGTCACATTTTTGAGATTTCTATTTCAAGGTCCTTGTATTTTGACAGTTTTTCGAATATCTTCAAAGATACATTGCAGTCTGAAGGGACTGCCATATCAATAAGGAGGCACTTATTTTGTTTGTGGTCTTTAATAACACTGTCTGGGCAGTTGGCTTTGATTGTTCTATCAGTGTGTATTGTGTAGTCCCACAGAATTGTAACAGGTTATTATTATTATTATTATTATTATTATTGCCATGACCCTGCATGACTTACGCGATCATGGTTTTGTCCCGGTTGTCTTCAATCTGTTCTGTGAGTATCAAATTTTCCAAGCCCTCTTTCCTCACGATGCACCCTCAACATTTCAATTATCTCTTTATAATGTTAAGTATATATGTCCTTTTTTGCTTCCCTTTTCTTTGAAACTTTAGTTTTGTTCACATTTTCAGTTCGTGATATTCTCAGCATCCTTCTGCAGAACCACATTTCTATTGCTTCAAGTCTCTTCATCACCAGTGAGGAGACTGACCAGTGTTCGTTGCCATATAACAGGACTGGTATTGCATAACAGTTCAGTAAACTTTTCTTTGTTTCTCACGATTTTTCTGTTTCTTAATACCTTGCTTTGCTTTTAGAAGGCTTAGTTTTTTCCCCCCGATTTACTGGGCCTTATAACGTATCAAAAGACATACCTGGTGAAGGAAGAGATGACCTGTGGAAGCACTCAAGATATATCGGAAACCCTTTTGCATCTCCATCATTTGTTATTTACACTCGCACGCAACACCGCAAATCTGTACGGACATTATTATTAACAAATAAAAACATAAAATAATAATAATAATGAAATTCATGAATAAAATCAAATAAAGAAAAAAAAATTAAAACTTTGTTTAAAATGAAATAAAGAAAATAATAAAAGTTCTCCCAGCATGCAACTGTCTGAGAACGGATTTCGCTCCAAAGAAAAAGAAAAAAAAAACACCGAACACACTCCCTTCGCTATGGAGTCTCTGAGGATCAAGGCACCCATCTCCTCTCCTTGGCACATTGCTTGTCAAACGACGAAGTGATTTTCTTCCGTTATCACACGCGACCTTAAAACTAAAACACACACAGACACAGACACACACACACACACACACACACACACACACATACACACACACACACACACACACTAGTACACAAAATAAATAAAACTATGATTTTAATTTACAACTTAACCTATTTTAGTGTTATTTATTTCTGTGTACACGATTTTATCCTTGTTAGCATGATGTGAGTGATGCCACAAATCTCACAAAATCTCACTGTTGTTGTAAGGCATCTTGGAGATTTCAAATAAGTAACTAAAAAACCAATCGATGATTTCCATCACTCTCGTGTCGAACTGAATGTTCTGTTTGATACGAAGCCAACGGGAAAGGGGCTTCATTTTGCCGCCCAAGCGCTCAACCAAATGACATCCGCTTCAGTGATTAACGTTGCTATCTTCGATGACCGCCTATGGTTTTTCGATAAGTAAATTTTCCTGCGTCCGTAATAGTTGCTAGGAAATAGTTTCTTCGGCGTAGCAGACTTATAACCATCAAATATTTCTGGATATATTATTTTATTTTTTTATCTTCGGGGTCTGTGTGAGGTTGACCTGCACTCGTGTAATGTCGTCATCAAAAAGGTTAGATGGCGATGTAACGAATGAAAAAGGGATTGGCGAATCGAGTTCGTAATTTCCGATAAGACAGAGGAAAGATATTTATCGAGCATTCATAACGTTGGCGCACTGTTGAATCCAAACCAAGCTCACCAGGTGTCTCTAAGCGAAGACATTTGGACCATTAGGGCAGGTTCTTTTTTAGAAAATCAAAATTGCAATCAATTTGAAGGTTGGGGTTTGATGTGCTAAGTACTAACACCAATATCTGTCTATATCTCTGAGATGAGGTATTATGGTTACTTGCATTATTTACATTATTCGAACTGTTATCCTCATCTTCATTGCCATATTCACAACGTTTCGGTTGTTGTACGCTTCGGCCTTCTTCAGGTGATTAGATCAGAACCGTCAAAGGAGCTGAGTGTAAAGCAAGATTTTGAGTTGCTGGTGATGCTGAACTTATTAAAGCTACCCAACACTTTCAGAGGTTAAACACAGACAATAAAAGACTAATCTCTACATTTGATTAAAAAAAATCAAAACAAAACAATATTCCTGAGCATTTTACAAGAGTATACTACATTCCCATTTGTTTGGTCTTCTGCTATCTTGAAACTTACCCTACATTTAGGAAGGTTATTGTGTCTAATACAAATTATGGATTCATTTATTTCAGAGGATTCCCTGGAAGACACATTTGCTTATTTAGACAAGATCACGATAGATGGAATGACACCAAATAAACATGATAGACTTTCCTATATAAAAACTTATCATGCACCCCAAAAAGATATTGAAAATGCTATTGTAAAACTCATCATTTAAGGTATACAAGCTGAAGATGTATTTGAAGTTGAAACAAATGCTTCAAAAAATGCCATTTCAGTTGCCCTAATTCAGACCGCTAAACCAATTGCATTCTTTTTAACTTCACTACAAAATTCAGTATAACATGTGGTACTGTTATTGAAAAGGAAGCCTAAACAATTATAGCAGCTGTGAGACACTGGACACATTATTTATTTAAGAGGAAGTCATTTTCCAATAAGGATAAATCTACAGTCAGTGTGTTACATGTATGATAAACAGCATGAAAATGAGATGAAAAGTTATAAAATAATATTACATTGGAATATGGAATTATATTGCTATGATTTTGGTATGATTTGTAAGTGTGGTATAGTTAATGTTCCTCTGAAATGCTATTTCAGTCCAACTGTAGGATGATCAGTCAAGATCAACAGATGCTTACAAACCTTCACATAGATCGATGTCCTATGTGGTGTGGCATGATTTATGTCTTCTTGGGAAATCTAAAAACTTACCCAACTCAGTTGATGAGATTAAAAGTGTCATAGGTGCAGAGTGTAAAGCAAGATTTTGAGTTGCTGGTGCTACTGAACTTATTAAAGCTACCCAAAACTTTCAGAGGTTAAACACAGACATTAAAAGACTAATTTCTACTTTTGATTAAAAAACAAAACAAAACAATATTCATGACCATTTTACAAGAGTATACTACATTGCCATTTGTTTGGCCTTCTGCTAGCTTGACACTTACCCTCCATTCAGCAAGGTTATTGTGTCTAATACAAAAAGACCTGAGAGATTACTTTCATTGTTTACGTTATTTGGACTGTTGTCCTCATCTTCATTGGAATATTCACAACGTTTGGGTGTTGTACACACCGGCCTTCTTCATGGGATTGAAATTTCCAATGGAATCCTTTTATTTCTCACACCGGGGTAGATTGTTCTAGTTCCACGTGCCATGACTCAGTTATTTCCCTTTAACTCAACTCTCAAAGTTTGGTTCACCACTGTGGCATGTTATTGTACTCTCTGAATCTAACTAATGTATTTATATCCATTGGGCCATGTGTCCTTGAGGACATCCGTGTATGAATTTTGGGGATTTTTTAAACCTAATGTCTCAGCATCATTTTTTACCAGTGCTTATATAGAATTTATTTAAAATTATTAATGCATTTTTTACCAGAGTTTATATTGCAATTTTTTGTTGTTATTCATTGCTTTTCTGTAGCACCCGTTATTACGGGTTCCCAGGGACATCTGGAAGTGGCTTGACAGGTGGAACAAGAACAATCTACTCCGGTGGGCGAAATAAATGGTTCGGTTTGAAATTCTAATCAGCTAAAGAAGGTCAGAGCGTACAACGGCCGAAACGTTATGAATATGGCAATGAAGATGAGGATAACAGTTCGAATAATGTAAATAATGCAAATAACCAATAATTAGATTCATAACTTTTACCAATTTTTGCGTATTTACTTTTTAAAGATCGCCTGAAAAAATGTGCAGAAATACCAAATTTCCACACGAGCTAATTTCAAAATTTTACTTTTTCAAGAATAAATAAAAATAAAGTTGACATTTGTTTTGTATTAGATACATTGAATGGAAAATATATTCAAACCAGAATTCTAATTAAGAATCACCACAAACAATATATGCATTTTTTGTACTGTATTCGATAAGTAAAAACTGTAAAAAATTGAAAAAGGTTTAAAAAAAAAGGGCTTTTCAATAAATAAGATTAGTGTGACCATGATTAATAAAAACAAAAAATAGATAAAAGTCTATACTGCTGGACACAAATTATAAGACAAAATATTTTAAATTTGCATTATTTATTAAAAATCTCACTAAAACTACTGCACTGTATAACATATGACATCATAATATAGCTAAATTGTTCAGTATAATTTCCCTTTGAAGTAAATAAAGGTCTTAATTGATGACACAATGATTTAGTAATAATGTGCTTGTGCCATGCATCTTGTCCATATACAATTTGTGAAGCTTCAGTAAATTATAAATTTTCTAAGGCTGTGTTATAAAGCTTTTACTGACCACTGGAATGAAATTCCAACGCTGCGATTTGAACCTAAACTTAATCTTTAAACTCGTCTCCGCAAAAAAAAAAAAAAAACGGTAATGATTTGGAAAAATATTTTTTTGTCCTTATTTATCATGTCAAATCCCAACTTTTAAATTGAGTGCAATACCACGGTTCTAAAATCGACCTGCCCTGGTGGACCATATCCAACCCGAATCATGTCGAAATATTTAAATCAACTGTACCTTTTTTTGCGGTTAAGCGTCATATTTCCCTCTCAATTTACATTTAATTTTATCGTATTATGGACTTAAACCTGAGTCCAGGACGCGTAGACTGGTTAAACACTAGTCTGTAACTTAAATCAGCTTCGTCCCGTAACAAAATGTGGAATACTTAATAATAAAAATTGTTAAAAACAAAAACAAAGAAACTGAACGAAATCGGCTCAGTTATATGCCTAGACACGTCTACAAATTATTTTGTTAATTCAAAATTTCAGCGTTCCCAAACTTCCATAGTTTGTTTTTTTTAGTTTTTTTTTTTAGTTTTTTTTTATCGGTGTTTAATCATAACAGGCGCTTTCGTTTTGATATGTTTTCGCTCTTCTTCCTGCGCATAAACAATTGTATCAAAAAAAGCATTATAAGTCTGATGACGTCCTTTTCGATGACGAAACGCGTTACACAGATTTTTTCTACTTTTTCTACCTAAGAAGAGTCGATCTAATATACAGGGAGCTCAGTAAAAAAAAAATCCCTAAATTCAGAAATAAACTTATTTAGGTATCAAGATTCCTACACAAACCGAAAAATCATCGTAGATGTTCGAAATGTTTGCCTGAAGGTTCAACATAAAGTTGTAAGCGTCGTAACCAGGAAGCAGTAGCATTGTGGATAGCGTCAAGACGAGTTTAATTCCAAGTTCCACTTCAATGACTCAATATCGACGATGTCATGGCGACGGTTTTGCAAGCAAGTTAAGAGTATACTCCAGCTATATTAATCCATAACATTCAGATCTGGGCATTTAGAGGGCCACTGAGATGGACCAATTAGAGCTGGTGTATTTTCTCGAAGAATAAATTTGCTGCTTTCTTATTGTAGTAAAGAACTTAGTAGCCAATCTTGTAGTACGCTTAACTTTCTATAGTCTTGGTAGCAAGGAGAGGAGCTCATGGGAACGACTGCCATGAAAATATTTATAGGAAAGACAAGAAGAAAAACATGTTATGGCTGTGGGAAAGTGACTGAAGCCGAGAAGGTAGGTCAGAACGAATAACCTCACCAATATCTGAAATGTCTATTATTAACTAAGCTGCTCTATTTAACAAAGCTATGAATTTGTGGTTGGTGGTCGAACGCATTTAAAAGCTGGAATTAACCATGGTAAATTTCTAGGTAAATTCTTTCCACTAGAAAACGTGGAGGCCATCTTTATCTCGTCTATCTTAGCTTAATACGTACCTAGTTAAGATTAGTAATTATGGTGGAGATTAGTGTAGAAAGACTGGATTGTGAGTTTGGGGTGAAGATACTCAATGACCATGGTGGACATTTTACATGAGATCAAAGATTTCCTGCGACACAATTAATTTCAATGTCAAAAATAATCAATGTATGCTCTATGAAGACATAGCCCAAATACATTAATACACACACATAAACACGTGTATATATACAGTGCCCAGTAAAAAAGCGGTACATTCATAAAGAAATTTATTTAGTTATCATGATTCATGCAGGAACTAAATAATCATCGTAGATGTTCGGAATATTTGCCTGAATGTTCGACACAAAGTTGTAAACTTGGTAACCAGGAGGCAGTAGTTTTCATTCAAGGTCATGACCATTCAAGAAATTTATTCAAGGTCAATTTTTCCTGAAAAATAAAACGGTGATAATAAATTTGCCGCTTTTTTGTTTTTTTTTTACTGGGAATCCTTTCTAAATGGAAAATACTTTTCTGTCTCTTTCTTTCGGAGATGAGGTGCTACAGAAGGATGCTGAGGATAGATATCATGGACCGAACGTTTGAGCAACAATCAGGTCTTAGAGAGGATGCAAATAAGGAGGATTCTTATACTTAACATCAGGAAAAGGCAGCTGAATTTTCTGGAACACGAAATGAGAAAGGAGGGCTTGGAGAATCTGATACACACAGGTCAAATAGAGGGAAAGAGAGACAAGGGAAAGCAATGCATGACATACCTGGCGGGCTGAAGCAAGTGGATGGCAGAATGTGGTCTGGGGGAAGTGGCAGAGGGGCGAAACTTATTGAGAGCCACAAAGGATAGAGGGAAGTGGAGAGCCATGATCGTCTATGTCCTAGAAGGACACAGCACATAAAAAGAAAAAGAACGCCATTTTCTGATCTCTTCATACTTTGCTTAGTGTTTAGAAAGGCATCTTTCCCTGTTCATACGCATATTCCAAATGTCTCTTTCTGATTGTAAGTAGACTTTTCCTTGTCGTCCGTACTTATCTTAAAACTTCCTTGTTTCTCACATGTTCTGTCTATGGTATTCACAGCATTCACCGTTAAATCTAAATCTCTGACGGTTTAAGTTTATTTTTTCTATATCTATGAAGAGGGGTGAAATGATTTTAAAAAATTCATAATTGCGATGGGTAATATCTTGAACAAAAAGCAACATTGCCTACCAAGAGTTCAGGCAAATAGGACTCAAGATAAACCTTTCCAAAACAGAGACTATGATCTGCAATGGTAATTAGAACGAAAGCACTGATCACGCTTACCCTAAATCCATCATAAAAAATCATCGACACTTTAATGTAGAAAATCAGGAAATTCAACATAAAATATGCCGCACTTAACACCACAATTTGCTACAAAACCATGACATAATAAAAGAACAGGATTCAGGAAGACAGAAGATGGCGACTGACGTTGAATTTAAATTTTTGAAGATCGTAAGGGGCAGGGAAGAAAGACAAAAACAAAAATTCTCAAGCCACTCGATTTTGTATCAGGAATTTTGGTCAGAATACTTCATAGGAGGCATTGCATGCACTTAATCTTTGCACATCGTAGGTGACATGGATGAAAGTCAAAAAGAAAAATGACACCGTAGACCCGGCGACTTGAACTTGCTAGTATCTAGTACGGTAAGCTATTAAATCTTGAAATAGTTTTCCAAAGAATATCTAGCTAATTATAGCGTGCGTTTTACCACTTGTAGCGTCTTAGCATACGGGAAACACAATATTTTTTTAAAAATCCAGCAATGAATAAAAAATATATGGAAGCCCATAAATTAGAAAAGACAGAAAATGGCGATTGATGTTGCATTTAAATTATTAAAGATCGGAGTTGGCAGGGACGAAAGACAAAAAAGAAAAATGACAGAGCAGAGTCTTGCTAATACGATAATCTATTAAATCCTAAAATATTGTCGAAAAAAAAATATAACCTTCGACGCAGAAAAAAAATGGGGGGGGGCCAGAAGAGAGCAGCAACCGCCTGATAAGGGTCGCAAAGGGAGTCCTCCTATTGCGACCCGCTCCAACTAGGTCCAGTAACAGCGTAAAGAAAAAAAAGTAATATTTTTTTTTAGCACGACAATTAACCAGTCACGCGTCGGCCGGAAGAAATCTGAAGAAGAGTACGGATGACGATTTTTATAAGGACGCTAACGCTTCCCACAATCCTCCTCACCAAGACCATAAATATCAATAGGTCACTTGCTTCCTGTTTACCTGGCACAATTCCCCCGAGACTGAGGCAACCCGTCCGTAAGTACCCTCCTCTCTCTTCCTCTTTTCTTAACAATATATAGTAATTCTCCACATATTCCCGCATGCGTGTGTGAGAGAGAGAAGGGGTGTCTGTGTATGTATGTGTGTGAATGAGTGAGGTCGAGAAACAAAGAGAGGGAGAGTGGCTATGGATCTATGAAGTTTAATTAATATAAATCCATTTACCCTGATAATATGTAGATATTTACACAAAACAATGACACTGACAAGTATCGCAATTCTGATAAAGAAAATTATACAACTAAAGACTAAATTCGAAAGGCGAAAATTTGAAAGTAATTTATTGCGTTAATTTATTCCGTTATTTTATTTTATCTTCCGAAAAGAATTCATTAAGAAACTTGTGATTTAACACATTTAGTTATTTTGTTGAAAACTATAATATTATCTTTAGCAATAGAACTGATGTGTGAAATGTCTGAAAGGAAGTTGTTGTTAACATTTCGCCAAGAAAATAAATAAAATTATAAATCCTTTATTAAATTAATATATCCTATAATAAATATATATCCTTTCTCTCGTCTCGGATCCCGAACACACAAAGAGGCTGTATTTTGTTTGTATAATTTTGGTGAATGCCACCCAAAACTATTGAACGGTTTTAACTAATCAAGGGAAACCATTCTTTTTTCTTTCATCCGTAGAATAAAAACATTAAATGGTTGTAAAATAAAAAAAAAATTAAATTATTTTAGAAAATGTTCACAATCGAAATTGGCATAAAATTTTACAATTTTTTATTCTCCAAGCACATTTTTATTTTAGATCAACTTTTCTTAAGATTTCGATGTATGTGTGCGTGTATGTGTGTGTTTTTTTTTTTTTAATTAATACTATTTGGATTGTGATGAGATTGTTATGGTATGAGATGGATGTTTGTGTGTGTGTGTGAGGGAGGCAGAGAGAGATAGAGAGAACGAGAGAGTGAGAGTGAGAGGCTATGGATTTATAAGCATTAATTCGTATATAAATTCATGTTACACCAATAGATATTTCCACAAAACAATAACAAGGACAAGTATCGTAATTCGGATAAACAAAATTATCGAATTGAAGAATTAAGTCAAAAGTCTGGAACTCAAAAGATAAAATTTGTAAGTATTTTATCGCATTAAGAAAACTTGTGATTGAAAATATCTGCTTATTTTGTTGAAAACTGTACAATTTTATCTTTAGCAATAGAACTGCTGTGTGAAATGTCTGAAAGGAAGTTGTTGTTAACATTTCGCCAAGAAAATAAATAAAATTATAAATCCTTTATTAAATTAATATATCCTATAATAAATATATATCCTTTCTCTCGTCTCGGATCCCCAAGACACAAAGAGGCTGTATTCAGAATAGTAAGACACTTCAAAATACGAGGGTGTTTTAATCAGTTCTTATAACAAATTTAGTATAGGCGATAAGGAAACTGAACATAGAATAGGCTGCGCTAGGGTTAGTTTCGTCCACCACTGTCAAATTGCTACAAAACCAAAATATAATAAAAGATCAGGTTTCAAGAAGACTAAAAATAACGATTGACGATTTAAAATTGTTGAAGTTCGTAGGTGACAGGGAAGAAATACAAAAACAAAAATTCTGAAGCCAGTCGATTTTGTTTCAGGAAGCGGAGGCTGGGTCAGGATGGCTAGTGATTGGTCAAAATGCCTCCTATGAGTAGTATTCAGACAACGATGGATTGACTTTGTTTAAGTTTTGGATATAAGAGGGAGAGTATTCATCAAAGGTCCGCAGGTGTCGATACGCTTTCCACACCCAGAGCCCATAGGCAGGCTAAGACCGCACGTGGCGGGACGCTGCGGCAACGGCGCCTCCTAGAATTGATGCTACCATGTCTGTCGGTTTCGCATAATATAACGAATAAGAAAAGGAAACTGTCTGTCGTTGATAAGTCTATGAAATGGGTTGAGGTTCGAGGGTTTGGATTCTATGACGACATGGAATGCAAGTGTTTTCCAACTGTCTAATTACCCTTTTATCTTTGGCAAGAATGAGATCGAACCCTTTTCAACGGATTACCAGCGGACAATCGCTACATGGGCATCTTTCTCATAATAAAAAAAAAAGAAGAAAAATAGTTTACTAAAATTAAAAATGTATGATTCAAGTTACGATGAGTGCCCAACAGCTATGTAATAGCTGTGTTCTTGTATGGTAGTGAATGACGGACAATTTCCTCAGAGATGGAGACATTTTAATCGGAATTGATGTGATTGTCAAGTTCACAATCTGAAGAACGAATAAAGAAAGAAAGGAACTATACATGCATGAACAATTTTCTCGCTTCAAAAATTTTCTCGCACAAAATTCCTGGAGCTAGAATTCAGAAAACAGAGAGAGCATTGGCAGCGCAGCTCATCCGAAACAGAGAGAACGTTTCCTCTCACTTAAATAAAAGAGTTCTTCACTCAAGTCGTTAATCGCCGAGAAAAGCATTTGCAATTTCCACATGATCTTTATTAGAGCGTTTCAATATTTATTACTGATAAAAGTCTATACGCTTATTGGAAATTTAATCATCTGGGAAGTCTTTTAGCAGATGACGAAAAACCAGAAGAGCAAAAGTTGCCTATCAAAGGATAAACATATTAGCATGAAACAAGAAAAAAGAAGTAGCAAAGAAATATGTACGGAACTGGTGTGTTCTATATGGCAGTGGGTGCCTGAACAATTTCCTCGTGGATGAAAGATACTCGAAGCGACAGAATTGTGGTTCTACAGAAGGATATTGAGAATAACATTGACGGAGCGTGTAAGCAGCGAGGAAGTTTTTAACACTAATCATCCATTAAAGTTGCACCACTACTAACCATGGGTATATCATAAACCGATTTTGAAAATATCAAAAACAATATTAAATATAAATCTTTATTTGAAATATTTTACATGCAGACACTTCAAACTTTGTACTCTGAGTTAACATTAATAGGAACTGAAAAACATTATGTAGGTAAAAAAAATCAGCTACTGAAAATTGTAATTAAAAATAGGAAAATTTGCGCTGGGTACTATATACCCATGGTTAGTATTCTAGCGTTAAGGAAAATGGAAACAAAAGGGACACTTATACTTAGAATCAGAAAGAGATAATTGAAATTTCCTGGGCACCTAACGAGGAAAGAAGGCTTGGAGAATTTGACACTCACGGAACATAGGGAAGTCAAGAGAGACAGAGGGACACATGCCTAATGAACTCGTATAAATGGATGGCAGTACGAGGACTGAGAGGAATAGTAAGGGGTCAAAAATTACTTAGAACTGCGAAGGATAGGAAGTTGTAGAGAGCCATGATCACCAATATCTTAAGTAGACAAGGCAAGAAAAAAAGAAGGGTGTATAACGATGGAAAGTACAATGCGCAAAGAAGACTATCTTATTTCTGCCCCCTCCCAAAGTCAGTCTAGTCGTGATGAGGTAGGGAGGGCTATACTGATGACAGAGTTATTCATAATTGCGATAAGAACGACCTTGAATAAAAAAGCAACATTCCCTAACAAGAGTTCCAAGAAACAGGAATCAAGATAAACCTTTCTAAAACAGAGAATATGGTATGGAATTGGAATGCAACTATTGATCTCACATAGCCTGAATCAATCAGAAAAATTAATGATGAAGAATTAATAAATACGAAAGTACAGGAGATGAGGAAACTGAACATTGAATAGGTTGCGCTAGGGATACTTTCGTCCACCACTGCAAATTGCTACAAAGCGAAAACGTTCACCTAAAAAATCCAGTCAGGTACTTAAATAGCCTCGTCAGATCGATACTTTCATATAGATGTCATTTATGACGCCAAAAGTCGTTCAAAAATATCTACAGAATCGAAAACAACGAGCTTTACCTGATAACGGAAACTACATCACTTGGGGACAACCAATAGCGACAAGAAAAATGGATATGTTGTAACCTAGGGAAGGTTACTGAATAGAAAAATCAAACAAAGGTAATGAACGATAATACTTAGAACAAGAACAACACATATAAAATTTGAATTAACAAAGCAACACCAGTAACCAAGTATTTCAAGAAATAAGACTCACGATAAATATTTCCAAAACATAAATTATGATCTGGAATTGGAATGAATGCAGTGATGGCACCTAATCTGTATCCATCATAAAAAATTCAGAATGTGGAATTAGTAAACACTAAACTCTTCAAATACCACGATGTATGGATCAACTGAAACAAATTCAGTATAGATGAGGAAACTGAACATAGAATAGGCTGCGCTAGGTGTAGTTTCGTCCACCACCGCAAATTGCTACAATGCTAAAACGTTCACCTAAAAAATAGAGTCATGTGATTAAAAGGCCTAGTCAAATCGAATTACTCTTATGAATGCAAAACTCCTTCAGAAATGTCTAACCTATCAACTATATAAAGCGAGAAAGAAGTAGTTGAAATTTCTGCGGCACATAGCGAAGAATGAAGGCTTGGAGAATTTGACACTCATGGAACATAGGACTCGTGTAAATTGATAGCAGTACGGGGACTGGAAGGGATAGTAAGGTGTCAAACATTACTTAGAACTGCGAAGGATAGGAAGTTGTGGAAAGCCATGATCACCGATATCCCAAATGGAAACGGCAAGACAAAAAGAAGAAGGATTTATAACGATGGAAAGTAGAATGCTCAAAGAAAGACATAGTTTAATATAACTGCGATAAGAACGACCTTGAACAAAAAGCAACATTCCCCAAAAAGAGTTCCAAGAAACAGGAATCAAGATAAACCTTTCTAAAACAGAGAATATGGTATGGAATTGGAATGCAACTATTGATCTCACATAGCCTGAATCAATCAGAAAAATTAATGATGAGGAATTAATAAATACGAAAAACTTTAGTAAAGAAGATAAGGAAACTGAACACGGAATAGGCTGCGCTAGGGGTAGTTTCGTCCACCACCGCAAATTGGTAAATAAAACCAAAACATAATAAAAGAACAGGATTCAAGAAGAAAGAAGATGGCGATTGACGTTGCATTTAAACTTTTGAATATCGTAGGTGGCAGGGATGATAGTCAAAAAGAAAAATGACACCGTAGAGTCAGTGACATGGACTTGCTAGTATCTGGTACGGTAAGCTAGTAAATCCTCAAATATTTTTTATGGCTTAGCTTTGGCATCATTTAAAAAGAATAATCGTCTTAAAAGTGATTATGTCCCCATGATATCGGTTAGTGATCCGCTTTGTGTTGGGGTCGTTTATTACTCTCTATTTTTTACCAAATTCAATTGAGAGTCTTCTCATATATATATTCATTAAAGATTATATATTGGCTCCTACCTCACAATTCAGTTTATTCATTAAATTCATGTATTTCTTAATTATGCCTCCAGAACTGTTTATATTAGTTTAAAATGGAAATATAATTATTTACCGACAGGATACTAGCATTGTAGGCAAAAGTTATTCTGTTGTAGGTACATTTCTGGCCTTTCATCATTTAATCAGTTCGACTCTTTTCCCGTTCGGCAATTTGTCCATTCGCCATGTTCTTTGTTCGAAACTTAGTCCGTTCGGCAATTTGTCCATTCGATATTTTGTCCATTCGTCATTTTGTCTTTCGACACTTCGTCCTTCGACACACTGTCTGCGCTCGCAAGATGAAGTTGCCAGGTTCCTGGGGCACTGATTGCAACAGGCACCAACTATACCTTTTAATCAAGAGAATATCGAATTACTAAAATGGTGTCTATATTAGTCGAGGTGCAGGTAGCCGTGTCTGAGAATTTTTGATCATTGGTTGAAAACATTAGATTTACCGTTCTTAGAGTTCTTTCGCATTGCAGAATGTTTGCTTTTTTGCCACAGCACGAATAGTCTAATATTGTGCGATGTTATTTTGAGCTATTTTGACGAGCTTTTTTACCTGCTGCTCCAACTACTTTGGTTTGTTTGGTTTGATTTGGTTTGTTTTACGGTATATCAACACCTCAGTGGGTTATTTAATACCGACAACATCTTTAGGATAGATTCGTATGAATAGAATATGTATTCTTTGGTTTAGATTGGTTTGGTTTATTTTGTTTTACGGCATATCAACCTCAATGGGTTTTTTAATGCCGACAACATTTTTAGGACAGATTCGTATGAAGAGAATATTTATTACTTCGTTTAAATTGGTTTGGTTTACTTTGTTTTATAGCATATCAACCTCAATGGGTTATTTAATGCCGACAACATTTTTAGCACAGATTCGTATGAAGAGAATATTTATTACTTCGTTTAAATTGGTTTGGTTTACTTTGTTTTATAGCATATCAACCTCAATGGGTTATTTAATGCCGACAACATTTTTAGGACAGATTCGTATGAAGAGAATATTTATTACTTCGTTTAAATTGGTTTGGTTTACTTTGTTTTACAGCATATCAACCTCAATGGGTTATTTAATGTCGACAACATTTTTAGCACAGATTCGTATGAAGAGAATATTTATTACTTCGTTTAAATTGGTTTGGTTTACTTTGTTTTACAGCATATCAACCTCAATGGGTTATTTAATGCCGACAACATTTTTAGGACAGATTCGTATGAAGAGAATATTTATTACTTCGTTTAGATTGGTTTGGTTTACTTTGTTTTACAGCATATCAACCTCAATGGGTTATTTAATGCCGACAATAGTTTTAGGATATATTCGTATGAATAGAATATGTGTTCTTTGGTTTAGATTGGTTTGGTTTATTTTGTTTTACGGCATATCAACCTCAAAAATCAATTTCTGTTAAAATATTTTTCCTTCAAAGTACGGCACTGAAATCCGAAGTCGAATTGAAGTAGTGAAAGACGCCTTCCAAAATCTAAACAAAGTATTAAAAAAACTAGAAGATTTTATAAACAAAGAAAAGTCTGATGAATAGTTACGTAACAACAGTACTCCTATGTGGCAGTGAATGCAGGACAATCTCCTCACAGATGAAGAAGAGGTTTGAAGCAAGAGAAATGTAGAATACCATGAATTGAACATATGGGCAACGATGAAGTTAAAGGAAATACAAAAGACACTTAGACTTAAAATCAGAAAGAGATAGTTGAAATTTCTAGCGTACATCACGAGAAAAGGTGGTTCGTAAAATTTGATATTCTGAGGACAGATTTAAAGGAAGAAGAAGAGAGGAAAACAATGCATAGTCTAGCTAGCAAGTTTGAATAAATGAATGGTCAACGATAATTCTTCTGCCGTCACTTAATTTAAGGACAATTTGATTTATGTAAGTTCTTTCTTTCTGTACAATTACTTTTTATTTCATGGGTGGCTTAGCTGGATTTTGCAATTCATTTTTATTATTCCCAAATTTGTTTCCAAGTTATAAAAGTTGTTATATTACAAAAAATTCGTCGCAAAAAATCGCGTTAAAAAGTCGCCGAAAATAATCGCAGTAATGAAAATTTGGGAATCCAAAATTTCAAGAATACGTATCCGGATTCGTCCCGGAATGTTTTTAATTTGCTCACAGCATCGGCCAAGTTCCAAAATCGTATAATACGTTGGACTACGGCCTCTAGGATCAAAGTTGTAAAAGTACGACACTGAGACGCTGACATTCGTATTGTTGGTAAATTTTTTTTCTTCAACTGGCGGCGGTTCTTCTCGGGTCGTCGTCTTTATTTCCTTCAAAGATTTATTGCTGGTAATAATTTTTTTATAAAGTATTTCTGGTATTAAAACCTATTTTTACACTTTCATAGTGTTTTTACCCCAGTTTCGGGTTTAACTATTTGCCCATAGCTGGGAACCTAACATGTGCTACCACCCCGGGTCAGAGTGGTTCGACGCTCCTCAAAACCTCCTGATCAGAGGCCTTGCTGCTGGATGTAGTTTATCGTCTTACCCAGAACGCGGATGTAGTTTATCGTCATACCCAGGACAGAGTGCACCGACTACGTGAATTTAATTTAACCCATAAAAAACACCTTAAGACTATATATATATATATATATATATATATATATATATATATATATATATATAAGAATTTCCATGAGGTAGAATCCAGGTAGAACTCAGTGTCCAGGACAGAGTAAGAATATAATATAAATGACTCAAACACTAATATTCCGTGGTTATAATTTATTACATTGGAATCGTAATCACGATCCAATTCATCAGACCTACAAATTCAAAAAGAAATCGGAAAATATAACTCCGGTTATAAAAAACAAAATTTTAGGGAGTGTTTATGTGTGGGAGTGGGAAACAAGTGTGAGAGGGAAATGTATGAAAGCTCTAGAGAGAGGTGTAACAGAAGAAAGAAGAACAGGAAGGCCTAAAGGTGAAGGTGAGGATTAAAATTTAACAGAGAGATGCTTTAAAGAGAGGAGTTAAATAACGGTTTAAATGAGTGAGATACAGATAAATATGAATTATTTTCACATGAACTGACCTAAAATTAAAAAACAGATACCGGAAACGTGTGGATACATTTGTGGTGACATTAGGCACAATAAAAAATTATATGATCTAAACTTAATATCCAGCCAATTCATACTGCCGATGCATATACTAAAATTTTGTTATATGTTTTTCCGATTTCATTTTGAATTTGTAGGTTCCCTATGAATCATTATTGCGATTCCAATGTAATAAATTATAGCGATTTTCCAAGCATAGCTAAGATGTGGCACAAGGCCGAAAGGATGGGGCACCCAGTGAGGATCGAACTCACTACTCAGTCGTAATTGTTCTAGCGAGACAAGCTTGCTAACCATTACGCCGCCTCGAGGTGCCCTATGTAGTAAATAATAACCATGGAATATTAATGTTTGAGCCTTTTATATTATATAAATATATATATATATATATATGTATATATATATATATGTATATATATATATATGTATATATATATATATGTATATATATATATATATATATGTATATATATATATATATATGTATATATATATATATGTATATATATATATATGTATATATGTATATATATGTATATATATATATATATGTATATATATATATGTATATATGTATGTATATATATATGTATATATGTATATATATATATATATGTATATATATATATGTATATATATATATATATATATATATGTATATATATATGTATATATGTATATATATATATATGTATATATGTGTATATATATATATATGTATATATATATATATGTATATATATATATGTATATATATATATATATATATATATATATATATATATATATATATATATATATATTATGCGCAGTATTTAGTAGAAAGTGCTTAATATCATTGGTAGAGCTAGCATATCCACTTTTATGGATATTAGTTTGTGACCCTGGGTTTCACGCTTTTGCAATCATCAGGCAAATGATCGCAAAAGATTGAAACCCAGTCGTCACAAACTAATATCCATACAACTGAACACACACACACACACACACACACACACACACACACACTCACACACACACACACACACATATATATATATATATATATTGTGCATTTGGGCAGCAATCCCTTTTTTATAGAAGTTTTGTTAAATACGATTGACAAGGTAAAGCTTTTTATTTAATTATTGTTGTATTTTTTCTGGACACAAAGTATGTAAAAACTGTTTTTTGTCTATTCTTTTAGCCATTATCATGGGCTTTTTTTTATTTTTAACTGAATGTGTGTGGGTTTTTTTATGTATGTATCTTAAGTTATAAGAATGTTTTTATTTTACAAAAAACGCCAGCGCGTTTAGCTTGTATTTACATAATACTATCTGGACACCTCGAGGCGGTGTAATGGTTAGCAAGCTTGTCTCGCGAGAACCATCACAACTCAGTAGTTAGTTCAATCCTCACTAGGTGCCCATACCTTCGGCCTTGCGCCACATTTAAGCTACGCTTTGAAAATCTCTATGTAATGCGTTTTTCAGCAGGAATAATTCTCTCTGACATATATGGAAAATTGCCATCAATTTTTTTTTTGTTTTAATTTTTCAAATTTTGTGTTATCGGTAAATTTGCCAAAGTTCATATTCATTTTTATTTTATATTATTTTCTTGCCGAGGACTTTCGGGTGTTGCTACATTCGTTTTCAAGGATTTTTTTCTGTCGACGTAACTGTTTTTTTCCGGCGTTCTCACGTTTGATAGAATCAATTTCAATCGTTCAAGGTGACGTCAGATTTATTGTGTGGGTGTTTTTCTTTTTTAATTTCAATTTTATGACCCCCAATGGAGACAGATATCTTATTTAACGATGACGGCTTCCCTTTTATTACAACAGCCTCCAGAATTTGGAATCTTTGTTTCCACTGTGTACGATATGCTTGTGTATAAGTAAATAATTATTTTTAAAAAGTGAGCTTTGAAAAGTGAACTATAAGAGGAGAAAGTTATATCGGTTAGGCGTCCTGGGTATGATGTTAAACTACATCCGGCAGCAAGACCTCTGATTGGGAGGTTTTGAGTAGCGTTGAACCACCTCTTAATTGCTGGTGTTCCCAGATCCACCCTGACCTGGTGTGGTAGCACCTGTTATGGTCTCAGCTAGGATAAAATAGTTAAACCCGAAACTGGGGTTAAAACACTATGAAAGTATAAAAATATGTTTTAATAACAGCAAAACATTTAGAAAAATATATAAGAAAGGAAAAAATTGGCACAGGAGAAAAAAAATAGGAAATAAAGGCACAAGTGAAAAAGAGAGAAAAAAATGGCATAAATGAAAAAAAAAACCCAGAAATGATGGCATTAATAAAAGAAAAAAGAAAAAATGGCACAAGTGGAAAAATAGGAAATAACTACACAAGTGAATAAATAGGAAATAATGGCACAAGTGACTAAATAGAAAATAATGGCACAGGTGAATAAATAGGAAATAAGGGCACTAGTGAATAAATAAGAAATAATGACACAAAAGAAAATATATGAAAATGGCACAAATGAAAAAATAAAAAATATTGGCACAAGTGAATAAATAGGAAATAAGGACACAACTGAAAAAAGGAAATAATGGCACAAGTGAATAAATAGTAAATAATGGCACATGTGAATAAATAGTAAATAATGCCACAAGTGAATAATTAGGAAACCATGGCACAAGCGAATAAATAGTAAATAATGTCACAAGTGAATAAATAAGAAATAAGGCCAATAGTGAATAAATAGTAAATAATGGCACAATTGAATAAATAGTAAATAATGGCACAATTGAATAAATAGTAAATAATGGCACACGTGAATAAGTAGAAAATAATGGCACAAGTGAATAAATAGGTAATAATGGCACAAATGAAAAAATAAAAATAATGGCACAAGTGAATAAATAGTAAATAAGGGCATAAGTGAATAAATAGGAAATAATGGCACAAGTTAAGAAATAGGAAATAGGTGCACTAGTGAATAAATAGTAAATAATGGCACAAGTGAATAAATAGGAAATAAGAGCAGAAGGGAAAAAATAAAAAAATAATGTCACAAATGAAAAAATAGGAAATAATGGTACAAGTTAAAAAATAGGAAATAATGGCACAAGTGAATAAATAGTAAATAAATGCACGACTGAATAAATAGTAAATAAGGGCACAAGTAAATAAATAGGAAATAAAGGCACAAATGATTATATAGGAAATAATGGCACAAGTGAATAAATATCACATAAGGGAACAAGTGAATAAATAGTAAATAAGGGCACAAGTGATTAAATAAGAAATAAGGGCACAAGTGAATAAATAGGAAAAATAAGTGAAAAGCAGACTATTTAAACAACTTAAGATTAAACACCAATAGCTGTTTAATTTTAAGCTATTTAAAGCTAACTTTTTAACCAGAGGAAAATTGTTGTCTGTTTATTTAATTCTGGTTCAATTGTCCGGTACACACTAATAATGTCACTGGCTCTTCTACCACAACCACATCGAGGACATCATATTAAGTAATAATGGAAAAAGACAAGATTGGCTTCGAAGGATATATGTATACAAAACATTATAATATCAACAATTATCAGATGGAGAATTTTTTCCTATTTTTCCACTTGTGCCATTTTTACCGGTGCCATTTTACCATTCCATTATTACCTAAATAAGGATCAATATCTTAGCTGAGCTTAAGGAATGTATTCAATTAACATGTAGGGAGATAACTCCTGAGATTCTTCAAAATGTGTTTCGCAACGCCAAGAATAGATTTGCAATTCACAGAAATACAGAGGGCGCACATGTTGACAATATTCAATAACGGTTTGACGTAAGATTTATAAATTATTTTGTATCATAATCTATATATATAACACAGAGAATGTCTGTGTGTCTATCTCTCTGTCTGTGTGATACCTTTTCACTCGAGATCCATCCAACCGATTCTGACCAAACTTGGAACATAGATTGTACAATGTAAGAGAGAGGTTCTTAGCGTAAAAAAATCGATAATTTTTTAAAAAAATCAGTAATAGATAAAGCCGATCAAAAGTCGATAAATTCAACTTTTTTCCTCCGATTTTGTTCAGACTCGGTATTTAGGCTACTTACATCATGACGAGCTCAACGATACCTCATTTTTTTTTATTTCTACGCCACTGCGTTTAGCGAAAAGCCACGAAAAACGAAAAATTGATTGCAACACAAATCGACTTCGATACAAATTTTAAACTAAAACTCCCTCAATTTTCAAGCAGTCTAATACAAACATCACTCAGTTGTAACCAACAATATGCTGATTGTTTAACAGTCATTTAAATTGATTGATTGAGTTCACCCATATAATGAAAATTCGCATAAATATCTAAAAATGTTTCTTTCTTATTTTTCGTCGATCTTTCAACCAATTTTCATCAAACTTAACAATTGCTTTATAAATGTTAACTCTTTTACATCCCTGGTAGCGCACTGACAAATTAAATTTCAAAAACGCCAAAATACTTGTGGTCTGAAGTGTGTCTTCATGTTGCCTGTTTTACCCCTTGATGTCCTCGGCTAACTTCGATTGAATAAATACAGACTACTTCTTTTATATTAGTAACTGCATTATCTCAAAATGTATTTTTAATGAAAATACTTTAAAGTAATTGAAGAAGATAGACTCTGTTCCATCTAAACGTCCGTCGCCAAAATGTTGTAATGTAGGGAAGGTTACTGAATAGAATAATCACACGAAGGTTGGTAACGAACGATAATACGCAACACAAGATTCGCCAGCGGAGCGTAGAAGTAATCAACTGTTAGAATTCCATAATGAATCTCCAACTGTAGGATATCTACCATCCGACCCGCGCGGTCAGATATTGCACAAGGCCGAATTTAATGCGGGGTATCCGAGCCCGTAGTCTCGGTCAAAAATTCTCCGTAGACCCCGTATAAAACGGAGTCAGGTAGCTGTTTCCCTTTGACATAGCCTCATTTGGGGATCCTCTTTGCCCGGAGGTAGAGTTTGACCAGCACAGCTGAAAACGAATCTCCAACTGCAGGATATCTATCAACCGCCCCACGCGGTCAGATGTGGCACAAGGCCGCATTTTATGTGGGGTATCCGAGCCTGTAGTTCCACAAACGAGAAGCGCGAGAAAAGAAAATGTTACAATCGAACTTACGATTGCATCTAGCCACTACACCTGTGATTTGATGAGAATCTTGACACAAATTTAGTACTGCGCTTAAATTCAAAAAATCCAGGTACCATAGCGACGAGCGATATTTATTTTCGAACTAGAATACGCGTGACCCGTTGGGCCACTGACGGTTCAGGTTATAAAACATTGAAGATGATTTCAACATTCCATTGAAATGAAAATTAATTTTATTAAGAGGTACGTGAAGATTAATATTTCAGTTCGCTCATGGCATCATTGATCCGCTTTACAAGTTTCATGTTTAACGTTTTACAGCATTTAATAGGAATAGAACTTCCGGGATAAACTTGAAATTTAAATCAGATTAACTCGAAAATATCTTTTTAATATGTCAAAAATATTTTTAAATCATATTCATTTGAAAATATTTTTTTAAATATGCCAAAAAATAATTTTTAAATATTTAAAATATTTTTTGTTTAAAGAAAGCTGAAATATAAAGAATTACTCTACAAACAACTGGGCGAAACGGCAAAGCGAGATCTCTTTGTGTCTGTTTTTAACTTAGAAATATTTTAATTTAAAAAATTGTATGTTTGAAGAAAGTTAAAATAAAAATACTTACTGTATAAACATGTCGTATTTTTAAATCTTATTCACTTAAAATATTCTTTAAATCAGAGTAACTTAAAAATATTTAAAAAATATTTAAATTTTTTTTGTTTAAAGAAAGTTGAAATATAAATAATGATTCGACAAACAACTGGACGAAACAGCAAAGCGGGATCTCTTTGTGTCTGTCTTTAACTTAAAAATATTTTAATTAAAAAATTCGTTGTTTGAAGAAAGTTAAAATAAAAATACTACTGTATAAACAACTCGTAAATCGTTATGCACCGGACGGACGCACAACAAAAGCACGCACGCCATCACGGAAATTTAGTATTAGATAGATAGATATCGATAGAGTTCGAGTTTTCTTTCGGACCTATTCTGGGTCCACAACAGATAGATAGATAGATAGATAGATAGATAGATAGATAGATAGATATGAACAGAGTGAATCAGATAGATAGATAGATAGATAGATAGATAGATAGATAGATAGATAGATAGATAGATAGATAGATAGATATGAACAGAGTGAATCAGATAGATAGATAGATAGATAGATATGAACAGAGTGAATCAGATAGATAGGTAGATAGATAGATATGAACAGAGTGAATCAGATAGATAGGTAGATAGATAGATATGAACAGAGTGAATTAGATAGATAGATAGATAGATAGATAGATAGATAGATAGATAGATAAAAAATATGGCACAAGGCCAAAAAAGGAATGGGGAAATGATGGTCTTCTTCTGTCTTATAATTAAACTTAGCAATGAACCCGCAATCCTTAAGTTTTGGATTCCCAAGTTTTCATTACTACGATTGTTGTCGGCGATTTTTTACGTTATTTTTTTACGACGAATTTTTTGAACGATAACAATTTTCATAACTTGCAAATAATTTGATAATAATCGAAATTAATTGCGAAAGTCACCCATGTAATAAAACTAATTGTTTGTACTGAAAGTAAGGACCTACGTACATGAAAGTGTCTTCAAATTAAATGGTGGCAGAAGAATTATCGTTGAACTTTTAAAAGATAAACTTAAATATGAAATGCAGCGATCATTTTTGAGTTCTGTAGTTTATTGTTTGTCTATCGCATCCACTTCTCCCTACCTATTGTGATGAAGGTTCAATCAAGAGCCCTCCACAGGAGCTAGCTTCAAATGCCGGCTTTTAAGCTAGTTGTTAATAATAGCGAAAAACTGGACAGTCAAGCCCCTTCGAATGAGAATTTCTTTACCTAGCTGCAGCTGTTAATAACGAAAGCATCGTAGAGTGAATAGACAAACATCGTCTTTTCAGGAACAGGCTCCAGTATGTAAATTAAGTATAAGATTTCCAAAGCGAGGGGCGTAGTGATACCGGACGTTCTAATGTGCTAAACACTGTTATTTTAAATTGTAAACTTGAAAATTCTTGACTTTATTTTTAATCAATTAACCCCAAGCAAGGCGATAATGTCACTAAGACACAAGTTTACACTGGGAATGAAAAAGAATGGAAGAGATTTTAGGACGAACCAGAAGCCCAATCCTAAACGAGGGAGAAGAGGTTTACGGCCATATCATGTTGAAACTCCAGTTGTCACCTAAGTTAAGCAAAGTTGAGTCAGTATCTAGATGGGTGACTGCTTGGGAATACCAGGTACTGTAAACTTGGATGTGCGGGTTGTGTAAAAGATAAGGGCTGTGAACTAGAAATCGGATAGCCGAGTTCCAATTCCAGTCGGGTTCGTTATATTCACTTACGCGCAATTACCCTTGGAAAATATATTAGTTCACCTCGTTTCCCCCAGTTAAAGAGCAATACTAGGACCTGCATCAGTAGATCATTTTATCATCCAAACAATCCCCAAATATTTTCTGGCTTTAAATAACCTGCAAATGCTTGATAAATCGTAGAAAACAAATCAATTAGTCAGCTAGGAAACAAGAGATAAAGCTCTACTCCTGATAAAAAGACCAAGGAGGATTGTTAACCGGGCGAATTTTGTAAATAAAAACTCTTATGCTAAGGCAAACTGAACTTTCGAGAAGTGGTTGGATGCTAGTATAGGAGAAAACCAACTCTTAATTCAAATTCATATACGGAAATTGTGAGGCACATACTTGAACTTCAACTAAGGTCTGCTCAACATAGTTGGAGTGTAAAACCACAGGTTGACCCTGTGGGTACTGAAGAAACACGAACAGGCATGCTCGGAAAACGAGCAATGATGCTGAAGATTGGGAAATGCAACTAATCTGCACTGCAATGTGCCTTATAGTCGAATCAGGTGTTATGAATGAATGAAACGAAATGAAGTGGAAAGTCTATATTGAATCAACTGCAAGGTCTGCTGCTAGGAAAGTTGGTTCACTGTGTCATGCTTTTCATATTTTCGCGCCTATATATATATATATATATATATATATATATATATATATATATATTAATGCATGTTTCATTTAATAATATAGACAAGTTTTGTCTATTTATTTTAAGTAAATTCCTTTTATATTGTCGAATAAACTTTTTAGCATGATCACTGAAACACGAAAGAAAATCACTATGTTGATACATGTTTTTATTGTTAATCCTGTCTAAGCTTTCGGCTTGCATAAGCCAACATCAGAGATTACAAGTACATTATCATAAATTAAATAATAAATTATATAACAAAGATTTTTTTTTATTTAGAATGGTTATGCGGACATTGCAACAATGA
The DNA here is from genome assembly GCA_964036315.1 of Acanthosepion esculentum. Classification (NCBI taxonomy): domain Eukaryota; kingdom Metazoa; phylum Mollusca; class Cephalopoda; order Sepiida; family Sepiidae; genus Acanthosepion; species Acanthosepion esculentum. Next base: position 50,052,068 of record OZ038490.1, read on the forward strand.
CAGTTTGTTTTGTTTGCATGGAAGAGACTATACAACAATAAATTCGTGCATATGAAACTCAGGAAACAAATATCGCATTGCGGTTCATGACGTCACACATGGCCACGCGAGAGTGAAAATGAAGAAAAGTGTTAAGTATGGTAAGCCGTTTGTATAAACCAATAGCTCCTGTTATTAACTATAAGCATTTACGTATATATGTGGAGTTTCCATAATTTATTTTGTTCAGGTTAGGTTTCAACTGTTTTATGTAAATAGCTTCAAGAATTTGTAGTTCTTGTTTATTGTTTTCATGGTTAAGTATACTTGTATTTTCAACAAGGATTTTCCGGAATTGTGTATGTATCAACATAGTGATTTTCTTTCGTATTTCAGTGATAATGCTAAAAAGCTTATTCGACAATATGAAAGGAATTTACTTAAAATAGACAAAACTTGTCTATATTATTTAATAAAACATGCATTAATGAAAAAATGCTGCCTAATTATATATATATATATATATATATAAAGACACAAAACATTCTTTTACAAATTCTTACCGTTTTTTAAGGAGACGAGTTTAAACATTAAGTTTAGGTTCAAAATCGCCGTAACGTTTAAATTTGATTCCGGTGGTCAGTGGAAGTCTTATAGTACAGCCTTATAAAATTTATAATTTAATGAAGCTTTACAAATTGTGTATAGACAAGATGCATGGCACAAGCACATTATTACTAAATCATTGTACCATCAAATAAGACCTTCATTTACGTCAATGGGAAATTATACTGAAACATTTAGCTATATTATGATGTAATATGTTATACAGTTCAGTAGTTTTAGTGTGATTTTCAAAAACAATGCTAATTTTAAACTTTTTATCTTATCATTTTTGCCAAGCAGTATTATGGTGTTATATAAACTTTTATCTATTTTTTTTATTTTATTATGATCTAAAACATCTTATTCATTGAGTAGCCTTTTTTTGTAATCTTTTACAATTTTTTTTACAGTTTTTACTTATCGAATACAGTAAAAACATTGCATATTATATTTGTAGTGATTCATAATTAGAATTCTGGTTTTAATATATTTTCTATTCAATGTATCTAATACAAAAAATATCAACTTCATTTTGAGTTATTCCTAGCAGCATGGCCCGGCGTTGCCCGTGCTTGATTCAAAAATTGTACGACTCATACAGCAATCGCTATCACTTGACTTAAAATATCTTTGCCCTGCCTTGCCTTTAAAGGAGTGCTCTTTGCCGTACTGATGTTGCTACATGCCTTACTTCTTGCCTATCTCACACTGCGAATTTTTTCTAAGCTCTATACTAAACATTAAATCTGTTACGAAAAAAGAACTAAACAAAATGAACACAAAACGATCAGCTTTAAAAAGGACTCGTAACTGGAAAAACCGAATGAAAAAAGAATGTTAACAACAAATACATTTTCACACCCAACCCAGTTCCGGGGAATCAGAATCAACGTTGCGTTTAAGCAAGCGAATGAGCCAATTGGAGTAAAGTGCCATGCAGATTTAAATTTTTCCCACTTGTGACGAATGCAGCTATCGATTTTTTGCATGCTAGTTAACATTCGTGTCAGTCAGCTGTTGGCTCTCACGCTGGCCAATAGAATCTTCCTGCCTATTCGTGGCAGCCATCCATAGGCTGTCACTCTGGCCAGAAGAAAATGTCCGCAAACTACATGAAAACTGTCGTAGAAGCATGAAAAAATCGATTATTTCCACTATCGATGGGCGTTGGGAAACGCAAAGTCGGTCTTGGCCCTTTTCACTAACTTGGAACATGTGCATGTAAATGTTGGTGCAAATCCGTCGAAAATTGCGGCCGTGCATTTGTTACACACACACACACACACACACACACACACACACTCACACACACACACATCCTGCATTTTATAGATAGAGATTAAAATAGTAAAATTTTGAAGTCCGTTTGTAAGAAAAAACCAGCGGAAATTAGGTATTTCTGTACATATTTTCAGGCGATATTTAAATCTCAATGCTCAAAAACTGGTAAAAGCTATGAATCTAATTCCTCATGTCAGAACTTATCATATAAAAACCTCAGCTTTCAAAACGAGTGCAATGTTGATTTTCTAAACGCAGTGAAAATCAACCTGTCCTCATGTTACAATAGACGTCTCTGATTTTAAACAGGCACATTAATATATACTAGCCTTGTGATTGAATGTCTTGAACAAAATGTCTTTCCAAATAGAGATCTATCTTGTATTCCATGTTTAATTTGAAAAAGTCAGACTTTCGATCCACAGGCCGATAGGTGATTTTACTATTTAAAAAAGTGTCTAATGTCAATGGTGTCTAACCAAACATGTATATCCAAGCAATAAAAGCTTTAGTGTTTAATTTAAAAAAAAAGGAACCCCCCAAATTTTATCTCGACGGGCTCAGCCTTTTATTTCCCCACGCCCGTGTTATTTTTTTTCCTTCCCACTCCCTTAGCGAGAGTGCTTCTTGATTTTGCCTTATCGGCAGAATACAGCGGCCTCTCTATTTTGAGGGTTGGACGGTCCCTACTAACATGAATTATGTTTAGTTTAAATATTTGTTGAATTTTTAGTTTGTTATTGGGTTCATCTCCCTTCCCACTTTCATCTTTTCATTATTAGAATTTTAATGTATTTTATTATCATCAAATTTTTACGGTGTGGGGCGCGTTTTTTGTAGGTTCCCCTGGTGTGGATGTGGTATTATGGTGGATGAAGGTTTGAATGGCGACGGACGAGTTCTTGTGGTGAATGAGATAATTGTAATGTATGAATGGGTCGCGAATCTGATTAGCTAGGTATAGGATAGTAAGTAATGACCAGCCTTTACCCCTCCCCTTTTTCGGCCTTGTGCCACAATTTGTACTTTTTGTGCAAATAAATCTTGTGTTTAATTTTTAAAAAAAGGAAAAAAAAACACCATTCACCCTTTAAATTTTAAAATATTAAATGCAAGTGACCAATAGAAAGAGTTCTGATCCGGGATTTTTCTTTTGAGACCGTAACATTATTACGTACCAAATATGTGCCGACGCGATTAAGTTAAATTTTATCTTTAAATTTAACCCCTCCCCGTACCGACACGGTGATTTATTTGGTTCTGATCGTTTTATAAAGTTAAAATTTCTACCGGTATTACTATTCCAGACGACACTTGGGTTAGAAGTTCACCTCTTCCCAACTGATAGGCATCATCTTAAAGTCAAGATTAGGACGGAAAGGCGGCGACTCTCTTCATCAGAATTCGGCAAAAGGTGAGTAAATCTTGCGCGACTGTGTAGAGAGAAAGGGGCTTACCCGGAGTGCCAGTTAGGTAGTATTTTTCCTTCCTGGGTTGAACAGAGGCAACCCGTCCCGATATTAGGCTAGTTTAGGTTTTAGTTTGAATCTTTAGTTCCCGTTTCTGGTTAACTTAGGTAGGGTATGTATGCTCATTGGCCCCCTTTTATTTCTGTCCCTATTTTTCTTTAGTTTAATTCCCCACCCCTCGTTAGGTGGTCAGTGATGTCAGTTCTCTGGTTGTTGCGGGATGACTTTCGTTTCGTGTGTGTGTTTTCGTATTTGTTATTGTGTCTAGATGAGGGCGTGCTTGGTTTTTTATAATGTTATAATCCCGCAATTATTTCGTCCAGTTAGCTGATGTTTCTGCCACATTTAGGGATTGTGTTTTTTTTTTATTACTAACCTTATTTTGTTTTCATGTATATAGTATTTAAGTTATATTGTAAATAATCATTGGGTATTTTTATTAAATTGTTATGTTTCCCTTCACCCCACAGACTTTGAAATGTACATATGGGGACTAGTTAGAATTTCAGGTATTATGGTGGATGTAGTAAGAAAGATAGGAGAGAATGTGTTGTTTTGGTGATAGGACTATTGTTGGTATGTTTGGGTCAGTGTTTGTGACTAGCTAAGTTTAGAATTAAGACAGAAGACCGTCCTTCCCCAATCCCCTTTTTGGCCCTGTGCCACATTTTGTACATAAGTGCAAATAAGTATTTATTCCAGACGACACTTGTGCTTGGTACAAAAGCGTGGCGTCATTATAATGAAGTAAGTTTTATCTTTACTGTTTGATAAATTTTCATAAGAGAGACTACAGTCCACTATCTTATATCCATTATTTGGGTTAGTTTCGCAGTCTGAAAGTAATACGGTATCAAGTTTCCTCTCAAGTCTCTGTTGCTTGTTCTAGCTTTCCAAGATGGCTGAAGAGTTATTTAAGAATAGTATAGATATGCCGTTCTCATTCTTTTTGTCAGGTTTCGTTCTGAATTAAGATGTAGCCCAGCCAGTACATATTTCTGGATTGCTTAACGAAAGGATTGAACACTTAAGAAAAAAAAAAAGGCATTAATTCTGAAACTATATCGTCTGTCATATCATGGGGTCGGAAGAACGGTAATGATGGCGGAAGTTAAAAAAAAATAAATAAAATAAAATAAAAAATAATGGCACAAGTGGAAAAAAAAAAGAACTTTTTAGGTTAAAATTAAACACCAGTAGCTGTTTAATTTTAAACTATTTAAAGCTAAATTACTAATGAGAGAACAACTGTTTATTTACTTCTGGTTCAGTTGTCCGGTCACCGTCAAGTACACACCATTGATTTCAGTGGCTCTTCTACCACAACCCCATCACGGAAGTTATAAATAATAACGGAAAAAGAGAAGATTGGCTTACAAGGATAAAACAAAAAACAAACAATACTCAACGTCTATCAGATGGAGAATTTTTCCCTTTTTTTTTTTTCTCTGCTTGTGAATTTTTTTTCTACATTATCGGTGTCAGTCTTACATAAATTCAAAAAAGATTTGTATATTGACCAGCAATGAGCTGCTAATGTAGTTTTTTTTTTTACCTTCGCATCAAAGAAACCATCTGAAGAAACTTTTTTCTTATTAACACCGAACGTTTGATGGGCCGACCTTGGTTACCCCCCCCCCCTCCGCCATGATGGAAATATTAGATAGAATTTTATTAGGTACAGTGCGGGTGTGGTTAGTGAACGAGAGTCTAAAGAACAGGACACCAAAGAAGACTTATAACTTAATTCAGGCCTGCTGAGGAGACTAGCTATGGCCGCTCCTGTCTTACCACAGGAAGAGTGGTTTACGATCAAGATTCGTTTTTAGAAGTTTGCAATAAAATAAATATAATTAAAAAAAAAAAAAATCGACAAATTGGTTATCAGCTCGAATTTGTTAGTCATGGATGATAGTCAATACTGGAGGGAGTGTCTCGCAAGATATATTTACGCTGGACAGAAGATAGTTCGGGAATCTGAAACCGTAAAAGAGGTAGCCAGAAGACATATAGTATATTCGTTCTCGTTGACAAGAGATTCGTATTAATTCTACATTATCCCGAAATCACAATAAATTCTAAATCCGAAACGCTTCACGTATTGTAGCCTGGTTTATTATTTAAAAAAGATCGAGCGAAGAGTTGGCAAATCTCAAGAGAAGCGTTAAAAGATGTTGATTATTGGAAATAGTGAGTTGCCGACTCTTAGTTGTAGTCCACGGGATTCGGTGTTCTTTGTTTTTTTAAGACCGATGAGAACCGTTGGGCCCTTGCAGAATTTTGACATTTTCTGCTGCTTTTGCATCGCAGGAAGCACCTTCCAGTGCACTCGCTCTCATTGCGATTTCGTATAGGGTCACGTAGCGCCCTTCATCCTCATGTAACACTGGAATCGACTGGGGGTCAGATTTGTGAGGTATGGCTGGTAGAGTCGGTAATTTCTCTGGTTGGGATTCCCCAATTAAATGAAGCGACTCCATCGACAAATATTCCTCCGATGAACTGCAACAAAGACCCATTCTTTTTTTTTTTTCCCCTCGCTGTTTTACCAAAAGCCACTAACTCAGGAAAAAAAAATCTATTTTATATTGACACGGAAAGTACCCGGATAAAGAAAGATTGTATCCAGCATATATATATATGTGTGTGTGTGTGCGCGCGTGAATAAAGACAAAAAAAAATTATTTCTTTGCCGACGCGTTTCGTCCTCTGATGGATTCTATCAAGCTAAATATAGGATGTTATTTTGCAAGCATTTATGAACAGAATTAAAAAATAAAATAAATAGTTTCAGGTTAACTATGAAAGTCAAGGTAAACTATGGATGATGTTAAGTGATGCCATTTAATGTCTAATGAAACGAAAGTGAGAAAATCTGGTTACTGTGGTTTTTAAACATTGTCAATTTGGTATAAACCAGAATGAGTATATATATATATATATATATATATATATATATATGAGAGAGAGAGAGATGAAACATCGAAAATCCGGTTTTGTGATAGCCCTTTTCAAGATTCTCGTTTGATTATTTTTTTTTAAATTATTTTTTCCCTCGCGAAATGCCGCTGTTATTTTCACGACAGCGTCTCCCTTTTTGTATTCATTGGTGATTTGAGGAATCCGGTTTCGGATTTCAGTTTTATTCGTTACATTTGCTTACGCGTAAACAGCCTACGGAAAGTTAGGAATCCATCTCCTCCCTCACCTATGGGTTAAATAGTAGGACGTGTATCTGAAAAAAATCATTGTTATTCTAAAAAAACCAAAAAAACCCAAAAAACCGCAATATTCACTCCAAAAAATAAAATTATTCTTACAATCAAAAACGTTTTCACTTTATATAAAATAAAAAATCTTGATAGGCCGTAAAAAAATCTTGATAGGCCATAAAGTCCTGGCCGCTCTTTTCTAAGCCTGAGAACAAACAAAGACAGAGTAACCAATCGTTTCACTTAGATCAAAAATTTATTTAGTACCTTCCCATAACAGATATATCCGCCATTTTCTTTAATACGGTTTCTTGAGTTTATTTTAAACAATATTTATTTTGTCTACCGGCTTGTGTACTCGAGAAAACTTAATATAGAACCTGCGTATCCCCCGCCCTTTGCAAGAGGAACCACCGTCTTTTCTGGCGTGTTTTTACCGTTCAGCTACGAAGATCTCCACAATAAGGGAATGTTCTATTTTGCCTTTAAATCACCCTTGTACGGCCCAGTCGTAAAAATTTGGTATGATTCGATATGAAGGGATGGCAATAAAATTTCTTTCTAGTGGCATAAAAGTGAAAAACATTTTTATCTATATCCATATTGTCCATTGGGAGGGACAGTAAGGGTAAGAATTCAGTCGAGATTCGAACTCTGATTGTCTATTTCATTTTTTGCTTTGGCAATCGTTATGCGACTTGTTTTTTTTCTTCTCTCCGACGTCTAGAGAGCTGAATAATCAAACTTTGAGTCTACGATCAAGATGCAGACGTAGTAAGCTGTCTTCATCGGACTTTTGCGAAAGTTTGGTTAATCTAGAAAAAGTGTGTCGTGCAAAAGAAGCTTAGTGTTTCACCTTGAATTGAATGTTCCCGGATATTGCACTTTTGGGAAAGACTTATCAGCCCGGCCCAATTAAGGTAGAATAGTTCTCGTTAAATTTACCTAAGGTATGTATGTTTACTGTTCTTTTCATTCTTTTTTTTTATTTGGCAGCATTCCGCGTTTTTTCACGCCCCCTCCCCGACAACAAAGGTCACTGGCGTTGTATGAATGATTCGCATGATTTTTGTTATTTATTTATATTTTACATGTATGTGATTGTAAAAGCGGTATCTTCCGTGAAAGGCTTGCCAGCTTAGCCCAGTTAAGGGGGAACAGGCTTGTTCTCCATCACTGTTGGAATTATTCGTTTAGTTTTACATATTCTCACATCATTTTTAGCTGAATCTGAAAATGACTTTACTCTTTCTTGGTTAGATACCGTTTCTGCTGTACAGAAATGCCTCATTTTTGGAAGCATTTTTTCACTTGATTTCTGTAAATATGATATTGACCGATGGCAATATTTCTCAAAATAAAATCGTAGAAATCTCTTAATTCGTATTTAAACGAACAAATATTGGTCCGCTTATTGAGAAATACTATTTTTGCAATAACAATCAAACCCTAAGTCTTTAAAAATAACACGAGTGAATATACCAAAACCAACAAGTATTTTAATCAAACATTTAATAAACTAACAGCAGAAATAAAACCTTTGTGAACATAAGAACGATGGTAAAAATTTTCTCTTTCTCGATTGTTTGTCATGTTCAACGTCATTTAAGTCCTTTTTCACTCTCCAGCAGAATCATGTACAATGGAATAGGTGCATTCAATTGCGATGTCTTTAGTTGGAGTTTATTTCCAACTGTAAAAAAAAATGCTCTCAATGTGCTTGGTTTCATTCCGTACTGAAGGGATAAAATTGGCGGGATTAATTTATGAATATCAAACAGAAGATTTTAGGGGGGGGGGTTATGTCACCTTAATTATCAGGTTTACTAAAGTGTATTACTGATACAGTTTGTCAGTTAATTTGAATTTTGACGATAAATTGTAAAAAATCGGTACTTCTATTTTAAAACTGTTGACTGAAAAACACTTTTTTCTTTTAAAAATAGTTTATTTCAGGTAGCTCACATAAATTGCTCATCCCTACCTGAAAATTAATGGGTTTGTACGAACTTTTATTAAATAAATTCTGCGATCAGCCAAGATCGTAAATTGATCTTTTTTTCTCCCGTAAATGAGCAATTTCAGTACAGCAAAAATTCTAGCTAACCACGAAAACCTAAGGTCATTTTCGAAATCAGCATCATCAAATTAGCTAAAAAACGTGTTTTGTTTCTTGGTACCAAAAATCGTGTTGACCAGTGTTATCAATCGGTTAACTGGCTTTGTCTGCCATATTAAATCGGCGAGGGTCGTATGTTCATGCCTTTCTTCTGTAAATATTATTTTGTAACTTTCAAATTTTAATCGGAGAATTAGAAATGATATGTCTAATGCCATCCGTACATAAAATTGTAATGATGGTAAGAGTTAAAATTTTTAAAAATTACGACGCCACTTGTCCGATCCGACGAGATAAAATGATGGATTTGTCTTTTACTAAGCTTTGGCTAGTTTTGCACATAGATACACGTATGAAGTTCCCAATGAGGATCGAAGACACTGCTAATTGTCGATCAACCATTATACCACGCCGAGGCATCCAGGAAGAGTGTAATTGTTATTTCCTTAATTTTGACACAAACCCAAACGTATATACCACCTAGTGAGGATCGAACTGACTACTCGGTAATAATTGTCAAATAGACGAGCACTCTGACCATTACTTCACACCAAATAACTACCAGGCTTAGCTGAGTTTGGCACAGGGGCACAAGTATGGGTCACCCAGTGAGGATTAAAGAATTAAAGAATAACTCAGTTTTAACACACGATCAGAGATATCGGGCACCCACTCAGTCAGTTATGTGCCATGCGTGATACGCGCTTAGGCGATCATGTATCTTTCGATACATGACTGACAAGGCAGATTTTTCCCCGCGGTAGGTTGCCATTTCCATCTGTGGTAGACCAGTTGCCATCCAAGCTTAGAGAACCCGATCTGTCCAGCTATTTACCCATATCTGGGGGAGAAGAGGATTCATACTATCCCCAAGGGTATTAGCACGTAAGTGAATGTCATGGATTCGACTGGAATTCGAACTCGGCTCTCCGATTCCTTAATCCGAGCCACTATCCATTACTCAGTGAAATGGTAAATCACAAGTACGCTAGCAAAATGGTCAATCACAAGTACGTTAGCTCGTTAACCATTACCCTAGACCGATACACCCAAATCTTACCAGGCTTAATTTAGTTTGGAACATGGTCACAAATAAGTCACGTAGATTGCATCAATTTCAGTAATGGTAATAATAATAAATTCTGTCAACTTACTATTTTTTTTTCTTATCTTTAAATAAGTCGATACATTTAAGAAAATCTAATGATTATTTTGACTTAGATATTTTGATATTTTTTCCGGTTCCGTTCGACTAATGTGTAATATCGGGCCACAACGGTGATTATCATGAACGTTATAGGTTTTCTAACTAATAACTGAATTTTGACAAGGCATATATAAATTCTTACGATAAACTAAAAATAACTTTATTGATAGACACATTTTTGACAAGTTGAATTGAAATTTGAATAAAAAATGAATAACAAAGTATTTGACACGTTCGGCGGAGGAGGGGCATATTCAACATCTGATAATTTTCCGGCAATAAGCGCTTAAATGTTTTAGGCAGTTTTTATCAACATTTCATTTCATAGTTAGCTGAAATGAATTGTAAATGTAGGACTACCTTACACTTAAATAAAATAATAACAATAATAATATTTATTAAGAATTACAGGAATTATCAAGTTTTATGGAAACATTGTTGACAGTTATGTATTTTGTTAGATAACGAATAAGTAAAAATAATATAAATTTTGATGCTATATTTTAGGTATTTTTGATGTTATTGTTAGAGATTTTTTATTTTTTGTTATTGGCAGCATTTTAGAATACTTTGGCTGCAATGCTAAGTTTCCTAAGTTGAATAAACTGAAGCTATTTCGTTTACGCTTTGTTACCTCTCTTTTCCATCGTTGTTTTTAGATCGCTTTCTTCCAGTCATTTTGATGGGCAATAACGAACTTCTGAAATTCAAAATGATCTTATTCCATTTCAATATAGAGACTGTAAAAAAAGGAATATTTTAAATTAATATACGACCAAAAATAAAATGCTTTTGGCCAAAACCTTAATGACTTCACTATAATTATGTAATTATAATGTAATGATATTCTGCAGACAAATCTACAGTTTTATGTTACCTCATCTCATTGCATGGTTACGAACTATAAACCTAAATTGAGCTTGAAATATTATGTAATCGGCTCTAATTTTTTGTAAAACGCTTGGATGGGATATAATGAATAATTTGCAGTGAAAAAAAGCAATTTTCGGGGGGGGGGGTTGTTGAATACGCCCCTCCTCCGCTGAACGCATCATTTCTTACAATAAGCTTTTGAAAATTATCATGTAAACTAAATGTTATCGCTAATTTTATAAATGGAATCTGTTAGTAATATATAAAAAAGACTGATAAGTCTTCAGTATATTAGCAGACGAGCTTTTCTGTTTTGTTCACTGATAGCTGAGTTTGGCACAGGGGCACAAGTATGGGTCACCCAGTGAGGATTAAACTCCTTATTTAGGAATAATGGTCGGCCTTTCGCGCGCTTTAACCAAAACGTCCAAGGACAATAGTAATTCTTATCTACTAAGAATAACTCAGATAAAAAATGGAAGAGAAAAAACTGTCAACTTTAAGACACAAACTGAATTTAGTCTGACGTGAATTTATGAGACATGGTTTGTTTTGCTTTACGGCGTATCAACAACTCAATGGGTTATTTAATGCCGATAAGATTTTTACTTCTGGAAATATTTTCTCCCAAAAATGTATTGCAGGTATTAAAACCTATTTTTACTTTCATAATCTTTTGACCCCGTTTTGGGGGTTAACTATTTGCCCATAGCTGGGACCCTAACAGGTGCTACCACCCCGGGTCAAAGTGGACCTGGGACAACCAGCAATTAAGAGGTGGTTCCACACTCCTCGAATCCTCCTGATCAGAGGCTTTGCTGTTGGACGTAGTTTATCTTCTTAGCCAGGACGGTTATGAGAGGTGAGGAATCACCATCCTTTTTATAGTTGTACTTGTCCCTCACTTCGGTAGTTCACACGACCCTTACGCCCTGCCAATACCTGATAAATAATGGACTATTCCATTTTGATCGAATGGAAAGAGGGGAAAAGACACTATTGGTTTCAGTGAGTAAAAGAAAGAAGGAAAGAAGGGGCGGTAGAAGTGGAGAAAATGAATCAGATTAAGCTGAACGGACCAGATACTCCACTTTCATCATAGCCATAAGGCCGAGAAGCGATAGCGAGCGCAATCATTTTTTAGACG
>OZ038490.1:50068960-50103960 GCA_964036315.1 Acanthosepion esculentum
ATAATACTCAGAAATTCATACCTAGATGTCCTCAAGGACACATGGTACAGTGGATAAATTCGTTGGTTAGATCCAGTGACAGACCCAAAGAGTGTGAGTTCAATACCCGGTTAAGGCAGTGGAGAACTTTCAGAGGGAAAATTACCAGGAGATAACTGATAACTGACATCCATCAAACATGGCTCGTGGAACTAGAACAGTCTACCCCAGTGATCCAAATAAAGGGTTCGGTTCGAAATTCCAACTACCTGAAGAAGGCCGGAGCGTACAACGGCCGAAACGTTGTGACAAATATAGCGACAAAGATGAGGACAATAGTCCGACTAATGTAAATACTATATATATATATATATATATATATATATATATATAGTACTATTAAAGTAAAACAAATGTTCTTGTTGACTATGAGGCTCACCAACATCGTGAAACCCTTAGTCGGTTATACATAACTATCGAGAATTATATATATGTTATTTTTAATGGATACCAGTGTTTGGAATAGAATTCCCCTTTTTTAATTTAAACATTGTGCACTACGTCTATCGAGAAATCTTAATAATGAAAATATACTCTCCGGCAGGTTTTTAACCCGCTTCCTGCCTTTGTAGGAGAAACCGCCATTATATGTGGCCTGCTTTAGACCGCTCGGCCAAAGAAAACCTCACAGCCCTGCAATGTATTGTATTATCATCTAAAGAAAACACACTACCTCGTTCAGATATTTTCTCGAAAGTCTATAACTGTTCATTTTCGTATCTGAAAAACAAACAAATCAATTTCGAAATAATTAATGGATTTACTTTTACTCCGAGATTCATATTACTTCAAACATTATTATTTAGTTGATACCCGTGTTTGAAATAGACTCCCCGTTTTTATTTGAAATAGAGTATGTTCTGTCTATCGGACTGTGCGCTCGAAAATTTTAATAAAGAAAATACGCTCTCCGACGTCTATTTCAAACCAAGCCAATTTGTCGATCTTTTATCAGCTTTATTTAGCTTACATATCACAAACCTGGAAATATACGGTAATCAATAAAATCTGAATCGACCATTTAATCTACAATGGCTGCGTAGAGCCCCCTTTGTATCTAATCATTAGTTTTACAATCGAGGAGCGAGTTTGTTTCAAATTGTATTATCGGTCTGTTTATCGCAGCGAAAAAAGCTCTCCAATTGTGAAGATAAAATAAGAACATGTCTCTTGATTTCAGTAACTTTTTAATTTTCATCCTAGATTTAATGTCCCCAAAAAGACTGCATTTTTTTAATCACGTTCACCCCATGCAAGGCAGTAAAGCCACTAAGACACAAGGGTTTACAGGGTGTGGAAGAATTAGAAACATTATTAATGAGTGAGAACAATTTGGTTAACAATAAAGGGATGGCGTTCTTCTGCTAAGACCGTACGTAATATATGACATATCTGAGGACACTATAGGTCGCACATGTGAGCAAAGACAAGGCTTTAGAGAAAATGGAAACAAGAAGAAAACTTAGACTTCACACCAGGAAGAGGCAGTTGAAATTTCTGGGGAACGTAATGAGGAAGGAGGGCTTAGAAAATCTGATGCTCACAGGACGGATAGAGAGAAAATGAGACAGAGGACAGCAGTACGAAACATAGTTGATGGGCTTGAGCAAATGAATGGCGGATCAGGGTTTGGGAGAAATAACAAAAGGACAAAACTTATTAAGAGCTACAAGGGACAGGAAGATGTGGAGGACACATCCCGAAGGGAAACGGCGCATAAAAGGAAAAGAAGAAATTACACCACGGGTCTCTTAGAACGCTAATGCTATAACCATTTGGACACTTATCCACGATGATCGTCGTGATTGATAGCAAACAACCTACAACACACCGTTAGGTATCGTATATTGTATCGGTATAACTTAGCGAACATTTAAATTCGTCAAGTCGACCGATAAAAACATTAAAGTCAAAATCAACTCCTATAAAATATTAATACCGTAGATTACACATAACAGCAGGTAGTCTTTTTATCGTACTGTTACGTATCATATGATGTTGTCTGAATGGCCGTCAGTGTTAAACCGCGCTTAGGTCAGTGTTTACACTTAGTGTATCAGCTGTTGGACGACAAATATGTTCACCAAACACAAGTTTTAGTGAGATATATTTGTGGCAACCTGCTTGAGGTTATGATAAATGGTGTACAGTAACAATTCGGTGGTAAAGGTTTGCATTTTATACCCGCCATATTAGCTAGACTTTTGTACGGCAAAATTTATGGCATTAAACTTTACAGGCCAGTTTTCCCTGGTCTGTTAGATCTAGATCGTGTGAGAGATCAGCTTTCGGATTCTGATCCTCTATATCTTGTTATAGTTTGAAATATTTGTTTTTAAAGATCTTTTTCCGTGAACCATCCTAATTTCTTAGATTTTTTTCCTTTTATTAAGGCTCAATCATTTATTAAATTTTATGACCCCTCCCCAGTAAGTAATACATTTTATGACCCTCCCCCAGTAAGTAATAAATTTTATTCCCCATCCCCTGCCAGTAAGCAATAAAGTCAAATTGGGACATAGAAAACTTTCTTATACGAATCTTTTAAATAGTAACTCTCGACTATTTAGAACGTTAGGTTTCGAAATCCTGGTCTTGAAGACCAACTGCGTGGAAAAGTTTGGCAAAGAGAGAACATAAGAAACCTAAAAGTGAATCCATAAGAAGAAAAAAATATATATATTAAAAGCAGTTCCTTAATTTATTTATTTCAGACATTTGTTGCGGTATTTTGCGAACGATCTGACACTTAGACTCCACAAAAGAAGCTTCAGTAATGTGACTTGAACGAAGAGTGTCATGGCCGGCGTTATCATAAGACTCATAACAAGAGTAGAATGGAAGACACATCAAGACTCACAAGATCAAATACACAGCGCGTTCTGATTTGGTTATAGCATGAAACGCATATACGAGATCTGCTCGAAAACTAAGCAGCCATTTTGAACATCTCGAGAGTTGCGCGATTTTGGTGTAACAAATTGTTAACATACTGTGGAGTATGTCTTTTCCAAGAATATACTGGGTGGAACAGCAAAATTATCCAAATCGTGGAAAAGCAAAAAGAATCGTGATGAGATCGATCATAAACCCAAATGACATATTCATCATTAATTAATCATAGCTAAGGATCGGAAGCTCATGAAGGACTTAAATACAGTTCAAATATATATATATATATATATATATATATATATATATATATATAAGAAATACATTATACAGCTTATAATTTAAAAAAACAAGGATCATAACATTCATCGAATTATTTGTAGGTTAACGCATCTTTAAAATTTTGTTTGCGAACGGATTTCGCCATTTTATATCATTAAATTTACCCATTTAATTTTTGCATGAATGGTTCTTTGTAATATAAATTGAACTGCATCACATATTTGATTTAAAAGATCTGATCCGACGTACAAATATTCGGGATAACAACTAAGACATTACTCTATTTATTGAACTATTTAGGTCATGCCACATTGACTGACAAAGCCTTATAACAAAAAATTCTCAAATTGCCATATAAGTAAAAAAAACGCACTCGCATAAATTAAAAAAAAAAATTCAACCTTAACTTTGCGACTACAAGCGCCACAAGTTTGTATCCGTTATCAATAACACATACTTCGATTCGCATTATATTTTTTCGTCTCGGAGTTTCTGTGGAGTATGTGTTTTCCAAGTTTTCGTTCAACTAGCGGGGTTGTTGTTTAGTGTCAACTAGAAAAAAATTGCAACAACGTGCCCCACTTCACCCAACATGTATTCAGGGCCGGATAATCCTCTAAGGCAGCTCAGGCTATAAACTAGAGCCCCAAGAGATTGGTTATCATGCTGGTTATCTTTAAAAAAAAAATTTTTTTACTACGTATGCATGAACAGATAATCTCCAGACGGGTTGTTCAATCGGCAATTCACTAAGTCTGTGTATTGTTTGACCGTGACATTTCCAGAGAATATACCGGGTGGAACAGCCAAATTATCCAAATCTTGGAAAAGCAAAATTGTTCAATTGTTAGATTAAGCTTTGGACCGTTTGTATCCTAGAAATGATTAAAGATATCTTACTGGAATTCTCCGAGGTTTTTATAACACTATCGGACTTTGAGCAATAAGAATAGCTTAACCGAAGAATCGTGATAAAATCGATCATAAAGGAAAATGACATGTTCATAATTAATCAATCATAGTTAAGGATCGGAAGCTCATGAAGGATTGAAATCAAGTTCAAATATACATTGTTCCAGGATCATTTTCCAACTTATTCAAGATGATCTTCTTCCTCTCTAGCTTTCTAAATTTATGTTCCGGAGTAACAAGGTGCCTCACACGTTTCACGTACGATTTCATTTTAGTCTTTTTTCGCTGCTCTTTGGATTGTCATAGCTGCTTGACCATCACACGTCGAATACGACTGGAGAGTCCACCATATATATATATATATATATATATATATATATATATATATATATATATATATATATATATATATAAATTTGTGTATTTAGGAAGCAATCCTTCTTTCAAGCACATTTCATTAAAAAACGACTGACAAGGTGCTTTTATTTAGTTTTTTATATAATTTCTCGTGCGATCTAATAAAGTTTTTCTTTTCAGAGGATAAATTATATAAAAATTGTCCGAATGTTCTTTTCCGAGCGCTTTCGGCTATACATTTAGCCATTATCAAGGATTATATTTCAACTGTTAGAATTAGAAATAGTTTGTGTGTGTTTTATAAAGTGATTCATTTTTTTGTTTCAAAACACGGTCAAGATATTATGTCCATGTTCAAAGTTAATATTATTAAGGGTTGGTCTGTTTAATTTTATAAGTAAGGCTTCCATTATTTTTAGCCTTTTTTTGCAAGTGGATGATGCTATTATATTAGTGTTGTCAACAAGTATATTCCGAATAGTGTCCGGTAGGTCTCCATGAATATTTAAATGAGATCTAATTGAGCTATTGTCAGAAAGGTGTAGGGTTAATCTGCGTGTTAAACGATTTGTAGTGTGGCCTATATAATTATTTACGAAAGTTGATTCTTGAGGAATACAATTCCTTAATGGACATTTGAATTCGTAAATAATATTTGCTCTATTTAATTTTTTTGTAGGAGGTGAATTATTATTTTTAACTATAAGGTTACAAGTTTTAAATTTTTTATAATAAATAATTAATCTAATTTTTTTGCTATTATCAACTGGTGCTATGTATTTTTTTATAATGTTATTCATTCGGCATTCATCCTGTTTGTAGTTATCGTTCATCTGATTTTTATAAAAAATATTAATATTATTGTTTATGTTTCGATTCTCGCCGTTGCTATTAGTTACTTTGGACAAGAAACGCCTAATGTGGAAATCCAACAATTGATTAGGAAATCCGTTATTAATCAGCGTTTGCTTTATATTTTATAATTCATTAAAGAAAAGCGTGCGTGAAGATGAGTTCTCGTGCGCTCGCGTGAGGAAATTCTTAATAACACCTATTATATATATATATATATATATATATATATATATATATGTATATATATATATATATATGTATAGAACAATAAAAATTATTTAAAAAATTGAAATCTTCAGATACACTGGATTGTAGATTAACATTCTTCGTTATTATTATTATTATTTCATTTAGATTCCTCGACTAGTTTTGGAAAAAATGGACATCATCAGGAGAAAAAAAAAATTTCTGCTTGCTGGTAGCAGTGAACTACAGAAAAATATATATATATATATATATGCTGCGATCGATAAATTACCGTCTAGATAACGCAGAAATGAAAATGAATCATTTTAACATATTTAACAAAATGAGAGAAAAAATATCTTGAAATACTAAAAAGTAAAATTTATACACTAAAATTTACATTGCCTTTAACCACGACCGCCACACGACTTCGGATACTTCCTACAAATCTTTTAGACGGTCTCCTTGTTTATGCTTGTAAATGCTGCCATAATCCTTGCCTCCAGTTCATTTTTGGTGTTACAAAGTGTTTTGTTGGTCTCACGCTCAACTGCGCCCCACATATAATAATCAAGGTGGTGCAGTCTGGGGAGTTAGGTTGCCAGATGTAAGGGGCGATGTGTTCACAGAAATTGTCTGACAGCCACGACTAGGTTCTCCTACTTGTGTGATGCACTTGATGTAGGCCTCCGTGTTGAGTGTGAGGTCATGTGGGATGATGATTGGAGGCAGAACGCCGCCATCACTAGTGATCAACCCAAACACCTTCGTAGTCACCATTAGACTCATCCAACTCTTTCTTCAGATTGACACCCAAACACTCTGAAATGTTCATATTGATCTTCCGGGGCGAATGCCAAGCAGCAGAACATACCGTTTCCAAATGTCTGGCGAAGTGAATGTTGGTACTCATTTTTTTTCTTTTTTTTTTTTTTTTTTACTGACGGTGCCTAACTGACCCCTCCGTATTGTGCAGTCGACAAAATCAGGAACAAGACGCATGCTCGAAATTAGAAATATAAAATGGTGACAATTTACCCATCGCACCCTGCATATATGTATTCATGTAGTATGTAAGTAAGTGTTAATTTGATACATTGCTCTATCAGAACCGATATATATTTAATGACTTTAGCAGTTTATTGTTTCGGAAATGTAAGAAAATATAAGGAACACCGACTCGGGAATTAATAGATGTCTTATTAGGTTTCAAAGCGTGTTTGTGTCGCTTGTCGGGTAAATATATTTTGATGCAAGCGTGGGCGTGTCTATATTAATTTACACTTCCGAATGAAGATGTTCTTCATTCAATCCACAAGGGCGCCATTTCAAGTCGGCAAACACAGAGTTCAATCATATATTACACTTGTGCATATATATATATATATATATATATATAATGTTATTGCCCAAGGCGCGTGTACATGAATGTATATGTTTTTACGTAAATATGTATGTGGTGTATGTATGAAAAAAAAGTAATTCATTTTACTATTACCTTTAAATCTTACTCCATCTTGATTTGAAACCAAAACTTTAATTAAGAAATATTACCCATCTAAAAATAGCTACAAATTCATGAATTAGACTCTAACTGATAAAGATTTTACCTTAAAATTTCCCAATTTTAACATATTACTATTAGTAAATTTTTATTTTTTTAATTATTGTTGTTTATTAATATAGTATTCGACTTTTTTAAAATCCCTAATTTATTTGTGGAGGTGTTGAATATTTAAATTGCTAACAAGCATTATATTTTATTTTCTTTGTGGAGTTTTTAAACATTTAAATTACTATCAAACGTTATAATCTGTTTTTATCTAAATTTCTAAAGCTATACCACCCCTCTTCCTCCTCCAAAAAACCTACGTACACCTCTTATCTCTTTACTTCCCCCTTTTTTCTTTTTCACTTTTTTCTCCTTTTCCCATATCATTTCCGTTGATTTGACCGATTAAACAGGTCAATGTTTATCCCTACCCACTCCTTCCTCAATATTAAGTATTATAATAAAAAGAAATATAAAAATAAATTTTTAAACTCTCCGCTCCCTCTCTAAACTCTACCATCTCTCTCATACCATCCCTCACCACCCTCTATGTCAACTTATATAAGCTTAATACTGCCCATCAAAAGTGTAAATTTTAAATTCATTTTTCGTTTCACCTTTTGAAAGTGAAGTCTGAAGATCCAGAGAAAAATAAAATTCTCTGGTGAAATAAATTATTACAATCGAGCCTTAAAGTGGTCTGTTTTTCTTTAAATTAAATTATTCGCTCTGAATTAACATTGAGCTCTCAGTATTTCATCCTCGTTGGGGTTGTCCATAAGGATTACCAAGATTTTCTTTACTAAAATATATATATATATCTATATATATATATATTTGTCATCCACAGACAGTTTCGCAGCTCATCAGTGTGGCTAGACGTCCGGTTGCCTCTGAATTTGCGTCAGTCGGAACTTCTCCCACTAAGCCGTCAGCGCATGGCAGGAATGAAGGTGAATTTTAGCGTATATATATATATATATATATATATATATATTTCCAAAAGGATAAAATCCAGGTAGAGTTCAATATACAATACAGGCCAATAATATAATATAAAAGGCTCAAACTCTAATATTCCATGGTTATAATTTATTACATGTGGTTTTTACTGGATTAAATATTTTTATATGTTTGTTAAAATTGTAATCTTTTGGGGAAAATTACATGCTTTTTTAATTGTTCTTGATTACACATCATTTCTCTTATAAATGCCTCTGTTTTAGTTTGGCCTTTTCGTTTTTCTTGGGCTTTTTCTTCCTCTCTTTCATCTTCTCTTTTCATGTATGCATCAAGTTAGGTCATGCAAACCAGACGACAAATTTCCATATTTACAGTGTAAATTTATTTAGATTTTAAATTTGGAGCGTATAATCATTTATTGCGTCTAGTATCACTACAAATGCATCCACACTTTTCAGGTGTCTGTTTCTTAATTTTAGGTCAATGAATCGCCAGTGATTTATGCATCTAAGAATAATTCATATTCACTCATTTAAACCGTGATTTAACTTCTCTCTTTAAAACTTCTCTCTTTTAAATTTTATTACCCACCCTCACCTTAAGACCTTGCCTGTTCTTCTTTCTTCCGTTACACCTCTCCCTAGAGCTTTCATACGTTTCCCTCTCACCCTCGTTTCTCACTCCGCACTCTCATTGAAATATATAATGTATGTATATATATATATATATATATATAATGTATATATATATATATATAATGTATATATATATATATATATATATAATGTATATATATATATATATATAATGTATATATATATATGTATATTGTATATATATATATATATATATATATATATATAATGTATATAGATATATATGATTAAGGCAAAAAAATAATAAACCCATCAAAAACTGAACTGGGTAAAATACGCCATGAATGAAAAAAAATATGCGGGTCGTTAAGGATTGCCACACAGGCCAATATATGGAAGAACACCAGTGACTACATTTCTTGGTTCCAAAAAATTACAAATAAAAACAAACATGTATTTATAAAATACGACATTAAAACCTTTTATCCATCTATATCTGAAAAAGTCTGCTGTAAGTTTTGCACATTGCCAAAGGCTTCGTAAACATAACACCTGATCAAACGGAAATACTTTTACATTGCCGCAAATCAATTTTATTCCACAATGAAGTAATTTGGGTTCAGTCAGTTATGTGCCATGCGTGATACACGCGTAGGCGATCATGTATCTTTCAATATATGACTGACGAGGCAGATCTTCCCACGGTAGACTAGTTGCCATCCAAGGCTATAGAACCCGTTCTATCCTGCTATTTGCTTATAGCTGCGGGTGAGGGGGAGAAGTGAGGATTCATACCATTCCCAAGGGTATTAGCACGTAAATGAATGTAATGGATTCGACTGGAATTCGAACTCGGCTCTTCGAGTCCTCAATCCGTGCCGCAATCCATTACTCCACCGTTGGGTTAAGAAATAAAAAAAGATGTCTTCGATGTACCTTCGAGGTTTATTTGATGGCGCTGAAGTTTCGGATTTAATAGGTCCACGCATCTTATATGAAATGAACAAAACTGTACATATAAACAACCACGGTCTGTATAGAGATGACGGTCTGATGATAGCACCAAACAACAAAAGAACCAATAACAATATAAGAAAAACGCTTTTCAAACTCTTCAAAAGCCTCGGATTTGAAATAGATGTCGAAATGAATGAAAAAGTTGTCAACTATCTTGATGTAGAATTAAAAATTCAAGATGGCAGTGTCTCCCCATACATGAAACCCAACGCAAAATTACAATGCGTGAATACTAGATCTACCCATCCTGCGAACATAATAAAACACAACCCTAAAGGAATAGTCTGGGTTATCCAGAAACTCTTCTAGCAGAATAATGTTTGAGGATAAAAAGAAGGAATATGAGAAGAATTTAAACCTCAAATTAAACATATGAAGAACAATTCGAGAAAAAAATATCATTTAATTTAACCCTCCCTCGTAGCTTACAGGTAAAAGGTAAAATAGGGAAATTATTTTTCAAGTTACTTGCTAAACACTTCCCCAAAAATCAAAATTACATAAGATATTCAATAAAAACACTGTTAAATTAAGGTACAGCTGCACTAATAATTTAGAAAAAAAAATAGACAAATTGCCAGGAATTTCAAAACGAACGTGCAGCAAAACATAGTTAACATTAGTAATTTATGCAACTGTAGAAAAAAGAATAGATGTCCATTAGAATGTGCTTGTAAAACCGAAGCAATAATCTATGAAGCAGAAGTTATAGATATTAATGTTCAGAATGAAACGTATATAGGATGTACTGAAGGTTCTTCAAACGAAGATGGTACAATCATAGTTTGTCATTCAAGCTAGTAAATTTTAGAAGCTCTACCAAACTAGATAACCATGGATGAAATTTAAAAGAAGAAAAAAAACATCAGTGAAGCGATTGTAAATTGACAATTTTTAAAAAGAGTAAAACCATATAACAACCGCAATAACATTTACAATCTTTGCTAACAGAAGAAATTAGCAATAATTGCGTTTCCGGATTCAAAGAACCTTTTGAACCAGAGATCCGAAATCATGAGCTGTTGCATGCATACAAAAAAATCCTCTTAAGCTTATATGATTCTGGATGAAAAAAATATAATGTACATTACTAGAGTCACTTACGATCGCCTGAGGAAATACAAAGCCTTTGTGTAGCGATTTCAAAAATGTTTTTATTGTAATCTCTTATAATAAAAAATATAATAATATATTGCTCTACTTTGTATTGAGCACATTTTAAAAAGTAAATGCTACGAACTGTGAATTTTTACTCCATCTGTTATTTCTCTCATTTTTATATATATATATATAATCAAGGTTATTTTTAGTGAGTACATGTGATTGAGTTGACGTCCCAGTTTATTTTTCTTGAAATTAATGTTAACCAGTCCAGGCTGAAAATTCCGAGTAAAGAAAAATTACCCTATCGACAAAACTCGAACCTGCATTAAATAGAGAATTGATCCCTGTTTTGTCATGACGAATCGCTTTGTCTATAGGAGTGGTTAAAGGGATTACAGGTTCGATTCCTTTCGGTGACACATTTTTCTTTTGTCTTTTCCGTGTAGGTCGCTTGATTATTAATTTCACTGTTCAAGAAAATATAACAAACAAGATTGTAAATGAAAACACGTGTAGACATTAAAAATAAAGTTTATAGAAATAAGAAATAATGTTAGATTAAAAAGAATGGTGTGTCTGTACATATATTCAGTTGTATGGATATGAGTGTGTGTCCTTGGGTTTGACGCTTTTGCGATCATCAGACTAGTTTATTTTTTTAAATTAGATCTTTTTATCCTTGTTTGATTATGTTTGGTGTAGGGAGGGGAAATTTTCTTCTGTGTTTCTTAGGGATGACACTCTCACACACATAGACACACATACATACAGGTGTACGCATTTTAGTTCATACAAACACACCCACATAAACAATCCAAGGTTAGGCGCAGATACATGCTTTCGAGCATATATACATACCCAATTGTAATTCTCTTTTCGATGTTCTTTCAACAGGGAGTAGCTGGGGGTATTCTTGACGCTTTTCATATCGGCTGCCTGCGCCGTCAGACAAATTTACACTTCCTCACACACACACACACAAACACACACACAAATATGTATGTATGTATGTATGTATGTATGTATGTATGTATATATATATACATATATATATATATATATATATATATATATATATATTTATATTTATCCCAAGGAATGTTGGTTCTCTGTGTCACACCAGAAGGTTTTTCTCGTCTGAGTCCATCCTTCTCAACTACAAATCTACCATTCGTCCTTGCATGAAATACTGTTGTCATCTATTGTTTGGTGCCCCTACTGTTCATCTTGAGGTCCTCGACAAAATCCAAAGTCGGATATGCAGTTTTATCTGTCCTGACCTGGCATCTCGACTCCAGTCACTTTCTCATCGACATAATGTGGCTTTCCTCTGTCTTTTCTATAAATACAAGGTAACCAAAAAAAGTTCTGTCCGTTTTTAAAGAAAAAAAAAGAAAACGCTTCACAGTATGTGCAACTTATATTTAGTCTTCGAAGTAATCGGCATCGGCATCCAGCACCTTCTGCCAACGTGTCACCAGCTGTTCAATACCTTTGCGGTAGAACTCGGGGGGTTTTGACACAAGGACTTTGCGTAAGTCCTCTTCATTGGTGAACGCCTTTATCCACTTTGCCATGTGTTAGTGAGGAAAGGCGTTGGTTAGATCAAAGGACCCAAAGAGTGTGAGTTCAATACCCGGTTAAGGCAGTGGAGAACTTGGAGTGGGGAATTAACAGGAGATATCTGATAACTGACATCCATTAGACATGACACGTGGAGCTAGAACAGTCTACCACAGTGAGCGAAATAAAGGGTTCAGTTCGACATTCCAACCACCTGAAGAAGGTCGGAGCGTACAATGACCGAAACGTTGTAATAAATATGGCGACAAAGATGAGGACAATAGTCCGAATAATGTAAATAGTGATGAAGTTCATTGTTTTCAATTAGGCAGTATTGAAGCACACCCATACATTTACTGTAAGCCAGTGTATGTTTGGAGAGGGTTAATAGCAAAATCGAAAACACGAATGACACCAAAGAGTCGAAACAGACAAGACCAGTTATCCCAGCGGTCTGGTCTATTTATTTTATTTTATATTATTATATTTTTTTAATTTGTACAGTACGACTGACACAATAACCGGTTCGAGTGAATTGTTGATTCACGAATAATCATTGTTACCGATCGAAGGGTTTATAGTGAATAGAGGCACACGATAGCGATGTTATTGATTCTCAACCAATTCTCCAAATAGACCATCTGAAAACCGGTCGTTCTGGTTGAGTGAGCAGGACCTGAAATCCGTGTATATTATTTAAACCTTTCAGTAAATTGTTGGTAAAGTCTATATACACACGCAAGGGAGCACTTGCATGCATGAATAGATATGATAAGGATGGCGGCCACCTCGTTGTCGAGTATCACCATTGCGAGATATCGTTTCAAGATATCATTGCAATATATCGTTGTGAGATATTGTTTCGAGATATCATTGCCAGATAGCATTGCAAGATATTGTTGTGATATGTCGTTGCGGGATTCCCATACGAGATATCGTTGCGAGATATAATCGCGAGATATCGTTGTGAAATATAATTGCGAGATATCGTTGCGAAATATAATTGCGAGATATCGTTACGAGATATAGTTGTATGATATAATGGAGAGATATCGTTTCGAGATATCGTTGCGACATATTGTTTTGACATAGAATTGTGAGATATCGTTGCGAGATATTGCTGCGAGATATCGTTGCAAGACGCAGTAGACTTGTGGCATAATGAAATGGCCGTGCATTAAATTTTTAAAGTGTAAAATGACGTTCCACTGGGTCAATCCTGCAGTCTTAGCTAGAACGAGAAGGGCCAGCCGACATGATTGGATGCTGTGAAGCCACGAGTATTTCCCTCTTTCCTTGTTCGATACCATCATGAAAACAAACTCTCAGTAGCCTTGCCGCGAACCTGGACGCCAATACCTGTAGTATATGGCAGATGATCTCGTGAAGTAATTTTCACAGGTCTTCATTTTAATCACGTCCCTTCCCAGAAGTGCATGGTGGGGAGAACCGTTTTAGTCAGACACACACACACACACACACACACACACACACACACATATATATATATATATATATATATATATATATATATATATATATATATATATATATATGATCGACTCTCCCGTCGAATTCGACGTATGAGGGTCAGGCAGATCAGTTCCTAGAAACTGAAAGCCCGACACCGACACATCAGATTTGATTATAGTGGTGAAGGCTTTGTGCAGGGCCATCCACACTTTTTGGAGGGACGAATACAGGTACCTGGTGCAGCGAATGCCACAAGGTCCCCAAACGACCCTCCGCAGGTTTTGAATTCAGAGTTGTCCTTCTCCTAGACCAGTTGCCATCCAAGGCTATATATATATATATATATATATATATATATATATATATATTGTTAGATATAACAGTCTATGAATGACTATTATGTCTGGTCATGAGCCGTTCTAGACTTTGTATGGTTGGTTTAATTTCGGGTGAAAATAAAGACAAAAATTGTCCAACATTTGGATATTTTTTATTACGCTGGTCCTTTATCTAAGCGTTCAGCCCACATGAGCCATCTTCAGATGGTTATACGGACATTTAAACAAAGATATTCACCATCAAAGATGATATCCTGTTATGTGGTCATAGAAGATTGCTATGCGACGATAACGGTCGCAGAATAGCAGACGCAGGTCGTAAATTCGAGATGCGGTTCTATGACGTCATACCACGTGAGTGACCGAAATATTAACAACAAAACCATATGTCTAGATGCAAAGTAATGTGTTGTGACTAGTTTGAAATGTAATTTTGTTGAGTGTGGGTTGTCGTCGCATAGCAATATTCTGTGTAATATATTTACTGTTAACTGGAAATGGATTGTTGTATGCATTTAGTATTATAGAATGTTTTAGGAACATGGACACAATATGTCAACAGTAAATATATCCGATCCCTGAAAATAGCTAAATGTATAACCGAAAGCGCTCGGAGAAATAAAACATTTGGACAGTTTGTGTATAATTTATCTACTGAAAAGAAAAAAATTATACGATCATATGAAACATAAAATTATGAACGGTGGCTTCGGGCGAAGCAAGTCGGTATGATTTAGCAAGGATTATCTTCCGTCTAACCTCGGGAATCAACAATGAACTGTAAAAATTACAGAAATCACATGAGGACTAAAATGCATTGCACATGTAACTCGAAGAAAAAAAATGACATTATCGAAATGTTGAGGTTCAACACTACTTCACACACAGCGTAAAGGAAACCCTCATCAGTAATGAACACATTTATAACAGTAACACCAGAAAGGATTTCCTTGAAAAAGTTGTTTTAATAAAAAGATTTTGTACTACCAAGGTATTTACTGTCTCCCCACGAAGACTAGTTATGACACAAGGTCTTTTTTTAAAAACTTTAATCAAAGCACCTTTTCTGTCATATTTAATGAAGCTTGCATATATATATATATATATATATATATATTGTCCGTGCTTGATTCAAAAAACGTACGACTCATACAGCAATCGCTATCACTTGACTTAAAGTATTTTTGCCCTTCCTTGCCTTTAAAGGGGTGCCCTTTGCCGTGCTGATGTTGCTACATGCCTTACTTCTTGCCTATCTCACACTGCGAATTTCTTCTAAGCTCTATACTAAATATTAAATCTGTTACGAAAAAAGAACTAAACAAAATGAACACCAAACGATCAGCTTTAAAAAAGGACTCGTAACTGGAATAACCGAATGAAAAAAGAATGTTAACAACAAATACTTTTTCATGCCCAACCCAGTTCTTCGGAATCAGAATCAACGTTGAGTTTAAGCAAGCGAATGAGCCAATTGGAGTAAAGTGCCAAGCAGATTAAAATTTTTCACACTTGTGACGAATGCAGCTATCGATTTGTTTTGCATGCTAGTTAAGATTGGTGGCAGCCAGCTATAGGCTCTCACTCTGGCCTGCAGAAAATGTCCGCAAACTACATGAAAACTGCCGTAGAAGCATGAAAAAACACGGTTATTTCCACTATCGATGAGAGTTGGGAAATGCAAAGTCGGTCTTGGACATACTGCTGACTTGGAGCATGTGCATGTAAACTTTGTTGGAAATCCGTCGAAAATTGCAGCCGTGCATTCGTTACACACACACACACACACACACACACACACACACACACACACACACACACACACACACACACATACATACTGCCTTTATATATATATATATATATATATATATATATATATATATATATATATATATATAACAAGGACTTGTCCACGCACGAATAAAACAGATTTGAACAAAAGAAACGTCATTTTTATACCTTTAGGATCTTTTCGATCAACGCTTTTTCAAAAGGTATTCGTTGGCGATATACAAAAAAGGATACATTAATAATATTCAGGAAATTACAGGTTGATTTTCAACTGTAAAGAATTCTTAAGTCTTGTTTTATTGTCCAGTGCTATGTAGACGCAAGTTGTTTCAACTTTTGGTGTGTAGCAGTCACTTCTAAATTTGCATGATGGCCACTCGGCCGTTGTTCTTGCGGGGAGACACGCACATTTTGACCTTCAATCAACCGTAATGAACTTATAAAATGCTCCTTTTGTTTGCATAGGCTGGGCTGGTAGAATTTGATATGCGAAGCCTCGAGGACTCTAAGACGGTATACCGAGCGAGCACTGTAGACTTTTAACAATTCTTCACAGTCGAAAACCACCCTGTGGTTTCTTGGAGATTATTAATGCGTCTTAATTGTGTTTGTATATACCTTTTGAAAAATTGTTGGTCGAAAGGATCCTAAAGGTATAAAAAAATATGACGTTTATTTTGTTCAAATATATATGGCAGTGGTCTGTTCTGTCAAGCCTGTCTTTCCGTCCACGCGGAAGGACGTTCTCCTTCCACATCATAATAGTTCTTTAATTTATACCTTTAAATGTAGTTGTGGCTCACAATACATAGGGAGAACGACCCAAAGGATGGTTGTCAGAATAAAGCAACACGTTCCAACGAAATTCTTAAGTACACTCCTTCAGACATTCTGGCCAATACGTATGGGTCTTCCATGGCAGCGCATCTAATAGATAGCCATAATTGTGCTACTAGACTCAGTGTGGAGTCATTTACCATTCTTAGCAAGTCCCACTCGAATTACCACTTGAAAGTGTTGGAGACCATTTATATTTTATCGTTGAAGCCCTCCATGTGTAAACAGAAGGACTTCGTACTGGGCCTCCAACTAATTTCCATCTAAGCAATATTTTTTTCTTTCTCCCCCCCAATACATATTGGCCATCTCTTTTTAGTGATAATTCTATTTAATTTATTAACGTCGATTTAGCTCTGTTGAAATAGTCAGCCTGTTTTTCAGTTTTACGTTTTTATCTATTATCCTCATGAGTGGTAATAAAAAATAAATTTTGTCTTTTCATGGCGGCCATAAAATTTTGTACCACAAACCATTTTTTACCACAAACTTTTGAAATATATATATATATATATATATATATATATATATATATATATATATATGTTTCATTAATATAGATAAGTGTTGTCTAAATATTTTATGTAAGTTTTTTTCATATAGTAACCATGTAAACAAATAATACTATCATCAATTTCTTGTTCGTGTATTGCATAAATATATTGTGTAATTGTCATCTTTGATAATGGCTTATGTAAGCCGAAAGCTTAGATTGGATTAAAAAAAAGTATGTATCAATATTGTGATTTTCTTTCATTGTTTAATGATAATGTTATTAAGCTTATCAGACGATATGAAAAAAACTTACATAAAATATATAGACAACACTTATCTATATTATTTAATGAAACATGTATTAATGAAAAAATGCTGCCTAAATACACACAATATATATATATATATATATATATATATATATATATATATATAAGTGAACATTAAAGTCAACACTAAAGTCAGACCCCTGACGATTGCGTCCAGCATGAAACAGTCTGTCGCCTATGAGTGTAGACTTTAATGTTCACTTTTATATATATATTTACATACGCTCTATTTCTGATATTGAGCACTTTATCCCATAAATATATCACACCTTAATACTATATTGCTCTCTCTCTCTCTCTCTCTCTCTCTCTATATATATATATATATATATATATATATATATATATATATATATATATATATATATAGACTTTTACAAATTACGAATAATTCTTCTCAGATAAGGAGGGAATTCAGTTCGAAATTGCCCAAATTTGATTTCGGTAGATAGTCTGCACTTTCGATTTTCTTGATGGTGAGTTTCGTAGAACTAATGAGAATTGTGACGTAGGCAAAGAGTGTGACGTAGGCAGCTGGTTTTGTGTCATGTCAAGTTGGTTGGTGATGTCTGAGTATTGTTCAGCCGTAGTGGGTTACTTCAAAGATTGAACGGCCAAACAATACTCTACCTGCCATAAATTGGTCCGATGAAGGTGGTGTAATGGCTAGCAAGCTGGAGTCGCTAGAACAATTACAACTGAGTAGTGAGTTCGATCCTCACTGGGTGCACCATACTTTCGTCCTTGTGCCACAGCTAAGCACCGTTTAGTAAATCACTATGTTGATGGGCACCTCGAGGCGATGTAATAGTTAGCAAGCATGTCTCGCTAGAACAATTACGACTGAGTAGAGAGTTCGATCCTCACTGGGTGCCCCATATTTTCGGCCTTGTGCCACATCTAAGCTACGCTTGAAAAATCACAATGTTGATGACAGGGGCACCTCGAGGCGATGTTATGGTTAGCAAGCTTCTTTCGCTAGAACAATTACGACTGAGAAGTGAGTTCGATCCTCACTGGGTGCCCCATATTTTCGGCTTTGTGCCATATCTAAGCTACGCTTGGAAAATCAGTATATATTGGTCCGATCAAGTCTTGAAATGAATAGTTTTTATAGGGATGTTAGTTATATATTTGTTGATTTGTGTTATTTCATGTGCTCAGAGTGTTTTTTTGTTTTTTTTTTCGTTCCTCGTTCGTATTTCAATAGTGGAACATTCCTGTGAATAATTTTGTATGTTTCTGTCTTTCTTGGGTTGTGTGTTAAGGTATAGGACTGGATGAACAGAGAATTTATTTATTTATTTTTCGTGATTCTTCAACATTTATTGCTTTTGGAACATTCTATTCGTTTTCTGGTAATTACGATGGACGCCGACTTTCGTTGCATTGTGGTGTAATAGATATCGTCTCGGATTGTGAACTCGGAGAGCCGAGTTCGAATCCCAGTCGAGTTCGTCATATTCACTTACGCACAAATACGCTTGACAAAAGTATGAATCCATCTCGTCTCCTGCCAGCTATGGGTTGAGTAGCAGGAGAGAATGGGTTCTTTATCCTTGGTTGGCATCCAGTCTACCGCAGAAAAATTGGCAACATTCAGTCATGTATCGAATGATACATGATTGCCCAAGCGTGTGGCACTTAACTGTCTTTCGAGTGGAATTAGTTGTAATTCTTGGAGTCTTTTATTGAACATTTCGTGAGTTGTGCCAATTCTGCTCGCTAGATTTAATAAAATATTCCTCTTCCCGTCTTTTGGATGGCTTGAGGTAACTAGCAGATAATTTAAAATCTGTTGGCTCGTGGTCGGTGTCAGTTTTAATTTGTCTTTTTTAATGATTAGAATGTCCAAGAATGGAAGATGGTCTTGACTGTATTCCATTGTCAATTGGATATTATTGTTGATACTGTTAATTAGGGTCTTGAAATCATTGAGTTGGTCGAATGTGTGCTTCCATAGAATAAGGCAGTTATCCAAATAACGTTTTCAGTTGTCTAGCAACTACTTGTGGAAGTTCAAGCCGTATTTTTATTTTAATTTTTCATCTATTCGAACGTCCAGGTATGCCATGATTACATTATCAGGGTAATTTTTGGACTCATCTCAGTCACCAATATTTGTTTGTGAACATTGCCATAGAATTTTTTTTTTAAAACAAAATTAGTTTTTTGACTACAAAATATTATGATCAGTTATAGGCGCAAAAATTACAATGCCTGATCACGTGATCATTCTCAATCAATGAGATTGCATTTTAAACAGCAATTCGAGCCACTTACCAAAAACTTAATGGACTCTCAAATTCTTGTTAGACACGTGACATAACACGGTATAGACAGACCTCTTTCCATCTCAATTTAATTTTTGAAAATCATTGAACAGTGAAATCGGTAAAGAAACGTTAAATAATTAAACTTAATGACTGCAATTGCATTTTCAATTTCCTTTTGTCATATTTTCACCCGTGTGGGATATATAATAAAATCTTACTTTCATATATATATATATATATATATATATATATATATATATATATTGATGTGAGTTTGTGACCCTGCTTTTCACGCTCTTGTAATACTCAGTCTGACAATCGGAAGGGCGTGAAACCCATGGTTACAGTATGTTAGCTCTATCACTGATATTGAGCGCTTTCCAATATGTACTGCGCATGTATAATATATAAATAATATATATAGAAATTACAAATATATATATATATATATGTTGGCAAATGAGATTACATACTTTTGTAGTGAAGTAATGGAAGAACTACCCATATTACCTATTAATTCTTGATCAGGTTTTGAGATTTACACTGGTTTCAGTAATTATCAATAAAAAAAAATTTATTAAATTCAAAGTCTATGTTGTTGCAGACATGTTTAGTATGACTTTGTATTTACACGTTTGAAATGTTTGTATTGGCACGTGAATGTAATGGCATTTTTGAGTGTTGCAAACCCATGTTGCCGTATGACCGTAAGTAGTATGGAAATTTAGAATTTAAAAACATCTTAGAATGCCAATGCCAAAATCATCGGTAAATATAAAGTGTGGCCGGACATTTAGCCGACGGATATTTGGCCGTCAGACATTTAGTCGAACGGACATTTGGCTGATGGACATTTGGTCGAACGGGCATACGGCCGTGAGACATTTGGTCGAACGGACATTTCGCCGACGGACATTTGGCCGTGAGAAATTTGGTCAAAAAGACATTTCGCCGACGGACATTTGGCCGTGAGAAATTTGGTCGAACGGACATTTCGCCGACGGACATTTGGTCGTGAGACATTTTGTCAAACAGACATTTCGCCGACGGATATTTGTCCGTGAGAAATTTGGTCGAACGGACATTTGGCCGTGAGACATTTGGTCAAACAGACATTTCGCCGACGGACATTTGGCCGTGAGAAATTTGGTCAAACAGACATTTCGCCGACGGACATTTGGCCGTGAGACATTTGGTCAAACAGACATTTCGCCGACGGACATTTGGCCGTGAGAAATTTGGTCGAACGGACATTTGGCCGTGAGACATTTGGTCAAACAGACATTTCGCCGACGGACATTTGGCCGTGAGACATTTGGTCAAACAGACATTTCGCCGACGGACATTTGGCCGTGAGAAATTTGGTCAAACAGACATTTCGCCGACGGACATTTGGCCGTGAGAAATTTGGTCGAACGGACATTTGGCCGTGAGACATTTGGTCAAACAGACATTTCGCCGACGGACATTTGGCCGTGAGAAATTTGGTCGAACGGACATTTGGCCGTGAGACATTTGGTCAAACAGACATTTCGCCGACGGACATTTGGCCGTGAGACATTTGGTCAAACAGACATTTCGCCGACGGACATTTGGCCGTGAGACATTTGGTCAAACAGACATTTCGCCGACGGACATTTGGCCGTGAGACATTTGGTCAAACAGACATTTCGCCGACGGACATTTGGCCGTGAGAAATTTGGTCAAACAGACATTTCGCCGACGGACATTTGGCCGTGAGAAATTTGGTCGAACGGACATTTGGCCGTGAGACATTTGGTCAAACAGACATTTCGCCGACGGACATTTGGCCGTGAGAAATTTGGTCGAACGGACATTTGGCCGTGAGACATTTCGCCGACGGACATTTGGCCGTGAGACATTTGGTCAAACAGACATTTCGCCGACGGACATTTAGCCGTGAGAAATTTGGTCGAACGGACATTTGGCCGTGAGACATTTGGTCAAACAGACATTTCGCCGACGGACATTTGATCGTGAGACATTTGGTCAAACGGACATTTCGCCGATGGCATTTCACTGAAAAAGTACAATTACAAATAGTAACAAGCACTACTTTAAGTATTTCCATTAGCAGACTAGTAGACTAGGACTAATAATTACCACTGAATTTCAAGTGATTAAATTACTAAATCTAAATTTACAGTTAGAAGTTTTCTTATTTTCATATTTGATTACTGAAATTAGTATTTTTAAAAAATATTTGAGTGTATTTGGAGAAAAAGTCACACCTAATTATTTAAATTCGTATTTAACAGTAAGATAAAAGCTACTTCATCCCTTTAAGATCATTGAGAGATCTTTCACATCGTAAAAGCTTGAGATTTTTGCTCTAGTAAAATGTGCTTTTTCTCAATATTCTCATCATCTTACAATAATATGTGAAGGAAAATATATACGAAATATTATAAATTAATACAGTAAATAAATGTAAATATGCGTATCATTTTACGATAAAGAGTGTGGCATACATATAAGTACACCGATACATTTTCGGCTATACGTCCATTCGGTTAAATGTCCGTCGGCCAAATATCCGAGTACCGTATAATAATATTGATGAAAAAGACTGAATCAGTTCAAAAATTGTCCAGAAACACCACATGTGACAAATGAATTTTGAATAGCTGCTACTAGACATTGGTGCTGTTTCATTGAACAAATTAATTACTACGTCGGATTTGTACATTCAAACTACATTAAACATGTTTTACATATAGAACTGTAAACCATTTGGTGGGTAAGGAAGTGTGTATTTACTATTTCAGCCAGTACTCAAATCCTGAAAATAGAATGAATTTGGATTATCACTTCTCTGGCTAACTAGGCTACTCCCGCCACCCACTTGTAAATTTAGTTTATTGGCAGGAAACACTCTTCTCTTCCCATGTGGACCCCTGGCGGACTATATATTTTTTAAATGTTGGATAATCTCTTCATAGATGAAGAAGACACTTGAGGCTATAAAAAGATGCTGAGAATACCATGGACATATGAGAAAACATGCTTGAAATGTTTTTAAAACATATCTGTCTCGCTTAATCTTATGCCTAGCTTAAGATCTATATCTATCTATCTATCTATCTATCTTATCTATATCTATGAAACATATCTATGTCTGAGAAAACATGGACAACGAGGAAGTTTTAGATAAATGGAAACAAAAAAGACACTTATATTTAACACCAGGAAGAGACAGTTGAAGTTACTAGGATGCATAATGAGGAAAGGGGGCTTAGAGAAGTTGACACTCACAAATAAAGCGGCGAGTAACCTACATAACACATTTGTGTGCATTGTTGGCATAAAAGGGATTAGGAGAGATAACGAACAGACAAAACTTACGAAGAGTCACAAAGGATAGGAAAGCAGTCTTTTCTTTGTTTTTTTAACGAAATTGTCCTATCTCTTTATACTTTGCTTAGTTTCTGGAAGACATCTTTCGATATTCCTGTGTGCCTTCGGATATCTGCTTTGTTCGGTTGATTTTGTTGTCCTCTCTTTGTAGTTTACAACTTGGACCGTCTCTTTTGCTGACAGCCATGCATTCAGTTTTCTATATCTCTTACAGATGAACTACCTTCATTATTATCTATGAATTGTTAAATTTCGATACCTGCATTCTTTTGAGTCCCCCCAAAAAGGTAGCTCACATTCTTTTGCTGACATAATATATATTCTCCTTTCTGTCTTTTACAAGATAACTGAATTTTTTTTACTATCGAGGAATTGTCTTGAAGCATTATCTTAATTTAGAGACAGGAGATGAAAAGAAATAAATTCGTCTCTTTTAATTAGTTAATTACGTCAGTAATATTAGCTTGCTGAAAATCGTTATGTACAAGGTTGCCTGAAAGTCTTGTCACCTCTACGTTATATAATTTTCTATTTCAGATGACTGACTCCTACAGATGGGAAGAGAGAGGGTGGCAAGACTTTCGGACCACTCTTTACATTTAACTTGTGTGAATTGTAGACAGAACACGGATTAGGAGAGATAGCGAACAGATAAAACTTATAAAGAGCCACAAACGAGAGGAAAGCAGTCTTTTCTTTGTTTTTTAATGAGATCGTCTCTTAATACTTTACTTAGATTCCGGAAGACATCTTTCGCTATTCCTGTGTGCCTTCCGATATTTGCTTTGGCCGGTTGATTTTGTTGTCCCCACTTTATAGTTTACAGCTTGGATCATCTCTTTTGCGGACCGCCATGCATTCGGTTTTCTTTTGCTGACATAATATATATTTTCTTTTCTGTCTTTTACAGATAACTGGATTTATTACT
The DNA here is from genome assembly GCA_964036315.1 of Acanthosepion esculentum. Taxonomy (NCBI): domain Eukaryota; kingdom Metazoa; phylum Mollusca; class Cephalopoda; order Sepiida; family Sepiidae; genus Acanthosepion; species Acanthosepion esculentum. The sequence continues at coordinate 50,093,127 of OZ038490.1, forward strand.
ATCTGTGAATTATCTTGAAGCATTATCTTAATTTAGAGACAGGAGATGAAAAGAAATAAATTTGATTTTTTTATGTGGTTAATTACGTCAGTAATATTTGCTTCCTGAAAATCGTTATGTACAGGGTTGCCCGAAAGTCTTGTCACCTCTACGTTATATAATTTTCTATTTCAGATTGCTGACTCGAGCTCCTACTGATTGGAAGATAGGTAAGGGCGGCAAGACTTTCGAACCACCCTGCACATTTTAAAAGTCTTTGCTGGTGTAGAATTTAAAACATGAAAAAGATCTGTTGATTGATAGCTTTGTTTTTTACGGCTTATCAACGCTTTTTGGGTTATTTAATTCCGATACATATATTTGGATTGTAATAATTCGTTTTATTTTATTTTTATTTTTTGTTTTTAGTTTGTATTTTTGCGAGTGAATATTGCATGAAGAATTCCTTGGAAATAATAATTTCTCCATATACAATTCTACTATTTATCCCATAGCCGAACGAGGGGGGTGTCAAGAGATTGTTTCATACCATTCCCAAGGATAAACGCTCGTAAGTGAATATAACGAACTCGAATGGAATTCGAACTTGGCTCTCCAATTTTAATTCCGATCCGCTACGCATTATCCTACCCGCACATCCACAGTTTTACCGTGAATGAATACACCATATATATTTCATATATACACCACATTACTTCAACCGTTCGTCCTGGGTATGACGATAAACTATATTCTGTAGCAAGACCTCTGATTGGTAGATTGGAGTTTTTGAGAAGCGCAGACCCACCTCTTAATTGCTGCTGTTCCCAGATCCACCCTGACCAGGTGTGGTAGCCCCTGTAAGGATCCCGGCTATAGGCAAATAGTAACTCTTAAACAAAGGTAAAACACTATGAAAGCATAAAAATACATATTTATAGCAAAATGACCAACAATACAACAGTTGAAGGCATGCAATTAGATTCAAAATATATAGATCACGGCATGAAATAACCCATAGAGGTGTTGATATGCCGCTAAACAAACCCAACCAAATTAACTAACATGAAAGAACTCTTTCAGGTCATTAATCCATATAATATCCTACAATTTATTAAATCAAATTGTATTCCAAAATATAACTTCAACATAAAACAAACATATCACCGACTCTAGTAATTATGTTCACACAAACATGTATATGCGCATATGCAAAGTATTATCTACCATGTACTCAGTTGTCAAAGCAGAATAACATATAATATTTTTATTGCTTCCAAGAAAATTAAATTCCGGCATAAAATGACCCATAAGGTGTTTATATACCGTTAAAAAACACAAGATAAACAAGGTAACTCAGCAGTCGGACGACGTTCGATCAGGAATATTGTCTTAAAAATTTATTTAAAAAATAAATAAACGAGAAAAGAAAGACAAGTCGAAGTCAATAGATTTTGTGTCTGTTAGATTCTTGTTGGTTGAAATATCTTATCTCAGGCGTAGCCTTGATGCCAACGGCAAGGACATAAATTATAAACAAAGAACAACCGACGAAGGTGCGTATGACCAGCAAATGATATCTCCTTAAACAAAGACGGGGATATTATATAAACAACATATTAAATCTTCTGCCTGTTTCCTAGGACGGGTTGTGACGTATTTTCGCAAATCATTTGCGAAGACAGAAGAGAGAATAATGAAACAGAAGCAGCACAGATCACAAGTCCACAAGAATACGAAAATAACTTAGTGAAATATAATGTCCAGACGTAATACCCAATTCTAGACCAGACATAAAGAGAACAAAGAAAAGAATTCTAGCAAACAGCGGATAGAACAACCATAGCAGACAACGTAGTAAAAAGTGAACGACAGTAAGTTAAAGAAAAGGAAAATATCAAAAAGAAAAAAAAAGAATCAGACTTAATTCAAATTGGTAAATTGATTTATTTTTTTAAGGATATTCAAACTTTATACACGTTATTTAAAGCCAGAAAATAATTTTAGATTGTAAGAATTATTTAGAGATAATAATTTTACTGATGTTTTTTCCTGCTAATTAACTCATATTTGGTGTGGAAAACAGGTGATTCTTACTTTCCCCAAGGGTATTTGCGGGTAATGTTAAATAATACTTTAGCAAACTATTATTTTTTTTAGAGGAAGTGTATCTCGGCTCCGACTTTCCAGAGGTTGACGGCTGGGGTCAGATGTGAAACATAACAGGGAAGTTGATTTTATTTGGTTGAGCTAGCGTGGGATAGAGATAGATTTTAGGATGTAGGCGTTTATGTCTCTCCACAACGTCCTATATTTTCTTAATTACCTTTTTACTATTTACTATCCCTTTTTTTAGCCTCTTCTGACATCCATTCACTCAAAATTGTTCAGTATCATATTCGCTTCAGTTGCCTTCCATATATACTATGGCACATTGTCATTTCTTTTATGCGCCAAGTCTAAACGCCTACATCCTAAAAAGGATGTAGGCGTTTGTGTCTCTCCACAATGTGCTATCTTTCGTTAATCTAACCATATTTCGACGATTCAAAGTCATTAAGTATTTTACTGGCTGGTTCTCTTTCCTTCAATATATTCTCTGTTAAACTCTTCTTCATTACATAGGTGATCACGGCTCTCCACGGTAGCCTGTATTTTTTTACTCAAAGTAACTTGGTTTAAAGACACACATATAAAAATTATTCTTATAATAGAAAAGGTTTGAAAAGGAAAAAAGAAAAAATGTGAAGAAAAACGTAAAAGAAAATGAAGAAAAAAATGAGAAGAAAAAAGACGAAAAGAAAAAGAAAAATGAGAAAGAAACAGAAAAAAAGAAGAAAAGAAAATAAGAAAAGAAAAAGAAGAAAAGAAAAGAAAAAATGAGAAGAAAAAAGAAAAGAAAAGAAAAAATGGAAAGAAGAAAAGAAGAAAAAAATGTGAAGAAGAAAAGAAAAAAGAAGAAAAAAAATGTGAAGAAGAAAAGAAAAAAGAAGAAAAAAAATGTGAAGAAGAAAAGAAAAAGGAAAAATAAGAAAAGAAAAAATTGGAAGAAAAAAAGAAAAAAAGAAAAAATAGAAGAAAAGAAAAAATGGGAAGAAGAAAAGAAAAAGAAAAATGGGAAGAAGAAAAGAAAAAAGAGGAAAAGAAAAAATGGGAAGAAGAAAAGAAAAAATAAAAAATGAGAAGAAAAGAAGTAGAAGGCAAATATGTGCACCAAGGACGGGTAAAAAATGAAAAATAGATTTTTAAACAGTAATTTTTACGCTTATTTTCCCTTTAATTTTATACAAAAACTTTAAAAATGATATTTGAACTCTTTTAAAATAATTAAGAAAGGAAATAAAACAAGTGTCATACTCTTAAATTTAATATTTGTTTATTCGTTTTATAGTAATCAGTTTCCATGCAGACATAGCACTGTCTATGGCCTGTACTTCAAGCTTTATTTGCAGGCAAATACTCCAGAAAATGACGTCGTCTCAAGAATTGTAGAGTTGCCAATGAGTCATTTAGGCTCGAATCGTAAATGAGTGATGTCCGTGCTGTTGAAAAAAGTTTAAATCATCAATTAATGATATCCTCAGAGTTCCAATGAAGCGTCAATTGATAATGCATGCTGTTTGCTTTAAATCGACTAGCCAATGCATGAAAGTACATGAAAAGTCAAAGAGATTCTATAAGTGGCAGATGAGTGATCTTCAACCCCACAAAAAATAAACACAAACTCCAAAAATTAATTCTCGAGACAACAATGTTAAAAACATATTAAGAGTAAGAAAAGTTCACATTCGACAGTTTTGATTGCTAAAGGTTAATTTTGACAGTCCCTGACGTACAGTAAATGTCAAAAGTGTTTCATGGTTCCAGATCACATTATTTTTTATGCTGTGCTTTCCTTATTTTGAATAATTATCTGGTATTTGTTTTTGCGATATGACTAGAATTACTACACACGCCTTGTCTTCATTAAAATTTATCCCTTTAGGATATGAAATTGCTCCCCTCAGAGTCAAGTGCAACGCAAGTCTACATATATAACATTTGACAAGTAAACATTATCTACAGGGCCGACGCGTCTTACCTCCGAAGCACCCGACCAGGGGGGTGCGTTTTTTGGACCCTGTTGTGACATCTACCATTTTCTCCGTGCAATTTTCTCGGGCCTTTCTACTTATTATTATTATTGTTATCTTCCCTTCCTGCGCACGGGGGGATCTTATGTTTTATTGCCCCCTTCTTCTGTGGTTCTCTTTTAGTTGGTAATCTTGATTCCACAACAAAGCTGCATTCTTCTCTCTCGGTCGTCTTCTCCCCGTCAGCTAGTGAAATGTTGCATACTCCCTCTCTCTGTTCTGGGGGACTCATGGTTGACGGAGGCGATCATAATAAAGCTGTCTTCCTCTCTTTCTTCTCTCGGCCGCTGATCGCTAGTTGTTCTTTTTCTTTTTCTTTTTTTGGAGATGAAATGAGAACTTCAACCAAAGGGATTTTTAACTTATCTATTTTATTAAACACGTCGACATATACATTTCTAACTAGCCACTGGGGTCGCTCTGTCACCCCCAATCTGGAGCAAGTTCCCAGAGACACAAAACAACCACGTCGGATCACTTCGATGCGTCAAACTTAACCCGAAATAACTTTCTATCTCTCTAATATTCCAACATTCGGCTCAACCAATCAAAATCGACATCCCTATTTTGTCTACCATCTGACCTTAAAGGTTAGCCTCAGAAAGTCTGAACCAAATACACTGCCACTAAAAAAATAATAATCTGAAACTATTATTTAACATTCATTACCTAACCATCTAACAAAATTCATTTTTAAATTCTATTTCAACTACATTATTTAACACTTACGAGTATTACGACCTCGAACATGTAGTACTTTTCGCAGAATTGCAGAGTCAAGTAATGCAGACTTCTGAAGCGATGGGATGCTGGAGAAGTGAATTTCATAAGGTTATGTAGGAAAGATAGCGGTGAAACCTAGACTTGAAGAGTTCAAGAATATAGCGACCGTTGAAAGCATCCTGTCGGGAATCAGTTCCACAAAGCAGCAGTTCATTCCGAAGAAACTGAATGGAACTTCTTATTATTGGAATACGAAGGGAATGGATATGATTCACTCTTGTGTACGTCGCATGGCGCCTCCCAATTGTAATGGTCTGTGTTGGTGGAACCGAGGACTGTAACTCGTCAAAACACTTGCCATGGAAATAACGATAGAGTAGCGAGAGGTTTGCAACATACTAATGTTCACCCAGTACAATGTCCAGAAGACACTCAAGGTAGAGGGATACTTTTTTAATATTGTATGAACGTAAGAATGGGCAAGTAGTGAAATTAATTGGGCTATGCAGGAAATATAACGGTTAACCCTAAAGGTTAAGATTTTAGAGATTGGAAAAATATCCTGCCAGGAGTCTGTTCCACAACGCAGCAGTTCTTGGGAATAATATGTCTGAAATGAACTTACTTCTTGCTATTGGAATACAAAGTGAATCTGGGTCTCAGTTGTAAATTTCAAGGCTGATGGGAGCAAGGAAATATAACTTGTCAAATCATATGCCCAGGATATAGCAATAGAGTAGTTAAGAGGCTGGCGACGTTTCGTCTATCGGAAATTGGTTTTATGTGAAAGACGTTTTTGAATTCTACCAATATAGGCAAGTTAAGACTGTGTAGCTTCAGTACATATATGGAATCAGTGTTTCATGATGTTTTTCTTGTTGCCGATAAAACAACTTGGATATTTTCTGTTAAATCACCCCAAATAATGCAAAGTTACTTACCGCAAACAGCAATTCACCCCAGAAATTATATAAATTTTAAATCAAAGTTTGTTTGTTTTTATTTTATTTATGGCACTGTTTTGAAATTATAAATTTTAAATCAAAATTTCTTTAGTTTGCATCGCAAAAACTTAAGCCCTCAGAATGATAAATTACCAAAAATCAAAAAATTCTTAACATTTCGTAAGAGCGAACAATATTTGAGGTACTTACAACGAATTTTTACAGTTAAAAAAAAAACTTGTTTATCGCGAACGTAGACACTTAGAAATGCGCACCCGAGTCGCCCATATTTGGGGCGACCGCAAAGGTCAACCCAACCGGAGCACAATGGCAGGGCATCGCTCTGGGACACTTTGGTGTGAATTTTAGTAAATGTAAATTCTTTTTGTTTTGGGAGCGAGTTAACGGAAGAAAATGCAACAATTGTTAAAATGTTATGTATTAGAAAATAAACGAAGAAAAACAAATCACAACGTAAATTTTATATGTAACATTGTTTTTATAACGGATTCACTTTCTATTTAAAGAAACACAACCGGACGCCAGGTGACATATGAATAAAAAAACAAAACCAAAGTAACGTGTAGAACTGGAACTGAAAAGAAATATCGGCTTACACGAATTTAAGACTTTAGATAAATGTGCGTGCTTTCCGTAAATTATGAATACGGCAGACGATAAAACGCAGAATCGAGTGAATAATGTATTTCCTTCCGGTTTTTTTTTCTTTTTTCTTTTTTGCTTTGTTTTAACGTTAGTGCTGCTTGTTTTTGTTTTTTTAATTTTTTTATTTGCTTTTTTTGCTATTATGGCATAAAAATCAATTCACTTCGCCTGAAGATGACTTCGAAAATATCAAAGACCCGGTTGCCTTTTTTATGTCTTGGAGAATATTTCTTCAGCTCCTCTCTTTCGTTTTTTTTCTTATTTCTTTTTCACATTTTGGTAAACACTTAGAGTGTTGAGAACCAAAAATTTAGCTTCCTATTAATAGCGTCGATTTTCACTGGCGTATCTTCTTTCAGGGAATCACTTCTTGAATCATTTTTTTTATGGAAACATTTTAAGCCAACTGCGTAGAGACAGAGGAAAATTATAAGGAATACTTCATCATTTCACTCCTAGCAAGGCGATAATGCCACTAAGATGCAAGAGATTACTCAGAGTTAAAGCAAATGATAAAACCTCAGTGTGGAGAATGTATTACCCCTTCTCTTCCCGTACGCGTCGACTAGGCCCGGTTCGTCTAGTCTCGCTTTCTGTCGACGTACAGCCGCTCAGTTCGGACTCCACCTTCGCACGGCTATTAGATAAGGAGGGTTATATAGCTTCCAAAATGGTTTAAGGATTTGGGCCAGCATAAATCGTCGATCAACCAGTCTTTGTTCTTCAAGTGTTGTGAATCTTACTGACGAAGGAAGTTGTCTTTCTTCTTTTAGCCAATAAGCCGTGATAAACTTCTTGTTGACGCCTGGGCTGATCGGAAATAAAGTCAAGATCTCACCGAAGAAATAATGATGTCGGTTTTGGTTAAATATAGACAATGTAACGAAGGTGAATAAAATAATTTACAATCGAATATATTTGGCATCTATTAACACAAAAGGATCTATGAGTTCAGCAAGGTTCAATCAGAAATTCAAAGGAATATTGGCTACCTTCCTCGTGCGGGTGTATGTCTGGCGACTCGTCTGTCTCTCTCATCCTGGCCCGTCTCTCGTGTATTCTCAAAATCGAGCTAAATTTATACATAATTCTCCGCCCACATATCAAGCTGTTCACACGCTAAAATAACTCAATTTTCCATTGTTAAAAGTCGAGGTTAAAAAACCAAATCCTGTGTTTTGATTTTACACCGTTTCATTCAGAGCCACTGCTCCAAGAAGAAAAATATATTTGGCTACCATATTCATCACAAACGAAATCGAAAACATATGCTCTGGCCTGTCCAATTCGAGGTCACACCAGGCTACTCGACAAATATTCTTGTCTGCGAAAATTAATAAGGTCTAGAATAAAATATAACACAAACCAATCCATTTAAAATCGTCGCTTTGAAATTTAATAAAAATACGATATTTGCCAATAATAAGTTACCTTGTTATAAATTGTTGTGGAGTTATTTCCACAATAGAACTTGTAGTCGGACTAAATGCGTCCTAAATGGGGTAAACGAACAGAAACGTTAGGAACTTGTAATTAAGTGTTACGCAGAGTAATCGAGTTGTGGTCGCTGATAACTTACTCCTCCCTCGACTACCTACTGACTTCTACTTATAATAGGTGGGAGAGTCTATTATCTAGACAAGGTGTCCTTCACTATAACATAAATGGACAATAAAAGAACATGCTTTCAAAACACAGACTATGGCGGGTGTTGTTGAGTTAAAATTAAGAATGTTAGTGGCAGGGAAGCAAGAAACTGTAAAAGATTTGCACAGGCAACAAACGAGAGGAAAAAGCGTATTAAAATGTAACTTAGGGTTACATCTAGCTATTTGGGAAGCAACATCAAGAGACCTAATTGCCAATCTAGTAATAGGCTGAAATTCATCCAGTCGATGTACGAAGAAGGGGAGTTCATGAGAACAATTTTCACGAAAATATTCATAGAAAAGACAGAAGGAAGCCACAGCACGGCGATAGTCAAGGGACTGATGCCGAGATGCCAAATCAGGACCGATAACATTGCAGATTCTTCTTTGAATCCCGACATATATAGCAGGAGCACCCGACCGGATATGGCAGCAATATTCAATGCACGAACGAATGGTACATTTATAAATGTGCAAGATGCATTCTAGCGAGAAAAAACGACGACACAATGAAATAAACATTTCTAGCATCAGACCGAGCAAGTGATTCATTATAATCTCTCCACTTCTTGCCAGGGGTAAACGTGACACCACGTAGGCGGAAGGAGAGCAAGAAACCGGAAGAGAGTTCCACAGGCGAAAAGTGCGAGAAAGGAATGTATTAGAATAGAACTTACGGTGATATCAAACTATTTCAACAATAAAAGGATGAGACCTAATAACCAATCAAGTGTTAAATTCGCGCGGTTGAGATACCAAGGAAGAAAGCTCATTAGAACCGTTGCCATGAACATATATTCATACAAAATACAGTGGAAAGCCCCGTTATACAGGGTAGATAAATGTAATATCTTCGCCCTTAGAGTAGCCCTATAAACATTATCACCCCGCCAAATTTTGGTAAATATCATCTCCCAAAACTGTTTAAGAAAGAAGACTAATTTACTGAGTTATAGAACACGGTCAGTTATGTGTCATGCGTGTCATGCGTGATACACGCATAGACGATCATGTATCTTTCGATAAATGACTGACAAGGCAGATTTTTTCTTGCAGTGGGTTTCTATTTCTTTCTGTGGTAGACCAGTTGCCATCCAAGGCTATAGAACCCAGTCTGTCCTGCTATTTACTGGGAGGGAGAAGAAGAGGATTCATACCTTTCCCTAGGATATTAACACGTAAGTGAATATAAGTCAGTTTTGTGCCATGCGTGATACACGCTTAGGCGATCATGTATCTTTCGATTCCAGCAGTAGGTTTCTGTGGTAGACAAATTGCTATCCAAGGCTATAGAACCTGGTCTGTCCTGCTATTTAACCATAGCTGGGGGGGGAGAAGAGGATTCATACCTTTCCCAAGGGTATTAACACGTAAGTGAATATCAATCAGTTATGTACCATGCGTGATACACGCTTAGGCGATCTCTCGATACATGACTGACGAGGCAGATATTTTTTCCCGCAGTTCATGACTTTGTTATATCTTTCTGCAGTAGACCCCAGAACCCGGTCTGTCCTGCTATTTACCCATAGCTGGGGAGGGAGAAGAAGAGGATTCATACCTTTCCCAAAGGTATTAGCATGTAAGTGAATGTAATGGATTTGACTGGAATTCGAACTCGGCTCTCCGATTCCTCAATCCGAGCTGCTATCCATTACTCCACTGTGCCTCCTATACAGTAGAGTCGGGCCATTTTAACAGCAGAAGTCTGTGAGAGAATTAAGCTCCAATTTCGCATTTATTCACATAGATTAATAAGTTAAATTTCTAACTGAAATTTGGTTAAGATTCTGAGTGTGAAATAAGGCTGAAAATTACCTGAAGCTAAAAAGAATAAAATCTATAAATATAGAAGACAATCTTCACTTAATACATATTTTTAATAATTTCACCTCAAGCAAGGTAATAAAGCCACTAAGACGCATGTTGTTATTTCTTAAAGGCATTATTGGCAAGTTGGTGATAAAGAACAAATTCAGTGTTTACACAAACATACCAGATCATTGCAAAAGATCATTCCCAATGTTCATTGTCGATATAAAATGACCGCAACTCGACAGTGGCGTCTGATTTGGTGCCGATTTCTGGTCTGTCCGAGATTGAAACCTTGCATCGGTCACTTGCGAGTCAGACGTTGTTGAATATTAACCATTGCAAATGAATGCCTTAAGGGTGAATAATGAAAGGTTGCGCTTTCGCCATATTAGGCTCTATGGATTTCGGAAAGGAATAAGCGAGAAAAAAGAAATCATTCAGAAGGTTTATTTGTATCGTTCACCAGCTCTTCGGGCGTTTAAAAAGTAGGTTTGGCAGATTTTGTCAGGGTGATTTTTAAACTAAATGATCAACCACGCACCAGACAACCTTCCGACATTGATGAAGACGCTTTGATTTCAATCATGGAGAATAAATTAAATATTTCAAAGGAAGAGATTGCTAAGGGTTTGAAAATTAGCATCTCAACTGCCTTTTGCTATTTGAAGAGACTTGGGTTCAAGAAAAACGCCCGATTTTTGACAAATGGAAAAGGCGTCATTTTCCACCACGGCAATGCAAGACCACATGCTGTAAAACAGACATTTGCAGAAGCTTAAAGATCTGAAATTGGAAAACCCTCCATCACCGACCGTATTCACCCGGCTTAGCTTCTTCGGATTTTCATTTGTTCCAGTCTCTAAAGAGCAGTTTAATCCCTTCCATGCCAATTATTTTGGGAAAAACGTTTCATTTTTCAGACGAA
>OZ038490.1:50113960-50153960 GCA_964036315.1 Acanthosepion esculentum
ATTTGAATAAGTTAACGATGACTTGTGACTATCACAGTCATCAATCTACCCAATTTCAGACATTTTCCAAAGGTGACTTTGCTCAATAACATCAAGAAATCTTTTTTCCTGACAAATCGACCCTGGTGAGATTAGAACCCGATTCTCATGGTTAGAAAGCGAACGTTCTAACCACTCTGCCACGCAGCGGTTGTGCTGAAAGGTAGATGATCTGACTAAAAAGAAGTAAAACACATGTCTGTGTTTGCTCCTGTCAGTACCTCTACATATGCATTGTGGTGCAGATAAATATGGAATGTTTACGTGGTAACAGCGCCGTGATGTCACAGCGTAGCGAGGTTTTGAGGGTACCATTAAAAAGTACTACATTTCAGTAACTGTCTGTCTATTGACGCACGAAGTGCTTAGTAATCGACATGTCTTCACAATATGGTCGTCGAGCTGCTATTGTGGGGAGACTTCGCGCCGGCCACTAAGCCAAGGAAATCATTGAATGGTTTAAATACCCTAAAACTATGGGCTACGACAGTGCAAAGGCATATGGGGCCTTAGACGACAAGGAGAATTTCAGGCCAGAACGCAAGACATAAGAAGCGCTCTGGCGCCGCTGAATTTGTTGTCGAGGTTGTTAAAGATAACCCCTGCAAAAACAGGAGGAAAATCGCCATGGGAATGAGCACCAGCAGGCCAACAAACGTGCGCATATTGTCAAAGAGGGGTTGAATTATAAATCATAGGTGCCACTTTGTCACTGTACCACTAGTTGCTCGATTTATTCCCCCATTATCGCTAGACTGCAATCCTATCGACTATTATATGTGGGACGTTTTGGAGAGGGTAGCCATCAGGGTCGTCAAGGGCAACATGGACAAGGGAGCCGCCACCAAGGTCTGCTCTAGCTTCCGGCGACCACATCGAGTGATTTTTGTAACTTATATATGTGCCTAACTTTGTATAAAGTTTCAATGAAATATACATACATACAAACATACATATATGTATATATATATATATATATATATATATATATATATATATATATATATATATAAAAACTGTCCGATGTTCTTTTTTCCGAGCGTTTTCGGGTATACATATATATATATATATATATATATATATATATATATATATATATATATATTGACATCCCTAAGCCATTCATCTGCATGGCTGTTGCTAACCTTCAGGAAAGTGACTCGTTTCGCCTTCTCGGGCTAACGTTCTCAGCTGACATGAAGTGGAAAGACTATATTTAATCCATTGCCAGGTCAGCTTCTAAGAAAATCGGTCCACTGTGTCGTGTGAGACAATTTTTTCTCCGGAATCTATCTTGCGTATCTATAATCTACCATTCGTCCATGCTCAGAATATGGGCCGGTACATTTGCTATTAACCTGGAATTCCTTGAAAAGACCCGAAGAAGAATCAGCAATATTATTGACCCTGATCTGGCGGTTCGGCTTCACTCACATTCTCACCGCCATAAGGTTGCCTCTCTGCGCCTTTTCCATAAATACTTTCATGGTAATTGTTCGCTAGTTAGTATTTGCATGGAGACAGTGAGGTATTATGGTGGTTGTAGTAAGAATGGTACGTATGAATGTGGTGTTTTGGTGTAAGGAATATTGTTCGTACGATTGGGTCAGTGTTTGCGGCTAGCTAAGTTATAGTTAAGACAGAAGAAGACCGTCCGTTCCCCAATCTCCCCCTTCGGCCTTGTGCCACATTTCTGTAATTTATACAGAATAAATATCGCTCTTCGCTGTGGTACCTAGATTTTTTTAATTTAACCGCAGTACTAAACTGGCGTCGAGATCTCATCAATTTAAACTTGAGCTGGTTAGATATAGCCGTAAGTGCTCACAATTTTCTTTTCTCGCAATTCTCGGTAGTGGAACTCCCTTCCGGCTCTATGATTTCCAGCCAAAATTTTAAATGCAACGTCAATCGCTATCTACTATCGGGTCGATTACTTTTTTTCTCTTCCCGCTCATTATTAACGTTTCTCTTCCTAATTCCTCCACACCCTGTAACCCATTGCGTCTTAGTAGCTGTACTTTTATAGATATAATTTATTTAACTAAATTGCTCTGTTTTTTTAATTAAAAATTACGAAATGATTAGCTATGCTTAATTAATGAGAAACGTGTCATTTTCGTTTAGGATCGATTTAATCACGATTCTTCCGTTAAGCTTGGAGAGTAACTATACATTCTTATTGTTCAAAGTAGAGTCCAGTAGTGTTATAAAAACCTCGGAGAATTCCAGTAAGATATCTTTAATCACTTCTAAGACACAAACGTACAAATCTTAAACTAACAAATGGGCAATTTTGCTGTTCCGTCCGGTATATATATATATATATATATATATATAGAGAGAGAGAGAGAGAGAGAGAGAGAGAAGAAGAGAGAGAGAGAGAAGAAGAGAGAGAGAGAGAGAGAGAAGAAGAGAGAGAGAGAGAAGAAGAGAGAGAGAGAGAGAGAAAGAGAAGAAGAGAGAGAGAGAGAGAGAAAGAGAAGAAGAGAGAGAGAGAGAGAGAAAGAGAAGAAGAGAGAGAGTGGATATAGGAATCAACACTGCATCGTGTCTCACGCTTCGATTCAATCATCAGGGCAAGTGCCACTAATTCTTTAATGAATTATGAATAGTGAGGGTTCTCTATGCGATCCATGAAAGTAAGTGGGAGAAGATGAAAGTGGGCTCTCCAAGTTTCTTTTATTTTAGGCTAAACTGAAGATTATTAACAGTCATTGTTTATTCATTTTGGTTGGGTGGCTGGAGAAAGTAGACCTACGAATAGGTCATATCTATTTGTGTAGGCCTCCGTCGGTCAGGGTTTACCATGGGTAGCATCCTAGTTGTCTGCTTGGTTGGAGCATCGACGTCTGTGAAGGTAGAGGCTGATGCGAGAGTGACAATCACTGTTGCAGTAGTCGCATGCGTGTTCTGTCTCTGGTCTGCTGGAGCTGTCATTTTGCTTTCGGCAGTCCTGTCTTTCCGTGGCGACTTGTGTCAGCTCCTGACTTGAGGTGTTTGGTCAGTGTTCCTCTTCACTTGGATCGTATGGCTGCCAGTCACTTCCAGGAGTTTGTTTTGATTCTCATGTTGCGCCTCAAGACCTCGAGGTACGTTTATTTAGTGTCATCATATCTGGATTGCTTATTTATATACTATTTATTTGTAATTTATCCTTTAGGTCATTTCATTTATTAACTTGTTTTTTTTTTAAGTTTTCCTTTCGTATTTTCTTTCTTATTATGTGAGTGTCATCATATCTGGATTGCTTATTTATATACTATTTATTTGTAATTTATCCTTTAGGTCATTTCATTTATTAACTTGTTTTTTTTTAAGTTTTCCTTTCGTATTTTCTTTCTTATTATGTGAGGAATAAAGTTAAGTTATGCAATTTTAATTTCGTCGTTTTACTCCTGGTTTGGTTATGCAGCAGTTTTAATTTCGTAGTTTTACTCCTGGTTTTGTTATGCAGCAGTTTCAATTTCGTCTTTTTACTTCTGGTTTGGTTATTCAGTTCTAATTCGTCGTTTTACTTCTGGTTTGGTTATGCAGCAGTTTTCATTCCGTCATTTTACTCCTGGTTTCGTTATGTAGTTTTAATTCGTCGTTTTACTCCTCGTTTGGTAATGCAGTTTTAAATTCGTCGTTTTATTCCCGGTTTGGTTAACAATTTTAATTTCGTCGTTTTATTCCCGGTTTGGTTAACAATTTTAATTTCGTCGTTTTACTCCTGGTTTGGCTATGCAGTTTTAATTTCGTCTTTTTACTCCTGGTTAGGTTATGCAGCAGTTTTAATTTCGTCGTTTTACTCCTGGTTTGGTTATGCAGTTTTAATTCATCATTTCACTCCTGGTTTTGTTATGCAGTTTTAATTTCGTTGTTTTACTCTGGTTTGGTCATGCAGTATTAATTTCGTCGTTTTACTGTGGTTTGGCTATGCAGTTTTAATTTTGTCGTTTTACTCCTGGTTTGGTTATGCAGTTTTAATTTCGTAGTTTTACACCTGGTTTAGTTGTAGGCAGCACAGTTTTTTTTCTTGGCTGCATTTGGAAATTATTTCTCAGTATTGATAAGGGAGTTTATTCTGGAAAGGTAATTATTGGTATTTTCTCTACAAGGCGAAGTTTACATCGTCAACACACACACACACACACATAGGTAACAGCGAGGAGCTCGGGGCATCGCCACAGGAATATTTACTGACGCTTTTTGCCGTCGTTCTTCGTCTCTTAGCTGGTCAATACGACTGATTTCAAAGTTTCTGATACCACTCTGGCACAAATATCTCCAGTTATTTCTATCCAGGCTAATTCGCTTGAAGTTAGTTTGAGGCACATAGAGAAGTTAGTCTAGCTTGTCTTTATAGCTGAGCCACGACCTTTCAGTATATATATATAGTTATCCACATCACAGCTCATCAGTGTGGCGAGACATCTTATTTCTTCAAGCCAGAATCGAAACCCGACCGACTTGGTATCAGTCGGAGATCCTACCCATAAGCTGGAAATTCAAATGTATTATATACGGATGTAAAGACGACTGTGGTTAAGCCTTTTTATTAATAAATCTTCCTTTCTGGATATATAGTGTTTAAAATGTGTCCAAATGTTCTTCATATCGGAGAACATTCGACTAATCTATTAACCACTCTCAAGGATGATTTGTTTGATTTTTAACTGAATGTGTAGATTTAATATGTGCATATCTATAGTGATGGAGATGGGTTTTTTTTCTAAACACCGTCAGCAGGTTCTGGCCGTGTTCATATTTGATATAATGATTTGATGGATTTTTATTTTGTTATTATTAATGTTAGCATTATTTTTAGCCTTTTTTACGGGTGAATGATACTATTATAGTCGTTTAGTAGGTTCCCATGTGTTTTTAAATGGGTCCTAATTGAGCGGTGTTAGGGGAATCTATTGAGAGATGCAACGTTAGTCATCCTGATAGACATGTAGTGGTATGTCCAATAAAATTATTCATGAAATTGTATTTATGTCCAGAAAAGAAAATAACTGTACGACTTCAAAAAAAAAAAAATTGAATGAAAAGCTCAACCGCAGTACCTTTGGAATTACTGCCAAAACACACAATTCCTTTCATATTCGCGGATACGAATTTTTGTGCAGTTATTAAAAGACTAGAGGAAAACACCATGTTGGCTCATATTGTATTTATTTCCGAGTACTTTCGACATAGCATAATGTCATCATCATATTGTTAAATATAGAGTATGTATTTAGTGTTCATGGTTGTGAAGGACAAAATGTTGTGGTCATCCGAAAATTACCATTTTTATATGTGGAGTCAGGAACAATGTGTCATGGCTTGGGTTACGGATACCTTTTAAGGGGAGGTAATTAGGTATGCTGTAGAAAAATTCCGGACTTGAGTTCTTGCTAGCTAAAAGAAAAACTATTATTGACAAGCACTAACACATAAAGACTATGGTACACATTTTGTTTGTGGAGTATTCTTAATTAATTTTATTGAGGTTTGATTTCAATTTTTTATATAAATAGCTTCGAGAATTTTTAGTTTTTGTTTCTTCTTTTCGTGGATAAGTGTGGAGGTATTTTCGACGAGGATTTTTCTGAATTGTGAATGTGGACAGGTATGTTGTTTTATATATATATATATATATATATATATATATATATATATATATATATAATAGAAATTATTAGGAGGATTTTGAGATAATTATAATAAAGTAATTCATCGAGTCTAGAAGAAACCTCAACAGAATGCCGTTTCGTCCTATATTTGGGACTCAGTGCAGTGCGCATATATATATATATATATATATATATATATATATATATGAATGGGATAAAAATATAGATTTAAAATATGGTACATTTCAGGGGTTAAAGTGCTCAAAATCAGAGCTCGAGTATATGTAAATATAAAAGTGAACGCTGAGGTCAACGCACAACGGCGACAGTCTGTTTCATGGTTAATCGTTAAACAGAGTGTATTACGTCTATTGGCATGCACATTCGAGAAATGTTAATAAGAAAAAGTCTGTACTCCGTCAGGGATCGAACTTGCGTCCCCCTTTGGAAGAGAAATTACTGTTTGATCCAGCAAGCTTTACGGCTTGGTCATGAAGCACTTCACAGCAAGGAAGGATCTTTTTACCCTATTTATGAAAACTACATTCGCTTCTCCCCGGATTATTTTTTTCTCAAAACCCGTATCTGCTCAGTTTCGTATCCGTAATGTAATACAGTGTTTAATGAATAAAAATAATTTCCAATAACAAGTGTCCACTATGATGACGTCTGAAGTAATTTACGTGTCGGATTAAAAATAAATCCATTCATTTTTTAGAAATTGCTTTGTATTATTAAGTGTTATTTTGGGCGCATGTGCAGCCAAGAAGAACGCTAACAAGTCCGACGAAGTCATAACGGATAAAACGCGTCACAAAATGTTTTTCCAATTTGTCAAACATCTTTTCTTTCAAAACCTTTTGATATATAAAAATTTATATAAAAAGTTTACATATCGTTATCCCATATATATATATATATATATATATATATATATACAGGTTTGTCCATAAAGTTCGTGTGCACTTTAAAAAATTTATAACTTTATTTGTATTTGCGATAGAAATAATTTGTAAAAAGGATTAGAAAGAAGTAAATCTATATTTTTTTAAGGTTTTATTGAAATTTTATTTAAGTTTCCACATGTCATCCATCATTAGCAATACAAAGGGTAATACGATTTTGCAGTTGACGGAAAACATTTGCCAACTGATTTACAGTAATGCCTGAAATCACATTAGTTATTTTAGCTATACTTAAAACTAGGTACATTAAACTTTATAAGATTTTTTACAGATTATTTCTATCGCAAATACAAATAAAGTTATAAATTTTTAAAAGTGCACACGAACTTTATGGACACCCTGTATATTTTAACCTTTTCACCTCAAGCAAGGTGGGAGTACCAAGGGCCCACAAGGGGTTACAGAGTTTGGAAGCAAGAATAAAGAGGCGTGAAAGAGGAAAGGATGAAGAGAAAGACAGGGAATAGATCTCGAGAGGTCGATTGACATTGCATTTGAATAGTTGGAGATTATAGCTCTCAGGGAAGCAGGTAAGAGGAAAGGAGTTCCACAGACGAGATGTGCGAGACATGAAGGTAATGGAGTAGAAGAGATGGCCACATTTAACCGTTTCGACAGTGAAAGGGTTGGACTGAGATGCCGACGTAGTGGCACGTTTAAATTCCTGAAGTTTGTGAACTAGCGAAAATAGTTCTTCGGAGCAGTTACCGTGAAAGTATCTGTAGAAAAGACAGAGGGATGTGATGACACGTCTGTGAGAGAGCGACTGTAAACGAGATGCCAGATCAGGTCCAACCACACTGCATATCCGTCTCTGTATTTTGCCGAGGACCCGAAGACGAACAACGGGGCTCCAGACCATATATGGCAGCAATATTCCATACAAGGGCGAATAGTTGATTTAAAGATTTCAAGGATGACCTCAGTGGAGAAAAACCTTCTGGCGCGACACAGAGAACCAACTTTCTTTGCGGTAGATGAAGCTATTGATTCAATGTGATTGTTCCATCTCACGTCAGCGGACAGGATGAGACCAAGCAGTCGCAAAGAGGAGCTCAAATGGAGTTGTGCATCAGACATTCTAATGGTAGACAGGGAGGGTTCTCTGTGGTGGGCAATAGAGAGCAATTTTGTTTTTGAGGCATCAAAGTATATATATATATATATATATATATATATATATATATATATATATATATATATATATATATATATATATTGTTTAATATTTTTATTTCAAAATATTTTACATTGCGACACGGAAATTTCTATGTTTCAAGGCTTAAAATTTCTTTATCCCGTCACAAATCAATGTTTGGTAATGTTCCCAAACATAGAAATTTCCCTGTTGCAATGTAAAATATTTTTAAATAAAAATATCATTAAAAATACCATGTTCTACGTTTAAAGAAAAAAAGAAAAAACTGAAGATTCTAAATCTGTTTGTTCTTTCTCTTCATTTGTATGTATTTTGGATGTGTGGGTGGTGTAATGGATAATGACTCCGAATTGTTAATCGGAGAGCCGAGTTCCAAATCCAGTTGGGTTCGTTTCATTCACTTACGCGCAAATACCTTTGGCAAAGGTATGAATCCTCCTCCTATCCCCCCCCAGCAATAGGTTAATTAATAGGACTTGTATCACGTCTTCATCTGTGATGAAATTGTCCAGCATCAACTGTTATATACGAGGATTGTTACTACATAGCTATTCAGCGCTTTATTTTGTTTCTAATACGTAACAACAGGTATTGTTGGAGTTTAATTTTGCTTTTAAATCAGCCTTATTTATTAGATCAATAAAACCAAACATTAAAATGAACAAGAATCAAATTGTAATAAAAGAAGATGAGTAATATATATATATATATATATATATATATATATATATATATATATATATATAATAAGAAGAAAGAACAGCAAGATATATAATCCGGTGTTCTTATTGATATTTTTATTTTTACAAAACAGTGCTCAATGTAAATTTACAGAGCATAAATAAGATAAATTAACTGATTTAAAATATGGTTTCTTTGCTACACAGGAGTTACCATATTTCAAAAACCGAACCAAAATTCGCCTGAAGATGAAACAGAACTAATGCTTTTAATTTAAATATATAATTAAATTTGAAGTTTTTAGCTTCGGTTTTGAAACATGGTAATTCCTGTGTAGCGAAGGAAACATATTTTAAACCAGCTAATTTATAATATATATATATATATATATATATATATATATATACATGTGTGTGTGTGTATAAAGAATTCATGGATTTATTTTTAATCCGATATTTATTACTTGAAACGTTATTAGAAAGAAGTCCTTCAAGTTTGGAGGAACTAGAAGCTATTCCCAAGGAAGAATGTAGCAAAATCACTATCAGTGTGTTTAGTGATCTTGCAAAGAGCTATCAAAAATGATTAAAGGCAATAATCAAGAATAAAGGTTACATCATTGTTTATTGAGGAAAAACGACAAATAATTTTTTCCTATGTTAAACGTCTTTTGGTGTGTTTTTAATTATTTAAAAAAAATGTTCTGAGCATCGCTACACATTCTTTCAAATCTATTATAACACCATTTCTGAAAAAATGCACATGAAGTTTCTGATATTAGGTCATCCCATAAGTTCTGCCCGAATTTTAACTTTTTGTTAAAATGAACGAAATTTAATGAGTATTTTATAATGTCTAATGGAGCTGAACATTATTTTTATGTTTAGATGCATTTAAACTGATCAAATTTTATTTCAGAGAACAATAAAATAAAATTTTGTTTGATTAAAACCCTGCTAACATGAATCATTTGAGGCACATAATGCTTTATGAGTTCAAGAAAGGAAACTCAGCAGCCGAAGCGGCTAGAAACATTCACTCAGTTTATGGAGAGGAATGTGTGAATGAAAGAACTTGCAGAAGATGGTTTGCAAAATTCAAAGGTGGAGATTTCACCCTTGAATATGAAGATCGAACCGGACGTCCAGTTGAGTTTGATGAAAAGCTTCTTGAAGCAGCCCTTGAAGAAAATCCTGTTTTGTCAGCTGAGGAATTGGCAATGGTTCTCAGTTCAAACCATACAACTGTTCATCGTCATCTTCAACAACTTGGAAAAGATCCTAAACTTGGAAAATGGGTGCCTCATGAATTGTCTGAAAACAACCTCAAATCCCGAGTTGACATCTGCTCTTCTTTCACCTTTTTTTGGATAGACTTGTGACTGGCGACGAAAAATGGATCTTTTATCGAAATGTTAAGCGTCGTAGACAGTGGCTTCGTAAAGGGGAAGGAACCTAGCCACAGCCGAGAACGGAACTTCATGGGCAAAAGGTTCTTCTTTCAATCTGGTGGGATTGCCAAGGAATAATCAACTTTGAATTCTTACCATCTAATGCAACAATTAATGCTCAAATATACAGTCAGCAATTAGAGCGTTTGAACCAAGCTTTGAGGAAAAAAAGACCTGCTCTAGTGAATCGAAAACGGGTGATGTTTCATCAGGACAATGCGCGACCACACACAGCAAGAATCACGTCACAAAAGATCGAAGAACTTGGTTGGGAGAAAATTCCTCATCCACCTTATTCTCCCGACCTTGCTCCTTCAGACTACCATTTGTTTCGTAGCTTACAGAATCATTTGGAAGAAACAGCTTTTGTAACACAGGAAAAGGTTAAAACTTACATTTGTGAGTTCTTCGAATCAAAGCCAAAAGAATTTTACAGTAATGGAATTAGTAAGCTTGTTAATAGATGGAAGGAAGTCATAGATATTCAGGGAAAATACATTGTTGATTGAATCTGTAATTAAATGTAATATTTAGTCACTTGTTTTCTTTATTCAAAATTCGGACAGAACTTATGGGATGACCTGATCGATAGATAGATATTAGCAGACTAAGATAGATAGATAGATAGAAACAGACTGAGATAGATAGATACAGAGAATTTGATGTGATGCTATTTTATGTAAATCCCTTATTAAGTGTGTTTAAAGTTAGAATTTTTATTTCATTCTACTTAACCTTCGTATGAAGATAAATGTCAACAAATAGAAAAAAAGCAATAATATTTTCATTAAATACAATCCCCTGAATGTTCTGCATGAATTTGCGCATGTGTGTATTCTATTTGAATTTACGCATGAGCGTATACAACTCGCTCTGTTCGCCATTACGAAAATGCCAGTCCTTATTGCAAAAAGGTTTTAAGGAAATTGACGTTTTAAACCGATAAGTGTCAGCATATCTAACTAGATTAAACCGTTTTCGTAGAAATGCTAAATACACAAGTTTCAATGGGCTCTGTATGGGTGCACATTTGAATGGGCTTGTGGGCGTGTGTCTGGAAGTGGAGCTTGGGGGAAAATGGCCTCTTACTCCGAAACGTTGCCGCAAAGTCTGTTTAATTGGGATGAAGGGAAATGATGGAGGCAAATTTCGATGAAAAATGTAGCGAAGTAGAAAGAATCGAGGGTTTGGGGTGGGAAAAGAAGGAAAGCTAAATTGAAGAATGGCAGAGGATGAAATAAAAAAAATAGAATCGAAAGACGAAGGCGGTGATGATGATAATGGCGATCGTTTATCAAGGTGAATGTCAGATGTAAAGAAAAACCGGAAGAGAAGAATTTCGAAAGCAGAAATAAAGAAATGAAATAAAAGAGGTGATATATAGAAGCAAACTGGGATAGACAGAGATGAAAGAAGAGACTTGAAGCAACAGAAACAAAGAAAAGAGTACTGAACTGTTTCGTGATATCAGTCTTCCTGTATGTCAGTGAACGCTGGACAATCTCCTCACAGATGAAGAAGAGACTAGACGCAACAGGAATGTGGTTCTACAGGTGGATGCTGAGGATACCATGGACCAAACATGTTAACAATGACGAAGTTCTCGAAGCAGTGGAAACAAAAAGAACACTTACACTTAACATCAGGTAGAAACAGCTGACAATCTCCTCATAGATGACGAAGAGACTTGAAGCAACAGAAACAAAGAAAAGTGAACTGAACTGTTACGTGATATCAGTCCTCCTATATATTAGTGAATGCTGGACAATCTTCTTAAAGATGAAGAAGAGATTTGAAGCAACAGAAATAAAGGAAGGGGAACTGAACTGTTACGTGATATCAGTCCTCTAATGAGGCAGTGAATGCTTGACAATCTCCTCGCAAATGAAGAAGAGACTTGAAGCAACAGAAACATAGAAAAGTGAACTGAACTGTTACGTGATATCAGTCCTCTAATGAGGCAGTGAACTCTGGACAATCTCCTCGCAAATGAAGAAGAGACTTGAAGCAACAGAAACATAGAAAAGTGAACTGAACTGTTACGTGATATCAGTCCTCTAATGAGGCAGTGAACTCTGGACAATCTCCTCGCAAATGAAGAAGAGACTTGAAGCAACAGAAACATAGAAAAGTGAACTGAACTGTTACGTGATATCAGTCCTCTAATGAGGCAATGAACTCTGGACAATCTCCTCGCAAATGAAGAAGAGACTTGGAGCAACAGAAGCATAGAAAAGTGAACTGAACTATTACGTAATATCAGTCCTCTAATGAGGTAGTGAATCCCGGACAATCTCCTCGCAAATGAAGAAGAAACTTGAAGCAACAGAAGCATAGAAGAGTGAACTGAACTGTTACGTGATATCAGTCCTCTTATATGGCTGTGAATAAATCGAGGGTTTCGGGTAGGAAACGAAATAAAGCTAAGAAAATAAAATATAATATAATAAAATAATAATAAAATAAAAGAGTAAATAATGAAGGAAAGCGTGAAGGTAAAAACTAATTAACTAATATATTGTTCTCATAAAAAAAGGAATAGCCCAACATGTAAATTTCAAAATGGGGATACCAAAATCAAACAAGTACAACAATTTAAATATTAGCGAAATGTTTTAAGAGAGGGCGAAAATGCGACACAGAAACCGAGGTCCCACTGCGATAGCGAAACGTACATTCCAAAACCTAAGCAGAGTATTAAGAAACAGGAAAAATTCGCGAGAAACAAAGGAAAGGGTACTGAACTGTTACGTGATATCAGTCTTCCTATATGCCAGCGAATACTGGGCAATCTCCTCGCAGATGAAGAGACTTGAAGCAACAGAAACAAAGAAAAGAGTACTGAACTGTTACGTGATATTGGGTAGGTGGCCGAAGAGTTCATTCTTATCTACAGACAACATAATAAAATAGATAAACAAATAAATTCCATAGTTTGATAAAGTCTTAAAAGCTTAGCCCAATCATTAAATAGAAAAACCCTTTGTGAAGTCGTCAAAAAAACAAATTGTAGTCCAACGCGTTTGTATAAGAAATAGCGATTTGAATAAACAAATAAATAAAGAGATTAATAGATAGATAATAATAAAGCAGAATCCTTTCGACACTTAACGACCTGCCGTAGCGCCATAAAATATCTTTCGCTTTAAACTAACTAGACGGTGACCGCCACCATCAGATTTGAAATAGAGACCTCACCATAACCTGACATAAACTTTCCGAAGGTGACTGGTCTGTACATGAGAATTAACTCTTTAACCACCTAACCAATATGGCCGCCCCCAGCCGTTTCCATAGTAATTAATGTTGCAAGAGACCATACTTATAAACACGCGCAAACCACAAAATAGCTTATTCCTAAATTTTCGCTTGAGCATGAAACTGGACTCGACACCTTAATTCAACTTAATTTCAATAATTATATTGAGGGTCTCGGCTCTCGTTTTTGAAACATGAGAACTCTTATGTAGCGAAGGAATCATATTTTTTTAAAATATTATAATATATATATATATATATATATATATATATAGGATAAAGAACGATGACGAAACAGATCTTAATCTAACAGGTTTCACTTTATTAAAGCTTCGCCAGAGATCAAGATAGTAATGATAAAAAGCAAGGAGACGCAGATTAATGGTATGTTGTATTTGGTTATTTCCTATTGGTTAGATATGTGTCACGTGTTTTGAATGGTTATATATAATTGGTTAGATATGTGTCACGTGTTTTGAATGGTTATATATAATTGGTTAGATACGTGTCACGTGTAATGAAGTAACAGATAATATTTAAATATGTGTGGCAAACATTCTCGACGCTAACGTGTATGAAAGTTAGTAAAATGCAGTAGGATGTTTTGATTGGATGCATGTCACATGTAATGAAGTATCAGATAATATTCAAATAATTGTAAGAAAACATTCTGGATGCTTAAGTATGTTAAGATTAGTGAGACGCTGCAGGATGTTTTGAAAAATTTTGTTACGTTAGATATTCCGTGCGTATTTTGCATATATATATATATATATATATATATATATATATATATATATTGATTTTTATGTATACGAAATATCTAACCAATCAATTTTTTTATGTATTCGGAAGAGTTAAGTTAAATTCATGAGTAACGGATCTGTAGAAAAACAGTGATGCAATGTAATTTTTTAAACGTGAGTTAATATTTCTTAATATTGCCATAGATATATTTTCATTATATTTTCTCTTCAAAGAGTTATGTTCTTTTTTATAAGGCCGGCACTGGTGAAATTACAATTATCTCCTACGTTGTTGCGGTGTAAGACGAGAGAATTTGAATGTTTATCTAAACGCAAATCTCTTTTGTGTTCCTGAATGCGGGTCTTTAGATCACATGAAGTCTCCCCTATTGTACATCTTATTGCACTGTAGGCATTTAATTTGATAAACTCGGGAATTTTAATATATATATATTCGTTTCGTCCGTCGGCTTTAGCTCGTATGCAAGAATTTAATTTCCTCTTTTCTGATCGCTTCCTTTATAATGATGGCTTTGATGACAAAGTAAACCAGTTCTTGCATGGAAGAGTCTATGGCACTGACAGCATGGTAATAATAGTGGAGCGCGAGGTCGATTTTGCCGAAACTTTCTCTCTTGTCGTTTAACGTCTTCCTTTTCTCTTCTGGTGTCTTCAAAGTCTTTGGTTCCGACGATGATGTGTTTCAAACGATTTAGGCTCAAGTCCAGTGGCTCTCAGTGTTGCTTTGAGTTGATCCTTGTAACTTCGAAGAGATCAACTCCGTGGCCTTTTCCCTAAAGTCAGTTCACTGAATAAAATTTGACGTGGAAACTTTGATTCATTCATTCCTTCTACATGTCCTGTCTCGGTGTTTCATGATCAGCGATTCGATACTTTGACTTTTGGCTCTTTCCAGGATTAGGGTATTGGTCACATAGTAATTCCATTTGATGTTCAAGATTGAACGAAGCTTTTGCTAGTGAAAGCGTTCTAAATTTTGAACGCAGCGTCGATATAGAGTCCAGGTTTCACAGCTCTATAGCAAAGTTGATATGTAAATTGATAATGGGGCAATGTAATGATTAAAATCGACCACAAAAAACAAAAACAAGCCAAAAACAATTTATAACAAAAAATAATGCTATTATTATTATTATTATTATTATTATTATTACTGGACAAATCACCCCTAAGTTTCGCCTCAACACTCGTTTACGTCGATGTGAACAAACCTTCGCCCAAAGAACAAAAACTGGTAAATGGAAAGTGAAAGCTAACCAAGAGCAGACCCCACATCAAAAATACCTTGTTCCGAGAAGGAATTTCTTTCAGACTAATAATGTTTTTTCATCGATAGCGTCAAACATATATACACTCACAGGTCATTTTATTAGATATACTCTTGCAAAACCAATTCTAGATATTCTGGAAATAAAACTTTCAGAGTTTGGATCCATTTAGGTCAGTTATGTCATCTCACAATTCTGCTAGATTTCTTGGGTGCCCATCTAGGATTCAAATCACGCTTCCCAACACATCCCGAAGGATCTCAATGTTATTGAGACCTGCTGAGTTTGGAGGCCATTTTAACACAGAAAATTCACCGCTCTGTTCCATAAACGCATTTGCCACTATGACACAGACACTGTGCGAATCTAGGGATTAGACATTTCCTGCATATGTAAACAAAGAGCCAGTTCTGTCCCTCTCAGTCTTTCAAGGACTGGACAAATCACCCCATTGTTGTGTTTCGATTCACGTTCGCGTCGGCATAATACTAGAGACGATCAGATGTACGTTCAGAAGGGAATCGAAAGTGAAATAACACCCCAACGAGTAACGTAAACACGAATCCTGTTTCCCGATATATTTGGTTACTTATTCACAGAATCCGTTGGCACAGTATAGATTAGGGACAGGTAAGAGATACTTAGGATGTCTTCGGTGCTATTTTTGTCTTCTCTCAGGAAAATCTTATACAGGGTTTTTCAAACTGTGGGTCCTGACACTTTAGTGGGTCGCGAGATAGATAAAATGGGTCGCGAGCCAAAAAAAAAGAAAGAAAAATACGCAAGTGAGGCCAAATTACAACAAATAAACAACTCTAAATGTTGCACAGCACTCGTAGGTAAGCTCGTATTATATTTTATTTTTTAAATACAATTTATATATATATATATATACATATAGTCTGTTCTCATTGAGTTTATGAATTTTGTTCGTCAAACTCGTTGCGGACTGAGTGACGTCAGTTCTCTCTCGTATACAGACATCGCGCCAAAACTAAGCTACGAAGTTATGAAGGGCTTTCGACTTCGTGGCCGGTGAAAGCCGTTAAGATTTACATTATGTAGGCCACAAAAATCTCCTGAGTCGACCAAGCATAGAAATGAATACAATATGGGAACCAGTAATAAGGAGTGCCAGAGAAAAGCGATAACAACAACAAAAATTGCAATATGAGCTCTGGTAAAATCATGAAATGATAACAGCAAAAACAAAATGCATATCAGCACTGGTAAAAAAATGGTTGCTGAAGACATTAGGTTTATAATAAACAGAAATTCATACACAGATGCTCTCAAGGACACATGGCGCAGTGGATAAAGGCGTTAGTTAGATCCAGTGATAGGACCCAAAAGTGTGAGTTCAATAGAACTTGGAGAGAGAATTGACAGAAGATAACTGATAACTGACATCCATTAAACATGGCACGTTGAACTAGAACCGTCTACCCCAGTGAGCGAAATAAAGGGTTCAGTTCGACATTCCAAACACCTGAAGAAGGCTGATAAAGGCGTTGGTTAGATCCAGTAACAGGAGTACAATACCCGGTTAAGGCAGTGGAGAGGGGAATTAACAGGAGATAACTGATAACTGACATCTATTAAACATGGCACGTGGAACAAGAACAGTCTACCCCGGTGAGCGAAATAAAGGGTTCAGTTCGACATTCCAACCATGGCCGAAACGTTGTAAAAAATATGGCGACAAAGATGCGGTCTATAGTCCGAATAATATAAATAGTGTACATAATACCTCATCTCAGAAATATAGACAGATGCCGTTAAGATTGTTGAATAAATCAGTTGCATCTGAAGTCAGGGGTAAAAGTGAATTTCCCGGTCGACGTCTAGTACCGGTACATCCTTTCTGGGGTAGTAAGATGATGTCTTGCATTTCATTTCATGAAGGACAGAAAATGGCTAAACATTGCACCTGATATGCGTGGTACTGTTTTCCTGTGTTCCCAACTGGAACCAGCTGCTTATAAACAGGCACTCACATCCATCTCATTCAATGACATTCTTTCAAATATCATTTACTTTAACTTTGTGTCGGAATAGCGTTTAAATTTTTCTTTCAGTTATCTAATTCTCACTTTACTTTTTCTAAAGTTTACTTTTGGTTGGCTTTCTTCCATCAGTTATTTCCAGAAATGTTTTCGAACTTTTATTTTTCCGTCTGTCATTCATTTTTATTTTCGTATTTTTATCCGTCTTTGTTAGTTCAATACCAAAAATATTAACTGCCGATATAGATATATATATCGATATATATATATATATATATATATATATATCGATATAGATAGATATAGATAGATATAGATATATATATATCGATATAGATATATATATATCGATATAGATAGATATAGATATATATATATATCGATATAGATAGATATAGATATATATATATATCGATATATATATATAGAGAGAGAGAGAGAGATGTGCGCATTATGTATATTATATATATATATATATATAATGTCTATTTAGGCAGCATATCTTCATTCAAGCATGTTTGGTTGAATAATCTGGACATTGTTTATTTTTATTGTAATCCTCTTGAATTCTCAAATCAATTTCTTTTCTGATAATAAAAGGTGTGATGGAGAAATTGTCATCTAAATCGCGCAATAATGGAAATATCACTAACATTTCATTTTAACATAAATTGTCAATGCTAAATAAATGAACCTAGTGAATAGATTTTGCCTTTGATTTATTACATGTAGGTATAATGGGTCTAGTACAAGGTTTTACAAACTGTGGGTCCCAACCCTTCATTGGGTCGCGAGATAAATAAAATGGGTCGTGACAAAAAGAAAGAAAAAAGTACACGAGTGAGAGCAAAGTACAGAATATAAACAACTCTAAATGCTGCACAGCACTCATAAATCATTTCTAGTTTTTCACTGAGGTAAGCTCGTATTATATTTTATTTTTATATATATATATATATATATATATATATATATATATATAGATATAGTCTGTTCTCATTGAGGTTATTAGGACTGAGTGACATCAGTTCTCTCCCACAAAGAGACCTCGCACCAAAACTTAGCTACGAATGTGTGCAGTGCATTCGTCTTTGTGGCCGGTGGAAGCTGTAAAGATTGTTGAATAATTCAGTTGTATCTGAAGTCAAGGCTAAAAGTTAATTTCTTGACTCAATGTTAAATTCGAGGACCGGTACATTCTTTCTGCGGTGGTAAGAAGTGTTGTGTTCGTTTGAAGACTTGGGATTTTTTGGTGAGTTGGCTGTTGTTTCAGCAAAATTTTAGAATGGTCTAGTTTTTCTTTAAGTAATAATTTTATATTCATACAAATAGATAATACAAATAGATACCTGCAATTCCAATATGTGTGGATCATAGAAAAAAATATACATATAAATTGTCGATGTTAAGTAAATGAACCTAATGAATAGAGTTTGTATTTTAATTATTACACGTAGATATAATGGGTGGCCATGCAAAATGTGGTTCGTGAGTAAAAAATAGTATTCGAGGATACCTATATCACTATACCACTTATAACCCTATACCACTCCTAAATCAATGCTGAGTTTAATCTCGTATTATATATATCATTGAGTTTATCATGTTACGGATTATTTACTTTACCTTTGTGTCGGAATTTTCTTTAAATTTGTTTTTCTAAGAGTAATATTAATACAGGTAGATAATACAAATAGATACCTGCAATTCCAATATGTGTGGATCAAATATACATAAAAATTGTCGATGCTAAATAGATGAACCAAGTGAATAGATCTTGTATTTTAAACATGACACGTACGGTAATTCCTCATGTATAATACGCATTTTTTCTAAATCAAAATCAGAGGTGCAATACACAGAACTGCATTGCATAACTACAAAAAAATCTTTAAAATAAATTGCCGTTTCTTAGGTCGATTTCAGTTGAAATGACTACTCATCACAAACATACGATAATTTGACACTAACATTCGGCGATTGCGACCCCATAACGATGTCAAATATAATCATATGTACCTAACAATGCTTACAAATGTAAAATAAAATAAGAATTATCATGAAATTAAATTAGAATAAAATTATTCTATATTTAAAACCATTTTTTAATAAGAGTAGTAAACACTGGCCGTAATGAAATTGAAGAGATACAATTCATAGGATTTGATTACCAAACAAGGGGTGCGTATTATGCGTGAGTAAAATCATCTTCTCACACTTTCAGTTCAATTCCACCGGTGCGTATTGTGGACGAAGGCGTATTATACATGGGGAATTACGGTAGGTATAATGGGTTGCAATGCAAAATGTGGTTCTTGCCGTGGGTTGTAGTAAAAAAATAGTTTGAAAACTCATTAACTGCTCGCCCTATTTTCACCGACTCCATGCGGTCCGAGGTTTAAATTCGCAATAAATTACCATATCACCGAATTCACATACCAACATTTTTCATTTTGTGGGTCACTGTGGGAAAATAAGGGATCAGTACTCAATAAAAACGAGACAAGACATCCCGCGATATGGACAGCAGAACTAGAACAATGTAAACGGTAGATTTGGATAAAGGGTTCAATTCTGAAGAAGGCCGAAGGAAACAACAGTCGAAACATTGTGATAATAAGACCAAAGATTGGGTCTGTGGTCGTCCGAATGTAAATAATCTCAGTAATTAATTATCGTGTTTTTTTTATTAGCCGTCACAGCTGCTCTTTTCCACAAGCAAACGAATTACGTAAGTATCGCAAAATGACAGAAGCTCTTCTCGCGGACACCGAGAACAGACGAGTTAACAGGATCCATTTCTATCAGTTTTGTTCATACAAAGATCAAGGCGATGCCTCGCCTCTTATTCTTCATTTTCGGCTCGATGAATCGTGAAATTAGAATAAGCGCTAGATTACCGGACCTTCTCGATAATAAACGTTGCAAAGAAGGCAGAGATGAATGGTGTCACGTGATGCTCAATCATTCACGATAAAAGCCAATCAAATTAAAGCATAACAAAAGAGGACATAAAATAATTGCATCTATCGACGCATGATAAACTCACTTGAGCCAGCCGAATACGGCTTTGTACTATTCATGGAGGCAGACAGTAAATAATTAAGTTGCTCGATTAAGAGAATTTACAAATCGGTAAAAATCTATTTAAAACAAATTGTCTTATATAAAAATGAATTTGAAATTTAAATGCATTTAGGTTGGTTTAAAAGAAAAGCCATAGTAAAAATGGTGAAAGTTTTGCTAATGCATTTCCATTCATAATAAAAATTGGTTTGGTTTACGGCATATCAACCTCAATGGGTTATTTAATGCCGGCAAGTTAGCTGAAAGACTTATCTGAAAACCTGTAAAAAAAGAAACTCAATTAGTTTAGTGTTTTTTTTTTGTTGTTTTTTTAGATATTAAACATTTTGTTGCATGGACAATTATGCTGTTACACCTGGTGCATATATATATATATATATATATATATATATATATATATATATATATATATTGTGTATATTTAGGCAGCAATTTTTCATTGATGCATGATTCATTAAATAATATAGACAAGTTTTGTCTATTTATTTTAAGTAAGTTCCTTTCATATTGTCTGATAAGCTTAATCACATTATCGTTGAAAGACGAAAGAAAAAACCCCATATTGATACATGTTTAAATCCAATCTAAGCTTTCGGCTTACATAAACCATTATCAAAGATGTCAATTATATTATATATCAAACAACACACGGAACAATAATGATAATCTGTTTTTGTTGCATGAAAAATTTCAAAGCAGCGACAAACTCGTGTATACATATATATAAGACATTTTTATGTTTAACATTCTTTTTATAGATACAAATATTTAAGTAAATTAAACAACATTTACCATCTCGTATGTCCGAGAAATTTTCATAGAAAATATTCGTCCTCCAACAGGATTCGAACCTGTATCCTATACGGAACCGTCATATAGCCTGATGTGCCTTTTAGCCGATTCGGCCACAGAGGATCGTTCGGTTTGCAATGTCGAATTTACTGCTTATAAACTTCAATCTTCCATGAATCTCTCATGTACATTTATAACTGTTCATGGCGTATCAAATGAAAACAAATGACGTCACACATTATGAAATGGACAAAGTCCGACAATTATTTAAAGAAATGTTTATGTTAAACATTCTTTTTATAGATACAAGTATTTAAGTAAATTCTCTGTTTATAATAAACAGTATTAAACAACATTTACCGGCCTGAATGTCCGAGAAATTTTCATAGAAAATATTCGTCCTCCGCAGTAAGTTCGACCTTGCCAACCGAACGATCCTCTGTGGCCGAATCGGTTAAAAGGCACGTCAGGATACAGGTTCGAATCCTGTCGGAGGACTTTGTCCATTTCATAATATATATATATATATATATATATATATATATATAGTCTTATCTGAATCTTTCCCATATAGACCGGTTTATAAACAGTTTAATATCCCCAACAATTTTTCTTAACTAGAATGTTAAAAGATGGCTCCAGTCTACGAACGTATAATCAACTTAATTTGACAGTATGCAGGTCTCCATGTTTCTTAGAAGGAACTAATTTGGTTCAATTAATACAGCAGTAAATAGATGACCCTAGAGTAGACAAACTTGTTCAGAATAAATTAAATTGTGGTTTGTAGACTGTACGAATGAAATAAGAGTGCATAACTCCAAACATTACCCCGAACACTTGACACATTCTGACCTAATCCAATCGACATCCAAAAGTTAGGTCGACGGATGAGCAAAACCAAGATATCAAAATAAAACTGAGGGCTGCAAAATAGACACAAGAAATCTCCGTGGATATGTGAAACTGAATGATCAAATGTATACACGTCTATAATCTGTGGATACAATGAGATACCGAGTGTAACAGCAAATTTGTCCAATTGTTAGATTAAGCTCTGAACCGTTGTATCTTAGTGCTGTAAACAAGGGAATGTCACTGAATAGATTAATTACACGAAGGTTGGTAATGAACGATAATACTTAGGACACGAACAACACATATAAGATTCGCCAGCGGTGCGTAGAAGAAGTAGTCAACTGCTAGAAGTGAGTCAAATGAATTCCATAGTGAACCTCCATGTAGACCAACATACAGTATTTACTACTGTATTTATGTGAATGGGGGCATACCCATTACCGTCCATAGGTATGCTACAACAGTAATAGCAATGTTACTATTGAACACATAGCTGGGACAGAGATGGGGTAGATTTCTACCTTTCCCAAGCGTATTAGCGAGTAACTGAAACTCTGCCCTTCGACATAGCCTCTTCTGGGGATGCTCTCTACCCGGAGTCAGAGAGTTTGACCAGAACAGCTGGAGACAAATCTCCAACTGCAGACCAACATACAGTATTTATTACTGTATTTATGTGAATGAGGGCATACCGATTATCGTCTGTAGGTATGTTACAACAGCGCCAAAGTTTAGCTTACCCGGGGTGCAAGCAACTCTGAAGACATTGCTGTTCATACCCCATCCAAGTAAATATAACAAGCCCACATGAAACCGGAATACCGCCCTCTGATTAAGACTCTCCGAGCCATTATTCATTCCATACATCCAAGCTTACAGCAACTGATATTCCAAAACGGGTCACCCATCTAGGTACTAATCAGGCTCGACGTTGCTTCACTTCGGTGATCGTACGGGAACCGGTGTTTCAACGTGATATGGCCGTAAGCCCATTATGACATCTGTACATCGCAGC
Source organism: Acanthosepion esculentum (assembly GCA_964036315.1). Classification (NCBI taxonomy): domain Eukaryota; kingdom Metazoa; phylum Mollusca; class Cephalopoda; order Sepiida; family Sepiidae; genus Acanthosepion; species Acanthosepion esculentum. The sequence continues at coordinate 50,136,912 of OZ038490.1, forward strand.
TTACAGCACTTGGCATTCCCAAGCGATCACTCATCTAGGTATTAACCAGAGTCGACGATGCTTAACTTCGGTGATCGTAAGGCAAACGGTGTTTCAACGTGATGTGGCTGCAAGCCCATTTAGCCATCTGTACATCTAGGCTTACAGCACCTGGTATTCCCAAGCGATCACCCATCTAGGTACTAAACAGGCTCGACGTTGCTTAACTTCGGTGATCGTGCGGGAAACGGTGTTTCAACGTGACGTGGCCGTAAATCCACTATGCAATCTATACATCTAAGCTTACATCACCTGGTATTCCCAAGCGATCACCCATCTAGTTACTAATCAGACTCGACGTTGCTTAACTTCGGTGATCGTAAAAGAAACGGTGTTTCAACGTGACGTGGCCGTAAACCCATTATGCCATTTATACATCTAAGCTTACAGTACCTAGTATTCCCAAGCGATCACCCATCTAGATACTAATAAGGCTCGACGTTGCTTAACTTCGCTGATCGTACGGGAAGCGGTGTTTCAGCGTGATGTGGCCGTAATCCCTCCAGTCTATTAACTTTTAATAATGGCTGATACGAACTTTCTTCGGCATTAAGCCATGTTTCCAATAAGGAACTAATCCGGTTCAGTTAGTGCAGGTGCTGGGTACAAATAAACAGGTTGTCCTAGAATAGACAAACCTGTTCAGAATAAATTAAATTTGTAGCTTTTAGACTTCACACGCAAGATTCCATTTGTCAATCACAAACATGGCTACTTTTAAATCAATCTAACCTAAATCAGTCGGCATATAGAAGTTTCTAATCGGCAAAACCAAGGAATTGGAATAAAATTTTGTCGTTTGCAGAATGCATACAAGACATCTCAGCTAACGAAAAAGGTATCACTTTATTTGTTTTTACGGCTTATCGCCCCTTTCTGGGTTATTTAAATACGGAACATATTGTAAGATTAACTATACCCCACTAGATCTCACATGTTTTACTACTTTTACTGTAAGTATCAACATCTGTTGTTTGTTGTTTTTTTAAGTCGAATGTCTTGTGATAGCTCCAGTCTACGATCATTTAATAATAGCTGATAAGAATTAATTTAATAGTAATCAGTTTTCCACAAACGTTATCTCTGCAGACTTATGACAAGGCATGATTAATAATATACCCAACCATCATCTGCCGATACAATAATATGCATCTTGTGATATTATTTTATCTCCTGTCATTTCTGGTGTGTACACATTTCGTTCCGGGTCCCGCCTAGAGACCTAAGGTTAGAAACAGTATCATGACATTTTCCGCTGACCAATAAAAAAGAAATAACACAAACATATTTTACATAGATAAAGTCCTTCGTAAGGTGTGGGCTGTACTCGTTAGAACATTTTTTTTTTGTATTTCTTTAAGACATAGATTTCCAGGAATCCCTTTAATTAGTCTACTGGAATCTTTTCCAACCATTTCGATAGCACCAACTACAACTGGGATTGTTGATGTTCCCATGAGCCAGATTTTTGAGATTTCGATTTCAAGATCTGTATTTTTATAGCTTTTTGAAGATCTTCAAAGATACATTGCAGTCTACAGGGACTGCCATATCAATAAGGAGGCATTTGTTTTTGTTTGTGGTCTCTAATGATGTCTGGGTGGTTAGCTTTGATTGTTCTGTCTGTGTGTGGTCCCATAAAATTGTAACAGGTCCTATCTCCGTAACCGGGTTTGGGTGGTGTTCATACCAATTACTTTCAGTTTCCTTCCCGTAGAAGTTGCAGATTTCCCAGTGCAGATATTAGCCCACTCAGTGGGTGACAATATCGTGCAACCTGATACAAGATGATCAATTGTTTCTGGATATTTAACACTGAACCTGCATTTTGGGCTAACAAAATAGTTTAGTATGTGTGATTGATAATTTCTAGTTTACAAGCACTAGTCCTGTGCAGCAAGGATAAAACCTTCCGTTTCAGCTTTTAACCCTGCACTACGTAGCCACTGATGGGTACGGGTTTTGTCTACGTCAGCTTGTTTGGTACGGGCAGAGTATTGGCCATGAAGCGGTTTATCTTGCCATTGTTTCTGTATCAGGTCGGTTTCATTTGTTTCTGCTTTCTTTTTTTATGTATTTTGCAGCTTCAATCGGTGTATTGTGCTTTACTTGTATTTCTACAACCATTTGAAACTCCATTTTGAGCTTGTTGGCTTCTTTTATTGCGGAATAAAGACGCTTACTACTTTCATGTTCTTTGACACATATCATCATCCAGTCTTCTGTAATTTCCAAGTAACTTTCAAGACCGATTGTTGTAGTTTTGTAGGACAGTTCTAGTTGAACTAATTCTCTGCCTCCTTCGGATCTGGGCGCATACAGACAATCAAGATTATCTTTGGGATGATGCATACGGTAGCAAGTGAAAAGCTTTCTCGTTTTAGCGTCCATTCAATGTCAGCTGTTGTCCAATTAAGGATGTTGAAGCTGTATTGCACCACAGGAACAGCCAAGGTGTCTATGGCTAATATTCTTTTTTTTTCATAAAGTCTGGGTAACATAATGAAGAGCGCATCCGAACAATTACCATGAAAGTATTTACAGAAAAGGCACAGAGAGGCAATCTTGCCGGGGTGGGAAAGTGACTGAAGCCGAGCCGCCAGATCAGGACCGGTAATATTGTAGATTCTTCTTTGGATCTTATCAAGGAGCTCAAGGTACACAGCAGTGGCACTGGGCCATATATGGTAGAAATATTCTAAACGTAGGCGAATGGTAGACATATCTAAGATAAAAAATATACTTGCACGCACATGTATTCAAATTCAAAATTACATCAGGCTTAAGACCATACCATATTCGAACACCGGTTCCCGTACGATCACCGAAATTAATCGAGCTTGGTCAGTACCTAGCAGCTGACACAGATTTTTGAAGGGGTTTCAAACACGGGATTGCTCCCGCCTCCTAAAATAGAAGATGCGGGTTGAGAAAAATCTTCACCTAGTCGCAGAATTAAACACCCAGACATTAACCCCATGTACTCAACATTCTCCGGGACGACGTCCTTCCTTGAGCTGGTCTGTTGTTCGTCTTAAGCGATGTTTGCCGACTGCCAAAGGCCACTGATAATTGAGATGATGCCTAGAGAGTTTCCATCGGGGAAAATCTCTTCCGGCGACGACGAGGTAAGCAGAATAATAAATCGATAAAGGAAGCATGATCTGACCAACGGATGATGAGAGATTGACGCGAAAAATGGAATCAAAATGTCGGACGAAGACGAATGAAACAACGAATAGTGAGGTAAAAAATAAAGTTAAATAAAGAAAAAGACAAAGAAAAAAAGGGTTTAACAAAGTCAGTTGGATAAAAAAAAGGAAAGGGATTTAGTAGGTCTGAAAATAAAAGGGCAAGAAAAGTAAACGAGAAAAGGTGATGAAAATAAAAATAAAAAAGAAAGAAAAGTAAAAAGAGTGTCAAAGAAAAAAACAAGAGATAGAGAGACAAAAAGAGGAAAGAAAACACAATAAACAAGAAAAAATGAAAGAAAGTTAAAAAAAAAAGGTAATGTACAAAAGAAATAACAGCTAAATGGAAAAAAGGAAAACAAAAAGAAAGAAAAAAATGAAAGAAAGAAAAGTAAAAAGAGTGTCAAAGAAAAAGCAAGAGACAGAGAGAAAAAGAAAAGGAAAGAAAGCACAATAAACAAGAAAAAAACGAAAGAAAGTTAAAAAAATCTACTAAAATAATAACAGCTAAACGGAAAAAAGAAAACCAAAAAGAAAGAAAAAATGAAAGAAAGAAAGAAAGAAAAGTGAAAAGAGTGTCAAAGAAAAAGCAAGAGATGGAGAGAAAAAGAAAAAGAAAGACACAATAAACAAGAAAAAAAACGAAAGTTGAAAAAATGTACTAAAATAATAACAACTAAACGGAAAAAAGAAAAACAAAAAGAAAGACAAAATTAAAGAAAGAAAGAAGGAAGGAAAAACGGTAGGAAAGCAAGGGAAAAAGCACGAAAAGAAATAGAGAGAGAACCAAGAAAAAAAAGAAACGAAAGAAAGGAAACAAAAGAGAGAAAGAGAGAGAGGGGGAGAGAAGGAGAGAGAAACAAAGAAGCAACCAAATTTAAAGAAAGAGAAAGAAGAAAAGCAGAAAGGAAACCAGAATGATAAAAAATTGATTTTCCGTAACCGTGACGAATTATGCGTCTTGTCGGGTCAACAGAACTCATACCATTCAATAATGCACCCCTGATCACATCATTATGCATCGTGTCGTTAAGACACAGCGATGCTTAGACACTTATATCAGAGTTTTATTAAATATAACGCCACTTATGACCGCCTGGTGAATTAGTCTGTAATTGCGTAAAATTCAAATGTCTGCTCGTAACTTTCCCCGGATTAAAAGATTATCAAGACTGTTGCCATATATGGTCTGGTACCCCTGCTGTTCATCTCCAGGTCCTCGACAAAATCCAGAGACGGATATGCAATGTGATAGGTTCTGATCTGGCATCTCGTCTACAGACACTTTCTCACAGACGTGATATGGTTTTCCTGTGCTTTGCTACAAATATTTTCATGCCAACTCATCTGACGAGCGACTTGTACTCCATCTGCATGAATTTAAGCGTGGTACTACGTTGGCGTATCGGTCCCACCCTTTTACTGTCGAAACAGTTAAATATAACCACCTCTTCTACTCCAACAGCTTCTTCTCTCGCACTTCCCGACAGTGGAACTCCCTTCCTCTTACTTGCTTCCCTGGTAACTACAATCTTCAAGGATTTAAATATGTTCAAATATAATGCCAATAGTCATCTTCTTATGCCCTTGATCCTGATCCCCGTCCTTCTCTATATCCTTTCCTCAAACACGCCTTTTTACTCTTGCTCTCACTCTCTGTAGCCCCTTGCGCGCAGATGGCAATCCCGCCTTGCTTGGGGTGAAATGCTTAAGAAAACATAGACCGTGATATCGTTTTTATGCCACTGTATACTTTCGACTCAACTTTCTGTTGCGTCTTTATAGTTTGTGGATCAACCTTGTCTATTGAATGCTGCAGATCGACGGCCTTTGTTGCGATAAAAAAAAGCAACTCCCAATTGCTTTTCCACCGTAGCTTCCCTCTGTCTTTTCTACAAATATTTTCATGGCAACGGCTCTCTAGTTTGGCAATTAGGTAACAGTTTTACTGTTGAACTAGGTAGTTGCAAACGCCACTTCTATTCGTAACAGTTTCCTTTCTCGCACTTCTCACCCGTGGAACTGCCTCTCGTTCCCTTGTTACCTTGATATCTATAATATTCAGAGATTTAAACGCAATGTTAGTCGCCATCTTCTGTCTTCTTGAACCCTGCTCGTTTTTTGTCCATTCCTCAGCCCTCCCCATTCGCAGTCTTCTCATTCTGTTTCATTTTCTCTCCTTGGAGTCTTAGTGGCATTATCTCCTTGCTTGGAGTGAAATGATTAAAAAAATAAGCAAAAAATGAAGATAAAAATAAATAAAAATAATAATTATTATTATTGACATGCCAGTCCCTGCAGACTAATAATGTATCTTTGAAGATCTTCAAGGATCTTGAAGTGGAAATCTAAAAACCTGTGGCACGTGAAGGCATCAATAATTCCAGTTGTAGTTGGAGCCCTCGAATATCAATCAATGGAAAAGGTTCCGTTAGACACATTGAAGGGGTCGCTGGTAGCCCATGCCTTAAAGAAATACAAAAGTACAGCCCGCATTTTATGAAGGGCTTTGTCTATGTAAACTGTATGTGATCTTAGGTTTTTGTGGATTTTTTAACAAAAATTGATAAGTACACGATGTCATGAAGCCATTTCTGACCTGGTTGGGAACCGGAAGGAAATGAATATACAACAGAAATCAAAGGAAGAAGAAATAATAATAATAATAATAATAAAACAATCGAAGTATAAGGACCTGGAAATCGAAATAGAGGGAAAAATGAGGGAATTGAAAACAAGATTAGTACCAGTCATAGGAGGTGCGCTTGGAATTATAAAAAAAGAAACGCAACACATTGAAAAAATCCCTGGAAATCCCAGCTTAAGAGAAATACAGAAATCGTCTTGATAAGTACAGCCCTCACACTAAGAAGAACTTTGTCCATGTAAATGTTATGAGAGGTAGAAAAGAAATGATGAAATGTAGCCATAACCACACACCACTACCTGCCTTAGGTCTTCATGCAGACTTGGTAGGTAGTGTGACCATAGCAGAAATCAAAAAAAAAAAAAAAAAAAAAAAATAATAATAATAATAATAATAATAATAATAATAAAAAACAAAAAAAAACAAAACAATGGACCATTCTAGAAATTCGGACACGTTAATATCACAAAACAACCAAAATATTTGCATAAGACACATTTTAATAGAAAACACCAAATATTTTACAGGAACCAATACAAAACCGTTGTAATGTAAGGGTAGCAGTCAACATTTAAATAGGGTATCTTTCCCCATAGTAGATAGCATATTAAGTTTGTTTGTTTTTTCTGTAGGAGATCATATATTTTTGAAAAATCACGAAAAATTCAGTTGTAAATGAGGTCACCTTTAAATGAGGTGAAATTGGTTCCAGCCAACTCGGAAACGCTGGAATATGCCAAATACGTTTTCAGAAATAGACTAAACACGAAATTTATGATAACGATTTTTTTTTAAAGTGTACTTTGAAATGTTTAACAATTTTAACTATGATATAAAACAACTCAGTCGGAAGACGCAAAACTTAATAAAAAAAATTAAACAGCTCCATTCGGTATTGTTTAAAAGTATTGTTTTAGCTTGTTTAATAGAATTCTTGCCGTCTAAATGCACATCATATATACAGGTTGCGAGAGTTAAATTGTGTAAATTACGCAAAAATGAAAATAACACTGACATTTCATTTGCACAGATATATTTGGAAAATTACACAAAAATATCTTAATTGAATTTATTCAATAAAATTGCCAATGGCTTTAACCAAGGCCTCCATACGACTTTGGAATCTCCTTCATCTCTCTGTACTGTCTCCTTGTTTAGGTTTGTGAATACTGCCATAATACTTGCCTTTAGTTCATCTTTGGTGTTACAAGGAGTTTTGCTGGTCTCTCGCTTAACTGCGCCCCACACATAATAATCAAGGAGGTTGCAGTCTGGAGAGTTATGTGGCAAGATAACTCCCCAGACAAGGTGGCAAGATATAAGGGGTGATATGATTGAAGAAATTGTCTAACAGCCACGATTATGTTCTCCTGTTTGTGTGCCATGTGCAGAGTCCTGTTGCTAGACATAAGGTCTCCAAGCAGCCACCCTCTTGACCCAGGGCAGCACTACCTCCTCAAAGCACTTGTTGTAGGCCTCTGTGTTGAGTCTGAGGCCCTAACCAAAAGATTCTGGAGCTCTTTTCTAATCAGAACGATCAGAGTGAGTTTTTCGAGCGGCCATACCTTCGGATTCAGCATTAGACTCAACCAACTCTTTCCAAATCCCCTGCACTGTCCTCAGATCAACACGCAAACACGCTGAAATGTTCGTATTATAGCTTCCGTCGCGAATGCTAGGCAGTACAGCATGCCATTTCCAAATTTTTTGCGGAGTGAATTGGACACGGTGCTCTTTTCTCACAGACGGTGCCCATCTGACCCTACTATACTTTACAGTCGACAAAATAAAAAAAACACGCTCATGCTCGAAATTAGAAATATAAAATGGTGACAATTTACCCATCGCACCCTGCATATATGTATTCATATAGTATGTAAGTAAGTGTTAATTTAATACATTGCTCTATCAGAACCGATATATATTTAATAACTTTAACAGTTTATTGTTTCGGGAATGTAAGAAAATATAAGGAACACCGACTCGGGAATTAATAGATGTCTTATTAGGTTTCAAAGCGTGTTTGTGTCGCTTGTCGGGTAAATATATTTTGATGCAAGCGTGGGCGTGTCTATATTAATTTACACTTCCGAATGAAGATGTTCTTCATTCAATCCATAAGGGCGCCATTTCAAGTCGGCAAACACAGAGTTCAATCATATATTAAGCTTGCTTGTTAGACGAGCTAGTGTTGTTACTTACTGAAGAATGAAATCCACTCGTAAATGCATTTCAACACAAAGGAAAGCGAAACAATTAAAAAAAAAATGATACTCTCAACGCGCATGCGCAGAAGAAACTAAAACAAAAGAGGTTTAACTCAGAAGCAGACATCTTTTTCAAAGCTTTTTTTTTTTTGCGTGTCTCATAATTTTGGAGTTTGCATTAAAAATCAAACTTCATTCTCTCGCAGACTTCCTTCCTTCGTAACATAAAAGCGAAGGGAAGTTTGAGAAAGTTTGCAGGTGAGTGGGAGGTCAGACTGAGTTCAATTCCCAAGCAGGATGACAGATTTCACAGACAAATAATACGAAAATTTACGTTTTATAAATTAGCTTTTGTAAATAAAGAAAAATCTGCAATATTATTGGCCCTGACCTGGTATCTCGGCTTCAATCACTTTCCCACCGCCATCACGGACTTCACTGTGTCTTTTCTATAAATATTTTCATGGTAATTGTTCCTGTGAACTTTCCTCTATGGCATTGGAATTCATTTTAAATATTCATTGGGGCTTGCTTTTTTTAAAATTTTGCTATTTTTATCTCATCTCTCTTCACAGACAAGTTGTATATATGGGAACTAGTTAGAATTTCATTGAGACTTCTATATATAATGGTGGCTGTAGTAAGAATGGAAAATAAGAATGTGTTATTTTGGTGTAAGGAATACTGTGGTATGCTTGGGTCAGTAATTGTGGCTCGCTAAGTTTAAGATACGACAGATTGAAGTCAGCTTTTCTCAATCCCCCCTTTTGGCCTTGTGCCAGATTTTTGTATTATAACAAAATAAATATTACTTTCCTCTATGTCACGTAGACTCGATGAATTTAACTGCAGATTGTTGTCTAGGTTTTATCATTTTAGGTTTGCACTGGCTAGTTCTATGCCAACATTTTCTTCTCCTGCATATCACATGTGCGGAACTCCTTTCCTGTTTCTTGTTTTAGAGTCAACTTTGATCTTCAAACATGTGAATCGTTATATTCTACCTTCTTAAGTCCTGTTCTCTTATTGTTCACTATTCATTAATAATGTCTGTTTTCTTATGTTCTATCGCAATCTCTCCCCCCCCCTGCATCTTAGTGGCTTCATTGCCTCCCTTGAGGGAAAATGATTAATAAAATACGGAAAAAGTATTATTTAGTTTCTACCGTATTCGTCAGATGGGGTCGGCATATAACATGAAGACGTTTGAAAATCCTAACGACTGACATAAAACGACAAAAACCGAACAGTAATTGTCAGCGATATATGATTTTGTTTTTTCATTTTGCATGACCTTTTGACAGAATGAGCTAGTACACATACACGCTACATGGCGTGATAGACGCAGGAATATCCGACCTAGCTCGACCGAATAGATATATATGCAGGCTGCGATGGAATAATTGTCGTCTAAATTACGCAAAAATGAAATTAACACTGACATTTCATTTAAACATATATATTTAGCAAAATTACATAGAAATATCTTGAAATACTAAAGATTAAATTTATTCAATAAAATCGCCATTAGCTTCAACCATAGCCTCCAGACAACTTTGGATTCTAATGCACATCGTCTGAGTGGTCTTGGCGGTCTCCTTGTTTACGTTGGTGAATGCTGCCATAAATTTTGCCCCTCAGTTCATCTTTGGTGTTACAGGGAGTTTTGTTTGTCTCTCGCTCAACTGCACCCCAGACATAATAACCAAAAGGGTTGCAGTCTGGGGAGTTTGGTGGCCAAATGTTTGGGGTGATGTGGTCGCAGATATTGTCTGGCAGCCATGACCGGCTACTTCTTCTTGTGTAGCATGGTACAAAGTCTTGTCGCCAGACATCTGGGTTTCCAGCAGCCATTCTCTTGATCCAGAGAAGGACTATCTCCTCAAGGCACTTAATATAAGCATCCATGTTGAGTGTGGGGCCCTCACCAAAAGAATCTGGACTTCCTTTCTTATCAGAATGATCGGAGTGACTTTTCTAAGCTGCCGTATCTTCGGAATTGCAATTACACTAATCCAACTCTTTCCAAATCCTCTGTACTGTCCTCAGATTGAAACCCAAGCACTCTGAAATATTGGTATTGGAGCTTCCGGCGCGAATGCCAAGCAGTACAGTATGCTGCTTCCAAATTTTTGGCGGAGTACATTGCGTCATGGTCCTCTTTTTCTTACAGACGGTGCCCAACTGACCTTACTATACTTTGCAGTCGATAATTCTGTTTCTGCCCTAAGCCCCCTCCTATGTAGTCAATGGATGAAGTAAATAAAATAGTTCATCATATTAATGGAATATATAAACACTTTTATGTTTGTTTTTTGTTTTTGTTTTCCACAGAAATTATTTATTTTCAGAAGCTGTCTGCTCGAGGACTCCAGGGAAGAATAAATAAGAGGCAATAAGTAGTTTTATATTTTCTTTCTTTCTTTCTTTCTTTCTTTCTTTCTTTCTTTCTTTTCTTTCCTTTTCTTTCTTTCTTTCTTTCTTTCTTTCTTTCTTTCTTTCTTTCCTTTTCTTACTTTTCTTTCATTTCTTTCTTTTTCTTTCTTTTCTTTCCTTCTTTCTTTCTATTCCTTTCTTTTTTCTTTCTTTTTCTTTCTTTTGATTCTTTTTCTTCTATAAAACTTTCTTTTCTTTCTTCCTTTTCTTTCTTTTTCTTTCATTTCTTTTCTTCTTTCATTTCTTCTTTCTTTCTATTCCTTTCTTTTTTTCTTTCTTTTTCTTTCTTTTGTTTTTTTTTTGTATAAAACATTCTTTTCTTTCTTCCTTTTCTTTCATTTTTTTATTTCTTTCACTCGCTTTTTTTTTCATTCTGTTCTTTCTTTTCTTTCATTTCTTTCTTTTTCTTTCTCTTTTTTGTTTCATTTCTTTCCTTCTTTCTTTTTATTATTTTACTTCTTTCTCTCTTTTCTTTCTTTCTTTTCTTCTATAAAACATTCTTTTCATGTTTTCTTTGTTTTCTTTCATTTCCTTATTTTCTTTTTCGTTCTTTCTTTTTCTTTCTTTCCTTTTTCTTTCTTTCTTTCTTTCATTTTTTATTTCAGTTTCTTTCATTTCCATTATCTGTAGTTTTTCAACCTTTCATTTTCTCTTTCTTTTTCTTTCTTTCTTTCATTTCTTTCTTTCTTTTCTCTTTCATTTATTTCCTTTTTCCATCTCTTTTTTCTGTTTCCTTATTTTTCTTCCTTTTCTTTCGTTTCTTTCATTTCTTTCCTTCTTTCTTTTTCTTTCTCTCTTCTTGTTCTTTCTTTTTTCTTCTATAAAACATTGTTTTCTTTCTTTCTTTTCTGTCATTTCTTTCTTTGTTTTTCCTGTCTTTCTTTTTGTTTTTCTTTCTTTCTTTTTCTTTCCTTCCAGTGCTGAAGGTATGCAAAGACTTAGGGACGGCTTTTAAGCTAGTAATAAAATAAATTTCTATATACGATTTCGGCATGTTAGATCTGTAATTATTAAAGTGAAATGAAAATTTTGTTCGATATATTTAATAAATTATTCTTCTTCCTCCCCCTCTTCTTCTTCTTCTTCTTTGTGTCATGTCCCTTCCAAACGTTGGCGATCATGGCTCTCCACAAATTCCCGTGCTTTTTAGATTTTAATAATTTTTTTTCTTACCTCTTCTAAATCTTTTTGCTACCATCCATTTACTCAAGTTCGTTAGGTAGATTATGTCTTCCTTTCCTCCTGTCTTCAATCTCACCTATGCGTATAAAATTTCCAAACCCTCTTTCCTTATTATGTGCACTAGAAAATTCAACTTTCTCTTTCTGCCGTTAAGTGGAAGTGTCCTTTTTGTTTCCATTTTCTCTAAAACTTCGTCGTTGCTCACATGTTAGGTCTATGGTATTCTCAGCATCCTTCTGTAGAACTACATTTCTGTCGCTTCAAGTCTTTCTTCATTTTTAAGGAGACCGCTCAGCACATAGGAGGATTGATATTACATAATATTTCAGTACTCTTTTCTTTGTTTTTAGCAATGTTTGTCAGCTTTTTAATACATTGCTTAAATATTGGAAGGCAACTTTGATTATTCCAATACGCCTTTGAATTTCAGTATAACACATTCTGTACTCTGTTAAACCACTCCCAGATATTTAAATTGCTGTACTTGTTTGATTTTAGTATCTCCAATTTAAACGTGCAAGTTGGGCAGCTCCTTTTGCTAACAACCATGCATTCTGCCATCTTGCAATTAATGTTTAGCCCATTCTTCTTGCTTTCCTTCACTACTTTCTGTAGGAATTCTTGCAGTTTCCTTTTCGTATCTGCTATCAACACTGTGCCATCTGCATATCTGACGTTGTTAAAATTGTGGCCAGCAATAATGAATCCTGGTAGAACTTCTAATTTTCTCAGAATCGCCTCAATGTTCAATAAGTCCAGTGAGGAGAGTCATTTTGAAGAGACTCATCCAGTGAGGAGAGTCATTCTTGAGAAGAGTCATCCAGTGAGCAGGGTCATTCTTGAGAAGAGTCATCCAGTGAGGAGGGTCATTCTTGAGAAGAGTCATCAAGTGAGGAGAGTCATTCTTGAGAAGAGTCATCCAGTGAGGTGAGTCATCCAGTGAGGAAAGTCATTCTTGAGAAGAGTCATCCAATGAGGAGAGTCATTCTTGAGAAGAGTCACCCAGTGAGCAGGGTCATTCTTGAGAAGAGTCATCCAGTGAGGAGGGTCATTCTTGAGAAGAGTCATCAAGTGAGGAGAGTCATTCTTGAGAAGAGTCATCCAGTGAGGAGAGTCATCCAGTGAGGAAAGTCATTCTTGAGAAGAGTCATCCAATGAGGAGAGTCATTCTTGAGAAGAGTCATCCAGTGAGGAGAGTCATTCTTGAGAAGAGTCATCCAGTGAGGAGAGTCATTCTTGAGAAGAGTCATCCAGTGAGGAGAGTCATTCTTGAGAAGAGTCATCCAGTGAGGAGAGTCATTCTTGAGAAGAGTCATCCAGTGAGGAGAGTCATTCTTGAGAAGAGTCATCCAGTGAGGAGAATCATTCTTGAGGAGAGTCATCCAGCGAAGAGAGTCATTCAGTGAGGAGAGTCATTCTTGAAAAGAGTCATCCAGTGAGGAGAGTCATCCTTGTCTCGCACCCCTTTCTATTTTTGTATTTTTACTGAATTCATTTTCTATCCGTATACAGGCGGTTTGCGACTATTATAAGTTCTGGATTATTCCGATGTCCTTCCCAAATATGTCAAGCTCATCTATCAGTTCCAACTTTTCTTTGTGACATCATTTCTCAAATCTCTTTTACATAATCTATAAAACACAGATACGCACATTTCTTTCATTTGCATTGCCTTTTCTGCTATAATTCTGAGCATAAATATTACATTCCTTGTTCCAGTGTCTTTAACGAACCCACAATTTTTTGTCCTATTTCTGGTTTACTTCACCTGCGGGCTCTATCTATCAGAATTCGAATAAGTTTTGTTATAGAGTCCATTAAGCTGATTATCCAATGAAGTCCACATTCGTTTGTATCTGGATTTCCCAATTAAATCTTATAGTAAAGTAACTTCCAATTAATATTTCTGTATGTTATTTGTATTTGCTGCAACACTATATGCATAATCATTAGAATGAATGGAAGTTTTCATATATCTGTTCCTAATCGAGATGGCGTATCACTGTTTCCATAAACTGTTAACACACACACACTCACACACTCACACACACACACACACATATATATATATATATATATATATATATATATATATATATATATATATATATATATATGTTAGTTTTATTTCAGTCTCATTTGAGACCATCTTCTTTGAGTTGCATATCTATGGATCTGTTAGGCGTTAGCATCGTAAATTCAAAAGTTTTACACCTACGAGAGGGAGGTAACAACTGTCATTTTTTTTAAGATTTAAAAAAAAAAATTCAAGATTTTTTTTATTGTAGTATTTTATTTTATTTTATTTTTTTATATATAATACTTTGCTGCTACAAACATTTAAGAACTTGTTGTTATAGTTATAGTTGAATTTATTTATTTTGGGCCGCAATTCACTTCTATAAAGGGCTTCCAGAATTTTAAGTTCTTGCTTAGATAGATAGATAGATAGATAGATAGATAGATAGATAGATATGAACAGACTGTGATAGATAGATATGAACAGACTGTGATAGATAGATATGAACAGACTGAGATAGATAGATAGATAGATAGATAGATAGATAGATAGATATGAACAGACTGAGATAGATAGATAGATAGATAGATAGATAGATATGAACAGACTGAGATAGATAGATAGATAGATAGATAGATATGAACAGACTGAGATAGATAGATATATAGATAGATATGAACAGACTGAGATAGATAGATAGATAGATATGAACAGACTGAGATAGATAGATAGATAGATAGATAGATAGATAGATAGATATGAACAGACTGAGATAGATAGATAGATAGATAGATAGATAGATATGAACAGACTGAGATAGATAGATAGATAGATAGATAGATAGATAGATAGATATGAACAGACTGAGATAGATAGATAGATAGATAGATAGATAGATAGATATGAACAGACTGAGATAGATAGATAGATAGATATGAACAGACTGAGATAGATAGATAGATAGATAGATATGAACAGACTGAGATAGATAGATAGATAGATAGATAGATAGATAGATAGATAGATAGATAGATAGATATGAACAGACTGAGATAGATAGATAGATAGATAGATAGATAGATATGAACAGACTGAGATAGATAGATAGATAGATAGATAGATAGATAGATATGAACAGACTGAGATAGATAGATATGAACAGACTGAGATAGATAGATAGATAGATAGATAGATAGATAGATAGATATGAACAGACTGAGATAAATAGATAGATAGATAGATAGATATGAACAGACTGAGATAAATAGATAGATAGATAGATAGATAGATATGAACAGACTTAGATAGATAGAAAGATAGATAGATAGATAGATAGATATGAACAGACTTAGATAGATAGAAAGATAGATAGATAGATAGATAGATATGAACAGACTGAGATAGATAGATGGATAGATAGATATGAACAGACTGAGATAGATAGATAGATAGATAGATAGATAGATAGATAGATATGAACAGACTGAGATAGATAGATGGATAGATAGATATGAACAGACTGAGATAGATAGATAGATAGATAGATAGATAGATAGATAGATAGATAGATAGATAGATATTTTTTACTTTCGTAAATTATCCCTGTTGAAATTTTGTAAACTTGAGCAATCCGTCAAAGACATACTATATTTTATGGAAAAAAAAACATATTTTCCCGGGGCATCTGAAAGCACATCGATTTTTTTTATATCAGAAAATCAAATAACAGTGATGGATAAGCCATAAATGACTAATAGTCTAAGCAGATGCCCACAGGAATATCTCGAAATCGATTGGTGCTGATTTAATCAGACCTCCCGCTCACTCTCATCGGCCTATACTGGATGAAGAGAAAAACAGAAAATGGAAACGAAAAAGACATAAAACGACAACAGAAAACTGATGTTATTCCTATCGAAATAAAACTAACTTCTTCACTTCCATAAAAACAGTTGTTGAAAACGTATAATCTCTAAAACTATTCATAGAGTTTTGAAATTAAAAAAAAGTTATTTTATTTGGCCAACGAACATTTTGAAGGAAATTCTATATTTTCGCTGCAGGCCCGATGATGCTTAATTAGACTTACTGCGTTTAAAAGTAGCGTAGATATGCTCTGATGACATATGCCAAAAGTTTGAGTTGTTTAGTAATAAACATTTTGGATAAGTAAATGTCCATAAATTATTTTCGACATCTCTTGAAATTATATATATATATATATATATATATATATATATATATATATATATATATATAATTTAAAAATCAGGAGATCAATTGAATCCTATTTTAAAGTTAAAAAAGATTTTTAAACTTTCCTTGTCCGAATCAATTCTGACCATTAATCATATATATATATATATATATATATATATATATATATATATATATTATCGCTCTCCCGTCGAACTCGACGTATGAGGGTCAGACAGATCAGTTCCCAGAAACTGAAAGCCCGACAGCCACACAGGATTTGATTATAGTGGTGAAGGCGTTGTGCAGGGCCATCCACACTTTTTGGAGGGACGAATAAATAAATAAATAAATAAATAAATAAATAAATAAATAAATAAATAAATAAATAAATAAATAAATAAATAAATAAATAAATAAATAAATAAATAAATAAATAAATAAATAAATAAATAAATAAATAAATAAATAAATAAATAAATAAATAAATAAATAAATAAATAAATAAATAAATAAATAAATAAATAAATAAATAAATAAATAAATAAATAAATAAATAAATAAATAAATAAATAAATAAATAAATAAATAAATAAATAAATAAATAAATAAATAAATAAATAAATAAATAAATAAATAAATAAATAAATAAATAAATAAATAAATAAATAAATAAATAAATAAATAAATAAATAAATAAATAAATAAATAAATAAATAAATAAATAAATAAATAAATAAATAAATAAATAAATAAATAAATAAATAAATAAATAAATAAATAAATAAATAAATAAATAAATAAATAAATAAATAAATAAATAAATAAATAAATAAATAAATAAATAAATAAATAAATAAATAAATAAATAAATAAATAAATAAATAAATAAATAAATAAATAAATAAATAAATAAATAAATAAATAAATAAATAAATAAATAAATAAATAAATAAATAAATAAATAAATAAATAAATAAATAAATAAATAAATAAATAAATAAATAAATAAATAAATAAATAAATAAATAAATAAATAAATAAATAAATAAATAAATAAATAAATAAATAAATAAATAAATAAATAAATAAATAAATAAATAAATAAATAAATAAA
Source organism: Acanthosepion esculentum (assembly GCA_964036315.1). Classification (NCBI taxonomy): domain Eukaryota; kingdom Metazoa; phylum Mollusca; class Cephalopoda; order Sepiida; family Sepiidae; genus Acanthosepion; species Acanthosepion esculentum. Next base: position 50,153,947 of record OZ038490.1, read on the forward strand.
TAAATAAATAAATA
>OZ038490.1:50158960-50191460 GCA_964036315.1 Acanthosepion esculentum
ATATCTATATATATATATATATAGTATATATATATCTATATATATATATATATAGTATATATATATCTATATATATATATATATAGTATATATATCTATATATATATATATAGTATATATATATATATCTATCTATATATCTATATCTATATATATACCATATCTATATATATATATATAGTATATCTATATATATATATAGTATATCTATATATATATATATATAGTATATCTATATATATATATAGTATATCTATATATATATATATAGTATATCTATATATATATATATATAGTATATCTATATATATATATATATAGTATATATCTATATATATATCTATATATAGTATATATCTATATATATATCTATATATAGTATATATCTATATATATATCTATATATAGTATATATCTATATATATATATATATAGTATATATATATATATAGTATATATATATATATAGTATATATATATATAGTGTATATATATATATATATATAGTATATCTATATCTATATATATATATATATAGTATATCTATATATATAGTATATATATATATATAGTATATCTATATATATAGTATATATATATATATAGTATATCTATATCTATATATATATATATATAGTATATCTATATCTATATATATATATATAGTGTATCTATATCTATATATATATATAGTATATCTATATCTATATATATATGTATATAGTATATATATCTATATATATATAGTATATATATCTATATATATCTAGTATATATATCTATATATATCTATATATATATATATATAGTATATATATCTATATATATATAGTATATATCTATATATATATATATATTTATAGTATATATATCTATATATTTATAGTATATATATATATATATTTATAGTATATATATATATAGTATATATCTATATATATATATATTTATAGTATATATATATATATTTATAGTATATATATATATTTATAGTATATATATAGTATATATATAATTTATAGTATATATATATATAGTATATATATATATTTATAGTATATATATAGTATATATATAATTTATAGTATATATATATATAGTATATATATATATATATATATATTTATAGTATATATATATATATATATATATTTATAGTATATATATATATAGCATATATATATATAGCATATATATATATATTTATAGTATATATATATATATATATATATATATATATTTATAGTATATATATATATATAGTATATATATATATATATAGTATATATATAGTATATATATATTTATTGTATATATATATATATATTTATAGTATAAAATATATTTATTTATTCATAGTATAAATATATATATATATATATATGCTATATTTATAGTATAATATATATATATATATATATATATGCTAATTGGTCCGATCGCTACACAGGAATCACAATGATTCATAATTAAGCGATTGTGGTTCCAAAAATTTGTTTGAAAATGAAACAGTACGAGGGATTTTAATTTAATTCTATAATTAAATTTAAAGTTTTAGATTCTGCATTATGAAACATGGTAATTCCTGTGTAGCGATGGAACCATATTTTTAAATTAGTAAATTTATAATGTTTATTCTCTACAAAATTGTACTAGGCACTGTTTTTTTAAAATAAAATAATTAATAAGAACACAGGATTATAAATCTTACTGTTCTTTCTCAGTATTTTGATATATATATATATGTGTGTGTGTGTGTGTGTGTGTGTGTGTGTGTGTGTGTGTGAGAGAGAGAGAGAGAGAGTGAGAAATAGTATTCGAAAGGAAAGTGAAGATGATAAGACAAAGTAGAGAATTTTTATTACCGAGGCGTTTCGTCGAAGGGCGGGATGTGGCACAAGACCGGTGTAACCTGTTTTTTTTTTTTGTTTGTTTTTTTTCGGGCAAAAATTCCCCGTAGATCTCGTAATAACGGGGTCGTTTTTTTTTTACCTCCCCAGACGAGACTCTGCTCTTCGGCATAGACTCGTCTGGTTTCATCTCTGTCAGCAGAGAGGTTGACAAGCAGTGTTCGTAAACACCGATTTTACCTTACGAAACTATACTCTGCGCATGTACAAGCACAAATACAAAGAGATGGGCACTGATGATTTAAAGCGAATTTACCAATAGAAAACAGGATTACTGTTTTCCCTCTGATAAGCGGGGGTTTGCTGAGCACATAGTTATACATAGTTTGGATTATTAAGAATGAATTTCAAAAAGCATCAATATCCCTTACTAAGTGGGACTAAAGATAGATATTTCCAATTCGAAAACTATGGTCTGGAATTGGAATGTAAGCAGTGACGGCTCCTTTCCTGAATCAACATAACAATTCAGGATGTGGAACTAGTAAATGCTAAACATTTCAAATACCTCGGTGTATGGATTAGTTATTAAAAAACTTAGTATAGGAGATAAGAAAATTGAATATAAAATAGACTGCACCCCTAGATGCTAACGAACCTGTTGGAGTTTTTGGGTAACCTGGTGTACTAGTGAGCCAGCCAATATGAGCTGACTCGTTTTATAGTTCACCAATAGAAGATTTACCCAATCAGAAGGCTCAAATATTCAGTGAGACGTGTATAAAGGTGGCCATGTTTTTTTCCCGGATATGCACAGCCAGCCTTTGATATCGAAGACTGAAGAATTACGGAACAGTTGCTGGTGGTATTGGCGATATGGTGAGATTCAGTAGAGTGTCTGACTCATGAGTGGTAATCTTTAACGTTGTTTCATTGAACAGATTACGTATTGCACTGTATTCTACATTCATAGACTATGGTAAATATGGTCAAAAGAACCAAAGCTATAACCTAAAATCTATATATATTAAATTCTATGATTTCCGTTCTTCCATCTGTCCGTCACACGCTCTAAAATAGCCATATAATAACCGATCGAAACCAAATTTTGAAGAAAATTGCAAACAGGTAAGGGAGTATAAAGCTTAGTACAATAAAATTTTATTCATTTTTGTTTGACATACAAAATATTTCTACTATTTTGAAAAGAATTTAATAATTAAAATAACAAATAATTATCTAATAAAAATTTAATATTGTTTTTGCATATCTTTTAAGTTTTTTTTTATATACAAGAAACAAGTTTCCTGTTCGTCCTGCGTTTGCAAGAACCATAAACAACTCACAATGGCAAACGTTTCAAAGAGTTGGAATTTAGCTCCAGAAAGAAATATTTACGCATTTTCAGCTGTATGCTGCATGCTCAAGAGTAAGAAATCCTAAGAGTTTATTCTTCGCTGTTAAAAAGCCTTGTGTCTTAGTGGCTTATGATTAAGTGATTTTTAAAAAAAACATTTGAATAATTACGATATTTTAAAGAAATGCTTATTTTAAATTGGAAGTGACATGACATAAAAAAAAATCAGAAATCCCACGTTAAACCCAGCCTTGTGCCACATGTAACCCTCGTGGGGGTGAGGGTGGCTAAATATTGATGAGTTAAGAGAAAATAAGAAAGAAATAATCTTTGGAAGGTTGTTCCTCGAATTTGCGTGCTAATGAATATTCCATTTTTATCCGTTTGACCTTCCAAACGACCTAGGCAGGAATAGAGTAGGGTTTTAACCAGAAAAGAAATCTCAAAGATAATTCCTCTTTAAGCGGCACCAACTTAATATATTTTCCTCTCAATGGGATTATTTATTTTAAATCCTGCTTCAGTTTATTTGACAAAAAAGACACACATGCTTAAAAGACAGAAAGATTTGACATTTCTGGAACAAATAAAGAAGGACAACTTTAAAAGCAGGTCCTTGAAGTGCACTGATAAAGGTCTGTCATAAGGAAGCCCATAAAAGCAATACCGACATTCCACAGGGTTACCTAATCGGTCCTAACTACTGTTTACTGTATATTAATGATCTGCCGATGAGCATACTCCGGTCATTAGTGAGTATCTAGGCGAATGTTACAACAGTTTACCGGTGTACCTCTAAAGATCTGGACGACTAGAACTTAGGAGCTTGCCTCTCCTCTTACCTAGCCCAGGTGGTTCAATGGAAGAAGGACTGTATTGTAAAGTTCTGTACGGCCAAAACAATTTACTTTCCATCACCACCATCGAGCAAACCCTGACCTTTCACCTCTCCTGATGGATGATTGTTCTCACAGGGAAGGCTTATTGTCTCGAACGTCTATTGGGGCTCAACCTCTCCCCCGACCTTACATAATCGTTTAAAAATTGTTCAAAGCAATTTTGAGTTAATGAAGTTTATGTGATTCGAATAATAACTTCAAATGGACTGAATATATATATATATATATATATATATATATATATATATATATATATATATATATATATAATATAATATAATATAATATAATATAAATATAAGTAATTATACTCGTCTGGAAAAACCTTCGGTGTTTTGGCTTGTAATTGAACAAACCAATACCCAATGAAAAATAAGGGATAAATAAAAAGCACTAAGAACATGTAATTGAGGTGAAAACAATTGTCCAGAATCCAAGCTCAGACTCCAAAGAAAAAAACCTCCAAGCCGAGTAAAGTAAAAATAACTAAACAAAGTGCTCAATACACTAAGTAGAGAAAATGTAACAATGAACCTAAAGAGCCAGCTTTACCTGGCTCTTTAGGTTCATAGTTATATATATATATATATATATATATATATATATGAATGAAGGTATCTCTCTCTCTCTCTCTTTCTATGTGAGTGTGTGTGTGCGTGTAATTGAAATTTTGGGGACATTTGAATAATTTCACATAATTGTTGAAAACTTGTTAAAATTGTTCAAAGCAATTTTGAGTTATTGAAGTTTATGTGATTCGAATAATAAGTTCAAATGGACTGATATATATATATATATATATATATATATATATATATATATATATATATATATATATATATATATATATATATCGCATAATAATACATCAAGTCTAGAACAAGAATCCTGAACAAAATACAGAAAACCCTGGATGACCGTTTCATACTTTTTTGTGCGGTAGACTCGTCGGAAGTGCGCACCCCCCTCACCACCACCACCAAAAGGATGACACTGATGAGATGTAATACAGCGTAACAGTCTCTCTGTGGATGACAAAATATATATATATATATATATATATATATATATATATATATATATATATATGATGTGAAAATTATTGGCACTCTTATCTAAAGATATGTTATGGCGAAACTCGGACAATTTATATATATATATATATATATATATATATATAGATAGATAGATAGATAGATAGCTTGAAAAAAATTATTTCTAAACATATTCAATTATAAAAAAAAACAATGAAGTCTGCTGAGTCTTTTTTTTTTAGTTTGGTACATATATCTATATCTAAAGATGGTGCGAGTAATGGTTGATCCATCGTACCGCACTAGTAGGTATCTACTCCCTCTTCCTATCTTTTCTAGAGCCAGAACAGGCCAAAAAATGTAGTATTGCTGTCATGTTTGGGCTGGAGCTGCCCAGACCTCACCTGCCTCTCTTAATAGTGTTCAAAAGCATCTACACGGACTTGTGGGTGATGAATTATTTTCCACTATACAACCCCTTTCCCACAAGCAAAAAGGTTGCGAGCTTCTCGGCTGTTCTATCGCTATTTCTATGACGAGCTACATTCCCTCGACCCACCAGCCCTGACATTTACAACTGGGACCCACGTACGCAAGTGTGAATTATCCAGATTCCCTTTATATTTCAACAGTAAGAAGGACGTTCCATTCGGACAACCTCTTCCTAAGAACTACTGCTTTGGGAACAGACTTCCGCTAGGATGCTTTCCTCATCTCTTCAACCAAGACCTACTCAAGTCTAGGGCTAACTGTTCTCTTTCCGGCATAGACTTCACGTCTTGCCCTTTCTTACTCTCATACAACATCACACAGTAACCGTACTTTTAGTGACTCTTGGGCCCTGTATTCGGTGAACATTAATATGTAAAATTAGTCCACCCTACTCGGAGGATTAGTGTTATACTAAGTTGGCTAGAAAGTCCTAGCACTTAGGAAACGGAAAGAAAACAACAAATCTTGATCTCTGTCTGGTGGAATTTCGAGCTTGTTCCACACCCTTCGCGCCATCAACGCTAAACTGTATCGCCAGGAGCTAGACTGCGTGTACGATAAACTAAAGGATTATCCTGCTTTGGTCGATCGATGTCGGGCTTTGTTTCAGCAAGACAATGCGAGCCAATACACTGTAGACTCAGGAGTTCAAATAGATGGACGGTGTTGAGATTCTTCCACATCCACCATTCAGTCCCGATGCTGCTCCGGGTGACTATGGCGTAATCCGCTCAGTGGCACACTTTCTCCGCGAACAGCGATTCAACACTTTTGGTGAAGTGAATGAAACTTGTTTACAGTTTGTTTTTTTATTCAAAGCCAGCGGGCTGGTATCTGGGACAGATTCGGATGATGGCTGATCGCTAGCAGAAGACCGTCGAGAATAATGGACTTTATTTTGAGGAATAAATGTTGGTGTTGATCCATAACATTTTCTTGTTTTCTTTCCGCTTCCTAAGTGAGTCAGGACTTTATGGCCAACCTTATATTATAATCCTGTCGTTTATCTTTTCTCCTGTTAGATCTTTTGTCGGACAAAACTGAACTAAACTTTAATAGTGAATAATGATTCGCTTCAGTGTTTCCCAAGAAAGAAAGACACTTCGGATGAGTCCTTGGCTCTAGAATTCGAAGAATCTATCAAAGTGTTTACATAAGAAATATCAGTCATAAAGCGGGAAATAATAATTAAATAGCTTCAGTTAAAAGAGCTTCACCTATTTTTTTTTGCCTTATTAATCTCTTCGTTTCGAAGTTGATAATGGATAACTAATTGACCAGTGTCTGTCTTCATTCCTACTCAGCTAAATTGGCTGCGATTCTCACGTTTAATTGATCGAGGGAAGTGACAAAGGTGAACACGCAGCTGGAATGAAAGGAAGATGTGAGAGCGAGAAAGGATAGAGTTCAAGTAGTCATTTAATGTGTGTGTGTGTGTGTGTGTGTGTGTGTGTGTGTGTGTGTGTTAAGCGATCGCTCGATAGCTAGCTAGATAGGAAGGAACAAGATGAGATAGTTACGAAGACACACACACACATATATATGTGTGTGTGTGTGTGTGTGTATGTGTGTGTGTGTGTGTATGTATATATGTATATACAGAGAGAGAGAGAGAGAGTGATGAAATAGATGGATAAATATATGGCTATGAACAAATTGAGATAGATATGGACTGACTCACGATAGATAGATAGATAGGTAGATAGATAGATAGATAGATATGGACAAACTGTGACAGATAGATTCTTCTTCTTCTTCTTCTTCTTCTTCCCCGTACATTTCTCTTTCCATCCAATTTCTTCCTTTCCTTCTTCTTCGCGTACATTTCCCTCCCATCTCATTTCTTTCTTTCTTTTTTCCTTTCTTTCTTTCTTTCTTTCTTTCTTTCTTCGCGAACGTTTCCCCTCCCATTTCATTTCTTTCTTTCTTTCTTTCTTTCTTCGCGAACGTTTCCCCTCCCATTTCATTTCTTTCTTTCTTTCTTTCTTTCTTTCTTTCTTCGCGAACGTTTCCCCTCCCATCTCATTTCATTTCTTTCTTTCTTTCTTTCTTTCTTTCTTTCTTTCTTTCTTTCTTTCTTCGCGAACGTTTCCGCTCCCATTTCATTTCTTTCTTTCTTTCTTTGCGAACGTTTCCCCTCCCATCTCAATCCTTTCCCCTGGTGGTCAGCATCAGCCATGAGAGCAGTTTCATTTAGGTGGCGTTCATTTTTAACTAAGTATATTACATCAACTATTCTGTCCTGACAAAGGAACCCCACTTTGCCTGCTGACTGCCGCAGATGTCAGTGTCACGGTGGGTTTGAAAAAGGGGCGTTCCCACATTTGGCATGTGGGTCAACAACACACTTCTTTTGGCCAACTATGCTTAGCCGTGTGTGATTCCTGATTCTTTTTCAAAGAGATGGATTAATAGGAGGATTCCATTCTTGGGTTTTCATACAGAATTGTCCTCTCGGATTGGTTGTCTACTTTGCTTATGACCCAAGACTAATTTCGAGTAGAAGAAAAGGATTGATGCCTTCTGCAAGCGCTATAGTATAAAGTGAGAGCCAAAATTGCTTTTTCTTCTTTTCTCTTTCTCCTGTTTTCTCTTATTTCTTATTTACCCTATTTTTCCTAAATCTTCTTCTTCTTCTTCTTCTTATTCTTCTTCTTCTTCTTCTTCTTCTTCTTCTTCTTCTTCTTCTTCTTCTTCTTCTTCTTCTTCTTCTTCTTCCACGTACGTTTTCCCTCCCATCAAATTTCTTTCTTTTCTTCTTCTTCTTTGCGTACATTTCCCCTAACATCTCATTCATTTTTCTTTATTTATTCCTTTCATTCTTTCTTTCATTCTGTTTTGTTTCTTTCTTTCTTTCTTTCTTTCTTTCTTTCTTCGCGTACGTTTCCTTTCCTATCTTTTCTTTATTTCTTCCTTTCATTCTTTCTTTTTTTCTTCACGTAAGTTTTCCCTCCCATCTAATTCTTTTCTTTCTTTCTTTCTTTCTTTCTTTCTTTCTTTCTTTCTTTCTTTCTTTGCAGCCGTTTCCCTTCCCACTTCTTCCTTCCTTTCTTTCTTCCTTTCCTTGAAGAGGTTTCCCAACCCATTTTATTCTTTTCCTTTCATTCTTCTTTCTTCGTGAACGTTTCCCCTCCCATCTCATTACTTCCTTTTTCTTTCTTTCTTTATTTCTTTCTTTCTTTCTTTCTTTCTTCGAGTACGTTTTCCTTACCATCTCATTTCTTTCTTTCTTCCTTTCTTTCTTTCTTTCTTTCTTCGCAGGCGTTTCCCTTCCCACTTCTTTCTTACTTTCTTTCCTCACGAAGATTTCCCAACCCCTTTCATTCTTCTTTCTTCGTGAACATTTCCCCTCCCATCTCATTCCTTCCTTTTTCTTTCATTTTCTTTCTTTCTTTCTTTCTTTCATTTTCTTTCTTTCTTTCTTCGAGTACGTTTTTCTTACCATCCCATTCCTTTTTTTCTTTCTTTTACTTCTATATATTATTATTATTATTTCACTTATGCTCCCCCACCTTTTTTCCAAACTTTCCTCACCTTTTGCGTAATTTCAGGGACTACACTCGTTTTTCCTCCCCCCCCCCCCCCGGTAATTAAAAAGAAAAGAAAATCTCCATTATATTCGGCCTGATACTGCAGTTTCCAGCGCCTGCCAAAATTGCACGAGATTATGTCATCTCAAATCACTGCCCGCATTGGCCAGCGGGAAACAACTTCATCAGCCTTCCTTATTATGCTTAGCGGAAGACTTTAGAATCATTGGTTTATAGTTTGAATGAGCAATATGCGAGGGAACTGATTAATAGTCAGAGGTTCGCTTCCAGCGATAAATACGACGACTGAGATCATGACAAATATATAGTAGACCTCTTTTTTTAGTTCTATCATCCACCGTGCATAGCAACAATTTTAACCTCGGCTATCACTGAGTTGGTTTGCTGACTGAAATTGGACACAGAATCTATTCAAGGTAGGAATTTCTAATTTTTTAAAATCATCTCACCCTATGCAAGACAATAAAGCAAGGGGTGTTATTGAGTGTTAGATAATATGGGTGATAAAAAAACACTATTCCGGAGAGAGACCATGAAAAGAACAAGAATTAAGAAGACAGAAGATAATGGTTGACATTGCATTTAAATTTTTGAAGGTCAAGGTTGACTGGGAAACAAGAAGTCAGAAGAGAGTTCCACAAGCGAGAAAGGCGATAGAAGAAACTATTAGCATAGAACTTACGGTTGCATCTAGCCATTTAGACAGTAAAAGCGCATGAGACATTGCAGCCAATCTAGTAGCCATCTTAAATTCATAGTCTAGGTACCATAAATGAAAGTTATATTTATTCTGCAAAATACGAACATGGAAAACAAGGTAAAAGGGGGGCAAAGTAGAAGGCTGATTTTCAATTTGTCTTAGCTTAAACTTAGCTATCCACAATTACTGACCCAAACATACCAAAATAATAGCCCGAAAATTGCGTTCAAACATAAAATACAGTGTCGCCATTCGGTGTTCATTTATATGTCCACACTGCTCATATATATATATATATATATATATATATATATATATATATATATATATATATATATGTATGTATATATACACACAAAATCACAATCTTTACCCGCATCTGAGCCACACTGCTAATATATATATATATATTTATATTTGTATATGTATATACGTGTGTGTGTGTGTGGGTGTAATTGAAATTTTGGGGAGATTTGAATAATTTCACATAATATCTTAAAAATTGTTAAAAATTGTTCAAAGCAATTTTGAGTTATTGAAGTTTATGATTCGAATAATAACTTCAAATGGACTATATATATATATATATATATATATATATATATATATATATATATATATATATATATATATGTACATTCATACATATATATATATATTTGGCATAATAATGCATAATACGCATAGATATATATATATATATATATATATATATATATACGATGTGAAAATTATTGGCACTAAATATCTAAAGATATGTTATGGCGAAAGTTGGACAATTTATATATATATAATTATTTTTTCAATATATATATATATATATATATATATATATATATATATATATATATATATTGAAAAAATAATTCTAGATATAGTCAATTATAAAAAAAAAATAAATAAAAAAGTTTCCTGAGTCTTTTTTTTAGTTTGGTAGATTTCTCCTAGTTTACTTAATCACTTTTTCCCATTAGTAAGAAAAAAAATAACAGTTATCTTTTTCGAAATTAATGACCGAGATACAAGTACTTTGGATAATCGTTTATCGTTTTCCAGCAAGATAATCGAGACACCAAAAAATGCTCATTATGCCTCTAGTATTGTTATTCGTTTAAAATTTGATACAACGTGACTCTCGTGTAATGAGTATCGAATAGAATTTTGCAATCTGTGGATCAGATGGGGGTAAAGATTGTAATTTTTTATACGTCAAAAAATAAGCTAGTAACGTTCAATCTTCACCGAATTTACTCTAGTTATAAAAAACGTTTCCAGTCTCAATAGGGTTCCTTGATTTGAACATCGACAGAGACGCAAGCCCAATGTCGAGCCTGGTTAGGACCTAAATGGGTGACACTTGGGAATACTATAAGCTTAGATGCAAAGATGGCATAATGGGCATACGACCACATCACGTTGAAATACCAGTTCCCGTACGATCACCGAAGTTAAGCAACGTCGATCCTGGTTAGTACCTAAATAGGTGACCGCTTAGGAATAGCAGGAGCTGTAAGCTTAGATGTACAGATGGCACAATGGGCTTACAGCCACATCACTTTGAAAACACCGGTTGCAGTACGATCACCGAAGTTAAGCAACGTCGAGCTTGGTTAGTACCTAAATGAGTGATCGCTTGGGAATACCAGATGCTGTAAGCTTAGATGCAAAGATGGCATAATGGGCATACGACCACATCACGTTGAAATACCAGTTCCCGTACGATCACCGAAGTTAAGCAACGTCGAGCCTGGTTAGTACCTAAATGGGTGATCACTTGGGAACACTAGATACTGTAAACTTTGATATCCGTTTAGTATAAAGGGTTTACGGTCTTATGACGCTAAAGTCACGGTTCACCCTTTATTACATAATTCTGTCATTATACTGATATATAATATTGAGAAGTCTGCCTACAGAACATATAGTGGATACATTTTGATCCTTCCCAAGACGAGCAATATAAAAATGCTAGTTATTTAATTTGCATGGTACATTCTAAGATAACAAGCAGACACTACATGGAAAACCGGTTCCCGTACGATCCCCGAAGTTAAGCAACGTCGACTCTGGTCAGTACCTAGATGGGTGAACGTTTGCAGAATACCGGGAATGATATGTTTGGATGCTTGTATTTTTATTAAAATAATACATTTTCGTAATAAAAATATGTAATTTTTATAAAGAAAATACGACCAATACATTTTTATATTAACATTACCAGGAATACATTTTTATTGTACAATGACAATCAAATACAGCACTAAAAACGTATAAAAATGAAATTTTATAGTAAAATTACTAGCAATATATTTTTTATAAAAAAGTTACCATCAATTCATTTTTGTAGTGAAATGACCAGCGATATATATTTTAAAAACCAGTTACCAATACAAATTATCAGCGAAATATATATTAAAAACAAATTACCAATACAAATTACCAGCGAAATATATTTTAAAAACTAGTTACCAATGCAAATTAACAGCGATATATATGTTAAAAACCAGTTACCAATACTGATTACCAGCGATATATGTTTTAATAACCAGTTACCTATACAAATTATCAGCAATATATATTTTAAAAACCAGTTACAAATACAAATTGCCAGCGTTATATATTTAAAAAAACAGTTACCAATACAAATTACCAGTGATATACATGTTAAAAACCAGTTACCAATACAAATTACCAGCGATATATATTTTAAAAACCAGTTACCAATACAAATTACCAGCGATATATATTTTAAAAAACAGTTACTAATACGAATTACCAGTGATATATGTTCTAAAAACTAATTACCAATACAAATTACCATCGATATATGTTTTAATAACCATTTACCAATACAAATTATCAGTGATATATATTTTTAACACGTTACCAATACAAATTACCAGCGATATATATTTTAAAAACCAATTACCAATACAAATTACCAGCGATATATATTTTAAAAGCCAGTTACCATTACAAATTACCAGTGATATATATTTTCAACACCAGTTACTAATAATAATTACCAGCGATATATATTTTAAAAACCAGTTACCAATACCAATTAACAGATAGATAGGTTTTAAAAATCAGTTAACAATACAAATTACCAGCAATATATATTTTAAAAACCAGTTACTAATACAAATTACCAGCGATATATATTTTTAAAAACAGTTACCAATACAAATTACCAGCGATATATATTTTAAAAAACAGTTACCAATACAAATTACCAGCGATATGTATTTTTAACATCAGTTGCCAATACACATTACCAGTGTTATATATTTTAAAAACCAGTTACCAGTACAAATTATCTGCAATATATATCTTAAAAACCAGTTACCAATACAAATTACCATTGATATATGTTTTAAAAACCAGTTACCAATACAAATTACCAGCTATATATATTTTAAAAACCAGTTACCAATACAAATTCCCAGCGATATATATTTTAAACACCAGTTACCAATACAAATTACCAGCGTTATATATTTTAAAAACCAGATACCAATACAAATTATCAGTGATATATATCTTAAAAACCAGTTACCAATACAAATTACCAGCGATATATGTTATAAAAATCAGTTACCAATACAAATTACCGGCGCTATATTTCTTAAAAACCAGTTACGAATACAAATTATCTGTGATATATATTTTTAAAACCAATTACCAATGCAAATTACCAGAGATATATATTTACAACACCCGTTACCAATACAAATTACCAGCGATATATATTTTAAAAACCATTTACCAATAATGCATTTTAACATCTACAAACTATATTTCTAAAAATGCTTTAAGTATGAAATTATAAAATTATATACGAAATAACAGTAGTTGAAGACATAAACTGCGTACAAAATATTTAGATTTCGGTATTAAATAACCCATAGAGGTGTTGATATGCCGCCCAATAAAAACAACCAACCAATATATGAAGAACGGAAAAAAGTCCCTGAATCTTTGTCGAAGATAATTACATGCGAATTTTCTTCGTTAGCATCAGAAGAGCTTGGTATATCCAGATACGTGACTCTGACACTTTTCCAGATCCCAAATTTAGTCAACTGTCTAGTGTCAATAAAAGAGACGGGAAAACCAACGATGAGCGAGTTGGCGTGATTCGGTCTCTTGTGAAGGCGTTCCCTTGGCGCATTTTGTTCCGGAAGCTGCGTGCCGCACGCCGTACTGTTGATTCTGGGACAGCGACCTCACTTGTCTTTAATAGGCTTTATTTTGTTTCCTACCGTCTCTTTCACCTTCTCTTCCTGTTGCCGCTGTATTTCTTACGAGAACAAGCACTCAAGTTCACCACCTCCAATATCAAAACACCATTCCAACACAACAATATTTCTTTCCTAAAGAATCTGGGATAATGGTTCTGAGGCCTTATGCTATGCTTTATCTTTACAAGAGGCAAATCAGATTTTTTTTAAATGACTATTACTGCCATATATGAACTGGAGCTCCCAATCCTGCCCTGACAGAAATATATATATATATATATATATATATATATATATATATATATATATTCCTTACTTATATATATATATATATATATATATATATATATATATATATATATATATATATATATATATATATATATATATTCTTTATATATATATGTAGACAGGCCATATAGGTAGACAGATATGAAGAAGATAGATAGATAGATATATAGATAGATAGGCAGACAGACAGACAGACCATATAGCTTGATAGATATGAACAGAAAAAAAACTCTCACTGCTCTATCGCTATTTCTATGAAAAGTGCCCAAAGTACATTACCTAGTTCCACTAATTCTAATTATCACGATTAAGTCTCGCTATGCTCTGCGAATCAGTTCCGTAAATTTAATGATCATACGCTGAATATTTATAATATTTCTCAACCCACCAACTGCCTACATAATATTAATTTATTTTCCTAATCGTAGATTTCATCTCTACAAATAATAAACAAAATGTGTTATATCGGTTACACACCAACCACTCTTTCGTGCAGATTCACTTGCTAAAGTGAAATTAGACAACACATTAACAAGCACCACATTAGTCAGCTTCTCTCTAAAAATGCAAACATATTATTTATATTCGAACTATTTTCCTCATCGCTGTTGTTTTTATCACATTGTTTCGGCCGTTCTGTCCTCTGGCCGTCTTAAGGTGTATATCGATCTGGAAGGAATAGAAGCGTTTCTTTCATTTACCGGCGAATACTGTACCCGTTCCACTGCCAATGTGTAGGGATATCTGGTCTGGTTTTTATATTTAGTATTGCCCAGTTATTGCTCGTCCGTTTCTACAAAGTACAAGTACTCGCTGCCCAGCCCAGAACTCGAACTCTCAATCCCGCTCTCACTAAATTCAGGAACTAACGCTCCAATCTACTAGATCATTGTCACGCACGATGAAGTCGCTGAGAGTATGACAGTAATTGAAGACTACAAAAGTGAATTGCCTTATTGAGAGAAAGGTGTATCCATAGATAGATAGATAGATATGAACA
Organism: Acanthosepion esculentum; assembly: GCA_964036315.1. Classification (NCBI taxonomy): domain Eukaryota; kingdom Metazoa; phylum Mollusca; class Cephalopoda; order Sepiida; family Sepiidae; genus Acanthosepion; species Acanthosepion esculentum. The sequence goes on from OZ038490.1 coordinate 50,174,379, forward strand.
GAAAAGGTAGATATATGGATAGATAGACAGACATACAGGCCATATAGTTAGATAAATATGAACAGAATAGATAGATAGATAGATAGATAGATAGATAGATAGATAGATAGATAGATAGATAGATAGAAAGAAGAGGAAGCCCGGAGAAATCAACAAACGGAACGTTGTTATAACAAGAATACACACATGTTAACGCTTTTGAATGGATGGATGACAGAACAAAAATGGTAGTCAAAAGTTATCTAATCTAATCTATCTATCTATGTCTGTTCATATCTATCTATCTATTTATATATGTCTGTTCATATCTATTTATCTATCTCAATCTGTTCATATCTATGTCTGTTCATATCTATCTATCTATCTATCTATGTCAATCTCTTCATATTTATCTATCTATCTATCTATCTATCTATGTCAATCTCTTCATATCTATCTATGTCAATCTCTTCATATCTATCTATGACAATCTGTTCATATCTATCTATGACAATCTGTTCATATCTATCTATCTATGTCAATCTGTTCATATCTATCTATGTCAATCTGTTCATATATATCTATCTATCTATCTAAATATGTTCATATCTATCTATCTAAATCTGTTCATATCTATCTATCTATCTATGTATCTAAGTCTGTTCATATCTATCTATCTATCTAAATCTGTTCATATCTATCTAAATCTGTTCATATCTATCTACCTAAATCTGTTCATATCTATCTATCTATCTAAATCTGTTTATATCTATCTATCTATCTATCTAAATCTGTTTATATCTATCTATCTGAATCTGTTTATATCTATCTATCTGAATCTGTTTATATCTATCTATCTATCTATCTATCAATCTATCTATATCAGTCTGTTCATATCTATCTATAGTTAAATTCTCAGATCAACTCTGTGGACAAGACATATTGGTATAAAATGACAATTGGAAAAATCTTAGATTTTGCCATGAAAAAGTTGGAAGACGAAACCCGTCGGCAAGATCTAAGATTTTTCCAATTGTCATTTTATACCAACATATCTATCTACCTATCTCAATCTGTTCATATCTGTCTCAATCTGTTCATATCTATCTATCTATCTCAATCTGTTCATATCTATCTATCTATCTATCTATCTCAATCTGTTCATATCTGTCTCAATCTGTTCATATCTATCTATCTATTCATATCTATCTGTCTATCTATCTCAGTCTGTTCATATCTATCTATCTATCTATATCTCTCTGTCTATCTATCTCAGTCTGTTCATATCTATCTATCTATCTCAGTCTGTTCATATCTATCTATTCATATCTATCTATCTATCTATCTATTCATATCTATCTATCTATCTATCTATCTCAGTCTGTTCATATCTATCTATTCGTATCTATCTATCTATCTATTCATATCTATTCATATCTATCTATCTATCTATTCATATCTATCTATCTATCTATTCATATCTATTCATATCTATCTATCTATCTATTCATATCTATCTATCTATCTATTCATATCTATCTATCTATCTATCTATATATATATATATATATATATATATGTATGTATGTATCTATCTATGTTTGCCGCTCAAATGTTATTTAAAGCAACAAAGGTGGCGATGATATGCAAAGTCGTGTCAAAGTCTAACCAGCAAAAACATATTTGCTGTTGTATTTGGCGCACTTACATTGCTCTCCCTATAATCCGCAAAGATTTCTGAATGAACAATCTTAAAATCAAGATGCACTTAAGCTGCAGTTGCTATGAAATTATCATCATTGAAATAATCCGAGATCCCCTCTCAGACGTACATCACATATATTCGTACTTTTAATGGCGAAAGCCTTTCAAATTCCCAACCATTAAATTAAATTATTTTATTTGGTACGAACCTCGAAGGAAAGTTCGCCAAGATAACTCAGGATTTCATTGTTGTCTTTCATCAAATTGAAATGGTCATTAATCATTCTGATTTAGTCTTTATGCGGGAGACCGTCTGTGCTACTTTGCAATTTCTTGGGTGCGATAATGTCGCTGAAACTTTTGTACGTTAGCCAAGATTGTTGCAAGGATGCAGCTGATAGAATGACATAGGCATTGAGAACTTCTGATGTCGATTACCTTACTTAAGAGAAATGTGAACCCACCTATAGGCAGTTGATAGATAGATAGATAGATAGATAGATATGAACAGAAAAGATAGATATGAACAGAAACGTATACATATAAAAGTTGTAATAAATATGGCGACAAAGATGAGGACAATAGTCCGAATAATATATATATATATATATATATATATATATATATATATATATATATATATATTGATTTTAGTTAATCCAACAATATTTCTTATTTCCGTATGATGCCTACTTCAACTCTATACTTCAAATATATACTCCCCGGTCTTTTGAAAAGAAGTAGAGGTTTATCACTTGTTCCCTGTTTAGGATTGGGTTTCCTGTTACTTCTATAGTTTTTTTCATTTTCTTTTTCTCCTAGTAACCCGTTCCGTCCTAGTATCATTATCTCCTTTCTTGTGGTGAATTGATGATGTTCTGTGCCATGTTTCCTCAAGTGGATAAAGGCGTTAGTTAGATCCAGTGACAGGAGTGTGAGTTCAATTCCCGGTTAAGGCAGTGGAGAACTTGCAGAGGGGAATTAACAGGAGATAACTGACATCCATTAAACATGGCCCGTGGAACTAAAACAGTCTAACCCAGTGAGCGAAATAAAGGGTTTAGTTCAACATTCCAACCACCTGAAGAAGGCCGGGGCCTTCAACGGCCGAAACGTTGTAATAAATATGGCGACAAAGATGAGGACAATAGTCCGAATAATGTAAATAATGTCATTTTCGTTTACGATCGATTTCCTCACGATGCTTCTGTTAAGCTTGGAGAGTAATTATACATTGTTATTGCTCAAAAATAGATTCCGATATAAAAACCTTGGAGAATTCGACTGTTCTGTGCTCTGTATCCTCAAGTGGATAAAGGCGTTAGTTAGATCCAGTGACAGGTCCCAAAGAGCGTGAGTTCAATACCCGGTTAAGGCAGTGGAGAACTTGCAGAGGGGAATTAACAGGAGATAACTGATAACTGACACCCATTAAACATGGCCCGTGGAACTAGAACAGTCTACCACAGTGAGCGAAATAAAGGGTTCAGTTCGACATTCCAACCATCTGAAGAAGGCCGGAGCGTACAACGGCCGAAACGTTGTAATAAATATGGCAAAGGTGAGGACAATAGTCCGAATAATGTAAATAGTAGAATTCCCCTTTTTTTTTATTTACTGATGCTAAAAAATAAATAAAACATTATTCGTGATATTTTAAAAAAATAGATTTCATTCGAAACCAAATTTTTCCAATAGTGTATGTTTCAATAAACTTTATTTTTTTTCCTATTTCTTCACTTGATCTGTTTCTACCAGCGCCATTTTTACCGATGGCATTATTACCTAAATTCGGCTCAAGGCACGTTTTGAATGGTTTCTGATCAAATCGCAGACGATTTGAAACAGTCATAGGACTCAAATTCGTATCATTTTGAAACATAACGGAACGTATCGTTTTAAAAAAAACTTGGGCACCAAGTAGCATTGGGTTTCATCAAGTGGTCATCTCTCGCACTGTTTTTTCCTTAGACTGCCACTTCTCCCCTTGTTTCTCAATGTCCACGAATTTTGGAAATTCACGATAGCCCAACTGTTTTGCCACAGCCTACTTTTACACTTTCAGAATAGCGTTCATTGAGTAGAAACACAAACTAAGCCCTTCGTGTCGGTGAATGTGGGGATTCTTAGACGAATCCACTACACCGATACGACTACAATAGCTGCTAATTTGACAATAACAAATATTTTCTTTTACTATAAATCAAGCGGGAAAGATGGCAGACGCAAAAAGAAAAACTTATGCATCATCAATCTCATATAATTAAAGCTAAAATAAAGCAAAAACGAAAATAACGTTGTTTTTTTTTATAGTTGAGTGGTCTTAAACTTTTGTTAATGACTCTATTCGGCTTTGATGGTGATTGCCGAAGCGTAGTTTAGATATGGCGCAAGGGCGAAAGCATGGGGCACCCAGTGAGGATCTAACTCACTACACAGTCGAAATTGGGGGCCAAATGTCAACTTTTTGAAGCGTTTGGCCTCATGATATCTTGTTCAATAACCGCTTTGCATGGATCAGACGATTATCTTTGTCTTTGCTGACATAAAGTGGCCTCTCCGCATCACATATGTTTTGTATCAAAGGTCCTCATGCACAATTCTTTCCACAGAGTCACTTGAAATATTAAGCTCCTTAGCGACGTCGTTAATTGACTTTCTGGGGTTCTTCTGTCTATATATAAAATTATTTGACTTCCGTTAGTCCGTCTCTCCGTCACACTCTCCAAAATAACTATACACTGACAGATCGAAACCAAATTTTGGCAAGAAGTGCAAACAGGTAAGGGGGAAGGAAGAACAGTTGGTTTTACTAGGGTGCATAACTTAGTACAATAAATGTTCATTATTTTTTTTTAGAAAAATTAAAAGTTTTATTATTTGACATACAAAATACCCCCACTATTTTAAAACAATTTAATGATTAAAATAACAAATAATTATTTAATAAAAATGCAATATTGTTATTTGCATATCTGTTCTTTAAGTTTTTATATAAACGAATCCAGTTTCCAGTTCTCCCTGCGTTTGCGAGAACTATAAACAAGTCACAAGGACAAACGCTTCAAAAAGTTGAAATTTGGCTCCAGAAAGAAATATCTTACACGGCCAGTTGTATGTTGGAATCTCAAGAGTAAGAAGTCCTAAGAAGTTATTCTTCGCTGTTAAAAAAGAAAACAAAGATTTTCTTAAAAGATATTGTTTACCATGAAGTTTTATAAAATTAAATTAAACTAAAGAAATTATTAAACTGCTATGTAGGGTTTTTTTTGCCAAAGTATTTTTCCAAACAAATCAGCTTATTTAAATTTAATCGATTGGTTTGCGAAATTGAGCAAAGCGTAGAGTTAATTGATTGTTTTGATTGTTTTGTTTCATGGCGTATCAACCTCAGTGGCCCATTTAATACCAACAAAATTGTTAATAGATTCATAGCGGTAGTTTGGTATAAAAAAAAAGGTGTGTATGTATACATAAATATTTTAACCATTTTTCAATTACTCATATTTTTTAGTACAATCCAACTTCTTTTAGGAAATTTACAATCTTGGATGGTTTTATTTTCGTAAAAAGGTTGTTTTTTTTTTAAATTATTCACTTGGTAATATTTTGTTCGCTCTAGATCAAAATCTACACACTCTAACGGTACATGTTTCACTGTAAATTTTAATTATTGCTGATAATAATCTTTCCTTCAAAAATTATTTCTGGTAATGATTTTTTATTACAAAGTATTTCTGGTATTAAAACTTATGTTTGGGTGTTAACTATTTGCCCACAGCTGGGACCCTAACAGGTGCTACGACCCCGGGTCAGGGTGGACATGGGAACACCAGCAATTAAGAGGAGGTTCCACGTTCCTCAAAACCTCCTGATCAGAGGCCTTGCTGTTGGACGTAGTTTATCGTCTTACGCAGGACGCGGATGTAGTTTATCGTCGTACCCAGGACGGAAACGTAGAGTTGGTAAATCTCGATGAAAAATGTTAGCGATAACTTCAACAATACTAAATATTGTCAGGATTTCAACATATGTCAGAGTGTTGCCAAAAAATTCTTCTCTAACAAATGAGCGTGTGTAAATGAATGGCGTAACATGAATTATGAGCGATAGTAAGGAGACCAACATTGTTTATAGCAGCAAACGATAGGAAGTGGTGGAAGACCCATGATCGCCCAAGGCCTGAAGGGATACGGCACAAATAATAATAATAATAATAATAATAATAATAATAATAATAATAATAATAATAATAAAGATGATGAGAAAAGCGAGTAGGTAGATGTAGATGTGTATATTATTTAATAACTTATTTAATAAAAATGCAATATTGTTTTTGCATATCATTCCTTAAGTTTTTATATATACAAGGATCCAGTTTCCAGTTTGGCCTGCGTTTGGGAGAACTATAAACAAATCACAAGGCGAAACGCTTCGAAAATTTGAGATTTAATTCCAGAAAGAAATATTTACGCATGACCAGTTGTATGTTGCATGCTCAAGAATAAGAAATCCTAAGAATTTATTCTTCGTTATTAAAAAGAAAAGAAAAAAAATTCTTAAAAAAATTGTTTGCCATGAAATCCTATAAAATTAAATGAAATTAAAGAAATTATTAAACAGCAAAGTAAGGGATTTTGTCAAACAAATCAGCTTATTCAAATTTCATCGTTTGATTTGCGAAATTGAAATTGAGAAATTGAACGAGCGTGTGTAAATGAATGGCGTAACATGAACTGGAAATCGGAACGATATTAAGGAGACCAACGTTGTTTATGGCAGCATACGATAGGAAGTGGTGGAAGACCCATGACTGCCCAAGTCCTGAAGGGATACGATACAAAGAAGAATATAATAATAAAGATAAGAACAATAGGTTGAACAAAGCGGGCATGTAGATGAATATATTTTTCATAAATGTCAAAATTTATTTTTAAGATGAACATAACAGGTTCTGCCTAATATTTTGCCGTTCCGGTATTGGAAACCCGTATGAATTCAAATATAAGAAAAATGTTTAAGAAAAAAGAAGATAGTAGAATAATCCAGAAACTATACTGGAATCAAACCGCCTGCATACGAAAAGAAAATGAATTCAGTATATATACAAATATACAAAGTGGTCTAAGACAAGGATGTGTCTTCTCACCGGACTTATTTAATCCATACAGTGAGGCAATTCTGAGAGAATTAGAAGTCCTACCAGGATTCATTTTTGACATCTAGAAAATTAAATGTAACGTAGAGTTTATAAATCTCAACCAAAAATGCTAGCGATAACTTCAACAATACTAGATATTATAAGGACTTCAACATGCTGATGCGTGTTGCAAAAAAATTCTATTATTGATAATTTTCTGTGTCTTTCGTATAATGTTTGGTGTTCTGATGGTATTAGGACCCTTAGCAGCCATTTTACATATGGCTACTGCTTTAGAATCCCCGTCAGCGGCTTCCAGTTCTTTGCGACCTTGCAGACAAATGGAACAACTTTCAGGAAACGAGCAATCTATAAATCACTCGGATCTCACTTTAAGGCAACGATTGCAGTGTTACTTTTCATTGAAACGATTGTAGGTGTTACTTTTCATTGCAACGATTGTAGGTGTTACTTTTCATTTGCTGAGTTAGCTTGATGCTTATCATCATTTATCTGAAAAGAAATGACAATCAAAACATGTTAGAAAAAGGCCAGAGCTATTAAAAGACTCGTCCTCAAAGAACCAATCAATCCTGTATATTAGGACAGGTTGATTGTTCATTGTCTTTAAAAAAATCAACATTGCACTCGTTTTAAAACTTGTAGTTTGATATGATAAGTACTGACACAAAAACATAAATTCATAACTATTATCAGCGTTTGAGCATTTAGTCATAAAGGTCGTCTGAAAAAATGTACAGAAATACCTAATTTCAGCAAGTTTTTGCTTACAAACGGACTTCAAAATTTTACTATTTAATAATAAATCAAAATAAAGTTGATATTTTTGTATTAGATACATTGAACAGAAAATATATTCAAACCAGAATTCTAATTAGGAATAACTACAAACAAAATATGCAATGTTTTTACTGTATTTGATAAGTAAAAAACTAAAAAAAAATTAAAAGTTTACAGAAAAGGCTACTCAATAAGATTTGATAGATGATTTGTTAGATAATAATTAATAAAAACAGAAAATGGATAAAAGTGTATATAACACCATAATAGTACCGGGTATAAATTATAAGACATTTTTAAAAATTTGCATTGTTTATTGAAGATCACACTAAAACTAATGCACTGCATAACATATTACATCGTAATATAGCTAAATCGTTAGTTATAATTTCCCTTTGAAGTAAATGAACGTCTTATTTGAGGGCACAATTATTTAGTAATAATGTGCTTGCGCCATGCGTCTTGTCCATATACAATTTGTGAAGCTTCTGTAAATTCTAAATTTTATAAGACTGTACTATATGACTTTCACTGACCACCGGAATGAAATTCCAACGCTACGATTTTCAACTTAAACTTAATCTTTAAACTCGTTTACTCAAAAAAAAAAATATGGTAAGAATTTGAAAAGGAATATTTTGTGTCCTTATTTATCCTGTTCAAATTGAGTGCAGTACCACGGTCGCAAAATCGACCTGTCTTTCTGTATTGGAAGTGATTTTATAAGTAAAATGAAATGATTTTACTATAAAAATGCATTGGAAGGGGTTTTACTGTGAAAATACATTGTGAATGATTTTACCATGAAAATGCATTGCAAATGATTTTACTGTGAAATTACGTTGCTAATGATTTCACTATGAAAAAGTACATAGCAAAGGATATTTGTATGGACAATACATTGCAAATGATTTTAGCTTAACTTCGTTGATTTTTCCGACAACTCTACACTTTTGGGGTTATTAAACCCATTAAACCTATTAAAACCATTAAATCTATTAAACCTATTAAAACCAGTAAACCTTTGAAGCCATTAAAACTATTAAACCTATTAATGAACACAGTCAAACAAGGTGATAAAGCCACGAAGACGCAAGGGGATCACTGGGAATCAAAGAAATCAGAGTGGGAGAAACGAAGAAAACGTTACTGCTGAGAAAGGCCAATATAAAAAACTGGACTGATGTTACATTAAAGTTTTTTGGGGGCTACTATAGTATGATATCTACCGAAGCATTTGCGACCTACCGAAAATGACGATGTACTCATTATTGCTGGAAAATGTTCAGGAAAACGATGACCTGTTTACTGTTTTGTTTTTAAGTGAGGTCAGATCAGTTTACAAACATTAAAATCAATATTTTATGATTTGTTTTAATTTGGTTTGTATAAAAAATGTTAATGATTTTTATACATAACCATTTCACTGCCTTTAACCCTAAATCTAACTTTAACCCCTAACCCGAATGTTAACCCTAATTCTTGACCCTTACCCCTAAACTTAACCGCTAACCCTAACATATTTTATACTTCTAACAGTTAGTAAATATCATACCATAGTAGAAAATGGACGGTAGGTATCATATCATAGTAGAAAATGGACAGTAGATATACTATATGTTGAGGGATGCTTTCTTTTTACACAAATGGACTCACTACTGCCAGTGAATACCCGAACAGTCAAGTAGTAATAGTCAAGAGTCAAGTCGGTCGAGTAGAACAGTAGAGGTAGTAGAACGTTGAGTCAGTCGGTAGAACGTTTGGACAGTCAGACGGTTAAAGAGTCACAGTAACGAGCCCGTAGATGTCGATGTCAAAGATTGTATATATATTTTGCTACTAACCTGCATTCCTGGAACTACTAACCTGTATTACCAGTTTGTATTGTTACGTTAATACATCTATTTTCCTATATTCATTCTTGGCGTTTGTTATTATTTGATACCGGATTTCATCCCGGAATCCACAACAATATATTAGAAAATGGATGGTAGATATCATACTATAGAAAATGGACGGTAGATATACCATAGTAGAAAATGGACAGTAGATATACTATATTAGAAAATGGACGGTAGATATCATACTATAGTAATAGAAAATGGGCGGTAGATATCATACCATAGTAAAAATTAGACAGTGGATATCATACCATAGTAAAAAAAAAATGAACAGTAGATACCATACCATAGTAGAAAATGAACAGTAGATATCACACTGTAGTAGCACCGATTTCTGTCGATTGTTATTAGGTTCTTGCATAAAACCTGGAAGTGAATTCGATGAACAAGATGTATGAGAACCGAGATCTCTCTTGACTCTTCTTTATCCGAGGAAAATGTCGAGTATTCACTGCTACATAAGAGGATTTATATTGCTTGGCAATTCAGCACTCTTTTCTTTGTTTCTAACAAAGATTTTTCCAGTTTCTCAATACTCTTCTAAGCTTTTGAAAGGCATTATTTGTAGTTCCGATGCGGCTCCGGATTTTTATGTCATACTGGAATGAAATAACGAATATATTGCTCAATTATGTTGAACAACATATTCAATGTAAAAACAAAAACTTTGCTTTTAACTTGTCTGCTATCTGTTACTTGAAAAAAAGTAACGAACTTTTTCATGTTACTTTTGAATGAAATACAAACTTCAACAAAAAAAAAGTAAAGGAATTAGATATATTTCCATGATTTACGATTTTAAATCTTTTCAAGCAAAAAAAGTTTGTTTTTTTTTGTTTTTTTTCTGTTGAGCACTAATAAAAACTTCCTCGGAATTTAATTTTATGAAAGTAAAAAAAAAAATCATTTTTTTCATCTAACACGCAAAGAACCAAAACATGAATAAGGAAAAAAAATATAAGAATTGACATATTCTAAGAAGGAAAATTTCGCATGTGACTTTTAACCTATGTAAGTATTTATCTGCAATATATCTTGAGGAAATGGTATGCAGAAAAAAAGCTCGTTGAAGATCAATTTAAAAAAATTTATAAACGTTGTTTCTTTTTTAAACATGTTTTCAGTTCAGTATCTTGGAATTAAAATTTCTCGTCGTTGATTTTCTGGAGAAATTATCGGGCCGTTTTTTAAATGAATTATTTTTAGAACTTGGATAATTATGGCTACCCACTTTTTCCTTCTTTTAATATCTGTAAATTTTTTATTAGCCCCCCCCCTGTTATTTAGGAAAAATAGTAAAGTTGTTTCCCGTTGATTTCTCCACAATTTAGAAGTTAGAGTTATCCTTCATCTTGACTAGTCCTTGTATGACGATAAACTACATCCGGCAGCAATGCCTGTGATCGGGAGATTGGATGTTTTGGGGAAATGGTACCACCTCTTAATTGCTGTTGTTACCGGGTCCATCCTGACCCGTGGTGGTAGCACCTGTTAGGGTCCCAGCTATGGGCAGATAGTGAATTCTCAAACACGAACAAAATACTATGAAAGTATAGAAATACATATTTATAGTAAAAATAACAGTAATACATTTTTATATTTAAAAAATGACCAACAGTACCTATTTATAGCAAAATGACCAACTAAACATTTTTAAAGCAAAATGACCAGCAATACATTTTATAGGGGAATTACCAAAAATACATTTTATAGCAAAATGACCAACAAAGCATTTTATCTATAATTGATGACATACAATTGCGCTCAAAATATATTTAGTTAAAGCCAGAAAAATGTTTTCAAAATATTTAGATTTCGGTACTAAATAACCATAGAGGTGTTGATATACCGTCAAACCAAATCAACCAACCAACCAACTTCTTTTTTAATAGTTGCCAACCAAGGCTAGGGAGTTCAGTGCACCTTACTATTTTGCCGAAAATTATTATAAATAACCTCTAAAAATTGGAAGAGACAAACTCAATCGACTCGTTGTAAGAATATGGATAAGAACCTTGTCTTTTTTCATAGTAACAAACACAACACTATTATATCTATGGCTACTAGCTTTAGAGAAGCAGCAAAAAGAAACAAAGAACAAATACACGAGAGAAAATTTATAATGACGATAATTCTTCATCTAAGGCAGGGACATCCAACCCGCGGCCTGCGGACCACTGCACCCTAAAATCTTTAAGTGTATTTTCATTTACTTTAGTAACGTATGTCGAGAAAATTATTCTCACATTGTGCTCGTAGGTTCACTTCCCCATTGCACTAAAAGGGTACAAAAGCCTTTGCAGCGACACACCGGCTGGTGAGTGGGCCAGGAGCTAGAGCTAAATATAAATTATTTAGCTTATCTAGAAAACTGTTTTGCATGTGGGGTAGTACGTACTGCAATTATTTTCGTGCATGAAAAACATCAAAACTGCTGAAAGAAATAGGGATTCCCACTTAACTAACATTCTCAGAATAAACAATAGTACCATAAAAGTAGATACTGACAATATTATCAACTACCATAAATGTAGATATTGACAATATTATAAACTAGCTAAAAAAACGCCCTATCGGACGGCATTTAAGCTAGCTTCTACGGTGGGCTCTTGTTTGGTTCTTCGGCTTATTCCGGAGTTTGAGAGTCTTTCCATATTCTCAGCATTGGAAACTCTCCCGGCTGCAGTTTGATCTGGGTTTTCATTTACACGGTACTTTCTTTTCCTCGCTGAAGCCTTGGCTCTTTTGATTGCAATCTGGTCCTATGATGGCGGAGATTTATTTATACGATGCATAATGCTGCAGTATACTGCAGAAGAACTCAAAATTGATCGCTGCATTTAAGCATTGCATTAATATTTAAGCTTATCTTTTAAAAGTTCAAGGATATTTCTTCTGCCGCCACTTAATTTAAAGACAATTCAATGTAAGTAAGTCCTTACTTTCTGTGCAAAAAATATTTTTTATTTCATGGGTGACTTTCTCAAATTTATTTCCAAGTTATAAAAATTTTTATCGTACAAAAAACTTCGTCGCAAAAATCACGTAAAATGTTTTTACTTTACTCACAGAGTCGGTCTGATTCCAAATAGTATGATATGTTGGAAGTTGAAAACACGGACAATTTTATTTTTAAACACTGTAATTTGAGAAGAGTATTTTTTCATTTCAACATGTGCTATTGAAAGTTAGAGAGTTGTGTCCATTTAAAAAAATTTATCAGTAGAAGCCAAGCACGATTGCTGTAATGAAAGCTTGAAAATCAAAAATTTCAGGATTGTGGGTCTGGATCCAGCCTAGAATGTTTTTAATTTGCTTACAGAGTCGGCCTGATTCCACAATGGTATGTTATGTTGGCTACAGTCTCTAAGAGTAAAGTTGAAAAAGTGTGACACACTGACATTCACATTTATTTATATAGAAGGAAAGCAATGTCAAAAATCGCCATTTATTTTATTTTATGTATGTATAATTTCTTCCTTTTAACTCTCAGTAATGCAGCATTTTTCTGTAATTATATATATTTGTTATTAAAAGTTGGTATTCACAACGTTTTAACTTCTTGAAAGCATATTTATATAAAGTGCTTTTGTGGGCTGATGAATATACTTACATTCCTAATTTGACCAATTAGGAAAAAAAAAAGGTTGGAAAACCCTGATATAAGGTATGCAGACAATTTATGGTCATTACGTCTAGGATTACCAGGTTTACGTAAGCAAGATAAATGAAGGTCATATCAAAAATGAATATTGATAATTCTTCATCAGAGCAGTTCGTAGAAATAAATTAGCGCTATTATGTCTGCAAGTATTAGTCTGACACAGGCAATAAATATTAAATGAAGGACATATTAAAAATAATGACATAATCATGAGAATTTTTCATCGAAGAAGTTCGGGAAAGAATTAATACTTTTAATTTTTAATTTTTTTTTTTCTTAAGCATTCAACCCCAAGCAAGGCGGGAAGCCACTAGCACGCAAGGGGTTACACAGGTGGAGCGAGAACAAAAAGGAGGGAATCAAAAATCAGTGTCACCACAAATGTATACACACGTTTCCGGTGTCTGTTTTTTAATTTCAATTTAGGTCAGCGAATCGGTAGCGAATTATGCATAGAAAAATAATTCACATCTCACTCATTTAAACCTGAAGAGAAGGTTAGGAGATAGATCAGGGCATCTGGAGACGTCGATTGACATTACATTTGAATAGTTGGAGATTATAGCTATCAGGAAAACAAGAAATGGGGAGGGAGTTCCACAGGCGAGAAGTGCGAGATTATTATTATTATTATTATTATTATTATTATTATTATTATTATTATTAAGAATTCTACCCCAAGGAAGGCGGGAAGCCACTAGAACGCAAGGGGTTACAGAGTTGGAGCGAGAGCAAAGAGGAGTGATAGAGGAAAGGATGAAGAGAAGGTTAGGGGATCGATCAGGGCATCTGGAGACGTCGATTGACATTACATTTGAATGTTTGGAGACTATAGCTATCAGGAAAACAAGAAATGGGGAGAGAGTTCCACGGGCGAGAAGTGCGAGACTTGAAGCTATTGGAGTAGAACAGACAGCTACATTTAACAGTTTCGACGGTGAAAGGGTGAGAGCGAGATGCCAGCCTAGCAGAACGCTTAAATTCATTGAGTCTGGGAACCAGCGAAAGCAGCCCATCGGAGTAGTTACCATGAAAGTATTTGTAAAAAAGACAGAGGGAGGCGACGGCACGTCTGTGATAGAGCGGTTGCAGACGAGATGCCAGATCAGGGAGAATTACATTACATATCCGTCTTTGAATTTATCAAGGACCTTGAGGCAATTAGAAGTGGCTCCAGACATGTCTACGACTGCTAGTTTTACACAAGCAGCAAAAACTAAGAAGAAATACATGTAACAAATAATAATATTTATAACTAAAATTCTTCATCTAATGTATGCAGACAACTTTACAACAGCAACGAATATTAAATAAAAAACATAAAAATGAATGGCGACAATACTCCGAAGAAATTCGGAAAACAGCACCATTATGTCTTCGGCTACTAGATTTGTGTGTCAGTGGAAAACGTCAAACCAAGAAGGTACTATGAATTGCTTTTCTGGAGGATAGCATCGGCCATTTTGATGGAGGGGAAAAATGCTGTTCTATGATGAAAAGATATCAGTTTCGTTTTGGTGGCGTAAAAATATACAAGCCAGTCCTTACCCCCAGTTAACAACTGATTGGGGATCATTCTCGAGAGTAGCTACCAGATTTACTTTTGTCAGACCTATCGGACTTACAATGAATACAGGAATAAATATTTGTGTCTTCAGCATATATACCTAGTTGGGAACGGATGACATCAGAAATGTCGCTGATGAAGATAAGAAACGACGTAACGTCAAAGGATAAAGCCATAGAGACCCCATGCATTGTGTGAAATGACCTCGAAGTGTGACCGGTCAACACAGCTTTCGTTACACGTTTGGATTGTCACTTATTTGACCAGAGACACCATTGCCCTTGAGCTTGTGAAGAATCCCAGTATGTTAAACCCTGTCAAACGCCTTGACGATATCTAAATCCACCGCCCGAGCCTCGCCGTTCTTATCTAAAGCTTGGTATACATATTCATTTAATTCATGTTAACACAACTGCTGTTGTCCTAGAGAAAGGAGAGATATTTATGTTTATATGAAACAAAGCCGTGCGTTGTGCTCCTTAAACATTTCGGAGATGATTAGAGTCTCACGTACTTTTCCAAAAAGTGGTAAAATACTGATAGAACGATGATTCCAGGAACCAGAAGGTACACCAGAATTGTTAAAAACAGAAACTAGAGAAGAGATTTCCAACAATGTGGAGAAAAAAGCGTCAATGCATTTGTTGTGGAGTTTCGAGAGAGCAGGAGCTAGTTCAAGAGCAAATAGGCGTCTGTTGGGATCAGTTCTGGAGCAAATAAACGTCTGTTGCGATCAGTTCTGGAGCAAATAAACGTCTGTTGCGATCAATTCTGGAGCAAATAAACGTCTGTTTGGATCAGTTCTGGAGCAAATAGGCCTCTGTTGGGATCAGTTCTGGAGCAAATAGGCGTCTGTTGGGATCAGTTCTGAAGCAAATAGGCGTCTGTTGGGATCAGTTCTGGAGCAAATAAGCGTCTGTTGGGATCGGAACTATCACGATGGTACACCCCGAAAAAAGTGATTCATATAGGCTATAGCGTCTGAACAGGACACTGTAAATCAAAATGAGGATTGTGGTTTCAGCTGGTATTTACGGGAATGTGCAAAAAGCATCGATGCCGGCTAGGAGAGGCGATGGGAGGCGGTATGAAACAAATTGAAGCATGTTGGTCCGATTTATTATGAAAACGAGTCGGGAAATGTACTATTGCTTTAGAGTTTCAAGAGAACAGGAGACAGTTCTGGAGTATATTTCATTAGAATAATTGCAGGGATAACATCAAGTTCGCAAACCCTTTGGGTGTCTAGTTTGGAGATGATAGCAGAAGCCAAGGACGTCGTAGTGATATGCATATCAATCAGTTGAGATTCCCTTCTGGGGACAAAATCAAGCAAAGATACTCCTGAACAGTCAAGGGTGCAGTTGGAAGAGAAATAATAATAATAATAATAATAATAATAATAATAATAATAATAATAATAATAACTTCATGTGAGCAATGCTTTCTAACTAGAAATTACCAAGCACACATACTGAACGATTGTAACCGTGTTAATATGGTCATAATGAGAATTTATTAAGACAAAGATAATTAAACACCATCTGATAATAGCGTCAATCCTCCTAATGGGATAAGAATGGCAAAGTAAAACATTGTAATTAGAACACTGAGAATAAAATCTGATGACAAGGAGATGGATGGCAGTTGTAATTATGCTAATTACTTAATAAAGATGTTGATTGCAATAATTCTCATCCAAAGATCCCAATAGTCAAATAATAATAATAGTAATGGTGTAAGATAAACCTCTTCATTATCAATACTTTGCCCGTACCAAACAAGTTGATGTAGACAAACCCTGTACCTATCAATGGTTACATAGTGCAAGGTTAAAAGCTGAAACAGAAGGTCTTATTCTTGTACATTACCAATGCTTGCTAACTAGAAATTACCATGCAAACTTACTGAAGAAATTGTGTTAACCCGAAATGCAGATTCTGTGATAAATATCCAGAAATAATTGACCATCTTGTATCAGGTTGCACAGTGTTAACACCAACTGAATATAAAACTCGCCATGATAGATTGGGCCAATATCTGCGCTGGAAAATATGCAACGTTTACGGGAAGGAAACTGCCATGAACTGGTATGAACATCACCCAGACTCGGTTACAGAGATAGGATCTGTAACAATTTTATGGGACTTTACAATACACACAGACAAAATAATCAAACTAATCGCCCAGACATCGTAATTGAAGATCACAAGAACAGATTGTGCTTTCTTAATGACATTGCAGTCCCTGCAGATTGTAATTTATCTTTGACGAGCTTCAAAAACTATCAAAATACAAGGATCTTAAAATGGAACTCTAAAAATGT